>OY728163.1:1025760558-1026965221 GCA_963277665.1 Viscum album
TGGTTCTCAACTATGGCTTAGCACAGATTTTCATTCTCAAACTGACGATCAAACAGAGCGAACCATACAGACTCTTGAAGACATATTACACTCTTGTGTTTTTTATTTCTTGAGGTTCATGGATGAGGAAATTACCCTAGGTGGATATCGCTTTCAATAATAGTTTTCACTCCACCATCGGTATGGAACCATTTGAGTCCATGTATGATTGAACTTTCCGTTCCCTATTGTGCTTGAATGGGATAGGAGTGTTAACAATTCCCATACCAGAACTAGTGCAGAAAACCACAAAGATGGTTCATGTGAATCGTGACATGATGAAGACAGAGAAAGATCATCAGAAATCATATGTTTATCAAATAATGAGACTCATAGAGTTTAATGTTGTTGATCAGGTGTTTTTGATGTTGACTCCCCATCGTGCGTAGCGATGGTTTGGTCATGGGAGAATACTTTCTCCCCTGTTTGTAGGGCCTTTCGGGGTGTTTGCTCGTGTTGGGGCTGTGGCGTATCAAGTATCACTTCCCCTATAGATGATTTAGATACATGATGTTTTCCATGTATCACAGCTCCATCATTATCTTCACGATGACTCTCACATCATCGATTGGGGAGAGATATATTTTGATGATGATGCAACCTTCGAGGAGAAACCTGTGGAGATACAAGACCACAAATAAAAGGTGTTGTGTGGGAATTATATACCATTCGTTCATGAATTTTGGTGAAATGGTGGCATGGAAGAGAGTACCTAGAAATGTGAGTCACAGATATGTGCTCAGAACCGAGAGTTGTTTTATGTTTAACTCTTTTCATATAATAATGTCTCATTTTTGGTTATAGGAATTTTGTGTTTATAGAATGGATTTATTTTCTTTATTATTATGTATTCCTCTCTTTAGAGAGGTATCTTTATAAGATTTTATTCAGACCCCGTTTATTTTTCCCTTTAGGTGGGTTTTGAAATCTTGAGGATGCGAATGTTTTGAGAGGTATCTGATGTAATGGACCAGACCTCTCTGGTCCATTATTTTGGAAAAATCTACTGTACGAGGTGATTCATGTGGTCAAGGGGACATATCACCCACACTTTTCCAATTTTCTATTTCAGATAATAGTTCCAATGGTATACAGTTGTGAACAGTGCAACGGTATCCTTCTATGAAAAGTGCATCGGTGACCTTAGGTGAATAGTGTCATCGGTAACCTTCTATGAACAGTTCCATTGACGAATAGTTCTATCAGTGAGGTCAAACGGTAACCACTCATTCCTTTTTCGAAATTCCAATTCTTTGAACAGTTCCATTGGTGAACTGTTCTATCTATAACCTCTAACAGTAACCTCTCTTTCCTTTGCAAAATTTCCAATTCTATGAACAGTTCCATCATTGAATAGTTCTATCGGTAACCTCTCTTTCCTTTTCCAATATACCAATTCTATGAACAGTTCAATCTGTGAACATATCTATCGGTAACCTATAACATTATCATCTCTTTCCTTTTCCTAATTTCCAATTCTATGAACAATTCCATTGGTGAACAGTTCTATCGGTTACCTCTATCATTAACCTCTATTTCCTTTGCCAAATTTTCAGTTTGTGAAAAGTTTTTCCAGAATGGTGAGGTCTATCAGAAACCTCTATCATTTACCTCTATTACCTTTGCCAAATTTTGAGTTCATGAATAGCCCTTCTAGGATGGTGAGGTCTATCGGTATCCACGATCGGTAACTTCTATTCCTTTTCAAATTTTTTAGTTCGTGAACAGTGTTTTTAGCTTCCTACAGTTTCTCTCTTTTGACGTATCCTTTTGATGTAAAATGAATTTAATACCTTATTTTAAGGACTCTATGGCCGATCCAAAGGCCATAAGTCCTTTATTAATTTATCCCAATGTGCGGACATTTTACTTGGTCAGACTGCATGGTTTAATGTGATCCTCTTTTAATGGAAAACCTAGCATATCTTAAACTATTACTCCATTAATTATATTAATGGGATGAGATATCTTCCTCCCTTGTTATTATTCATCGTTCTCATCTATGAGATGTTATAACCTTTCATTATATTCCATAGGGGTTGTGTAATCAAACATTCCTCCTAGGATTGGTTCCGCTCTATTTTGATGCAACTAAGCAGTATCGTTCAATATTCGGTATAAGGAATGATCTATCACCATTCATTTGTGTTCATATCCTTTTGTATATCCTTCCCTATTAGGGAATGTGATCTCTATAATTCTAATGGATTTTTCTTGGGTTTCTGTTCTTTCAGTCATACCGCAAGATCCTGAGGTGGATATAGTTGTCATGGGAGGACGAGATCATGATTCGTGGTGTGGATCATTCTTGTATAAATAACGACAAGAACCGTTTGAGTTAGGGGATTTGTTACTTCTCTTTTATTTTATGTGTGACTGTATAGATAGAATGTTTTACCCCATGGGATCACAATGGAATTGACATAATACATATTTAAACCGGATAAATAAATTGATATCGATAATATGTTATCGCCTCTTGTTTATCTCAATTATGTGAAATCTATGCTTGCTAAGTATAGTTGTTCATTCTTGATGTAAATTGGTAACGAACATAAACTAGTATAATTGATAATGGTTTGGCTAAATATAAGAGGAAACTAAATGCATTTGGTTCATCTTGTTGTAATTTGATGTTTATCAAAATGGTGTAGTAAGCATGTTTAATTATTTGTGATAGCTTACTGTATGGGTTTCCCAATATTGGAACCTCTGATTAATAAACCAGTTAATCAAAGATGGTCTAAAGAACTAGTTGTTTGAAAAAAGAAAATCCCTTGTAGGGTTCTGAGTTACCCCCTTGGTTGTTTGTGGGCCATGAGACCACTTGATATGATGTTGGTTTTTCCTACTGCTTGTGTTGTGGTGTGAGCCAGGATGGCTTTTGTGATATGTGGGGGAAGGGAGGCCCATTGATTATGGTAGAAGTTGATGCCTAGGGTGGAGAGATGCATCAGTTTATGAATGTGGTTGTCGGGGAGGGCACCAGGGATGACAGAATGGGATGGATGTGATTGTTGGATACTTTCTGTTTCTTTTTGGTAGATTATATGTTGTACTTTTCCCTGCTGCCTAAGGCAGAAGATGGGCGGGGTATACCACATTATTATCATGTTTAGATTCTCTAGGTAGTATGGGTCTACACTCTTGCTATAGGCGGTGATGACTAGACAGGTAGTACATCTACTCACCGTCTTGAGCACCCTTGTCTTTAGTAGAGTATAATGTTTTTGTAGAATGCTTGGGAATGTTGAAAAGTAATTTTTTAATGAATAATTGTGTAAAAGGTGTTAACCCATTGGGTTGCAGTTTGGGGGAACATAATGATGAGGTTTTAAATTTAAAGGGACATTGGACTTTGGCTGTGATGCTAATGAAATTTAATATGGAATTGTAAATGGTTAATTAATGTTTAAAGAATTTATCAACATAATGTGGAATTGATAAAAAGGGAATGCATTAATGAAATAATGTATTTTTAAATTGTTGTGTCCTTATATGACACCTAGTCTACAGAGTGGTAGCTGGGAGTCTGAGAGACGTCATCTGCAGTTGTGTATAATACTAGGTTATGCCCATAGTGTGGTTTTGATCTATAGTATATTCTATAATTGTTTTGTTTCTATAGGCTAATCCACCAAATTAGTAAGGGCCACTAACACCACATCGATTCTGAGCCCTGTGGGGTGTTTTCCCCAACATTTCTGTTAGAGGATAGACGGCTGACTACCCCCTTTGGCCCCTCTCTCTTCTCTTGGTAGTTACTTGTGCTGGTAGGCACATTGGTTAGTTTTCCACATATATGTGTGTAGAGGGCTGTAATGTCTTGTGGTTATTCACACACACATATTTTTGTTATAGTATCTTATGGAATACTATAGGTGTAACAGGTATAGAATGGGAAGGCATGAGGATCCTTACTCGTTGTATGGGTGGTAATGGATTGAAATATAATACCTGGCATATGATATATGTTATGCGAGCTGAGGTGTCTTTCAGAAACGACCTGGTCACATTCTTTCATGGATGTGGTGGTTTTTTTGCACAATGTGCATATTGTCATGCTTCACCCAGGTGTTTTTGGGAAATCTTTTTTGGAGAGAGATGCTTAGGATGTGCGATGTTTGGGAAATATACGAAACCAGAGGGGATGTAGTTGTTGGGTACCCATTATATTATTTATTATATTATATACTCTTGTATGCATTACTTGATGAGAGTAGTCATGGTGATTTTGGGAACATAGTATACCTCTTTGGGTGACAAGTTAGTTTCACTTGTTCTTAACTGTGATAAAGAATTCTTTATCTACTTTTTCATGAGAAGCTTTGGGGAGGATCTGAATGAGTATACTGTTATACTCATCTGATGTATATATGAACTATTTTCAGGTCATTTGGAGTAGGTTGGAGATCATGCTGGTTTCTACTAGCATGTGGTTTCCGGAGCTGTTTGGGCTTGTGGTTGCTGTTGTTTTTTTACTTTCTTTTGGGTACATGTAGTTTTTCCCCTTTCAGTTGTAGTAGATTTTCATGAAATTTCATATGTGTTCTTGGGATTTTTGTTATCATACTGGTATATTTGTAGTTGGTTGGTTTCTTTCTTATCTCTCTCTTTCGCAAATGCTCACTTAGAGGGTAATGCCTCCCATTTGTGTGTTCACTATACCCTCGGTTCAAGTCTCCAACCCTTGGCCTACTAGAGGTGGGACATAGGGGCCATTATATCCCTTCTCGCATTGCTGGCCTAGGAGGGGTACACATTGTTGGGAGGGGGTCATCAAAGTACATAATATTAAAACCACTAACACATTGTACCCTTACTAAACAAAAAACAGATGTAAAAAATACAATAACTTGTACTTTAAAATATACCCATTTTTTAGATATGTTAGTCACACCTCAAATTTTTATAGATCATCATCTGGTATAACAGTTCCACATGACAATGAGAATCTTCGATATATATCTATTATCCAAGGTAATATTTGATTCATTATAGCACCTCCAATTGTACTATTGAAAACTGTTCAACAAGGTTGTTTCCATAGAATATAAAATATTCTAAAGATAATTTCAACTAAGGATCAGTGAAACATGTTTATTATTGAATCCATTATTAATATCTGGGATCCATAACCTCTTATGAAACATCATTCCAAAAAATTATCATTTCGAAAACATTCTTTCTGAATGAAATAATGAGACATCATAAATCCACAAAACATTTCCCAAAATAGTTCAACAGGTATGAGTTGTACCTTCTTGGAATAATTCAAGGATTATTGAACATACAATAAATATCAGGGGTAATTATCACATAACTGTAAAATGTATGTTTTGTACATTTTCTGTCACCAATCATTATAGTTCTAGATTTGATTCATATGGATTTGTAGGAATACACTTTTATGGTATTCATCCCAATAATCTCAACACCAACCCCTTCCCACAATTATGATAAAATTCAATGTTTCATAGCTATATGTATAAAATCCATAGAACAATTAATTGACAAAATAAAAATGGAGAACCTATGAAATTTATAATTGGTATAATCAATAGAGAACCAATAATATATATTAATGGTACCATAAAAAGATTTCCATTAATATATATATATATATATATTCATGTAAATATATTTATTGGTCAGTCATTGGTCCAATGGTAAACAACAGACATTAAAATTCAAGAAGGATTCACAAACATGATATAAATCATTACAATAGTCACATAGTAGGAAATAATTCCCCCTATTGGATATAGTGAGACTAACCTCACATACAATTTTGAAATGCATACATAATAAATAATTTCTAATAAAATCTAGAAATCAACAAAAATATTGAAAAAGGTTCATTTCGACTTGATATTTTCACATGTCTTGTGGCTAATTGCGAAGAGACTGGTAAATCAGATATGAAAACATCACAAAAAAATGAATTATTTTCAATGAATCATTAATTTTGATATTGATTTATTGTGTCTGTTATTTTTTGATTTTGTTATACTCAATGAGTCATTTAAATAATCACATTCAATCTATGAATTGATATCATCGTGTTCAGTGCATCATTTTCATTTGTCGAGATAGATAAGTGCACACAATGGTTCCTATGAGTTTGATTATCCATAGTTTATCCACCCTAACTATGGAGAAACCACTATAATGTCTATGATCAATTTAATATGAATGATTTTTCTTCAAATATAGAATATTGAACAAAAATAATAATAAAATATTGGTGAAGTATCATCAATAAAATATTACATGTCCAATTTTGATTTTTCCCTTGAGAGAGCCTCTATACATTCAAACACCTCTAATAATCTCTTCAATAATGAAAAATAATAATATTAGGGGAAATATTTACAATAAATCATGATATAATATCTATAATTTTAATATTTTATCCTTCCATACATTACAGATATATAAAACTGGGGCTACCATGTCCTCATCATGATTATAGAGTCACCTTATAGGGACCCTCCCAACCACTAACTTTGTTAGCACTATATATCCATAACTGAATCAAGAAACACATTGGAGGAATCAAAAAAAGTATTAAAACTAATTACATGTATCCATATTCCAAAGAATAATTATCACTGGGTGATATATACATAAGAATATGGGTTTGAGTTTATATTTCTCTTGCCACTGAGAAAACATTTCATCATTTCCTAGAACTAAAAAAAATTCTTTGTCTGAATATTTCTGTAAATGTAAATTAACATTCCCATATCCCCATTCCCATTAAAAATTATTATACCACATTTTTGTAAAAACTATAGATAAATCCAATATACTTTCACCCGTGTAATATATTTGAGTTTATTCCTAAGTGAATATATTATTGGACTGAGAATATAAAACAATTATTATTAATTTTAATGAACATATCACCATTCCAAAATAAGAAATTGATCATAATATATTATTGTATATTTAAGAGAATACTTTTATCCCAAATAATATTTTTTATTTATTAAAAAATATCCATATATTGGTTAGAAGAAACAACCACTGGCATTTCATAATGGAATATAAGAGGAAGGAATATATTCTATCTTTTTTCTGTCAAAGAAGCTTATTTGATTACTTAATCAGATACAAAATATGAGTTACATGTTATAGGCTCCATTTTGGAGGATCATCAGTATAACTAGAAAATGATTAATGAATTTAATTGGGATCATATTCACATTCAAAAATGTGTTCACCATCCCGTCTTCATATATAGTTCATGGAAGGGTACTAACACTTAAAATATTAATGGATATCAATATATTGGTCAAACATTGCTTCAAATATTTCTCTTATTAATAACTTTTACAATTAGATCAAAAACATATTCAGGTATTGAAATAGGGATATGCAAGTATTCTTATACCTACACTTGATTTTCATTAGAATATCTTAATGTAACCCATCATAATGTAGTATAATATTCTAATAAAAATCATCGGTTTCTACCAGAATACTATCATATTGATTGTAGATCAGAAATAGGATCATATCCCTTGGTATTCATAAATATGTAAAGATGACTACTATTTTGTATTATGTGTTCTTGAAATTCATATTCATATAATGATGAAGGGAAAGGGGTCACCTTGAAGGTTTTATAAACATTTAGATCATTTATAACAACATAAGAATCTAGTAATGATAGAGGGTTTCATTACAGTATTCCAACTAAGATGATCTAGAATATATTCATAGGATAAATCTATAATTAAATATTAGACCCATTTATATAACACTATTATTTGTGATATTTTTCAATTTTATTAGAAACTCTAAATAGAATATCATAGATCTAGAAAGTCATCATTAATTGAAGATGAAAATAAAAATAGTTGAGGTCCTCCCCATGGAACCATGATCATAGTCTCTGGTATTCCTCCCTATAGTATTAATCATGGTGGTCCTTAATGTGATAACATAATAGTCAGTTATGATGATCATCTCTGTGAACTTATTTTTGGAGGTTGTATCCAAAATATGATGAAAAACAAGCATGAATTTAAACTCTTTTCCAATTTATTAGATATTTGTGGACATGAGGATCCCCACATTGAAAAAAAATCATCAACCCTAATAGTCTACCTCATTATTTATATTTTTAATTTCATTATTCTAACTTGATTAAATTGTAGAATAATGTTCCACCAAAGAATAGTGAGTATGAAGAAAAGTACATAGGTCCACCTCATGATGGGCATTGTACAAATCCTCCCATTTTTAATTTATCTCAATAATATGATGTTTTTTCCATTTCAAAATTACTTCATGAATTCCCTCATATCAAGATGAATATTAAAATCAAGACCGGACCTTTCCCAACACCACTTCATTAGTCAGTAGTGTTTCACCCATCTCATTAATGGGTTATTTTATTTGATACTTATGATGCACACCTATACTGTACTACATGTTCACAAATAAAAATTTTGAATTTTTTGAATAGTCATCGTCAATTTGATATTGAATATGTGAAATTGAAATTACCCATCAAATTGGTATAGACAATTGAGTGTAAGGGGTGATTCATTTGTTTCATATTTACACAAAATTATAAATTCATAGTTAAATTATTACCAGAAACGATTTTGTACATTATATTCATGTATTAATTTTTTGATTAGTTTATTTTTTATTGAGAAATCATAACACATGACATCCAAGTGAGGAATATTAAGATATCAAATTGTTTTTTTCAATGATATTGTAAAAGGCCTTTACCCAATCAACAATGTGTTAATATCGTCAATCATGTTTTCTATATTATAGGAAATCACAATCAATATTGGAATGGTTCTTTAAACCCCTTATAGAGTCTCATTATCTAAAAAAATCTATTTATCTGGGGAATTCCATGACCTCAACTTCAAATTCATATAATAGTTTATCACTATAAAAAATTTTATACCCTAATCAGAAAATGATGCATAATACCTCAGAATATATTAAAAAATAGTTGTTTTATATTTTAATTGATGTTTATCAACATGTCTTGTTAGGATGATTCTAACATAACAAGATAGATCTTTTTCTACTCGATACAGGTTCATCTTTTGTCACTTGTTCTTTCAATATACATGTTTAAATATCAGTCCCTATTTCATATCATCATAAAATATCACAAAAAATATACTATGGATTTATCATCTAACATTTACCTCTTGATATCTTCATAAATCTATTTTTTAGAAGATTCATGAATGTTTGGACATTATTAACAACATCATATTGATATTGCTACCGTCTCGTCAATTTTCGCATTCTTCTTCTTAGTACATTGTCCAAGTTGATCAAATATCAATTTGATTTGTAGATTCTTATTCTTAAATTAGTATTAATACCCATGTGATCTTTGTCATATGTTATGTATCTATTATTCATTTCATCTTCTTTTAGTGTTATTTTTTATTCATTAGTACACATAGACTATTAGTTCAAAATAACATTGAACATATTTCTTTTTCTTATCCTTCTAGTATTATACATAATTGAAAGGAAAATATAATTATCTATAATTTAAATATTATAGAATTAACTAAAATAATATATAATGATTCTTTTCACATTTATCTCAAAATTATATCCATAGGAGTACTCCCAAGAACTCAGTACTAAATTTTTCTCATCAACGGTTTCCTAATATAAAATTAAAAAAATGTTATTGTATTTATTTATTCTACAAAATGTAAATCTAAAATAATAAAAGTTTTTCATAAATTTTTTATATATCTATTCTAATAATATTATGAAAATAAATCCAGTAAAATAAACAAATAAAAATAATATACACATATCTTTGAAGATATCCTAGAAAATTATCTTTCAGAATAGATCTATCAACTTCTTTTCACAAAAGTAGTTCAAAATAAACATCTCATTTTCTTACAATGACCGTACTTCAAATAATAATATAATTATTTTCATGATTTTAAAAATATATATTATAATTTTATCATTGACATAAATCTATTAGTCATATATATTTGATTTCGTCATCGAACAAATTATGATTCCTTTTAATAATTTATTTATATCTTCATTGAATAAATAGAATAGTGATCCTCCTTCATGTAATATTATTAAAAAGATATAATTTTTTATAAAATTAGTAGCAATTACATATACATGTTAGATTTTTTATCATTGAAAATAACATTGTACTAATTTTTAATTCATTGCAGTACAATAAGACAGTTCTAGTGACATAAATTTTTAACACTTGAAATGTATTTAAAAATAATTTTCCCATTGATAATAATATTTATCAATTTGATGATTTCCTTCTAAAAAATATATTTAAAATTTTACATAAATTTTGTGATTTTATTATCATTTAAAATGAATTCTGTAATTTTCTCAATCAATTTATTTATCAGATTATTAATATATAGAAATAATACCAACTCGATTTCAAGAATAAAATATTTAATAAGGTATAATAATAATATATATGACTTTTCTATATACTTTGATTATGTCTAGTTATCTGTAAAATGATTTTGATTATGAGTATGAACATGATGTTAATTAAAGTATTTTATCCTCTTAGCCACAGAACATGTTTTGTAAACAAAATAAAATTCAGCGTTATAATGTTCAATATATTATTCTAACACATGTCAATCCTAATTAGATGTTTCTTTTGGGGATAGTAAAATCACGATTACTTAGTTTAGAAGTACTGATTTATACATATAAAGAATTCTGACTCAGATCCATGATTGTTTTGGAATATAGAGATCATCCTTACAACTAAAATGATGACTATTTTGGAATTATTGTTCAATGTGATTATGGTGTGATCATGATATAAGAATTATTTTAGTGGATGGATCATCATTAAAAATAATAATTCTTGTATGATACATAATTATAGGTCATTATAAAAAACTACATAAAATCAAAATTTTTGAGAATAAATCATGAATGGAATAGAATTTATATATCACAAATCCAAACATTATAAACCAATTGAAAAAACTCTATAATGAAATATATAATTTGTAAAAATATACTAATTTAATTAATTACGATTACCATGGATACATGTAACATGTATACTCAAATATATGTAATCTCATGAAATCTATTACACATAAAAATCAATTTCAAGCATAGAATATTTCATATACACCCATGGGTTATAAAATAATTATAATAGTATTCAATAGAAAAAAAACCATGATGGATTCTTCCTAATAAAACAATCTTAAAATATAGAAATACATATTCTCAGGCTCCCCATGTATCTAATTCAAAATCACATTCCCAAAAAAATTGATTAATGTATATCACATCCAGCAGTCCCATCATTAATTTTTATTTTTTATTAAGATAATCAATAATATAAACCCTCTAACTTATATGGAATTTCCACTATGAATAAAACAATAAAAAACAACATTTAAAATATTAGAGACATCATTTACCACTTTAATGGTATCCTGCTGTTCTTCTTTACCATTAAACTATATGAAACACCTTCAATTTTCATTTAATGGGTGGATTCTCAATCCATCACCAAACAATCAATAATTATTAATAAGAAACAAATTGAAATTATATAATTTAAAAAATAACCATATAAAAATGAAGGTAACATAAATCTACCCCATATAGATTGTACTTGGATACATTAAACTTCAATATATAATAAATTCAGGTCAATAACACTAAATAAGATCAAATTATCTCTACCACATAATGTAAATAAATAGAAATTGTGAATTATTTTTTCTCTCTAATTTAAATTTATCCATTCCATTAGATCCTTGAGGAGGAAATCCCAAGTAAAATCTACCCTACACTTTTCATGTAAAGTGACTTCTTCCTCCAATCAATTATTCATCATAATTAATCTCATGTTGCTATATTACAAACAACATAGACCACTTACATTATTAGAAATGTTCCACATGTATGTATACTCTATGTCTATGTGGGGATTCAGAATATATAAAAAATGTTTTTTTTAATAATTAGTAAATGATGACAATATACACTACATAAAATGGATCTAGTATTACATTCAATTCATTGGGTACTATATAAATATATTTTTAGGGGAGTGTTTTTACCAACAATCAATTACACAAATCACATAAAAATAATCAATTGAAAGACATTTTTTCTTCTACACATTTTTATATAGTTTCTAATACTTTTAATATATCCACAAAAAATCAAAACATGGTTAGGATAGATAAAATAATATATCAATATGTATATTTTTGTAGGTATTTTTTGATATGAAATTACAAAACATTTGAGTAAACATATGGCCAAATAACTCTATTTTTTTTGTCTCTCATATGGGATGCTTTCCATTGCCCTTCACTATGATCAATTCCTCATCAAGACAAATTATCCATGCATCTTTGATACAATTTTATTTTAAATAATTTTTTTAATGAACTCCCTGGTTGATTTCTATCTTTATAATATCATCGAACAACCATTTATTGATTAATATATTTCAATACATTAAATACTATTTATTTGGAACAACCTCCATTGATATGGAAATAAGGCATGTCTTCCATCCCAATATAGTTTCATAACTATGGAGGAGGATTCTTTTAAACACAAAAGGTCCTTCCATTGAGGGTTTTCAATTTATTTATTTTTTTTGGAATTCATTTTCATTAAATTTATATATTTTTTCTCCTTTAAATAGTATAATCAAATATATTTGTTTTTTTATGAAATCATAGATTGTTGGAATTTATGTTATGTTGCATGAAAGTAACATATATTATTTTACACATTCAAAAAATTACACGATTATTATATCTAATCATGACATATGACCTATATATAATTAGAAAAATTTTCATTTTTCATTATATATGAGAAATTATTCAATATAACATCAAATATTGGACCTCAAATTTTTTACATTTTTTATAGTTCTTTTCTTACTCTATATGATCAAGGAGTACATTAGTGTGATTTTTAGAAGTATTACCAACAAAATTACACTATCAACATTCCTTTTTACCAATTATTTGTTGATGATTTTTGGGAATCCTCTCAATAACATAACTGGGGTTTCCTTTCACCACATCAATGATTTTTTAATTTTATTGATAGACCCACATTTTTCTTCCACCAATCTACATTGAACATTTCTCTTCAGTTTTATTTTCCAATCATCAATGTTCTATCCTTTTATACCATAATAAAAATAATATTATCCTTCATATTGGAAAATATTTCACTTTTATCATCCCATTCTACATATGTGTAACATTATATTAATAAATTATTCATTTCAAAACTCTTCATTAATGACTACATTTTTTTACTTCCTTTTAAATCTACTATTGAATCCACTAATAAAACCATATTTTTGAGTTATATTTGGAAAAAAATACAAAAATTCCTGATAATGGTTTGATTAACTATTATAGTAGAAAACAATTCCACATGATTTTCATATATATTAAAAAATGAAAATTTCTACATTCTCTATGGTCACTTCTTCTAAATATTTTTTTCTTTTTTACAGCTCTATTACAACTTGATCCTGACATTATAACACATTTAAATGTAAAAATGTTCTATGAAAATTCAATCTCTATATTTCAAATATCTTATAACACCAACAATATACATTAAATCTTGTTCTATTAAATTTATATGATTGAGGTATGGATTATTATACTTGAGTACCTTGATCATTTTGGGTCGAAACACAATCCATTTTTGAGTAGTTTTGGTAAATTATCTATATAGATATTTGCACATCCACACATGATGTTACAGTTTAATTCATTGAAATATTTATCAAACATTTTTATATAATATGATTTCTATATTATGACATATAGATGATTTTTTTTGTAGCTCGTAGATTTATCCTATTAGTGTGATTACATCTCAAGAAACCTGAAGTTTATGATTCTCCACTCGCTCTAAGAATAATTTTATTAATATAATGTGTAAATTATTTTGTGAAAAATTATCTCAAATACTTTATTGGCATCACAATATTTCACACCCTAACCAATCCAACTAATTAATATTATTATTTCTTTGATCTTAAATAATTTTTTTGGGTGTTCGGGTTATGTCACAAATGAATTGTTTTGATATTTTATTAAAAAGGTGAACGTTTATGAGTAGACGTCAATTGTATAATAGTAAGATCATATTTTAGAAACCCATGCATGGCTTCTCCTAGAAAAATGTGAGACACGTCCATCTCAGAAAAACTAAAATGAGAAAATATTGTTATTTATTGTGTCATTTATAATGTCTATTGTTGTTAAGAATTTTATAATTATTAAAATGATGTGACTATTTTTTTCGTTTTGGTGATGGTAATGATTATTATTATTATTTGGGCCGGTACACAGGCACCGCACAACTAGAAGAAGTTGTGCGGTCAGCCTGGGTACCTGTGTGGTTGCAATATTTGAATCAACCAAATATGATAAATAGAATGATTTGAAAAAAAAAATAGATAAAAAAATAAGATACTGTGATAATATTAATATTATATTGTCGTTATTATTAATAATAATATTATTATTATTATTATTATTAAGGAAACTGTTGTTATTAAAATTATTATTTTCATAATAATTATATTATTATTAAAGTAGTTTTTTATAATGTGTATTATTATTATTGTGGTAATTAACAATATTACTAATAATATTATTATAATTATTTTTATAGACTAAATTTATTGTTACCTTTATTTATTGTTATTATTATTATTTTTTTGTTTATTTAATTAATCCATTTTTTTCATTCTTTGTTCTTTTTTCCCCTATAATCTATTAGTTTTTTCTCCTTCTCTCCCCATGTAGCTTGATTGCTCACTACACCCCTCCTCTCTATCTCGTGTCATTGCTCCATCTTCCTACTCTCTTCCTGTCAGCTTCTTGTCGTGATGACCTCCTTCCACAACCCCATCGGTGTCCCCCCTCCAGCCGGTGCTACCCTATTCTGGCACGCACCACACCGTACAACAGACATGGATCTATCCTCCATCTTCCCTCCACTCTCAGTCACAACAAACCATATCCTACATCCTTATGGAACCCTATAGAATTACACCGTCTCACCGACATGCTTCCAGTCGCCGCTCACCCCCAGACCTACGACACCTCGCAGGCGCACCTTCCCATCACAACCACCACATCCCCCGTGCAAGAAACCATCTATCATGACGACCCACATACATCCATCTCTCCCTCTATCTAAAGCACCTCTCTCAGTCCGTCAGACCAGCTATAACACCCCGACCCCCTTGCTGCTTTTTTTGGACGATCCCTCTTACTTTGTTTTTTCAACCATCCCCCATTAGTGTGATGTGAATGCTCCCAGACACCCTACGAACTTCCAATTTGGCAATACAATCCTCATGCAACGCCTACGCTATCCCTTGGTTGTTGTGCAACACATCATGACCCCCGGAATTCTTCAAGCACACCCCTTCAACTGTTCCAGCATTTGCACCACTATTTTCAACATTTGTTACCTTCCCCGTGCATCTCAACCCCCATCTAGACCATTCACCCATTCATGTGGCCCCACTAGTCGATCACATCTCAGTGCCGAGGTGATGTTTTTGATGTTTCGTGACTACATTATTTTCAATTAAAGTTTATGTTTTTTATTTATTTTTTCGATTATCTCGCCTTGTTGGTCTGTGAGTTGAGGTAGGCCCCCCCACTGCATTTAAAATTATATTTATAATATATTAATTTTATAGATATTTCAATGATTTTAAATTAATGTTAAATAATAAAAATTAATTTTTTCAAAATTAATATTTTTTGTGATAGATAATATTTTCCTTTGTGTTCTTGAATGGTTTGAAAGTACTTATTAATTTTTCATACTAAGTGTTGATAAAATTCCCAGTTGGACTTTGTAATTTTTTCATAGTTATAAAACAACAATTTGATTTTCTTAAAAGGGTGTCTATGTGGTTTTGGATTTAAAATTGGTGTGTTTTGGTTCTTCTGAAACTGGGTTGGTGTTGAATAGTTGGATAAGGACTGTTTTCACTTTATTAATATAAACGATTTTTAATAATATCGTTGGAGTGACTTGAGGGTGATCATGTGGTGTTTGCTGATAGTGTGTGTCATTGTGTGTGATGTTCGTTCATTGTGAATGGTTACATGATTGAAATTTTTGACTCATATCTATTTTCATTTAGTAATCATCATGGGGACCTGACATAGTAAGAAATTTTTTTATAAATGATTGATGCACTCGTTTAGTCTACGCAACGACTAGTGGCCCTTGGTACAGACTTTTCTCTGAATGGGATAGCGCCCCTTAGTTAGGGTAGTTAGGGAAATAGAAAGAATTTAGGAATTATGAATTCATCGAGAGGAGTCATGAATTTAGGATTAGTCACATTTATAGTATGCTATATATTTTCAATGAACTCCGGGGATAGACCCATGTCTATTGGATTTTTGTGGCATACGATGATTAATATGACACTTATATGTATAATAGCATTTCCCATAATATGTGATTTCTATTTTTACTTTTGTATTTATGTAATTTTTGGAATGAGGTGGGATGATTTTAAATAGTTTTCTTAAAATGGATTTCAAATATTTGTTTTTTATTCTCTTTGTCAAAATATGATAATATAAACATTACCTTCCCTTTGAAAATTCTATTTTCACTAATTGAAGGATTCTAATTTTGAAAATGAATAATAGAAATGTTTTGAGATTAGATTTCAAGAAAAATATTTTTAAACAATTAATTTTAAAAAGTGTAGTTCTATCTTAGAATTAGAGAAATGTTTATTTACTGGTTATTCTTTGGGAATAGATTGTTGGGCATGCGTACTGAGTTTTAATAATCGTTCCTATAGTCATTCCATGTTTTTTGTTTTATTGTAGGATTATCCCAAGATTGATCACTATGTGATAGATTTGGTTGTGGATTGGAGAATGACTATTAGGGTCATGTGGAGTTATGGTCATGATTAGGTTAGTGTGTTATTTTTTTCATTCTTTCTTTTATTTTATCATTTATTATCTTTTTATTTTTCTAATTTTCAAATGATTTATTAATTTTCATTTGGAGAAATAGTTCACATTAATTATATAATGATTCACTGGAATATGCTACCATCCTAGGAGGATTTGGAATGCCTCACGTTCCTTGACAAGGATCGGTTTAGGTGAATAGTTCATGGTTAACCCTAGATTGTTCATGAAAAAACTGAATCAAAGATAGGTTGTCTCTTTATTATACCATGTTTTTTAGATCACCCATCATTATATGTGTATTTAAAGGTATAATGATTATAATTTTCAGGACCATAGGCATTGGGACATGAAGGACGTCATGAACTCCTGGTCATTTTGAACCCTGAGTTACCATGGGATTCCCAAGCTTGTTGGTGTCCTATCATTCTCATGAATTTTTTTATATTGGGAAATGAAAAGCGATTTGGGAACGTAGCCCCATGAGATCGCTGGGCTTGGATATCCATGTTGATCCAGGTATATTTCCCATTAATGATCACCGTGATTGTGGTGTGACGTTCATATAGCTGCCAACCATGTGTCTAAGAAACCCACTAACACTAGAATCCACTGGTGGATCGTTTAAGTTTTCCTTCATTATGAATGATTATTTGATTTTTTTAAATTATTAAATGATGAATTTATAATGGTTATGACCATGTTTTAACCCATATAATATTTTCCTTATTCCTTAGTGGCCTCCCCCACGATGGATATATGGATCCCAAAGGTAAATCTTTGGGTGGGGAATATTTGGAAAACACTCTAGTTTATCAACCGATGGACTATGTCCTTGATTTTTTGTAGTTGAAACCTCCCTTATTTTGTGGTCAAGAAGATTCTCTTGAGGTAGAGGAGTTATTTTGGATGATTAAGAGGAACTTCTATTTTCTCGCGCCACCCGAGTAATTGAAGGTGAAGCTGGGTACCTTTATGCTTAAAGGTCCAACCTATAAATAGTGGAAGTTCGTGTCTCAAAGAAAACATCGAGAAGATATCACTTAAGAGTTATTCAAGTTTTCATTCATCCAATAGTATTTCTCCATTGTGATAATGGTGAGGAAGAGGTTGAAGATATGTAGTCTTCAGCATGATGCAGGATCAGTGTTAGAACTCATTTTTCATTTCCTGGACCTAGCTTCGTATGAACCGAGGTATGCTTGAAATGATCCCTTGAAAGCTCGACATTTTGAGCTTTGGATTCATCATGAGCTGCAATTGATGGTGCAAGAGTTCAACCTAACCACCATACCATACAATGTAAGAGGATCCTTCATCACTAAAGTTGGGTTATCAGGAGGACTTGAGATTGTGAATCCTGTTCTGGTCTATGGGAGTGGTGAAGAGAATAACAATAACATGAATGGGAAGCAGAATGATGTAAATGGCCATAATAAAGGAATAATGAATCCTCCATACCTTCAGTAATATTCATCATAATATAATTTCATGATATGTCACCAGTGTGTAAGCAGGGTCACAAAAAGCTGATGTGCCCAAGTAATCCAAGACCATTCAACACCTAGGTGCATCTGGGTCAGTTTCATCAATTCTACCGAGTTGTTTCAATTATGGGTATTGAATCCTGAACTGCCTCATCCAAGGTCACATCAGCTCATCTGTAATAACAAGACAATGATTGGGATCAGTTAGGGGTTTTATCTTTGTAGTGTTCCCTTAATGTAGTGGTTGTCTCTTAAAGCGTACTATTATATTCCTTTTCCTTCAGTAGTAAGGATTGTTTTTGATGAACATATTTATGAAATTTAATTTATTGAATGTGTGTTTAGTGAAATTATGGTTTTTGTGTTATGTTTGGGAATTTTTGAAGCCTGACTTCATGGCAGGAGAAGCTTCAATCATCATTTCCCAATCCATATGTTTTGGTGAGAAACTGGTGCATAGTCTGGAGAACCCCAGTGGTGTAAAAGGGCCCTCGTTTAATCTATTTTACATAGTGTCTCATGGTTTGTGTTATTCCAAGGGTGTGATGTTGTTGATATTTGGATGGTGGAGGTCTAGATGCTCTGCCAGTTGGACCCTTCCCTACCCCTCCCCCACCTCGTTTGGTGGCGGGTGGTCTCCTAATACAAAAAAAGAATTTTCGATGGGTCTCTATTTAGTTATGGCTCTACGGTTGTTCAAAGAATTATTTTTGGGAATGATCGATACACCCTCACCTATTAGACTATTTTATTTTATTATTTATTTGACGTTAAATTAATTTTTTTTGGGATTCAGGCTGAATCCCAGATGAAAATTTTGGCGCTTCGTTTAAAAAGGTTCTCATTTTTTTTGTTGAAGACATTGGGCACATCAGTGGAGTGCATTTTGGAAACCCCATGTGGCTTTGCTCAGGAAACTGTGCGACCTGTCCATCTCCAAAAAATTAAAATGTGTAAATTTTATTAATTAGTCGTGTCTATTATATTATTATTGTTGTTAAGAATTTTATTATTATTAAAATGATGTTAATTCCATTATTATGTTTATTTTTATAAATTTGATTATTATTATTATTATTATTATTTTGGCCACTGTGCGACCATCACTTGTCTAGAGAAAGTCATGCAGTCAGCCCTAGTACCCACACAATTATGGTATTTTAATCGACCAAATAAGATAAATTGAATGTGTTGAAAATTTAAAATTTAGATAAATAAATTACTTACTATGAACACGATAATTTTATTTTGTCACAATTATTATTATTATTATTTAAGAAATTTTATAATTAATGCTATTATTTTTATAATTATTATATTATTATTAAAGTTTTTATTATTATTATTATATGTATTATTATTATGGCCATTAATATGAAAATTATTTTTGAATAAATTATATTTTATTGATTTTTATAGACTAATGTGGTTTTTACATTTTTTAATTTTTTAGTAGTTTTTTTATTTTTAATCACTTTTTTCATTATTTTTTCTTTTTCCCATATTATCCCTTGGAGTTTTATCCTTCACCACTATAGATCACCTATACACCCCACCCCTCCTCTCCCTATCGCACCAAGTCTCCCTCTCCCCTCTCTCTTCCTATCGGCCTCGCATTACGGCGAACTGCAATCGACACCCTGTCGGCATCCCACCTATTGTTGGTGCTTCCCTATTCTAGTCCACACCAGATCACACTACCAACATTGCTCCGGACACCATTTTTGTACCTCTCACAGTCACACCATCCCACCCCCACCTCCTACCAACACCCTATGGCCCTGTACCCTCCCGTGGATGCATCTCAAAACGCCGCTCACCGCCAGATACTCCTCACCTCATCACCACACATCCTCGTCACAACCACCACATCCCCCTTTCTGGACTCGTTCCGCCATAGTGACCCACAATCTGTCACCTCTCCCTCTAACTGGTGCACCTCTCACATCCTACTAGATTGGATACGATACCCCGACCCTATCTACTTCATTTTGTTGAAGAACCCACTTACTGTGTTTTTCCGGCAAGCCCCTGTCGGTGTAACATACAAGTTCTCTACAACCACACGAATCTATTGTCCAGTTGCACAATCCTGACATGAACCCTTTTTTGACCCTCAGTCATTTCATAGTGCATCATGACCTCATGAATACTTAGACCAGCTCTATCGTTAACCGCGCTAGCCTTCACGCCACTATTTTCGACATTGTTGACATTCCCCATGCATCGAAGCACCACGCCAGACCGTTCACCCATTCTTGTGGCCCCACGGGTCGAGCGTGTCTCGGTGTCTTTGTGAAGACTATAGAGTTTCATTCTTGGAAAATGTTAATTCAATGTATATGTGGTTTTAGTTATTTTAGTGTTTTTTCAACATGTTTTAAATGTAATTTCATGAGAATATGGTCATCAGCATCCGCCTGCTTATGTTCATGTGCAAGGGATATCACGCCATAGTGTAATGACTGGAGAATATGTACATCCCCCCCCAGAACATTCCATTATATTTTAAATTTTTATATTTCTTAATATTTAATTTATTTTAAATTATTGATAAATAATACTAAACATATATTTTTAGAAATAATATGTTTTGTGAAAGACAATAGTTTTCTTTTTTGTTCTAGAATTGTTAGAAAATGATTAATAATTGTGCATACTAATTAGTGATAAAATAACCCATTACCATTGGTAATTGTGTCTTAGTTATAAAATGAAGATATTTTTATTCCTAAATAGGATTCTATGTGGTTTGTGGAATTAAAAGTGGATTGTGTTGGATCTTATAAAAATGGGTCGGTATTCAATAATTGGATAAGGCCTATTTGGAACTCTAATAAAATAAATTATTTTGGAAAATCACTTTGGAGTGACTCAGGGGTTAATCATGTTGGGTATGTCAATTGTGTGAGTTGTTTAGTGTGATATTCATCCATCATGGTTAGTTAATTGATTTACATTTTTGTTTCACCCCTCTTTTCATTTAGTACAAGAGATGGGAACCTAACAAAGTAACTTTATTTCTGTAAATGATTGCTGCCCTAGTTGAGACTATGCACTTTCTAGTGGCCATTAGTTTAGTCTTTTCTATTCTATGATATTGTTCTCCTAGGTTAGGCAAGGTAGGGAAATAATGAGAGTTTGGGCTTTACAACATTATCAAGAGTAGGAATTCCTTCAGGTTGATTCACATGAACAGTACGTCCTAGATTGCTCACAAGCTCCTAGGTTTTACCCTTCTCTATTGGCATTGTGTTGGATGTAGTGATGAATATGATGCATGTATGTATGGCTTCATTTATCTTGCTGTGTGATTACTATTTTTCATTCTTGTATTTTTGTTCTTCATGTTATGTGGTGGGATAGTTTTGACTAGTTGGTGAAAATAGAATTCAAATAAAAGTGATTTATTCTCTTTTGGAAATATTTGAAAAAATAAATATATATTTCCCTTGGAAAATGATATTGGAACTAATGAAAGGAACATAATTTTAAAATTAAATAAGGGAAATGGGTCATAATTTTTTATCAGGTAAAATTTATAGAAAAGCTTATATTTATAAATGGTATTTCAAACCTCAAATTGGTGAATTATTTATTTAATGGTAGTGCTTTGGGAATAGATTGTTTGGTATGCCTGGTGAGTTCTAATAATCATGCCTAAAGTGTTTTCTTGTTTTTTGTTTTGTTGCAGGTTTGATCCAAGCATGTTTGTCAGGGGTAAGAGTTTTTTGTGGATTGTAGAGTGACTCTCAGGGTCATGTGGAGTTTTTTTTCATGGTCAGGTTAGTGTGTTATTGGTGGTCGTTGATTCTACTTTTTAATCACTTTTCATTGTTCTACTTTTTTTATCTGTTTTATTTATTTTTATTGGGATAAATCATTCTAATTCATTTTCTATTGATTCTTGGGAACTTTTCACCTGTATAGGAGAATCGAGAATGCCTCTCGAGCATTTTTATGGATCGACTTGGGTGGCCTGTTTAGGGTCGAACTGGGTTGGTCCGTGATACAATATTTCTCAATATCATGATAGGATACTAGTTGAGCAGTTGTGAAAATTCATAATTTTTCTTCAAGGTCAATATTCATCTGGATAATGGAGAATTTTTCATCCTAAACTTATTTGATCATTCTCATTCATTAAAAATTATTTTTTGATCTTTTTCATAGTAAATGATTCATAAATATTTTAGCGAATTTTAGATTTATTTATGTATTTTATGCCTAAAATATTAATTGCATCATTTACATTAATTATTATTTTATACAGCTTCTATAATGTTTATATTACATCAATAACATTTGTTTGGAACACATAATTCTCACAATAAAATATTTCAATGTACAAATATGATTGAACATATCATTCATTATAATGTAATATTATTTCACCTATTTATATTATTTTTATTATGAGGGTGTTATATATGAATCCCATTATACCAAATACCTCTTCCATTGAATCAAAATCCTTTTTATGATGTGATTGTCCATTGAGAAGTCCTTTAAAACTAGGAAAAGATTTTCAATCACATCATTAGAAAAATTGTTAAGATAATGCATTATTTAATAATAAGAATCACAACATTATTTAACAATGATATGTTATTCTTCATATACATAACTTCATTCATTAGAGTTATATTAATTAACTAATAACGAAATGTAATAATGGTTTATAATAGTTTCATATAATAGTGATTCATATAATTACATTAAAATTTTAAACATCTTCTTAGCCGCTATCATTTCCCTATATTTGATTTTCTTGGTTGAGATATCTAGTTAAGTGAAAATATGAATAATTAATGGATCATTACACTAATTATTTACTTAAAAAACTCAAATGTTCAATTCATCAACTTTTAATAAACATACAAAACCGATAAAAATTTATATCCTTCGAGTTTGATACATTATGTTATTTTAATTGAAATTCCCATTAGAATAACTATTGATACTAGATGCTGGGTGGTTGAATCAAGTGTTTAATTTTTCATGAATTACGAATTTAAATGTTAATGTTTTTCTCATAGGTAACATAAATATCTATTTTCATTTAGAAAAGTTAGATCAATTTTTTCTACCAAACATCCACTCCGCATTAAATTCATGTAAATCATTTAAAAATGGACTTTTATATTTTTTCAATCATCATATAAAAGGTTTATTTTATTTCATGATTGGTTATTTCCACTAATCATTTTCCAATCACCATAATAAATCACTAACTAAATGGATTAGTACATGAAACAACTAAATAATATCTAAGAATGTGCATGAATGTTTTCCTATCACAGGGCTTCTACAACCTAAACTTACAGTGTTATCAAATATCATCCCTATGTTCTCTTTGTACACCCAAATTCCCATATGTTACATAGAATCATATCCTCTATGAATAAATTTCCTCTCTTCAATTGATTTAATAAATTTCACCATGTCCATTAAGGATGCTTCTATATAACCAATTTACATCTCATTCTTCATAGTTTAAGGTCTTCTATTACTATAAATTATTCAAGAATATTTTTCAGTATGTATGTCCATTTTAAATATCATCTTAATTTATAAACATTATTCCTCCTGACCTATATTTTTTAAACCAAATAAATAGTTTTATATCCTAAATAATAATACAGTTCATCATTTAATAAAATTCATTACATATTACACAAAGAATTCAAAAGTGGTTTGTCTCTATTTTTTTCATCTTCATACATCATTGAATCAATTATAATAATGTCATTTTTATCATTTTATTCCTATTTTTATAACTAATCTGATACCCAATTTATCTTCCTTATATATAATATATTAGATCCACCCTAATTCTTCATCAAGAGTTATTCCTTATTCATCAGCGTACAACATGTTTTATTTCTGAACCATTTATCATATATTTTTTTCTCTCTCTCTTTCTCATATTTTTTTTACATATAGGTAAACCACATATATTATATTCATTATTTGTAATATGCAAATTACCCTTAATTTTATCTGACAATAACCATTCAGAATTATCTAAACATGTTCATACATTGGGGTCGTCCAATTTTTTCAATAAAATATTTTCATCATCAATGATTGTCTCTTCAATAATTAACGGAATTCTGTTCAATTAAATTTTTCATACTCTAAATAAATTATCATAATTTATTACTAGATCCTACTTGTAAAAGTATAATCCTTCTCCCTAAAATCTACTCTAAATTGTTACATACAAATAAATAACTGATAAAATAATTCACAGCTAAAAAAATGTGTCAAAAACATTTATCATTCTACAAGTTTATATCTTCATGTTCTAATATATTTATTATGAACTGAAATAGATTATCATTTAGAATTAAAATATTTCACTTCACAGTAAATTCATTAGTTTGAATCATTACTAATATATGAAAATTTATCCAATTATATACATATCTAACATTTTTTATTATATATTATTATTTTAATTCATTCTATTTGAATATACATTATCAAACAGAACAATTATCCTATTTCATATAATTTTAATTTAGACATGTTATTGGATGAAAATTTTATTAAGCAATAATCTCATTTTATGTTTGAATAATTGAATATTATATCATGTATTTTATTCAATATTTTCAATCATAATTATTTATTTCTAGTAAAGAAGTTTTTTTATGTAACATCCCAGGTAAATAAAGAATAAAGAATTTTCATATTTATTAATATTTACGAATTAAATATTAATTTTATTTTAAAGGGGTTGCTATGTTCGATAGCGTACCCGATACGCAACGATGAGTTTCTTTGAAACTTACGTAGCACACTAGTAATAAAATAATATTATTTTAAATGTAAGTTAACAAGTAGCCGTTGTACTGGCGGGAATGGATAGAAATAACTAAAATATGATTAGATATGTTTTTAAATGTTTATACATTTACCCAATAAAAGATAAAAGCTTAAAATACGAAAAGAGTTCAATTTTAGGCATATATACTCTAATTTTCACCAAAGGTTCACTTATCACCTTTTAATGGTGAACTGTCATTAAATATAGTTTTGATCACTCTTATACTTTATTTTGGACCAAATATAACTCTTCTTTAGAGTCGGGACATCAAAATTTACTTTGTGTAATTTTTTGGTACCTTTCTGATAATGTTCTTTTTTTTATGAATAGTGTAAAATGTTGTATTTTAATTCAAAACATCTTTTTAATCCAATTTATTTATATGATTAGATTATTATTTGAATTGGTTTTAAAGTGAAATTAGAAAATATTTTTACCATTAAATCCAATAGTGGTCGTTGGAATTAATTTCCCTTTGAAATCGGACTTAAACTAGTGTCAATCTTTTGATACTTATTATTTCACAAAAACACGCTATTTGTCATAACAGCGGGAATTAATTATTAAATTAATTAATCTGACTTATATGTTTTGAATTTTGTAAAATGGACTTCATTTTTGAATTCGGAATATCAAATATAGCTTAGGGTGAATTTTTGGTAATTTTCTGAAAAACTTCAATTTTTGATGAATAGTGAAACCACTAAGTGGTAATCAAGCAAACTGATTTTTCAGTTAAATGAAAGTTTACCACTAATGTGTATTGAATTTTTAAAATCCGACATACATGGTTTTCATTAAGAAGTAAAATGTGGTTCTTTGAGATTATAATAATTTTTTGGTGAATAGTAACTTATTAAGTTCTTAATCGCGATTAGAGGTAATTAGTGTAGTTTAAGGTAAAAATGGTATTATAAGAATGTGAAAACACCATGACACTTGTCCTACACCCATTGGGAGAGTCATGGCCGACCAAGACAGGCCATGGGCCAACTTGGGGACCCCATGGAGCCACTTTAGTTGGAAAATGACATTAATATATTTTTATTTAATGTTAAAGTGAAAATGACACTAACATAAATTGTTTTACTAAAATAATTTTTTAGTGGCGTTATACAAGTCCAAATTTTGATTATAAATAGTCATTGGAAATCTAACAAGATTTCATACATCATAGTAGTTTTTTTAATAATTTTTAGACATTAAATAAATTAAATTATATATGACATAATAATGATGTAGCGATGACATCATAATTTGACGATTTAAATAAAATGGAAAGATAATGAAAAATATAAAACCTACACATGGACAAAACCAATTGGATGAGTGGATTTCGAAGCCTTATAACCTTATCCACGAATTATATCAATGTGAAACCTTTTAAAACCGAAACACATTTTCAAATAAAGTAATATTTCTTTACTTTCCAAAAGTGCCCCTCCTCTCCTCTTATAAAAGGCCCCCACCTCTACCCCATTTCACACACTTCTCAAGCCTTTGGCTCGGCCAACCCCTGCCCAATTACTCTCTCCACATCCCTCTCCTCATCCTAGAGGATTCCTTTTGGGAATAATCCTTTCAAAGGAAGCCTTTAGGCTCAAATCAAAAGGGAGTTACACTTTTAAAGGTAATTCATTCTCTCTTGTTCATTTGTTTTATTTTGCTTCTCCAACCCTCTAAACTCTTTTTATTTACTTCTTCTGTAACAACACCAGTATATTAAATATACTAGGATGTTGTTATAATATTTATTTGAGCTACACTCTCACACAACTACATCAAATGGTTAATGAACATACGGTTTCCGTGGATGGCGAAATTCTGCCTCCCGAAACGATGATTGTTCAATACTCATTTAACACCTTCAAGGGTGGCCATTATGATGTCAATATTTTTATATATGATATATAATATGTTTATGTTTTCTTTAAGCTTCTGTATTTTTCATTTTTGGCATACCTTTATGGTTTCCATTATGGGTAAACACGATATCTTCATTTAAGGAAGTGCGGACTACCGCCCCCTCAAAGTGATGTGATTCGTTAATGCCATATGTGGGACGTGTAAAGGATGGATTTAAAGTTATTATATATGATGTTATACTAGAATTATAATATACCTCTATATCATTATTATTTATTTCCATTAAAGTATGAGATAGGAATGAAAGTAGCGTTCATGCGTACGTACGGCTTACCGTCTCCATGAACGGTGCATTTCATTTCTTATCCCCAAATGTAATGTACTATTAAAATTACATGTATATAATGTATATATATAATTAATTATATATCTAAATGATGAATATAATTCTGGAATTAAAATATACATACCTCTCATTTAGTTTTAATTCCACTAATATGACAAAGAAGTGAAAGTTGCGTTCATGCGTACGTACGGCTTACCGTCTCCATGAACGGTGCATTTCATTTCTTACCTCTAAATGATTATGTAATATTATAAATAAATGTATATTCTGGATATATATGATACATATTATATCCAAATCGGGAATTTCATTCTGGATATAAAGAACTTTTGACCACATGAACAACATGTAATTGTAAGAAGTCAACTTTCGACTTAAGAACCAAATATTGACAAAACAAACATTATTAACTTAAATGGTTACATAATGTTTATAACATGGCAATAAGTGATATAAAAATAATAATGAACTTTAAAAAGGTTCTTAATCAAGTATAAATTAACTCAAGTTTATTATTCAGGACGTTAAAGAACGATCGAGTCAAGTCGGACCCAAGGTAAGGGACTTCGTCTCAATCTCCTTTCATTGAGGCATATTTCGTTTTATACACAACATTCTTTTATACGGTGTATAAACCCCTTTGACTTTTACTTTTATACAAAAGGAATCTTTTTCTACGAAGCGTTTTACAAAACGACAAAAAGGAATGTTTCTTTTAACGTACGCGGTGACAATGACCTTTTCCACCGCGAGTATTATTTGGTCTTTGGCTTCCTCAAAAAGCTGTATTGTTTTTAGAATAAAATAAATACCATATAATCTTTTATGTATTTTGGTATTGAAAATGGTTTTGATAAAGGATTCTATTATCTCAATATATTTATGTTGTATTATGATTGAAATGTGGAAATGTTATCATTCCTTTATATTGGTTTTATGTTTTATGATTTTATATTGGTACTTGGACATTTTAACGGGTGGTTATGTTATAAACCATATGACGGGTGGTGCCGTGAATACCAGGACTGGTGGTTTCGTTATAGCCTCCAATGCATTGGGTATGGAAGTCGGCTATATGGCTATTCCATTAAGTATGTATGGAAATTGGCCGTATGGCTATTCCATTAAGTGATATGTGTGGAAGTCAACCGTATGGTTATTCCACTTAAGTATGTTTATGTCCCAAGTTACCTTTATATATTCTATGTGTTCTTTATATGGGTTTTATGGTAATCCTTTGGTTATAGAAAGGTATTTAATGATACTTTATTCAGTGAAGATTTTTTTTACTACTTCATGAAGGTGAAGGTATTACTTTGATATAGTATACATGGTTTACTTGATGTTTGAAAAACTAACAGTTTTCATTCTTTTTGTTTCCCTTACTGAGCTTTTTATGCTCACCCCAAGTTTTTCGAAATGCTTTTCACAGGACTTAAAGTGGAATAAGATCAAGGATGGGATCAAAGGAATTTCATGCTATCTAAAACATGGAATCTAGACATCTTTCTTTTTAAGAGTTTTTTATTTTATGGAGACTTAGTAGAAGTGTATACTTTGTAATCTTTTAAGATGTAATAGTTATGTTCTAATTCTCTAAAACTCTAAACCTGAAAAGATCCTCAATGTGAATTATTCATTTAATTCAATATTAAGTAAGTTTTAAGGCTGGGGCCTTATAGTTGGTATCAGAGGACGGTTTAGACAACTTTAGGAGTTAGAAAAGTGTTAAATTATAATATGATTGAAATGATATAGCATTTACGGATTACCATGTTGCTTCGCCTAAGATATTTATGTGTTCAGAATGGTTTTCCGCAGAGGAAACAAAGCAGCTATGTTGGGACGACATCAGGAGGAAGATAACCTTCCAAATCAGCAACCTGAGATGGTCGGAATCGGAACTGAACAGTTTGTTGCAGTGATGGCACAGTTGAATCAGGCTATAAATGGTGGTGGTATCCATGCACGAGATCAGCCAGATCAACCGTAGAGGAACATGTCAGTGGTGGAACATTTCATGAGGCAACATCCCCCATCATTCAGAGGATCATCTGACCCTGTGCAAGCTGAAGGGTGGATTAAAGCACTTGAGAAGATTTTTGATGTCATGGGGTGTTCAGAACATCAAAAGGTTAGTCTTGCTGTTTACCGTTTTGAAGGTGAAGCAGATCAGTGGTGGTCTATGGTTAAAAATATCAGGGACACCGATGAGATTGATGCTCTTGACTGGGATGAATTCAAAGGTATGTTTCTTGAGAAGTATTTTCCTAAGGCTGTTCGACTTAGGATGGAAAAGCAATTCTTAGAATTGAGGCAGGAGGATGATTCAGTGGCAACTTATGAATAAAAGTTCACTCGATTGGCAAGGTATGAGATCTTGATAGTAAAATAAACCATTTTTACTAAGGGTTAAAGCAAAATTATCGAAGGGCTTTAGCTTCTCGTGAGTTCAAAAGTTATGAAAAACTTGTTCGATGTGCGGAGAAGGTGGAAATGGAGTTTGCCGATGATCAGGTGTTCTATGCCAGACAACAAAATAAGAGATCTAGTTGGCAGGAAAAGGGGAAGAATTCATCAAAGAAGCAAGGAGGTAAGAAAACCAAATATCCATCCTGTGAGAAGTGTGGTAAAATCCATCCTGGAGAATGTTTATCCAAGTCTGGTAAGTGCTTTCGGTGTGATAAGTTTGGTCATATTGCTCGTAACTGTAAGGAAGATAATCCAGCAAGCACAGAAGCAAGACAGTGAGTTGCAAAAAAAGGTAGAGCTGGTTCAGAAAGGTAAGTTGCCTGAATTCAACATTGATAATGATTATGTTTTGAGGTTTGTGAAGAGGTTATGTGTGCCTTGTGATTCACAATTGAAGAATGAGTTGTTTTTTCATCCTGGCAGTACTAAGATGTAAAGAGGTCTACGGGAGTATTACTGGTGGGATGGAATGAAAAGAGACATTGCTGATTTTACTGTGAAGTGTTTGACATGTCAACAGGTTAAAGCAGAGCGGCAGTTACCAAAAGGGATGCTTCAGCCTTTACCAGTGCCAGAGTGGAAATGGGAAAACATATCCATGGACTTTGTTGTGGGATTACCGAGGACATCTCGAGGTAATAATGCAATCTGGGTTATTGTTGATCGCTTGACCAAATCTGCTCATTTCCTTTCTATACGAGATACTTTCTCTCTAGATCAACTTTCCCGTTTGTATCTTAAAGAGATAGTCAGGTTACATGGAGTTCCTCTCTCCATTGTATCGGATTGTGATCCCAGGTTTACATCTAATTTATGGAAAGGCCTTCAGAAGTCGTTGGGTACTGAATTAAAATTTTAGTACAGCTTTTCATCCTCAATCAGATGGGCAGTCAGAACGAACAATTCAGACATTGGAGGATATGCTACGAGCTTGTTCTATGGATTATCAGGGAAGTTGGGACCAACATCTTTCTTTGGTTGAATTTTCATATAATAACAGTTTTCATTCCAGTATACAGATGGCACCATTTCAGGCATTATATGGGAAGCAGTGTCGAACTCCAGCTTTCTGGGATGAAGTGGGTGAAAGGAAGTTGATGGGACCAGAATTGGTAGAATAGATGCCAGAAAAAGTTCAGCTGATTCAGAAACACATGAGAACAGCTCAAAGTAGGCAGAAGAGTTATGCGGATAACCGAAGGAAGGATCTATCTTTTGAGGTAGGTGATCATGCTTTTCTCAAGGTTTCTCCTTGGAAAAGTGTGATGAGATTTGGTAAGAAAGGAAATTTGAGTCCAAGGTTCATTGGACCATACGAAATTCTGGAAAGAGTTGGATCAGTTGCATACCGAGTGGCTTTACCTCCGAGTTTATCTCAGGTACACAATGTTTTTCACATTTCGATGTTGAAAAAGTATATGCCAGATCCATCTCATGTTTTGAGTCCAGAGGTAGTTTAGCTGGAAGAGAACCTATCTTATGAGGAACAACCGATCCAGATTCTTGACCACATAGAGCAAGTGTTACGGAATAAGGTGATTCATCAGGTAAAGGTTTTGTGAAAAAACAATGTGATTGAAGAGGCAACGTGGGAATCTGAAAATGCTATGAGGGATAAATACCCCCACTTATTTTGATAAGTGAACAAAATTGCGAGGACACAATTCCCAAAAGGGGGGAAGGATGTAACATCCCTGGTAAATAAAGAATAAAGAATTTTCATATTTATTAATATTTACGAATTAAATATTAATTTTATTTTAAATGGGTTGCTATGTTCGATAGCGTACCCGATACGCAACGATGAGTCTCTTTGAAACTTACGTAGAACACTAGTAATAAAATAATATTATTTTAAATTTAAGTTAACAAGTAGTCGTTGTACTGGCAGGAATGGATAGAAATAACTAAAATATGATTAGATATGTTTTTAAATGTTTAAACATTTACCCAATAAAAGATAAAAGCTTAAAATACGGAAAGAGTTCAATTTTAGGCATATATACTCTAATTTTCACTAAAGGTTCACTTATCACCTTTTAATGGTGAACTGTCATTAAATATAGTTTTGATAACTCTTATAATTTATTTTGGACCAAATATAACTCTTCTTTAGAATCTGGACATCAAAATTTACTTTGTGTAATTTTTTGGTACCTTTCTGATAAAGTTCTTTTTTATGAATAGTGTAAAATGTTGTATTTTAATTCAAAACATCATTTTAATCTAATTTATTTATATGATTAGATTATTATTTGAATTGGTTTTAAAGTGAAATTAGAAAATATTTTTACCATTAAATCCAATAGTGGTCGTTGGAATTAATTTCACTTTGAAATCGGACTTAAACTAGTGTCAATCTTTTGATACTTATTATTTCACAAAAACACGCTATTTGTCATGACAGCGGGAATTAATTATTAAATTAATTAATTTGACTTATATGTTTTTAATTTTGTAAAATGGACTTCATTTTTGAATTCAGAATATCAAATATAGCTTAGGGTGAATTTTTGGTAATTTTCTGAAAAACTTCAATTTTTGATGAATAGTGAAACCACTAAGTGGTAATCAAGCAAACTGATTTTTCAGTTAAATGAAAGTTTACCACTAATGTGTATTGAATTTTGAAAATCCGACATACATGGTTGTCATTAAGAAGTAAAATGTGGTTCTTTGAGATTATAATAATTTTTTGGTGAATAGTAACTTATTAAGTTATTAATCGCGATTAGAGGTAATTAGTGTAGTTTAAGGTAAAAATGGTAATATAAGAATGTGAAAACACCATGAAACTTGTCCTACACCCATTGGGAGAGTCATGGCCGACCAAGACAATCCATGGGCCAACTTGGGGACCCCATGGATCCACTTTAGTTGGAAAATGACATTAATATATTTTTATTTAATGTTAATGTGAAAATGACACTAACATAAATTGTTTTGCTAAACTAATTTTTTAGTGGGGTTATACAAGTCCAAATTTTGATTATAAAAAGTCATTGGAAATCTAAAAAGCTTTCCTACATCATAGTAGTTTTTTTATAATTTTTAGACATTAAATATATTAAATTATATATGACATAATAATGAGGCAGCGATGACATCATTATTTGACGATTTAAATAATATGGAAAGATAATGAAAAATATAAAACCTACACATGGAAAAAACCAATTGGATGAGTGGATTTCGAAGCCTTATAACCTTATCCACGAATTATATCAATGTGGGACCTTTTAAAACCGAAACAAATTTTCAAATAAAGTAATATTTCTTTACTTTCCAAAAGTGCCCCTCCTCTCCTCTTATAAAAGGCCCCCACCTCTACCCCATTTCACACACTTCTCAAGCCTTTGGCTCGTCCAACCCCTGCCCAATTAATCTCTCCACATCCCTCTCCTCATCCTAGAGGATTCCATTTGGGTAGAATCCTTTCAAATGAAGCCTTTAGGCTCAAATCAAAAGGGAGTTACACTTTTAAAGGTAATTCATTCTCTCTTGTTCATTTGTTTTATTTTGCTTCTCCAACCCTCTAAACTCTTCTTATTTACTTATTTTGTAACAACAACAGTATCTTCAATATACTAGGATGTTGTTATAATATTTATTTGAGTTACACAATCACACAACTACATCAAATGGTTAAAGAACATACGGTTTCCGTGGATGGCGAAATTATGCCTCCCGAAACGATGATTGTTCAATACTCATTTAACACCTTCAAGGTTGGCCATTATGATGCCACTATTTTTATATATGATATATAATATTTTTATGTTTTCTTTATGCTTCTGTATTTTTCATTTTTGGCATACCTTTATGGTTTCCATTATGGGTAAACACGATATCTTCATTTAAGGAAGTGCGGACTACCGCCCCCTCAAAGTGATGTGATTCGTTAATGCCATATGTGGGACGTGTAAAGGATGGATTTAAAGTTATTATATATGATGTTATACTGGAATTATAATATACCTCTATATCATTATTATTTATTTCCATTAAAGTATGAGATAGAAATGAAAGTAGCGTTCATGCGTACGTACGGCTTACCGTCTCCATGAACGGTGCATTTCATTTCTTATCCCCAAATGTAATGTACTATTAAAATTACATGTATATAATGTATATATATAATTAATGATATATCTAAATGATGAATATAATTCTGGAATTAAAATATACATACCTATCATTTAGTTTTAATTCCACTAATATGACAAAGAAATGAAAGTAGCGTTCATGCGTACGTACAGCTTACCGTCTCCATGAATGGTGCATTTCATTTCTTACCTCTAAATGATTATGTAATATTATAAATAAATGTATATGATGGATATATATGATACATATTATATCCAAATCGGGAATTTCATTCTGGATATAAAGAACTTTTGACCACATGAACAACATGTAATTGTAAGAAGTCAACTTTCGACTTAAGAACCAAATATTGACAAAACAAACATTATTAACTTAAATGGTTACATAATGTCTATAACATGGAAATAAGTGATATAAAAAGAATAATGAACTTTAAAAAGGTTCATAATCAAGTATAAATTAACTCAAGTTTATTATTCAGGACGTTAAAGAACGATCGAGTCAAGTCGGACCCAAGGTAAGGGACTTCGTCTCAATCTCCTTTCATTGAGGCATATTTCGTTTTATACACAACTTTCTTTTATACGGTGTATAAACCCCTTTGAATTTTACTTTTATACAAAAGGAATCTTTTTCTACGAAGCGTTTTACAAAACGACAAAAATGAATGTTTCTTTTAACGTACGCGGCGACAACGACCTTTTCCGCTGCGAGTATTATTTCGTATTTGGCTTCCTCAACAAGCCGTATTGTTTTTAGAATAAAATAAATACCATATACTCTTTTATGTATTTTGGTATTGAAAATGTTTTTGATAAAGGATTCTATTATATCAATATATTTATGTTATATTATGATTGAAATGTGGAAATGTTATCATTCCTTTATATTGGTTTTATGTTTTATGATTTTATATTGGTACTTGGACATCTTAACGGGTGGTTACATTATAAACCATATGACGGGTGGTGCCGTGAATACCAGGATGGGTGGTTACGTTATAACCTCCAATGCATTGGGTGTGGAAGTCGGCCGTATGGCTATTCCATTAAGTATGTATGGAAATTGGCCATATGGCTATTCCATTAAGTGATATGTGTGGAAGTCAACCGTATGGTTATTCCACTTAAGTATGTTTATGTCCCAAGTTACCTTTATATATTCTATTTGTTCTTTATATGGGTTTTATGGTAATCCTTTTGTTACAAAAAGGTAAGTAATGATACTTTATTCAGTGAAGATTTTTTTTACTACTTCATGAAGGTGAAGGTATTGCATTGATATAGTATACATGGTTTACTTGATGTTTGAAAAACTAACAGTTTTCATTCTTTTTGTATCCCTTACTGAGCTTTTTATGCTCACCCCAAGTTTTTCAAAATGTTTTTCACAGGACTTAAAGTGGAATAAGATCAAGGATGGGATCAAGGGAATTTCATGCTATCTAAAACATAGAATCTAGACATGTTTCTTTTTAAGAGTTTATTATTTTATGGAGACTTAGTAGAAGTGTCTACTTTGTAATCTTTTAAGATGTAATAGTTATGTTCTAATTCTCTAAAACTCTAAACCTGAAAAGATCCTCAACGTGAATTATTCATTTAATTCAATATTAAGTAAGTTTTAAGGCTGGGGCCTTATATTTTCGACATGAATATTCTATAAAAATATCCTTTTCATTGACTATATATTTCACTAATTCGATGATCTATTTTTGAAACACACCATTCATGTATCATAATTTATCTCCTATTTTAATATTTGAAAATTGTTTAAAATATCCACACAACCAGATATTTCGTTAGATTATTAATCATGAACATCATTTTTCATCTCATAGATATCACAAATATTCACAATATACTAATGTTTATGAATACAAGTGATTCTATAGATGATAATTATATATCATGATCTATAATTTGATGATTCTTATATATATTCTTATAGTATATAAAATTAGGGTGATCCTTAAAGGTATGGATGATGATGTATACACTGCTCATTTTCTATAATTACAATTTTTACTGAATGATTCATATGCATATGAATCATAAATATAAAATTCTTATATATATATTGGTGATATAAAATTACATATTAATTCTATTTTTACATTTTATGATTAATTAGGTTTATGTGGAAATATTATGCATACAAAACTCATACATCATCCTTGTATCTTATTTAAATTCATTCATGTATCCCACACATACCATTCAATAAACCTTATGGTTATTTAATGCTTATGGGGATAATTATTATAGCTATATAACCATTATATGAAATGATCCTTATGGGGTCCATGCTTACAAGCTATCATAAAAAAATACACATTCTACAAATTTCCATGAATTATTAATGTTTAAAATAGAATCTCTACATCATCTCAATAGGAATTTCAAATTACTAAATAACACCTAAATATACCTTCAAGAAATTATTACTCCATCTCAATCTATTCCTCACTATTCATAAGAAGACTTATATCATGTATACTAATGTATACATATTTTATTGAAATACAATACACATCCATATTTAATTTCAAACTAAGCCTCAACAAAATAAAATTCAATCATTGTTAAATACTTTTATCAATAGTTGAAAATAATAAATAAAACATGTATGGATTACTATATATATAAATATATATATATCAAATGGAAACAAATATAATCCAACTCTGTATAATGACAATGTCACTCAATAATTTCCATCTTAATGTTGATAACACTGGATCACTTCTGTCAATTCCATAATTACTGGTTATTACATTTCATGGGGATATTTATAAATAATTATATGATTTTTTTGTTCCACACCATGAAACAAACACATCAAAAAAAAAACTATTCCCTCATGAGAAACATATATTGAAATACCAGTGAAATATTAATCTCATCCTTGAACCGTAATCAATTTGAAACTTGAATAATCTACAAGTAATGTGTTTTATATTATTCCACCACCCATCACTCAATGATCATTTAAAATCATGGGAATGGAAAATCTCTATTTATAATAGCAATAATCAAACACCAATGTAAAATATAGAAATTAATACCTTTGTTTGATCAAATAAAATATCCCCTAACTATAAATGATTAGAATATTATAGAAATTTTTAATGAACCAAATGAATGTATTATTTCCGATTTGTTATTGACCTTCCCCAATTCAATTATTGACTTTCCAAATGCATTTTAAGTGGAATACATTCATTATCCCCACTAGAATATATGGTTTTACCTATGCTATCGAAAGAATAATTGTTTAACTTATTGGGATTATAAGAGACTCAACATTATAGTATGATATCACTATCAACATTTTTAATTTTCCATCATTTTATCATTAAAACATCCAGTTTTTTAAAACATTGAATATTCAAACATACACAACTTCGTGGTTTAAAAAATATTCTGAAGGTAATCAATAATTCCATATCTGGCATACACATTAATGGTGGAGTTTATCCTGGAGCACATTATATTACCCATCCCAATATAATTAATATTCTTCTTGATAAATAATAATTCAACATTATCACATTAGTTTATGACTGATGCTCGAGTTCTGGACAAGCTAGTTGGTTGGTTTATTGAAATTTTGATGTTACTAGAGCATTGAAATGAAATAATTGATCATAGATGAGAATATAAATTATCTTTTATCAAGGTTCTAGGAATGTTAAAGGGACACCTCAATATGAAAAATAAAAAGTACACAATTTAGAGACATTCCATAATTGGAAGTAGTTCACACCGAAAACATGCACTGTAACTTGATAGTTCTGTGATTAATGCATAGAAATCCATGACATCCATGACAAAAATCTACCTCAAATGTATTATTTAAAGATCCATATCAAGTTGATCTAGGATATTTTTTACCACTAATAACACCATTATATACACTGTACCCACAATGGAACATATATTTGATAGACAATATTCGATGACATCACCATTTAATAAGACATGATGCTTTATTACCTGAAACCCCTCTGTAGAAGTCAGTCCTATAATTATTTCAGAATAAATTTGAGATAAATCTTCAAAATTCATTTTTGTTTTCGAACCATTCTAATCATTTGGAAGGATTTTTGTGAATGCTGTTAGGTACTCCCATTGTATCACCATCATTAAATCTCTTCCATGGGATTATCTAAGAGGGAAGATAAATAATCTTATAGACTAGAAGAAAAATTGTTCCACTAAGAAGTAAATGAATTATTGTGATTTTTCATTACACATGTTCTTGGATAATGATATATCACCCTTTAACATCAGATACTGAAGTGATATATTTGGATTACAATGCATCAATGTCTTTTATCATGGTTGGCCCCAAAAATAACTCATATCACATGGTTGATAAAAAAGAACGTGATGAAAAGTTTCTATTCAATATTTGATCATCACTAAAACACATAAATAAGGAATTTATAACCAGAATCAGTAAAATAATATAATTTTTTGTGTTACTTTTTGTTCTCATCTTCCACCTTCAGGACAATTTTCTTCAGATTAGAAAGGGGACATTTTCTTTAGATCCTAAAAAAAATTTATAAATAATAAATTTGCAGATAAAGGTAATATGATACAATATGAATAACATATAAAATCATTATTATACTACTAGAGGGTAAAAATAAAATTTAATTTGGTCTACAAAACCTCCTATACTACAACACCGTATTTTAAAATTATTTTATAAAAAATACGTGATTTGGAAACTAATCATGATATAGAAAATAAATTACTCATCAATGTTTTTTATGTAAATTATTTCGATCACAACCTATAAAATTCATGTAATGAGTCATCCCCCATGAATTTTCAACTATATAAATATAAAAATACCATTAAAACATCCATTTTTATAAATATTTACTCTATGTTCCTCTAATATTCTCTATACCAAACTAATATTCAGATCATCTTGAAAATGTTGTTTTCTCAAATTGGACTCAATCCTCAATGAAGGTAGTTGGAACAACTCATATGTTAATATTTCTAAATAATCATTATAATAACATAATACAATAAGAAAATTCAATCACAAAATAAAAATTCATAATCAACTTATGATAAATTAATTTAAACGGAGTATAAATTATACATCCTTAAAATTTTCTACCAATATTTGAGAAAGTCATATAAACCATTGCAGATGATCTTTGAAAAGTTAATCACATTTTATAGGGATTTTTATTGCCTATGTTATTGAGTACCTCTGTTAACCATGAGGAATTTTATAATTAAATATTTATTTTAAAAAACACTATTATGTATTTGACTTGAACAACAATAAAATTACAATACTCGATCAAGATATGGATGCTAATAATTTTCATCATTTGGATGACCACTGAAAATATAGGTAGGATTCCATGATAATACATTATACACTTTATATTAAAGGTTAAATAGATTATTAAAACATTATGTATGAAAATAAAATTCACGCGGCGCAATATGATTTTTTTCCAATATTATCCTTTTTTTATAAACAAACTATCCAGTTTTGTTCATTATTGTCTTATGAAATCTCAACCAACCGGTACTCAATAAATTATTTCAAAATCTCAAATAAGGTAATAATAAATTATATGTTATATGAATATAGTCCTTACCAATGATTAATGGATACTCGAGCTATACTAAATTTTGGTCTGCCCATAAAGAGGAGGAGTTTAGTACTTTTAATAAAAAATAAGCCTTAAACTGAAACATTGTAATTCTCTGTGTCTTGATGAATTTTGGTACCACCAACCATCATTTCATGCATAATATCTTCATGAACACACTTGGTAACCACTATTAATCAACATGGTAGATCCTGTCTCTTAGTATTGACATCACTATTATCAACTGGTCAATATTAAGGTAGTTTTCAACAATATATTACAACATGTTATTAAATTATATCAATTGAAATGAAATTTAAGATTAACATTAGGGAGGACCAGTAGTTTCAAACTAATAAACCATGACATAAACATACACCGTGAAAATATTAATGTGTTATATAATATAAAACGACATAAATAATTAATATTTTAGATGAATCTAGTGTAGTCTCACTTGCAATAGATTCATCATTACTAATGTCACTCGCAATTTCCTAAATTATTGTTGAAGAAAGATGTGACATATAATTTTGATTCTAGTTTTTAGGAAAATTTTGTTGACTTCAAGTATAATATTATACAATGACCCATTTTGATTCAACAATATTAATGGGAACCTATATTTATTTTTATTAAAACCATGGAATAATCTCTTGGCTGCATCCCTACTCAAAATAATTATATAGGATTGGATATTGTAATACATAGCTTTTGAAAAAATATTTATTATATGAAAACCCAATATTTTGATATCTAGAAGAAAGAAATATCTATGATTTTTTCCCCAAAAATATTATACAATTCATGTATCATCACATGGTCTACCTGATCTCTTAAATTTAACAACTTAAATATATCATTATTCATCAAAGGAAAACTTTATATATAGTGTGGGGGGGGAGTTCATCCAAAAATAGTGTCATGTTTGATTTTTTTTCACCAAAATATTTCCATCAGAAGTATTTGAATTCTTTTTAAAGGAAAATACCTTATTACAAGGTGTAGTTGTAAATATGGAGCTTATCAACAATGTTTCTAAATTTGGGGAAAACCTAAATAAAAGAGATATAATTATATGATTCAAATATGATCCATACAGGTAGTATGATGGAAATAAAATTATTAAAAGATTTTTTTTGGGAATTTTAATAGAATTTCAAGAAATTGTGGTCCTATTATACCACATTCTATTATCAGTGGGCCACACAAAAAATGAAGTAGAATATAATGCCATAATTTTAGGCTTTGGGTTTTATTTATATACTCATGTAGACTAATTCAACATTTTGTGTGACTTAATATCAAAATGTATGTATACTATTAGTAAATATATAATGAAAATGGAAAAAGATTATTCTTCTATCTCATCATTTATAAAGCTTAATAGAGAAATTCCCATCAATGAAATTAATTTCCATATCCAATGTTCATATAATCCTATTGTCGATGGTTTTTGTAATGTTTATAATACCCCATAAGATCCATAATATGGAATGATATCCCTATGAATTATTCATAATTAGATTTTAAATTTATTTATTACTAATAATGTAGAAAAATAAATGAATTAACCATCACATTTGATCGTGGGAACCCCACATCCTATCAAACTATTATATCAATTAGAATGATATAAACTAAATAAAAAATCATAGAAACTAGTATCCCTCCATCAAAATGGTACATATTGGAATATATTATATTCCATTCAAAAAATTTCATCCTTTAAGATTGATAGAACTCCAAAAAAATAACTCAATATTATTGGATTAGTGGAGTCCTTCTAGAGTAAAATTATTGACGGGACACCAATACAGTTAGGAATGATGTCTGTGCATGTGTTTTTATGTCACATATATTATATACCAAACTCTTCCATCAAATTATAATTCATTATTACTTAATGTTATCAATGAACATTGACTATATGTGGTACACTGTTATGTTTCATTAATTAGAAATAAAATAAAGTTTCATCTGTCAATATTTAGAGCTATTTCATAATTCCAAATACTATTGGGAAATTTAAATCCATTTAATTGAAATTTAGTGGATATATTTACTTGTTTAAATAATTTAATTTATACACATAATTATTGTTATAGACACAATATTATTTTTTTGGATTCCGTATACCTTGAGGATGTTAGAACAAATGATATAATACATTCCATGAATTCAAATATCTTATATAGAATTGGTTTTCCTATAAAAATTGAAATAAAATAAAAACATATTTTTTACTTTTAGAATGAAAATGTTTTACCTAGAATATAAAATTATATATTTCCATTCAACCTGATACCATGTAGTAGATAATCAACAGATAGTGATATTTCACCAAAATTTTATCTAGCAAGGTTCAGAATATTTTGTACAAGGAAAATATGCCTTGGCTGAAAAACATATGTATAATTTGTGGGATTATCATCTCAAAACTCATATATCTAAACCAGAAAACCCAAATTTTCTTTTATTATGAGTACATGTTACTCCTCCCCAATGAAGTATAATTTCATTCACGTCACATTTATATCTATAATATAATATTTGGTGATTCTCAATATCTGATCAGATTGGATGGCATTGATGTAATCCATGAAAAAATGATATACATTTTGAAAAAAATTAAGGTTCACTACAATCCGGACTCACAAGAATTTAATATTAGTGGCAATATCTACTGATTACAAATAGTGGTCTACCAACAGCATTGACTTCCCCTTTGATGGTTATGAAGTGGCCATAAAAGATTTAACTAATATCATATGGAATTTAATCCATTTTTAATGTCTAAACCAACATATTTATCTCCTTGATCAAAGTGGATGGATGGAATTTCATATTTTTAATTGTGAAATATTTCATAATATATAATTTTCAAATATTCAATGTGGTTTTAATATTTCTTGACAAAATAATGTCAATCAACACAACAATGTCTTATTATAATGATTTAAAACTACATAGATATCATCCATTCATTGTTAATTTAAATTTTATGGGATATGTCATTATTGTATGAACATAATATATATATATAAGAAGAGTTTTAATAACATGATGTTAAAATTCACACTACATATCCCACCATACACGACCATTCAAACTATTTTGGATAGTCTATTTTTATTTACTCATTATCCTAAAATGAGATGTAGATCCATGTAAATGTTATTGATTAATTTTAATTTAGTCATTTTATTGATCATTAAAAAGATAAAACACCTTAAAATATATTTAAACTATTAGTGGATTGATCATTATGACTACAATATGCATAGGAATTCCATGATCACATAACCTGGTCCCCACTATTAATATCAATAAAATACACACTTCTTATTAATGATTGTTCTCATTCATCAAATTTTGGTTACCATAAATTATTATAACATAGGGACAAGGCCAACTTATTTTTTTCATGATTCAAATTTTCACAAAACATCCTATGTTTTTTTCACCTAAATGTAAAATGTAAAAAAATATTTCCATACCAAATGATCGTAAATTTTTTATATGTGCACCATAAATAGAATAATATCTTTTACAAATAATCATTTCTGAGTAAAATCCTCAAAAGAGAGTAGATCCATCTCAACAATCCCATGTTTATGTGAAAAATATATTTTTTAAATAGTGAGATTTTAATGATTATACCCCTCTAAGTTACGTTGGGGTTCCCATTTCCTGAATCTATATTAGGTTATCATCATTTTTATCTCTAATATATATGATCCCAATCTAATTACGAGATCAGATTAATTTTAATAGGTATCCATAAAACTATACTGATATAAAAATTCCCTAAATGAATGATATTTTTGTATATGTTAATTAGAACTTTTAAAGGAACTATGACATTGATTTCCTTTAGTTATCCTGATTTCATGGTCAACCTATCCTATAACCAATAAAATTCTATATTCTACATATGAATAGTTTGGGATATTATTTTTCTAATTTTATTATGCATGGTGTATTTAGGTCTTCTATTTGGAGGATATTTAAAAATTATTTTTATTTTTTACTCATAGTAAATTGGTTCTTGTCAATTCACACGTGGATCAAAAATGTCAATCTAAAATTACATTATACATTGTGGTGTATATATCCATCCTATGACCCTAATTTGAGGAAAACTAATATCATCATCCATTGATGAGGAAATTCATGGGATATGATATATAATAAATAATGTTATAAAATGATTATGTGGTCTATTATTAAGACATATTATCCTTGTGAAAGATTCTAATCAATGTAAGATTATATAGTTCTTGTTCAAATCAAATAATTAACATTCATTTAGAATAAATAATACTAATAATTTTAAGAAATATGTTTGGATCTATTAAAATTTGTTACGATAGATTTTAATACATGAGTTGCTTACCCTATCCATAATCGCTAGTTCTAATCAAGCCCCAATTCACCAATGTTCCTCAACCTTTATTTCAGATAATTCTCAACACACTCTACATTATAATAGGATTAACTCATTTAAAGAATATTACAATTTTTAAATTCATTCCTATATGAAGGACTTCATCAAACAACAATAAACCATGAAACACATTTTTTTTGTTTTTGATGATTCGCATATTCTCTAAATATTAATACACAAGAATAAAAATAAAATGCTTATAGTGGTCCATGATAGGCGAATAATTTTCCAAATAAATGAGTTAGATCTATTTTAGAACCCCTAAAATATTCAAAATTACCATAAAAATGATAAATAAAAATTTCCTTTAGTTTTAGTAGATTCATCTAAGTATTTGGATCCCCATTTCGATGTCGTTTTTCATTCATAGGTTAACTATTGAAATAAAGTTACATTATCATAGACATTATCATGATTTGTAAAAAAATACCACTCCAAATCCCCCATTGTATGGGACTAAAAATAAAAACACTTTTATCAATGTTACAAAAGGTTAAATTGTATGATGTGTGGTCCATCCACTAAGACCATAAACAATATAGAGTGTGGTTTGGTACATGAATTTATTTATGTAGATAAAAAATATTCACTTAGGGGTTCACAACATACGAGACCCAATAATATTATAACATTACACGATATACCCCAAAATAGATGTTTTTGGTATCCACATATTCATATTTTTCTATGCAGTGGAGTATTTCCCATTTATTTTATAATGAATTTGAGGATAAAATATATGTTTCCTCGATACATTTATATATTTATTTAGGGAATATATTTTTAAATGAATTTTTATATAATGATTCTCTTGAAATGGGATATAGTGTGATGCCAATGTCACCAATCTTGTGCCAGACTATGAATCTGGTTCATTTCAAATTCCCTTATATGATCTATCTCCTCCTTCAAGTCATATGTGTTCATTCCAAACACTACCCAATTAAGAAATATATTTTATAATATGTTCACATTCCTCAATTCAGGTAAACTTATGATATATAGTGCCACAGAAAAAAATACTTTTTATCGAACCACAAAATGTATCCAACTTCCACCTCATTGCAAAGGATAATTATAATCAAATTGATATTGAATTGGGACTAGGACGCATCCACCACAATTTATAATTTATTCATCCCATGAATCGAATATTTTATTTTTTGTGTTATGAGTTACATAAATTCTATCCGAACTGCCTAAATTTAGTTCATTGGACATTATGGGATACATTTTTACAGTTATGAAATCGACATTTCCATATACAACCCTGTTAAAATGAAATGAAATCCATCCAAAAAATTTGGATCATTAACCCTAATATTCTAATAAATGAATTGTATTATGATTCTTTTGTTGAATTTGGATAATGATCGTCCATTAAATGATTCTCTTATGACATTATTCCCTTATTCCGGACAAGAAGACCAGTTAGTCATTTCCCAAAAGCTTAAGAGATGAAAGATGGACTAGGGCTTAGGCAGTTCAAAAATGAAAAAGGCAATTGATTTCCCAAATCTAGGTTCTAATGGATGTTTTACTTTTTTACTCTCTGGGCATTGTGAACCGTGACACACTTACTATTCCTAAAATAATTATGTTGACACAAAAACCAAAAATATTTGCTAATGCTGAACAAAAAGATAGTTTCTCCCTAAAATTTATGCATCATTGTACACATGGTTATAATTTTATATGTTTTTGCAAATATATTTCTGATACTGACTCTCTTTTGATTTATTATCATGAATCTCTTCTAATTATTAATGCTTTCAAGTGATCATAGAAAATGTTTACCTGTGATTTATCCCATGATGGTATATATATTTTTTTCTATGGTTTATGCTATGCATAGATATCAAGATAGAAGGACCCTTTTGCATGACCTTTTAGATATGTCTAACAACATTCCTAATCAATGGTTAATGATAAGTTATTTTAATGATATTCCAACTCCCAGTGAGAAAATTGGTCCTTCACAGTCTCACATATCCTCAAGAGAATTTAGATAAACTGTAAAGGATTGCAACCTTAATGAAATAATCTTTACGAGTGATAAGTTTACATTTTATATAATACACTACTAATGTTAAGCTACTAGAAAACAAGATAGAGCATTCACAAACCTCATAGCGCTGAAGAATTTGGATACCATATCTAGGATTACTTTTCCTAATCCAAATTTTTACCACCATCCCATTCTTGTTAGTATTTTTCTTTTAAAGCCCTAAACTCATTCTTCTATCCAGATTCAACAGTTCATGGTCTGCAGACATGGAATGCTTGAACCTCATGAAAAATTGTTTGGATGCTATAAAGCATCACTATGACACTATCATGTTCCACTAATCTAAATCACCTCAAACAGTCTCTCAAAGGTTTCTACATGTACAAATATAATGAAATAGACAAGGATATTTCCATTCTTGAGAATGAGCATAATCAAATTCAAAATATCTCCACCATAAATCATTTATATTTAGATCCCAAAAATGAAATCAACATCTCTATGAAACATAATACTATTATGATACTTAAAAGATAATATTTGCATGAAGGTCTTCAAAAATAATTGTCTATTAGATGGTGATATAAACAATATGTTCTATAGTTCTCTTTAATGAATTCAAAAAGAATATAATCCAATATCATTCATCAAGGACAATGATACCATCTTGGAATCTGAGTCATCCATTACTAATCATGTGGTATAATACATTGAAATTATATTTAATGGCCCAAGTGTTAACACAAACCTACTCCACGAGATCATCACAGTTATGGAAAATGAACCAGGAAATATTTTTATTTTGAGCATCCCTCATGTTCATGATATTAGAGAAACAATCTTTGTCCTCAACTCTGATAGTGATCTTGGTCTTGATGGATTCAACAATGGTTTTTATCAATAATTTTGGAAGGTCATACACAGTTATGTTAGTAAACTCATCCAATACTTTTTCTCTAATTGTGTACTACCCAGGGATTTAATGCTCAATTCCTCACCCTAATTCTTAATGTGTCTAATGATCCTGAAACACATCTCTTCCATCCTATTTTTATCATCAAATCTATCTACCAAATTATTACTAAGTTTCTCGCTAAATGACATTCCTCTTTATTTTCTAAAATTATCTCTTGGAAGAAATTTTTGTTAAGAAAGGGAATTTCAATCCAAGACTGCATTTTCCATGCATTGGAATGCACCAAATATTTAAATAAAGTTAACTGAGGAAGAAATATTGAGTTAAAACATGATATGAGTAATGCCTTTTACACAATTTATTGGAGCTTCATTTTTAATGTTATATATGATTTGGTTTTAATGGAACATTCATTAGTAAAATAATTTCATTATTTACTTTAGCCACTGTTTCGATTCTTATTAAAAGTTCTTATAAAGGATATTTAAAATTCAATAAGGGTGTCAAGGAATGTGATCCCTTATCTACCATTCTTTTTGAAACATCAGAAGACTATATTAGCATATTTCTCATCCACCTTATAGTTAAAAACAAGTTTAAACCCTTCCTGGAGGCTAAAAAATTAAATGTTCATATAGATCTTTTATATGCCAATGATATTATCATGTTCATACAAGGGGACAAAAGAAACATTCCAACTCTTAAAAATTATTTATCCCCTTATGAATAAATCTCAAGTCAATATTTTAGATAGAGAAAATCATTTGTGTTCTTTGGGAAAAAAATTCTCTCATTAGGAAAAAAACAACATCACTAGATTAGGCATCAAAGAAGGATCATTCCCTTTCACTTACCTAAGAGTTCCCATATTTTGGGGAATACCTAAAACCACCTAAATCACCACAGTTGTTTACCAGGTTATCAATAAAATCTCCTCTTGGAATGGTAAATCCCTCTTCATGGAAGGCATCACATATCTTCTAAAATCTGCCATCATCTCTGAAATTATCTCCTCACTAATGGTCTATAAATGGAATGATAGTTTCCTTGAAAAAATTAATGTTTACATCAAAAAATTTGTTTAGACATGAATCATTCTTGAACGAATGCTTGTTACAATCATCTGGTCAACCTGCTATAAACATCTTAAGAAGGGTGGCCTTGGTATCAAGAAAACAACTTTTTAATGAGGCCCTTCAAGACAAACTCATTTAGAGATTAATTAATAATAACTATGACTACATTACTTTTCGTAAAAATATGATCCATATGAAATTAATTATAGGAAATTTGAACTATGTTAACTCTTTGATCTGACCATCCATTAGAATTTCCTTCCATAACAAGATGAACAATGCTAGATGGATGGTTAGCGTTGATTCTTCCATGAATATATGGATGAATAATTAGACTAGAACACCCCTTATATCCATGTTATGTCATAATGCACCTCCTAAAGACACCACTTTCACAATTAAGGATGTGATCCATTCTTGTAATTTTAATTTCCCAGATAATATCATGCATGTGGTTGATAATTACCCATATTCTAAATCTAATTTTTTTCTTCATATGGGAAACATCCCAAAATGGTATTGTTGATTCCAAAAGTTATTACAAAAAAAATTTCAAAAATTCAGACCTAGATTCCATTGGTTGATCTTCTTTGAAAAACAGTGGATTATAACTATGAGACTCTATCTTGTTTGTTGTATTGTTCATAACCGCATTCCTACTAAGATTTTTCTCCAGTCTTTTGGTATCCAGCATTGCTATAAATGTCACTCCTGTCACCAATAGAGAGAGGATACCAATCCTCAATTTTTGTCTAGTGCTATGGATTCGGCCAAATAGAAATATATTTCTAAAATGTTTGATTACTTGTGTTTATCCCTTGACTATATTTTCACCCAAATAAAACAGTATGTGCAGTTTGACATTTCACAAAATATCATAAATCTCTTCCTAACAGCTATTGAGGAGCTCATCCACATGATATATTATGATAGAAATTATATTAACAACAACAAATACTCATTTAATCTTAATGCTGGTTGGACACAAATTCTCATTGCCATTAGGGATGCAACTTGATTCAGAAATCATCATGTGACAACACTGTTAGAGACATTTTGATCCATCACCAACATAGGGTTGAAGGTCTCTACGGGCTTCCATGGCGCTCTTTCTCGGTGTTTGGGAATGCTCTGATCCCAAGATGGATTAAAGTAAATGATAATGGAGCCTCTAAAGAAATTCATGGTCCTGTGGGATGTAGTGATATTTTCAATGACATTCTTGCCCATTTCCATGGATACTTCTTTAGAAGTTGCAGTTCGATATCCTATTGGAAAAAAGAGATGTTGGTTGTGATTCATGTAGATAATTTTGTGAATCAAAAAGGCTGGAAAAACATATGGAATAAATGTGACTCAACCAATATTTTCCAGGCTATCTGAAATGGTGTAGTTCCCCATGCTTGGATACTTACCTCTCATTGGTTGAGTGGCCTTTCCTCGCACCTGGGAACCGGATATATTTCCACACATGCCTTTTTTGAAGTGGAAACGGTTGCTGACTTTCATTCGATAAGGGAATCAACCTAGAAATCACTTGGATTGATGACCTCCATATTGATATTCCCCGCTTTATAACCAATATTGAAATAAGATCCCCTCCTTCAGACACTTATAGTTTCTTTCGTTATTTTTAATAAATGGTTTCCCTTACCCTAAAAATATTACACCATGAAAAAATTTAATAAATCATTATTAAATATTCAAATAGTAATGGGATCCATAAACACTTCAGACCCATTTGGGTTATGGTATCACATTTTCACCATAATTCTTGTACAATGACATTAAATAGTGAGAACCCCTCTGAGATTGTCTATTATAGAACTTAGCACTTTATTCACATCACCTTTTGTTTAGGTCATTCAATATAGGGCATCTTACCTCTATGTAGAAATATTATGACCATGTGTTCATATAATTGTTTCATAAATGTATGACCATAAGCTATATCCAATAATTGTTTGAAATTAATGACCCAACAACAATAAAAATTAATGTAATAAACCCTTTGGTAATTACTATATGGATAAAAAATATGTCTAACAAGTTTCTTGAATGAAAATGGTTCAAAAAAATCAATGAATAATATATTGGAATAAATATTCAAACTAAACAGGTCTTACATAAATAGTGATATAAAATTTAGTGAGGTCCAAATATTTTTGAATACCCCTATATCTATAACCCTACATCATTCCATAAATATTTGAGTATTCAAACACCTCTCACATATATCAATAGTGGGTTCATTTGGTTTCGAGGGTATACAATTACTTGAGATTTTATTTATTCTTCCAAATTCATCTATTCCAATCCAAAAATATTTTATACAATGGATATGGTTGATTAATCTCCACACGACATAGAAATAGAGTATCAAAACTTGTCATTCTAATGTGTACATTTTTTCCCTACATACCTATTCTATATTATTGAAAAACATTTCAAATTTCATTAGATAACATTTACATAATATATATTGAAAATATTGTATTGAATTTTATATCATTATTGTTTCACATATGTGAATCATCCCAATTTTAAATGTAATAATATAAAATTATATTCCTAAATATTATTGGTCGATTTCAGGTAACCCTAATCAGTAAGGCATGATGGTCCAATAAACGTTTACATGAAATGTGTGACCCTCTTACGATATGTTATATAATAGTATTGTGACTTCATTTATGTTATATTATCACCTTGACCTTATTATGATGGCCATTTTTCACTTTTTCAAAATATTAGAACTAAAATATCACATATACATTCTAATAATCATTATTAATAATTTTTAGAACCTTTCTGTGAATACATATACACTAATGGTATTGGGATACGCTCTATGTCATCATTTATTCACTTGTGACACTTCGACGATTTCATCATATAATAGTCATATATTTTGAATCATAAATTCCAACTATATAAGTCATTTGTTGAATACTATAACATCCCATGGAATGGGACGTGCCACTCTCAAGGTTGAAAACTAGGCAATATATTTTAGTGAAAATGATCAGTTTTTCTCTATGAGAAAACACCATGCATAACTGATGATCAATTGTTAATTTTGTAATAAAAATAAAAACATTATGTGAAGAAATTATTAAATAGATCATAAAATATCTGATATATAACTTACTATTTCCATCATATCTAGGACATATGAAAATGTTAGTGCTATTGAAAAAGATACCCAATTATTACAAATTCTTCAATACCATACCACACAAAGTAAATTTTATAAATATTCATACCATGACCACCTAAAAAATTATAACATATTTGAGTTCAAAATATAAATTTTTTTGGATCAACAATTTTATATGAAAAAATATAAATCCTCAAGATACATGATCCATTTTGAACATTTTTATATCCATTCCAAAAAATCCTTTTGGGGTTTTCATCATTCTATGTCATTCAAAATGACACATCTCAATCGATCAAAAAATTGTATTGTGATGGTACAAATTCCATCATATTCATTGCATTTAATACTATCTGAAAGAACACATCCATGAAGAAATAAAATATACAATCATAGTTAGATAACCTTCATTTATGGTAATGGTACATATTCATACATATCGTCATATCTACTATCTTTATATGCATAAAAGTTTAAGAGGAAACCAAATACCAATAATTTACCACAGTATACTCACCATGTATATATTAATATCATTAATGTTAGTTTCCTAAATAACATATACCCATTCATGGTCACATATCTAATTGATGAAATATAGTTCCATATAAATATTTAGAAAATTGTTTGAGTAGAATAATTTATGTAATTTTAATATCATTTAGAATTTATTTCATTCCATTATCTTTCTTTTACCTTTAATGATCATCAATGATTATTTTTACCAAATTATTATGATGGATTAGTAATTGATGAATTGGTAAGGATCAAAAACATTTTATATTGTTAAATGTTAAATAAAATAGGATATGATAACTCAAACATTATAATCCCATTAAATATATAATAACCTAACGTGAAAATTTGAATAATATATATAAACTTTTTTGTAATATTATATAAAGTGGTATTTTTCTTATTCTGAGTCAATGGTTTCTTGATTTATTTTCAGTATCCTCATATCATAAAATTTCACCTCAATAAAGAAAACATATTCCCATTAATTTACATCCATTATTGAATTTACTTCCTCCTCAAATATCTATTTAATCTTATCTATCATCACATACCTAACACTGATATCTTATTGAATTTAGTATATCACTTCATGATGTTAGTACAAAATGGATTTACCTTATGTGATCTACTATTATCACATGGCCTCCATAATTTCTTATTGATTACCCTTAGTATTATTAATATATAATAGGTTGGTATAATGGGTTAAATCATCCTTTTTATAATGAAATGACTTGACCATGCTCATACCCTTACAATATGGATACACCTATATACAATTTGAATGTATTTCTAGGTAATTGTATTTTTCCTCATCAATAATGAATGTGTGATATAGGTTATAAAACTGCTAATCATGTCCACCAAGAGGGGTATCATAATCTAGCAATGATATGCTACCTCACACTTACTATCACAACATCATTTACATTCCAATATCTTCCATTTTCATAAGGTTTTCATTTATTTGATTCGATGTATGTAATAAAATGTCTATTGTTGATGTCTCCCAAATAACATCAAGATGACAAACCTGAATCATTTACATATTTGACCAAATAAGCTAATGAAAATATTATATAATCATATATAACATCATCATTAAGTGGAAGAGAAATAAATATTGAAAAAAATATATGATCTCATAAATATTGTAAAGTAATAAATAATAGGTGTGAATATTTTACTCTCTTAACTAAATCATTAACCATATCACTAGCTAGAAACCCATAAATATTCATGAAAGCAAGATATTCATGTGAAAATTAAACAATGGGAGTTTGGGGAATAATTTACACCTCTAAAGGTTTTGTTGCCTCAATAATAGTAATGGTAATTAATGAAGCCTCTAATATGTGCACCCTTTAACACTCACCATACATGGAAACACATAATTAAAAAAATTAGTTTCAAAAATAGAAAATAGGAACATAAAATTTACAATAATTCTAATATAAATTCACTAAACATTCATATATTATATGTAGAATAGTTTCTATTTTGTGATACCTATATAGATTTATATATAGTCATTAGATATATAAGGATGAAATCTATGGAATATAGTCACATGTTTGATCTGATTCATTTTTGTATTCCCTTGTAAATGTATCATCACAATTCTCATCTTGGATTGAATGAGATATGTCTATTTTGGTAGCTCACACTGTTGAGTATTCCAATCTCTATCAAAATTTTTTATTGGTAAATGAATTAGAATGAATTTGGTGATTGATTAAAAAATAAGACAAGGTAAACATAACACATAATCACCAATTCATTGTGAATATGGGTTTTTTATAACATTACCATCTTTTGATTATTTATATTTTTCAAAGGGACCTATGTGGGTTGAATAACCATTTTGGAACCAAAAATAAGTCAAGAGGATCAACAATATCTTTTTGAGTATGGTCAATTCTGTTCTAGGATCCTTCTTCCTCGATTCTATTTTTATCAATGGGTTTAAATAGAAATTATTACCCCACCAAAAGAATATTTTAAATATTGAATAATTTATTTATCCATATCAACCACCAATAATAGTCATGGAATAATTTAAAATATAAATGTAAATATAACAATAGAAATCATAGAACTGAAAGTATTTATTTTCCTGGATTTTATTCTTTTAAATCTTATATCCTTAGTTGTTTGAAATAGAGGATTCACCATTTCAACCACATGATCAATACAGAAATTTTATTCTTTATGGGATTGGATCATTGTCTCATTGTTTCAATGATATGATTCAACTACTTCATGTTACATCATGTATGAAATTCGATTCACTGTAGAAACAATACATATCACAAATTAGAAAATATCCTTTACATGGAGAGATATCCATGAACACAAGTAGAACAATGTTCTCCTACAAGAATCCCATTCTCTTTTACAAATCTAGAATGAATATATTTGGTTGGGGAGACCCCCAACCCGTCGAAGTAAAATCACTCAAACTACTCAGGTTTATGCTTATCATTAGATTTATTTGAGGGTTTTATATGGTATGTCACTTCAATATATTTTAGCTAATGTTAGTTTCGAAAACTCATATTCACCCATGATCTCTAATGATCCCTATTCCAAAAATTCCCAATCAATTAGTTTACCATAATTTAACTAACATCTCCATTCGTTGGTGAATTTATATATAAGTATGATGTTGGAATTAGATTATGGGATTGAAATTCATTTACATATCATTTCCCTTGTAAACATCCAAAAGAATTATTATACACAATGGGATTTATCTCAACTCATATATATTGAAGATGGTCATGAAATTCCTTCTATAGGAAGGAAAATATTTAACTACAAATTAATGTATAAAAAACCATAATTATTTATTCCCATAAATTAATGAAACCGAGGAACATTTTTTTAATGATATGGGAAAATAATTAGTTATATTTATGTCGATTGTTTGGTAATCACCTCATTTGGGGATTTATATTTTATTAAAAAACCCCATTATAGTGTTTCAATTTTTTTCATGTCTCATTTATTAATGTACCATTCCCTAGACCTTCCTATGATTTTGGGGATATGATTGAACCATGAATCATAGATTAAATCGTCATTATAAACTCATACCTCCCCCTTTTAGGTGGAGATCAACCATGATAGAACCTATACGTGACCAACATGAAAGAAATATGCCTTTTATTTACTATTTGATTTTATCCTAACTAGGATAAATACCCTTAAAGGGGGTGGGTGGAATCAGTGTATGAAATATTACAAAAAAATTCCACTTTAGATCACGTTTCACCATTAAAGAAAACATTATTCTCTCCCTTTACCATTGCAATTTATGTATTTAAATGAAGGCATTCATGAGATATGTAAATTTTAGTTTTCCCACTAGTGCTGGTCTATATCAAAGGAGCATAAAAATTCCAAATTTCCATGGCCTTATACATTACATTATCTTGATTTATATTCATGAATTTACTTTCCTTCACTGTAATGATCTTTCCAGATATCTTCATTCAGGTAATTGGGGCATGACAAACACATTAGAAAACCATATAATACTAAGTGGAAAATTAATATTAGAATCCATTTTTTCTACCTTATAAAAATCTATAAAAAAGAAATTATTTCATTAATAAAAAATATTCATGCATTTCAATATAACATCATCCATTACATTAACTGTACTATAATAAATCATTTATAAATGTTGGCTTCTCACCAAATTCCCATTAAAAGATATAAAAGTTAAGAAAATATTATACCAGTGATGAAATTAAAAATAATATATATTTTCAAATAATCATTAAAGTGTTTTGAAAAAAAATATTTCAAATAAAAATTAATTGAAAATTTCTCTCAAATAAAATAATTAGAACCCATAAAAACAAAATAAAAACCAATTTTGGTGGATCAGATAATGATATTAATAAAACCCTTTCAACACCATTTTATTCAGAATAACTATATGTATTACATAAAAATGATCATCTCCTAATTAACAATAGCGATGGATGGGTACACCATTAATTTAATTTATACTAGGATTACGAAGAGCTATCTAGAAAACCCCATTTTTATGAATTAATGAGCTTAATCGGTGCTAACTGGGCCACCAAATTTTAATGATGTAATGAGATCACCTAGTGAAATCTAAAACACCCATTTTTCAATTATATTTACAAAGTATAATATAAAAAATTAAAAAGATTAATTTTATAACTTTATATTATATAATATTTTAAAGATACTTTTGAACTCATTAAAATTACTTTTAGATGCCAAAGAAAACTATTGTTTAAAATATACATTTTCTATATCATAATAGATTTTTCATTTGAAGATAATTTAAATTGCCAAAATATAAACACATAAATAAAAAATGATTTATTTTAATAAAAAATTAAAATCATCCAATGGAATCTAAAAATCAAATAACTATTGCGGCATCAGAAAAGTCTTTGTTGTATCGTACATAAATAAAATAGCATTCCTTCAATCATTTGTAAAAAATTTCTATATAAAAAATGTGAATTTTTTTAAAACTGAATTTAAATTTGGTTAAATTGTCACAAAATAAAATTTATAAATCTATAAATTTTATATTATAACAAAAATAAAACAATTTTACTAAAATGGATGTGGAAATGGAAGAGTTGGATAAAATATAATAATGATTATTTTTTTCATTAAATAAAAAGACTGTTATCACCTAGGAAATATTTGAATCAAAAACCAAATGAAAGAATAACATTAAAAAAATATTAAATAACATTATAATAGATTAATTCATTTTGTAAAATTTTAATGAACTGTTATATACTCGTTGTAAATTAATGAATGTGCATAATATCAAGATACACCTCAACAATAGAAGATTAATCAAATATCCTATACAATAATTTTGATTCCATAGGTATGTATTTATCATTATAAATAATAAACTTATCTTATTTATTTCCATATTTTAAAAAAACGTTCATGAATATTTTTTTATTTTAATTTACTAATTAACCAGTCATATACTATTATTTAATAAATTACGAATAAGTCGTATGTTTTTACTTCATTCAGTTTATGTATCATAAATTAGTTTTGTATGATTAATATGGTTAAAGGTGTCATATTTTAATCTTAACTAAAATAATCCTCTAGGAAATATGTATCATATTAATGCGTAAATTATTCTTTTAATACCAATTAAGGATTATTGTTACGAAAATGAACTAGTTTTATGATCCTGAAAGGGTCGGTCATACTTACGCTTGAGTAACGTTTCAATTTTTTTTCAAATAATAAATACTATATTATTGAAATATATATACTTATATATATCATTTTTTTTATTTTATGAATAAAAAAAAGAATCACATCACTTCAAATAGTTTGTTGTCAACACATCCATGAACGACATTGTCACTTTATCAGTGTGTGAAATGATATATATAAAATGATATATTATATTTACAAAAACATAATTATGTTATTAATATCATAATTTCATCATCAATATCACATATATTCATTATAATTACCCATAATAACATCCATGTAACTTTTTAATGAAAAAATCTTAATATTGATTCGTGTTGTGATAGTCCACCATACACCCGAGAAACATTATAATATCCCCTATAGTATGAAAAGTAAATAGTATTTATACTATAAAATTACTATAGAGGTATACAATTCATATAAAAATCATATATAAACTGTATTTGCATCATTATTCCCAACCATGAGAGGATGTAATGGAATAATGGATGGTATCCTTTCACAATGGGGTAGTTGTCGTACATTTTAATGATGATTTAATATAATAATTGATGGAACTATTTAGGTTTTTAGGTTATATCCATACCCTAAAGACAACAATATATCGTCCGGATTTTGATATTATTATATGATAATGTTTTTATGAAAATTTAATGTGAAAGAATAAGAAATAAAAAAATGTATGTTAATTAATTTTACATCCTTTTTGGTAACCCCTTTTGGTTTTCATAGAAGGCCATCATTGGTTTCCTTTTTACCCAAATTATGTATTATATTATTAGTGGTTGTAATTTATAAAATTATTTTGGTATGGAATGTATGATAGAAATTTCATTATATATATGAATATATAAGGAGATCGGGAGGAATATTATAAGTTGGGTGAGTGGAAAACATGTAAATTTATTTAATAGTGAATCCCACTAGATTGTATACCATTTAAAGTAGCTTCAGTAATGCCCCAAACTCAATATTAAGACGTATAAGAACCTAAAATGGTCAGAAATTTGTTTTTGGGTTTTGTAGGTCATTTAACCCAATGTTATTGAATTTTAGTCACTTAGTAAACTTATATTTACCATAATTATTGTAGTTAAGTTTAATTATTTTTAATTTTTCCCTTGAAAGAAAATTATGTTGAAAATATTAGATATTATAAATTATTCTCTTCAAAATTATTAATCCATTTTTCCAAGTCAATTCAAAAAAGTGGAAAAATATTATTTAATATTATTCTTGTAGTAGAGATAAGCTAGTGGGTTTTAATAATTGTATTTTATTATAATAAATTGATATGTTATAACCTATAGTTATAAAAATAATAATTTTATTAAATACAGATAATATTTATTAATATAGATTATATAAATTTCAATTGAAACATTCTACGTTAGGGATTTTTTTAATTATTATAAAAGGAGAAACACTATGCATTATACAATTGTTTTTTAAATAACTAGTATTTAATCCCAAAATAAAATAATATTAAAAAAATATAAGGTTGATTCAAAAGTATTTAACTATATTAAATATATATATAAAAATACGTTAAATTAAATTTCATTCAAAGCATATTTTTACTCAAAACAATATGAATAAATAATAATGAAATTAATTTTAATAAAAATTGATATTTATCAATATTCACAGAAAAATATAAATTCTATCAAAAATAAAAAAAACATTCTCACAATGTAAATTCAAATTAAAAAAAATCAGTGATATGAATATAATTAAACCTAAATATGACTATTGAGAAATTTATCATTTAATAACAACCTTATAAAAAAGGATTACTTTAATCAACTATGTCTTCAATTATATGTTAATGATTAAGGTGGATGGTGTTCCCAAAAACTAGGACAATCTGGATTGATGGAGTCTCTAGAATATTGGAATGTTAGTTCCGCTCAGACATGGTGGTACCTAATTCTCATGTATCGGTGTTCCTCAAACCTATTGCGATCACTGATGGAATACCCAGATATGATGACAAGGGATTCTGTAAATTATGAAATAGGATGTTTGAACTGCCTGAGTAAAATGGATCATGCCACCTAATGATAGGGGAGGGATGTGATTAAATGAGGAGGTTTTATGCTAGTGGTGGATCTGACTGATGATGGTGGCGATAGGGAGGAACACAGTTCTTGGGATGAGAATAGATGAGGTGAATAGTGATGATAGCTCTTCACAGATGAAACTAGGGTTAATGAATCAACCTAATTTGATCACATATGGTCAGGATGAGGGTGTGGTTTGACCTAAATAAGTTATCATGAATATTGTGTATAGTGTTAGTTGAGCTACATCAGTTATGGAGGGAATGGGTCAATAAAACATATATGTTAATGATCTTGTAAGTATTTATGGTCTTTCAGAGGGTGATGTTATTTCAATGAAAATAAAATTTAAGGATATGAATGATTCCATGACATGTCATATTTTGAAGATGGGTGATACATCCTAGTTTATTTGTAATAAAGAGGTTATATTTGATAGATATATCATTTTCAAGTAAACTATCTGTTTTATGATTATTCTCCCTATTGGTGTCATGTTCATGAAATTTGATGACCATGTTAAAAATATGGCCTCTATTTGGAACTCTTCAGATTATAGATGCATACCATTGGGCTAGATCATCATTTATATTATATTTCAATCAGAGTAAATGAACCATTGGATTTGAGTATTTGATCATGGGCCTTAAATCAAGGTATATATTGTTTTCATGATTGTGTATTTATGTTTTACCCATTATCATTATAAAATACTAGAGCTATGATGGGGATAAAAATTTATGACCATAATGGGATCTTTGGGAATCCCAAAGTCTTAGTTTAAATTGCACCTACTTTTTTAATTCTAATTAAAATGTAAATAGTAACTGATATATCTATGATTAGTCATTTTTCTAGGATCCATATTCAGGTTAATTTAAGAATATTTTTAGTTAATAATGAATTTTTATTATCCTTTGATGATATCGTCCCGCTAAGGAAAAAAATTATACACTTCATTTATTTTTTTCATATTGTAAAAAAACTGGCCTTTTCAGCAAAAAAATACTATAAACATAGGTTTTGATCCATTTTCAATAGAAAGGACCCCATGGAACATCTTGTTGGACCATGATTAAGGGCAATACAATGTAATGAAATGTAGATCATATTTGTAGAATACAAACATCTAGGAAGTAACCTATGTATGTGGCTAGGGATGAAGATTTAAAGGGGATGATTCCACCTTGGTGATGATGCATGGTCATGAAATATCTATAAAAAGTGACATCCCAACTCCGGGAATGAATGATATTCCTGATATAGGTTAACATCAATGATTTATGCTACTACAGATTGATACTAGTCCAATCTCAGATAGGAATGTCAAGGTGGATACATATTCTGTTGACCTGGGTGATAATGGTCTGTGGAAGGAAATGACTAGTGTAGATGATGTATGGATTCATCATGTGATTTAGAGGATGTGTCTACACTGACTTTCTTGTGGAATAGATGAATGAACTAAGTGTCCTTGGACCATTTTCCCCTTATAACAATGCTTTAAATCAATAATATGTGCATCAACAGGTTGACTATCATAAAGAAATCCAAAAATGCATTCCCTTCTCAGAAAATTCTAAGATGCAGGGAAACATATCTGACAATGAAATGTGGAATATAGAAACCCCTCTCAAGGAATTGGGTAGTGGTGGTCACTCATATTTTAATGATGAAATTTTAAATGGAATGTTAATGGTGATTAACAGTGGGGGATTCACCCATGATTGTTCAAAAAGTAAGTCATAGAAGAAATATTCTAATCTACCATGTAATGTGTATACCAGATCATCTTCTTTGATTTTAATGAATGGGAAATCCAAAATCTTTAGGATACTCAATAAGGTTAATTCTCAATCCGAGTGGGAATTTTCTGATGATTATGAATATGAAAATGATATGTTTTCTTATTTTCATTATATTTGTTTTATGATTGATGCGTAAAATTCTTTTTTATCCATGTTTATATATTTTTTAATTTATATTTTTTTATAGAAAATATTCATAATCTTTTATTCTTGGGGAACTTTTTTATAACAACCTTTATGTTTAAAAATAAATTTATATTGTTATAAATATGAAACTCATATTAATAACTATATAAATTACTAATTATATAAATAACCATGTAGTTATATCCTTTTCCCTATTAATAAATTTTATCATTTAAATTTTATGAAAATATCAAATGTGTGGGGATATATTTCCCTAATAGAATTTTTATATTCTCTTATTTCCTCCCAAACCATATATCTTCCCTTATAATATTTTCCTACAATATATACTTATTCCAAAACACATTCTATATATCGACATGAAATCTAAATAACTATTCCCAATATGAAATATTCTATTCAAACTGAACGTTGTTAGGTCATTGATTATTTGATGAATATAGAAAATATTTCATTAACATTGAACCAGGTATATATATTTTACCTAAGATAAATTAATATGTAATTACACTCTGTAGGAAACTAATAAAACTATATCCTATAGTTCATAGGGTTTAATAAACCATGGTCTAATCATCCATATCATACCAAAATGAATCACACTTTTCAATATAGGAACATTTATAATCACATGATCTACTACCTCAATATAAAGATCTTTCATTTTTAATCAGTAAAACTTGTATACATTCTCTGATATTTCCTCATGTGTCACTGAATCAACTTAAAATTCAACACACTTTTTTATACCTAATATAGTTCTCTAAACATCCCTTCATCATAAATACCCCAAAACTATGTTTATTGAATCCAATATCTATTAAATTCTTCAAAAGGATCCTTATATATTCATGAATACAAAATATTATTATTGAGAAAATTCAAAAATATAAATATGTCAATAAAAATATACATGGAAATAAATTGAGTGATATCAAGTCATATAATCCAATGCCTAAATCATCTGACATGGCTATCCATCCTATTTTGGATAAAAATTTGTACTAAAGTCTGATTCAGTAAACAACAACTTGTAAAGTCTTATACAAAAATTATTAGTGAACCTAAGATCATTGTGTGATACAATAGATATAGGATCTCTATGAAACCCAACTACACCGTTTAGTTAAAGTCTAGAAATATGATCTGATGATCATATCTCGATTGGGAAAGAGATGTGTGGATCTAGTTAATCGATCAATAATAATGCTAGTCTAATTATTACATTGAATGTCATTAGATATCAAACCATGAAATCCGATTATATATTTTTCCCATTTGGAATCTTACGTTTGAAAATGTTAAATCATCAAATTCTATAGATAGAATCTATATTTATCCAATCAATAAGTCAAGCTCATCTTGGTGAAGCTATCATTATCTATTTTCATTTCATCAGACCATTAATACCCTTGATGGTCATTATATATCGTAGTGCTACCCATAAAAATAGAAAATGGTGAAATATGATCATTGTTAAGAATTTTTATTACCATATCTTAGATTGAAAATGATCACATAATATATTTTAAAATCATAATAATATATTCACCATCAATATAAATATTAGGAAACTTACACTTCTGAATAGGTTCTACCATTTCCTATTAAGATCTATAATACTTATGATATCTCATTCTTTATTCTAAAAGAGTATAATATAATGAAATGTTGAATCAAAATATTAGGTGTAGCTATATCCACATAATGTAGTAAAATATTTGTCAAATAATTAACGAAATGGTCACATTCAAAATGATAAATGGTTAATATTGAATAATTATTTCTACTAAAAGTTTCATCAACATTATTATCTTTTCCAGGATGATAATGAATTATCCAATCATAATACATAATTATATATATCCATATTCACTATATCAGTTTAATTATTTCTGATTTAATATATACCTCATTTTTTTATCAGCATATATTTTTTCACATTAATCCTTACAAATAATGACTCCCAATTTTTAATTCATAAAAAACATAATCCAAATCAAAATCATGTGTATGGTAATTTAACACATGATGTTTCAAATGATCTTAATCATAATAAATGACCTAATAGATTTCCACAATGAAACAACCATGTTATTTAAATTAATCATTGTTATGGATAAAAATATCACACTTCATAGAAGGCAGTTCGAAAACTAGAGAATTCATCGATCTTCCTTTCAATACCAAAAACCAGTCATCACTTTTTTTCCAAAATTTTTTATCTCTTTTTAGTGTAATCATAATTAGAGTGCTTGAAAATTGAGTGATGTTTTCAAATAACCATAGATTGTAACCTACCAATTATATAAATCTACGAGTATCTATGATATTTTTGGAACCTATCCATAATTCCAAAAATATTAGTAGGGTTAATAGTAATTTTATATTTATAAAAAATATATTGAAGAATTATTTTTATCAACCCCAATTCAAACATGATAAACTTCCTATAAAATTTATTTAATCTCAAATTTTTAAAAATAAACCTTTTTTCATTCATGTTCTTCTTAAATTATTTAATATAATAGAATTTAATTAATTATCAAAACACCAATCTTGTCCAGGAACTCATGAATCGTTTTATTTATAATTTACATAAATTGAGTGTCATTAATTTATAACCACAATGACGTACCAACAAATTAATAGATCCCATATCTAGTCTGAAAAAGTAGTCTTTAGAATGTACGCTCCATTATTTTAACTAATGGTTCCCTGGCCTTATCTTGACCATCCAAAAAAAATTTCCTACCTAGAGATCATCATATAAATCATCAATTTTAGGAAAATGACAATTTTACTTAATTGTGATGTTTTCTAGGGATATATAATAAATTAAATGTATCAATTAAATATCCTTAATTTTTATGAAAAAAATAATAGTACCCCATTATATAGTTCGAGATCATGTGAAAAATTATATAATAACACATGTAATATCATTTTCAAATCGAAAAGTTCAAATTGATCCACTCATATAGGGGTTTAGAAATAGTTCTAACATACGTAACTAATTCAATAGTAAACTCAACTAAATTATTTAGAGTAACACTAGGAAAATAATTTGGAAAATTATCTAGGAATTTAATTATTATTGGAAAGTAACTAATTTTAATAGTTTCTTTATTTTTAATAAAATGATTAGTGTAATAATCATTGCCATCTCTAATTAATTTCTCGCCTTCATGGTATATTTTCTATGGAAAGAAATCATTGAAAAAATATTATCTATATCTATCTTATCAAAATAATATGAAATCCAACCCATAATAAGATAAATATTAAAATCTAATATTAAAAATGAAACTGTATTTATAGGGATGACCATCCCACTGATAAATATTGGATGATTCTTATAATTCATGGTTGTTTTAATATATCTTCTAGAAATTTTTATAAAATTATATATCTAAATTTCATTAGGTGATTTTCATAATATACATGTAATTTACCATAAATTAATGAAATCAATGATTTAATGTCAAATATGATACTGGATTAACTTGAATAGACCAATAACACCCCTATCAAAACAACATCTAATATCTCAACATACATTTTGTTCATAGAAAATAAAATTTATACACATCAATTATCTTCACGATAATTTTAATTCTATGAACAAACATCATTATTGAATTACCTTATTTACCTAACTCATAAAAACTAAAAAACCCCAATGTTGGATGTATATTGGTTACCAGATTATTTTTATGATAATAATATTTTCTTTATAGTTGTGAATCCTATGACCCATCTGACTACCCTGGAAACACATCCTAGATGCCATCAAACATTCCTTTAATCATCATTTACCAAAAATTAATTACTTTTTGGTAATACCTTTGATAATAATAGTTGTGTGTTACTCCATTCCCTTCATCCTAGTACATCTCATACAATTTCATCACGGGGAAAATATGTCTCAATAAATCTATATCAACAATCTCTACACAAAAAAACCAGTTTCTCATAACAATTAAAGTCTCATGCATCTAATGAAATTTTAGAAATTGTTTTAACCATATGAAACCTAAAAAATTCATAGTGGTGTCCTGAATAAAATATGGCACATATTAGGAAAATCTTGTAAATTTTTTCTCATACGTTCTTACAAAATTGTTCATCTCTCTACCAAAGTTCGACAAATGTTTTTACCATCAAACATGAAAAAATATGTAGATATTTCACATGAATGGTTTCTGTGAATTTTAAACATACAGTGGATTAATGATAATTTTTCTATCTGGTATTTTTAATGAAGTACCATTATTGATCAACATCACCTTCAAATTGATAACTAGTAATGGTTACCTTTTTATTTTCTAAACATCCCATGAAATCAGATATATTTTCTAGAAAATAATCTATAATTTCACTATAATAGGCTCATATTTTATAATGAATACTATAGTTGGTAATATCGTTAAATTTTTTACAAAGACATGTTAATTCATATTAGACCAGTTTCCTCTCTATCATGGATACCACCACCGTTTATCACATATTTCAACAGGTCTATCACTTCAAGAAAACATTATATTCCAATTAAATCTTTCTAGGGATACTGATTTGGAAGTATATTCTCCTCTTGATTCATTAAAATGATAGATTCCCTATTTCATCTATGGAAAACCATTCTGGAGAGAATCTGTTTTGTTGAAGAAAATTCTTAATATATAAATGAGATATCATTTTAACATAACCATATTTGAAAATCATTAAAGGGGTTGTTATTAGTATAATATTGACATATATAGTTATCTAAAAATTCTTTGATACAAACTATAAGGAACTAATGTTAAAATTATTTAATCCTCTATTTATTCAATATTTTTATTTCCTATATTTTGAAAATATTTTTATACCATAATAAATTCTTATTATTTTAAGAAACATAGTAAATTAGACATAAAAAGTGAAACCAATCCACCATGGTGGTATGAATAAGTGGAGGCTAAGAGAATTACCGATAATAATATCCACTACTCCTATAGGGAGGGACCCCTATGAGACATACTCCATGAAAATGTTATCCAAGGAGGCCTGTGAATCCAGAAAGTCAGCAATGCATTTTCCTTCATTACATGAGTAGATAAGCTCCATCGTGTTAGATAAGATCTCTATGAATTTTAGAACTAGGTACATAATCTATCAATGAGTGTAATAGGTGTCGTTAAGGGAGCTCCAATGAGTTTTGGATTAAGTCTCCACAATGTTCAAAGGGATCTAACGAGAATTCCAAATTATGAATTCATCCTTTCCAATAGCATCCAGAGAGATTAATTTAAAAATAACATATGAATACAATAATAATTTCAAAATATATAAAATTATAGAAACAATATGTCCATTAAAAACATGAAAATTCATAAACATTTTACCGTTTTCATAAAATATCATTGATTGTTACAAATAAAAAATATTCACATAAAAAAACAAAGAATTTAATAAAAATAAATCACTAAAACCTATATAGATAATGTGAATCCAATTTTGGGGACATAGAGAATCAAATTCATTTGACCCTCTCAAAACCTCTTTAATTTGAATAACTATAAGGATGAATTCCAAAATTACTTTTACCAAAAGCATTGGATTGTAATCTGAGAACACATTATATTTAATTTATTATGGTATATATTATATAAATATGTTCCCCCTCATGTTTAATTTATAATGGGATTACCATGAACTATCTAGGCCACCCAATTTTTATGATGTAATGGGCTCACCCGATGCTATATAGGGGCACACACTTCTCGTGTATATTGGGAATGTAAAACATAATGAAAATTATTTTTCGTCTTGTTGGTTTCCATTTTAAAAAAATTCTAGAACTAATTTATACTCATAATAAAATTTTATTTTTATTTCATAATGTCCATTTCTTTTAAAAATGCATTTTCAATACCATAATTACGTTTTCATTTGAAAAAAATAACAATAAAAAATTTGAAAAAAATATGTTCAAAGGTTTCTATTGGAATAGATCAAGAAATCCTGAAATTTAATCTTTAAATAAAATAATTTTTTTAGCCATGGGAAATTCTTTGGTTCCATGTACGTTATGAATAAAAAATTTCACTTATCCTTCGTAAAAAACGTCCACACACAAAAAGTATAAATATTCCTAAAAAAAATTTAAATTTTATAAAAGAGACACATAAATTATATTCTAAATAGTTATTTTAATTAATAACCATTAATTAAATAATTTTAATTTTATGGACATTGAAAAATGAGAGTTTTAAGGAAAACATTATAGTTTACTTTCTTATCATTTAATGAATAATCCCATATTACCTTTAAAATAATTGAATCAAAATACTAATGAAATAATAACATTATAAAAAACATTAAATATTGTTAGAATAGAAAATTTTATGATATATAATTTAATTGGGGTGTTTATATTAACACTATATAAGAATATTGGTGTATAAGGTCAAGATATTCCTCAATGAAAAGCGATTGAGATGAAGCTCCTTAATTTGTATTTGATTAATCCCATGTGTCTTGTTATTCCTGAATAATAAATATATGTAAATTATATATCATACTTTAAACATTTTTATTTTTTATTAATACATTTACTTCACTTATTAATAACATATATATAGTTATGAAATAAATTAATATTATGATGTACTTTTTTCCATATTCAGCTAATGTTTTCCAAATTACATTGATATGATGAATACGGTAATATGTTTCATTATTCAAACATATCTGTAATAATTATAATTAATTAATTACCATATTTATACATATAATATTTTTCGAAAACAATTCATGAAATATGGTTATGGAAATGATCTAACATTATGATCATGGAGACTTTAAGTCATACGTTGGCATGAGCGACGTTTTAATTTCTCAATGATCATCATCGAATGAATGCATGCAATATGTTATTATTAAAAATGAAAATTGTATCATTAACACCATATTAAATAATTATATATATATATATACATTTATCATTATTTAGCTCTGGTGATGGAAAAAAATAATGCAAATGTTTTTAGGATGTAGTAGTCCACACATCCATGAACAATGTTGTCACATTTTCAGAGTGTAAAATAGAAAGAATAAAATGATATATTATATTAATAGAACTAAACTTATGTCATTAATATCATTACTATTTCATTTATAAAATATATATTCATTACAATTATCATTATTACATTCCACGTAACACATTAATGAAAAAAATTTCAAATCGCTTTGTGATGATGTTGTTGTAGTATACACGAGCAGCGTTACCATATCCCATGTGATATGATAAATAAAAGGGTTTATATGATATAATGAACCTATATGTAAATATTTCTTACAAATAACATAATTATGATGTATATATATTTCCCCTATAAATATTTCCATCCAAGAGAGGTGGTTAGGTAAAAATGAATGACATCATTTTGCGAGTTGGTAGTCTTTCGTACACACTAATGTTGATTTCATAACCAAATTGACGAAATTTTGTGTATTTTGTGGTCATAGATTTGATATATAAACATATATGTATATTTATGATATATAATATATTGACCAGAAAATTCTCATGGGATTGAGAGTAAAACGAGTCATTAAATGGTCTTAAGCGACATCCCCAAGATGCCAAAGGTTGAAAATTAATGATGAAGGGTTTAAAATACAAGTGGTGGATGATTTACCCATAAAGAAAAAAAATAATAAACCAAAAAACCATAACTAAATTCTTCACTAAATGATGGATGAGTAAAAATAAGGATAATATAACTACATTATTCATGATAAAAAAAATAATATTGTATAATAGTGGAAGACAACCCAACTATAAATGTAAACATTGGAAGGAAAACTAAAGACTCTATGAAGACTACACGACTCCATTATACCCATGATCAATGACCCATTATCACAAATAATACACAGTAAGATTAATTGACAATAAAAATGTGTGAAATGTTACCTTTTTCCATATCCTAGAAGATAGAATCTACAAAAGAACCAAAGATCCAAAAGAGGATTGAGTTTAAAACACAATAGGTTTTCCCCAATGACTTCCCTACACACAGCACTAGGATAGAAATGTTATCATCATTTAAAAATAATGTTTATATAAAAAATTTCACAAAATAGTTTATAAATAAATACAAATAGGTTCCAAAAATATTTATAACCAAAAGCATCCAAGTGGAACTGAAACTAAATTTCTAGAAAGATATTTTTCCATAAATATAACAAAATAAATCATTAAACCCATTTTTCAATATTGTATTTCCATATCCAATCCATTCCACATGTACAAAAAAGAACCCATGATTACTATGCAATGAGAGTCCATACTCATGAGTTGGTTCTTATAAGGCCCCAGCCTTAAACCTTACTTAAACTTGAGTTATTACAAGATTACACATTGATTATCTTTTCGGGTTTAGAGTTTTAGAGAATTAGATCATAAAACATGCATTACATTCCACATATAAACAAAGTGGTTACATAAAGATAGTATTCTTCATTCCCATCAATGGAAAACACATTTGAAATAAAACATGGATTATTTCTTGACACTTCCTTGACACTATCATCATATCATGTACCTTTCCCTTGACCTGTGAAAAACATTTCAAAAAAACTTGGGATGAGCATAAAAAAGCTCAGTATGGGTTATAAAAACATGGAAAGGAAACATGAGTTCATATATACATAAGAATGAAATCATACTTTACCCATAAAACATAGGCACTTTAACATACCTCATAAAATCATGAATAAATCATAAAAATCATAATACGTAAAGGTAACTTGAGGCATTCATAACATTCTTACGTAGGGAGTAACCCTCTTGGTTACGTTTGGAATACCCATCACAGTATATTCCCTAAAATCTCTTCGGAGTAACCTTAACGTTTCACTCCTTCGCGTTACCCAATGCATTGGAGAGCTATAACGGGCTCACCCGCCCTTAGTTTATCACGGAACCACCCGTCTTCATAATAATGCCCAAGAACCATAACATAATCATATCACATAAAACATGCATAAAGGAAACATAAAATTTCCACATTTCAATCACGAGATATCAATACAACACATTGATATAAAAACATTATGAAAACCATTTTCAATACCAAAATAAAAGAAAAGTAAAACATGGTATTTATTTTTCTTTTAAACGAAGGTATGGCTTGTAGAGGAAGCTGAAACTCAAATAACGGTCACGACGGTGGAGAAGTCGTTGTCGCCGCATACATACGACAAAAACATTCCCTTTTGTCGTTTATCAAACGCTTCGTATAAAAAAATATTCCTTTTTAATAAACACAAAAGTCAATGTGGTTTATACATCGTATAAAAGAAAGTTGTGTATAAAATAAAATATGCCTCAATGAAAGGGGATTGAGACGAAGTCCCATACCTCGTATCCGACATGACCCGACCGTTATTTAATCTCCTAAATAATAAACTTAAGTTAATCTCTACTTTCTTATGAATCTTTTTCAAGTTCATTATTCCTTTTATACCATGTTATGAACATCATGTAATCAGTTAAGTTAATAATGTTCATTTTTTCGGTATTTGGTTCTTAAGTCAAAAATAGACTTCTTACACTTACATGTTGTTAATTTGGTCAAAGGTTCATTATATCTATAATGGTATTCATGATGTAGATATCATATATGTCATATATGTCCAGTACATACATGCATTTATAATATTACATCACATTTAGAGGTAAGAAATGAAATGCACCGTTCATGGAGACGGTAAGCCGTACGTACTCATGAACGCTACTTCCAGTTATATTTCATATTTTCTGGAATGGAATCATAATGATAGAAGAGTATATTATAATTCCAGTATAATAACATATATAATATCATTAACTTTATCCTTTACACATCCCACATATGTTATTAACAAATCAAATCACTTTTAGGGGGCGGTAGTCCGCACTTCCTAAAATGAAGATATCGTGTTTTACCCATAATGGAAACCATAAAGGTATGCCCAAAATAAAAAAAACAGAAGATCAAGGAAAACATAAATATATTATATATCATATATAAAAATAGTTACATCATAATGGCCACCTTTGAAAGTGTTAAATGAGTGTTGAACAATCATCGTTTCGGGAGGCAGAATTTCGCCATCCACGGAAACCGTATGTTCTTTAACCATTTGATGTAGTTGTGTGAGAGTGTAGCTCAAATAAATCTTATAACAACATCCTAGTATATTTATGATACTGGTTTTGTTACAAAAGAAGTAAATAAAAAGATTTTAGGGGGTTGGAGAAGCAAAATAAAACAAATGAACATGAGAGAATGAATTACCTTTAAAAGTGTAACTCCTTTTGAGTTGAGCCTAAAGGCTTCCTTTGAAAGGATTCTGCCCAAAGGGAATCCTCTAGGATGAGGAGAGGGATGTGGAGAGAGCAAATGGGCAGGGTTTGTCCGAGCCAAAGGCTTTAAGAGTGTGTGAAATGAGGTAGAGTTGGGGGCCTTTTATAAGAGGAGAGGAGGGGCACTTTTGGAAAGTAAAGAAATATTACATTATTTGAAAATGTGTTTCGGTTTTAAAAGGTCCCACATTGATATAATTCGTGGATACGGTGATAAGGGTTCGAAATACACTCATCCAATTGGTTTTGGACATGTGTAGTTCATATATTTTACATTATCTTTCTATTTTATTTAAATCGTCAAATAATGATGTCATCGCTGCATCATTATTATGTCATAAATAATTAAATTTATTTAATGTCTAAAAATTATAAAAAAAATACTATGATATAGGAAATCTTTTTAGATTTCCAATGAATATTTATAATCAAAATTTGGACTTGTATAACCCCACTTAAAAATTGTTTTCGTAAAACATATTATGTTTGTGTCATTTTCACTTTAACATTAAATAAAAAGTAATTTATGTCATTTCCCAACAAAAGTGGATACATGGGGTCCCCAAGTTGACCCATGGAATTTAAGGGTCGGCCATGACACAACCAATGAGGTTGGGACATGTGTCTAGGTCATTTCATTTTATTAAAGTATTATTTATACCTTAAACTACCCTAATTACCACTAATCGTGATTAAGAACTTAATAAGTTACTATTCACCAAAAAATTATTATAATCTCATTGAACCAAATTTTACTTCTTAATGAACACCATGTATGTCGGATTTTCAAAATTCAATACACATTAGTGGTAAACTTTCATTTAACTGAAAAATCAGTTTGCTTGATTATCACTTAGTGGTTTCACTATTCATCAAAAATTGAAGTTTTTCAGAAAATTACACAAAATTCACCCTAAGCTATATTTGATATTCAGAATTCAAAAATGAAGTCTATTTTACAAAATTCAAATCATATAAGTCACATTAATTAATTTAATAATTAATTCCCGCTGCCAGAGCAAATAGCGTGTTTTTACAAAACAATAAGTATCAAAAGATTGACACCAGTTTAAGTCTAATTTCAAAGTGAAATTGATTCCAATGACTACCATTGGATAAAATGGTAAAAATATATTCTAATTTCACTTCAAACCCATTTCAAAACATAATCTAATCATATAAATAAATTAGATTAAAAAGTAGTTTTGATGTAAAATGCAGTATTTTTCACTATTCATTAAAAAAACGAACCTTGTCAGAAAAATACCAAAAATTCACACCAAGTAAATTTTGATGTCCCAATAATAAAGAATAAGTTTATTTTGACAAACATAGTTTATAAAATTGTCAAAATATAGATTCAAAAATGGTTTGCCATCAAAAGGCAGTAAAACAATTTTTTAAGAATATTAGTGTATTCCATGCATAAGATTGTATTTATTTTCATTTTAAGCCGCTATAACACTATATTAATCATTAATAGACATAGATAAAAATAACTATTATTCATTACTTACTTGGGATGTTACATCTCTCATCAATCTACCAGATAATCACAATGTGATTATATCAGGTGTTAAATTTTACATTTAGAAAATATGCACAAGGTCATATTTGAACTAAGCCTAATAAATTCAATTTGAACTCACACATATATCTTGTGTTCAATTTGTCATTTGGAACTATGCAGAAGGTCATATTTCCAACAAGCCCCATAAATTCAATATGAAATCACACATATATTCCCAATTATTATGCCAAAACTTCTTTGTAATAAACCTTCTTTTTATTTAAAACCAATTTTCAATCAAAAACATATACAATCCAACACATTTTGAAGACAACCCTTTTCAATAAAATTCCATTTTTTTGACATCCCCATTCCCAAAAAAGAATTTAGGTATTTTAAATAATAAAAAATTTAAAATCACCATTTTAAATTCATGAAACAAAATAAATTTTTAGAACCATTAATCGATTTTACACAATTCCAAAAAAAATCATCACAAAAGAAGATTTATTCCTAGAATTTGACCAAGATTTTAAAAAAAATTAATTTAATTTAATCAGTTAGAAAATAATACAATAATTCATAAAAATATGGTATGAGGGTTAATATACCTACGATAAAGGTTTTGATGATATCCAACAACAGAAGAATACTTCTCTAGAAACCATGTTGTTTCTCCAAAAAAAAAATTACATCACCTATCATATAAAAAAAGATCCCAAGAATCATCATATTTCACATCCACCAAAATAGATCTAGCCATAATTGTAATATATATGAAAAATATGGTTGAGAGGAGATATAGACCTAAGCAATTCTATGAAATTGATCAAGAACAATAAGGAATGACCACCAACATGATGAATCTTCCTTCAAATAACCAAGGGAAGCATTAAAATTACCTCCTAGTCGACGGATGATTCTTATATAGTCTTAGGAGAAGATTAATCCCATGGTTGAGCTGGTTTTGGGAAAACATGAGTTGATTAAATGAAAGGTTTACCTAGATCAAATTTTTTAGGATCTTTTTTAACCCTTTACATGGTTAGATTTCATGGTTAGGAAAAATGTGTGCATACTGTACATCAGCTACTACCTTAAAGCTCACCCCACACGAACTACTCACTTGGCCACCGTAACCATGAAAACCTCATGTTGAATATACTCCATATAATCTACAAAATCACATGGTTTATATTAAGATATTTTCATGGATAGAATAAACCATGAATAGCTTGTGTGCCCCCCCATTTCACTCAAAACAAATTCAAAGTTCTACCAGATATTTAATATTTCCCTCTTACACTCTATAGCCATGAAAAGAATATAGTATGGGTTAAATAATAGAAACATGGGTTATTATTTATTCCCCGCCCTATGAATATTTATCCAATGAAATTAGAATAGCCACAATGCCCTAAAAAATCCGGCCATTTATATTTCATTTCCTTCTCACATTCTAGATTCTCTTTCTAAATCTAAACCTATTTCCAAAAAAACCTACATTATAATGATAATTTTTCCACAAAATACTTTTTCATTACATTCTACAATTCACAGTAGGATATGTACCAATGATGCATCGGACACTAGGTCAATGTGATCTTATCTGATCACATGGTCAACATTAGGCTAATAAATTTTCAAATGTTATAAATGGAACACATTACGAACAACACAAAATCATGGTGGAAATTCCAACTGATATGATTCCTCTCCAACAAGTTCTTGTATCTCAAAAGGGACAATCAACCAAGGTGAAAACATTCTCTACATCCAAAATAAAGATGTCCATATCATTATGGGATCCTAAAAAATACAAGATCACACATTCCAAATGACAACAACCATGGTTGATGATCAACATAATATTTATGATGAATCAGAGCCTCCATTATTCACATTCTAATTAACTGAATCTTCCACATAGTTTTATGAAAAAAAAATAGGCCCAACTAGTGAAGTCTCACCTATTTCCACCCTGTATAGAGGAGAATGATAAGGATTCCCAAAAAATGAATCAATCAGATCCATATTAATGATGCCCAAATAGCTATTATTATATGTGATTTTCAATAAGTGTATATTATCTTCCCATGTGCTACCAAAATCCATTACTCCAGAAACAAACATATCTTCCAATGTTTGTATCATCCTATTGGATTCTCCCACAATCTGAGGATGATACATAATACTCCATATCATTTGAGTCCCATTGTATTTCAATAAGGACTTCCATAATCGAGATGTGATCCTCAGATATCTATCTAATATGATCGGAACTAGAATTCCATGTCTCTATACCACATCTCAGATATAGATTTTTTACAAATCCTCCACCATTTTTGTAACACCCCGACCCCAGCTACCTAGAGTCGCTACGTTATTGCATAACATTGGAATGATCACAAAAGATCAAGTCTCGAAAGACCGATTAGTTTAGTATCCTTGGAAACACTAGATACATTTATAAATGTTACATTATATCATAAAGTGAAAAACTTCAATAACAAAGTCTCCATATTCCACACTCAAATCCTCTTCTGACTATCCCTGCAGGTCATTCATAAAATACTTCTTCTCATCCTGGAAAATATTAAAACATTGAAAGGGGTGAGCTCAGATGCTCAGTAAGGATAACAATATAGCGGAAGCTTTCATAGAAAAATTTACATTTAAGGAAAAGTATAACTAAAACAAAATCCTTTTAATCTTGAACCTCAACATAATATGGCAAAAATAAAATGAAATAATGCCATGTACTTATTCACAAGGATATTCTACTAGTCGAATAATCACATTCAATATCAATAACCACTTTCATAATGATGTAATGCATAATTCCAAACTATCATAACCACGTAGACAAGGCCTTAGGCCAATACTAAAAATAAGATTTTTTTCAAGGCCTTGTGCCAAGACACAAGTTTGTCTCATGAGACCTGCCAATGCATCGAGGAGCTATAGTGGGCTCCACCCGTCACTTATTAAGTCCAATGCATTCCTCATATGAACAGGTTTAAACATATCATAAACCAAAACATAATCGTATCACATAAAACATGCATAAAGGAAACATAACATTTCAACATTTCAATCACAAGATATCAATACAACACAATGATACAATAAAAACATTATCAAAACAATTTTCAATACCAAAATAAAAGAAAATTAAAACTTGATATTTATTTTTCATTTAAAAAAAGTTATGGCTTGTTGAGGAAGCTGAAACTCAAAAAATGGTCACGGTGGAGGAGAAGTCGTTGTTGCCGCATATGTACGACAAGAAAAACATTCCCTTTTGTCGTTTAGTAAAACACTTCTTATAAAAAGATTCCTTTTGAATAAACATAATAGTCAAAGGAGTTTATACACCGTATAAAATAAATTTGTGTATAAAAAAAATATGCCTCAATGAATAGAGATTGAGATGAAGTCCCTTAAAAAGATCATTTAAAAAAAAAATATATCTATTATGTGTATTCACTATAAGTACACATAAAGAAAGTAAAAATACAAGATAGTACATAATAATATCATGACATAATTTGAAAGTAGGAGATTAACCCAAAGAATGGAAATTGGGTCAAGAAGTTCCCTTACAAAGATCATTTGTTAAATAAAAGAGATCTATTATGCATATTCACTATAAGTACACAAAAATAAAGTACAAATACAAGATACTACATAATAATATCATGTCATAATTTGAAAGTAATAGATTAACCCAAAGAACGAAGATTGGGTTAAGAAGTTCCCTTACCTCGTGTCCGACATGAATCGATCATTCTTTAATCTCCTGAATAATAAACTAGAGTAAATTACTATTTGTGTAAGAACTTTTTTCATGTTCATTATTCCTTTTATATCACTTATTACCATGTTATGAACATTATGTAATTATTTATGTTAATAACGGTCATTTTGTTGATCTTTGGTACTTGAGTCAAAAATAAACTTCTTATAATTAAAAGTTGTTCATGTGGTGAAATATCCATTATATTCAGAATTATATTCATGATTTGGATATCATATATATCATATATATCCAGTATATACATGAATTTATAACATTACATAACATTTAGAGGAAAGAAATGAAATGCACCGTTCATGGAGACGGTAAACCGTACGTACGCATGAACGCTACTTTCATTTCTATTTCGTATTTAATGGAATGAAATTATAATTATATAAAGGTATACTATAATTCCATTATAATGTATAATACCATTTACTCCATCCTTTATACATCCCACATATGGCATTAACGATTCAAATCACTTTGAGGGGGCGGTAGTCCGCACTTCCTAAAATGAAATCATCACGTTTACCCATAATGGAAATCATAAAGGTATGACATAAATGAAAAATAAAAAAGCTTAAGTAAAACATAAACATATTATATATCATATGTAAATATAGTGACATATTAATTTCCAGCTTTGAAGGTGTTATATAAGTGTTGAACAATCATCATTTCGTGAGGCTGGATTTCTCCATCCAGAGAAAGAGTATGTTATTTGACCATTAGATGTAGGTGTGTGTAAGTGTAGCTCGAATCCTTCTTATAACAACGTCCTATTATATTTAGGATACTGGTGTTGTTACAAAAGAAATTAATAAAAAGATTTTAGGGGGACAGAGAAGCAAAATAAAATAAAATAACATAAGAGAAGACATTACCTTAAAATCGGGTAACTCTTTTTTGATTTGAGCGAAAGGCTTTCTTTGGAAGAATTCTTACCAAAGTGATATTTCTAGGAGTAATATAGGGAAGTTTAGAGAGTATTTGGGCAGAGGTTGGCCGAGAAAAAAAGGCTTTGAAGGTGTGAATAAGGTGGTAGTGGTGGGGGCCTTTTATAGGTGGAGAGGAGGGACACTCTTGGAAAGTCATGAAATGATACTTTATTATATAATGTCTTTCGGATTTTTAAGGTCCTACACTTATATATTTCGAGGATTAGGTGATAAGGGTTCTAAATATACTCATCCAATAGGTTTTTGAAAAGTTTATGTCTTATATTTTATATTATCTCTTTATTTTATTTAAATCGTTAATTAATGAGGTAATCACTACATCATCATGGTGTCATAAAATATTTAATTTTATAAATGTCTAAAAATTATAAAAAAATTATCATGATGTAGGAAATCTTTTTATCTTTCTAATGAATATTTATAGTAAAAAATATGACTTGTATAACCACATTTAATTTTTTTAGTAAAACAACTCATGTTTGTGACATTTTTATTTTAACATTAAATAAAAAGTTTTTAATGTCATTTTCCTACCAAAGTGGCTCCATGGGGTCCCCAAGTTGACCCATGGATTTTCTTGGTCGACCATGACTCATCCAATAGGGGTATGAAAAGTGTATGGGTATTTTCATATTTTTATAATATCATTTTTACCTTAAATTTCAATAAATACCTTTAATCGCGATTAATTAAACTTAAAAGTTACTATTCACCAAAAAAATTATATTAATCCCATTGAACTACATTTTACATCCTAATTACAACCATATATGTCGGATTTTTAAAAATCTAATCACAGAAGTGGTAATGTTTCATTTAAAAAAAAATCAGTTTTTTGACTACCATTTAGTGGTTTCACTATTCATAAAAAATTGATGTTTTTCAGAACAATACCAAAATTTCACCCTAAGCTATAATTTATATTCCGAATTCAAAAATGATGTATATTTTAAAAAATTCCAAAAATATAAGTTGTAGTAATTAATTTTATAATTAATTCCCGCTGTCAAAACAAATAGCTTGTTTCTAAGACACAATATATATCAAAAGATTGACAATTTTTCATGTCGAATTTCAATGTTAAATTAATTCTAATGACCACCATTGGATAAAATGTTAAAAATATATTTTAATTATATTTTAAAACCACTAAGTAGTATAATTTATCACTATAAATTATTATGATTAAAAAAGTTGTTTTAATTATTTTTCACTATTCATAGAAAATTGGATGTTCTCAGAAAATTACAAAAAATTCAACTTAGGTTAATTTCGATATTAAGAATACAAAAATGACGTCCATTTTGAAATATAAAATTTCTATAATTTTAGAATGTAGGTATTACTATTCATAATGGCTACTTTGATTAGTCATGGTGTGTTAGAACCTCGAACTTGCGTACAATGCAAGCTATTGCATTATTGAAAGAGAAGCATATCGTGGAAGCTCGGGGTGTTACATTTTCCCCTCCTTCAATAAATTGCGTCATTGTAATTTGAAATTTTTCATTGAAAATAAAAGATTGAAAATAGAAAATACCTTTGTGGAAAACCCACATCGGAAATAAGGTTAATAAAAATATAACATTAAAAGAAAGAAAGAGAAGTACAAAGGTCACCCGAGATAGCCCATACTAATATTCTATGAAAATATGGATATAGAGGAAAAACAAACCATCAAGGTCTGATAGAGAGTTGTAGAAAACATGATTAGGAGAATGTTAACCATAAGAAAATCACAAACTTGTGATCGGTTAAACGGTCATTGAATCCCCAGTTGGAAAAGTTAACCAACAACATTTTTGTTTTAAGTTACCTTTCATAAAGTTGAGGAATTTATTTAAGAGATTTACTAATAATGTAAGGAAATATACTTACTTGTCATGTAGACATTCATTCTTTAATAAATTTTTACCACAAACCCATCATTCAGTCCAAATGGTAACAGAACTCAAAAATATTCTATTTATCCTAATTGTATAAGGTTAGAAATATTAACACATACCATTTAAATTAGGAAAACTTTTTTTGTAATAAACAATGACATCCTGTAGGCTAGTGGTAGGTAATAAAGGCATGTCGCACTATGGTTGTGGGTTCGATTCCTGCAGCTTTGTCCGACGCAACGGGTTATCCCCCGAACTACATGTTTTCCTTTTCCTAAAACTATAGTATTATAATATTCTAAAAATAATATTCAGAAATGTTTTAACCTTAAACAATACTATCCAAGGTTCAACTTAATCTATTCCAACCTCTATAGATATCAAAAATACTTTGTCCAAATCAAAGTCCAAATTTTATGAGGAAGGTAAATATAATCAAGATCCTTTTTTCGACATAAAAACATGTGAACACCTTAATCATGTCTTCTTTTAAAACACTACAACATCCTGAATTACCATAAATCCTTATTGATTACATTCATGATCCCTTATTCCTTATAGAATACTAGATATACTCATTCTATCCAAAAATGTATACAAATCATTAATAAGTTTCAAGGAAGTTAAGAATATCTAATACAATTTATCCAAATCAATTATGTATTATTCCAAAATCATTATCTCAATATCAGAACTATATTATGGTTTATCTTTCTCTCAACCATATAATTTCCAAAAATTTAACCTATTGTGGAGTCACTTTTCTTGGTTCCACACAACCTGAAGTCCTTGATGAAATTGTACTGCAGTAGAATCCTTATATACTCCATAATTATTATAACCAGTACATCATTGATACAACACTCAAATGAAACAATTCTTTAATAACCACATAAGAGCTCTAATCATTCCTCCTCATCTGTGGTAGTATCATAACTTGATTATTATCCAATAACATCATTTGGGGCATACTCAGATGATTTGGAAATTTGTTTGCGTAGTGTCCCCACTCCTTTCAGATGAAGAATTTTACATTTGAAACCTTTTTTTACCCTTGCAGTCACGCACTAGGTGTCCTTTTTCTCCACACTTATAACAAACTCTAATTCCCTTCAGGAAAGTCCCAAGGTGTTTCTTCCCACAATTATCACATATTGGAAAATTCTTTTTTTCCCTCATCCCTTTATCTATAATTATCTCTTCCATCCTTTTATTCTCTTTATTCCCTTCAAAGACATAATACTCAGAGAATTCTTTACTTATCTTATTAAAACACGATACTATTTCTTCATATGTTGAGAACACATCGGAGACTATTTCCCTTCTAAATGTTGGCTTAATACCGTGAATGATATGATCCTTCTTACTCGTTGGATCATACGTATTGATAGAGTCCACATTACTTCTACTGGGAGCCATTTCTATACAATGGAATAAACTAGGTTAGTTTATGAATCAAAATACATAATTCCATACTTGTAAAACACTTAACGTAAATTGAACGATTAATGGATATAATCCATAATCATAAAAAGAAATGTTTTCTTTGAGGAAGTATATACTCATAAACATTTCCTAATGTATTGTAAAGAAAATGAGAACTATCCTAATCATATCCCCCGGGAGTTTCGTAACCAAGAGTGCAGCAAGGCCTGTTGTCGTGCACCAGTTCCTGTTCGAGTCTAGCTCAAAGTGGTGTTTTCAGGTTTTACCGCTAGGTACATCTGTGCCAGAGCCGCCTCTACCTACTCGTATCCAGATAGGGATATATTGCTTGGAAAACTCACAAAATCTCTATAATACTAAAATTCTAGGATGTTCTTCTATACTAATCCTCAAATTCTATCTTTGGACTATGTGCTCTAATCAGAGTTTTTCTAAATCTAGCTTCTAAGGATAGTACTAAACTACCTCTGATACCATCTATAACGCCCCGACCTCAGCTACCCAGAGTCGGTGCGTTATTGCATAACATTGGCATGATCACAAAAGATCACGTCTCGAAAGACCGATTAGTTTAGTAGCCTTGGAATCACTAGATACATTCATAAATGTTACATTATATCATAATGTGAAAAACTACAATAACAAAGTCTCCTTAGTCCACACTCATATCCACTTCTGACTATCCCTGTAAGTCATTCATAAAATACTTCTTCACATCATGGAAAAAATATTAAAACATTGAAATGGGTGAGCTCAGATGCTCAGTAAGGATAACAATATATCGGAAGCTTTCATAAATAAACATTAACATTTACGGAAAAGTATAACTAAAACAAAAGCCTTTTAAACTTGAACTTCAGCATAGTATGGAAAAAAATAAAATGAAATAATGCCATTTACTTATTCACATGGATATTCTACTAGTCGAATAATCACATGCAATATCAACAACCACTTTCATAATGATGGAATTCAAAATTCCAGACTATCATAACCACATAGCCAAGGCCTCGTGCAAAGACTACAAATAAGATTTTGTCAAGGCCTCATGCCAAGACACTAGTTTGTCTCATGAGACCTGCCGATGCATCGTGGAGCTATAGCGGTCACCACACATCACTTATTATGTCCAATGCATTCCTCATATGAACAAGTTTAAACATTTCATAAACCATAACATTATAGTATCACATAAAACATGCATAAAGGAAACATAACATTTCCACATTTCAATCACAAGATATCAATACAACACATTGATATAATAAATACATTATCAGAACCATTTTCAATACCAAAATAAAAGAAAATTAAAACTTGGTATTTATTTTTCATTTAAAAAATGTTATGGCTTGTTGAGGAAGCTGAAACTCAAATAATGGTCATGGCGGTGGAGAAGTCATTGTCATCGCATAAGTATGACAAGAAAAACAATCCCTTTTGTCGTTTAGTAAAATGCTTCGTATAAAAAGATTCATTTTGAATAAACGTAAAAGTCAAAGGGGTTTATACACCATATAAAAGATATTTGTGTATAAAAAAATGCCTCAATGAATGGAGATTGAGATGAAGTCCCTAAAAAAGATCATTTTTTAAATAAAATAGATCTATTATGTGTATTCACTATAATTACACATAAAGAATGTAAAAATACATGATATGACATAATAATATCATGACATAATTTGAAAGTAGGGGATTAACCCAAAGAATGGAAATTGGGTTAAGAAGTTCCCTTACAAAGATCATTTTTTAAATAAAAGAGAAATATTATGCGTATTCACTATAATTACACATAAACAAAGTACAAATACAAGGTAGGACATAATAATATCATGTCATAATTTGAAAGTATGAGATTAACCCAAAGAACGGAGATTGGGTTAAGAAGTTCCCTTACCTCATGTCCAACTTGACTCGATCATTCTTTAATATCCTGAATAATAAACAAGAGTAAATATCTATTTGGGTAAGATCCTTTTTCATGTTTCTTATTCCTTTTGTATCACTTATTACCATGTTATGAACATTATGTAATTATTTAAGTTAATAACGGTCATTTTGTCGATCTTTGGTACTTGAGTCAAAAATAAACTTCTTATAATTACAAGTTGTTCATGTGGTGAAATATCAATTATATTCAGAATTATATTCATGATGTAGATATCATATATATATCATATATATCCAGTATATACATGCATTTATAACATTACATAACATTTAGAGGTAAGAAATGAAATGCACTGTTCATGGAGACGGTAAGCCGTATGTACGCATGAACGCTACTTTAATTTCTATATAGTATTTAATGGAATGAATTTATAATTATATAAAGGTATACTATAATTCTGGTATAATGTATAATACCATTTACTCCATGCTTTATACATCCCACATATGGCATTAACGATTCAATTAACTTTGAGGGGGCGGTAGTCCGCACTTCCTAAAATGAAATCATCGCGTTTACCCATAATGGAAATCATAAAGGTATTCCATAAATGAAAAATACAGAAGCTTATATAAAACATAAACATATTATGTATCATATATAAATATAGTGACATCTTAATGGCCACCTTTGAAGGTGTTATATGATTGTTGAACAATCATCATTTCGTGAGGAAGAAATTCGCCATCCACCGAAATAGTATGTTATTTAACCATTAGATGTAGGTGTGTGTAAGTTTTGATCTAATTCTTCTTATAACAACATCCTAGTATATTGAGGAAACTGGTGATGTTACAAAAGAAATGAATAAAAAGATTTTAGGGGGTTGGAGAAGGAAAATAAAACAAAATAACAAAGAGAAGACATTAACTTAAAATCAGATAACTCTTTTTTGATTTGAGCCAAAGGATTCCTTGGGAAGCATTATGCCCAAGGTGAGGCTTCTAGGAGTAAGATAGGGATGTTGAGAGATTATTTGGGAAGAGGATGGCCCAGCCAAAAGGCTTTGATGGTGTGAATAAGGTGGTAGTGGTGGGGGCCTTTTATAAGAGGAGAGGAGGGGCACTCTTGGAAAGTCATGAAATGTTACTTTATTATGTAATGAGTTTAGGATTTTAAAGGTCCCACACTTATATATTTAGAGGATAGGGCGATAAGGGTTCTAAATATACTCATCCAATAGGTTTTTGACATGTGTATGTCTTATACTTTACATTATCTTTTTATTTTATTTAAATCGTTAATTAATGAGGTAATTGCTGCATCATCATGGTTTCATAAAATATATAATTTTTTTAATGTATAAAAATTAAAAAAAAATATCATGATATAGGAAATCGTGTAAGCTTTCTAATTAATATTTATAGTCAAACATATGACTTTAATAAACCCAATTAAAATTTTTTTTATCAAAAGAACTCATGTTTGTGACATTTTTATTTTAACATTAAATAAAATGTTTTTAATGTCATTTTCCTACCAAAGTGGCTCCATGTGGTCCCCAAGATTACCCATGGATTGTCTTGGTCGGACATGACTCATCCAATAAGGATAGGACAAGTGCAATGGTATTATCAAATTTTTATAATATCATTTTTACATTAAATTTCACTAATTAACTTTAATCGCGATGAATTAAACTTAAAAGTTACTATTCACCAAAAAATTATTTCAATCCCATTGAACCAAATTTTACATCCTAATGAAAACCATGTATGTCGGATTTTTGAAAATCTAATCACAGAATTGGTAATGTTTCATTTAAATAAAAAATCAGTTTTTTAACTACCACTTAGTGGTTTCACTATTCATAAAAAATTGATGTTTTTCAGAACAATGCCAAAATTTCACCCTATGCTATAATTGATATTCCGAATTCAAAAATGATGTATATTTTACAAAATTACAAACATATAAGTTTCATTAATTAATTTTATAATTAATTCCCACTGTCATAAAAAATAGCCTGTTTTTAAGAAACAATTTATATCAAAAGATTGACAATTATTCATGTCCAATTTCAATGTTAAATTATTTCTAATGACCACCATTGGATAAAATGGTAAAAATATATTCTAATTATACTTTAAAACCACTAAATAGTATAATTTATAATTATAAATTATTTTGATTAAAAAAGTTATTTTAAGTATTTTTCACTATTCATAAAAAATTTGATGTTCTCAGAAAATTACAAAAAATTCAACTTAGGATAATATCGATATTATGAATACAAAAATGAAGTGAATTTTGAAATATAAAATTTATGTAATTTTAGAAATTGTGTATTACTATACATAACTACTACTTTGATTAGTCGCGGTGTGTTAGATCCTCGAACTTGCGTACAATGCAAGCTATTTCATTATTGAAAGAGAACCGTATCGTGGAAGCTCGAGGTGTTACAATTTTAGTTCCACAAATAGGGGAACAATGGATAGTCTTGGAAAGAAAATCCACTATTACCCAAATGGAATCATGTTTATAAACCATTCTTGGATGACCTGTAACAAAATACATTGCATTCTACACCAATTTACACACTCGAATTGGATAATACTACAACATATTATATTGCAAATAATGATCAACAAAAACACTATGACAATTTATTCCTTTTGAAAAAAACTGAATCACTTTACTTTTAATGAAGCTCCACCAAAACAGCACCATCAACATCATATACATATTTTGTATACTTGGATGTAAAAAAAATCTCAAATTTTTCTATTCATAATGAATTTTTTCGTGCAAATCCATTGGTACAAAAATATGATATGTCAAAAAAAATTGAACCCCAATGTGGTTTGTATCCTTCAATTGTCTTTACACAGTTGAATATAGAACTCATAAGTAAGCATTTAGGAATAGATGTTTGTGCAACATTGACAATCATTACCATGGAGGGAACCACTGAAACTAAAGAGAAAATTGCAACATTACCTCAGTCATCACATTCTTCATTCATGACATCTATTACTAACATCATTTATCATTCATCAGAAGCTTCCTCTTCCAATTGAGTATATTACATTCTTTTTAATGAATCTGACACCGAATTAACCTTTCCTGGTATATACATCATGTCAATGTTTTACATATATAGACACTCCATACAACTCTTTTTCCTTATATTCAAGTATCATTGTGAGAATATTTGTTTCAAGCTATAATGATTTCTAAACACAGTAAATTTCACACCGAAGATATAATGACACCATGTTTTCAATGCATGTACTATGCCAGATAATTCCAATTCTTGTGTTGGTTCATTATTCTAATGAACTCTCAAAATCCTTGATCCATAAGCAACAACATGGTCTCCTTGTATGAGAACACATCCCAACTAAGAACCCAATGCATCACAATACACAACATATATCTTTACTTACTAAGGAAAATCAAGAGGGATTTGATGTAAGTAAAAATATCAGCTCATGGAAAGACATCATGAATTCTTCATTCCATTGGAATGAAACATTATTCTTTATTAAAGATCTCATTGGTGAATCCAGTCATGAAAATTCATGCAAAAAACATTGGTAGTATGTAGCTAATCTGAGGAAACATTGTATCTCAAAGACATTCTTCAGTGGTGCCATGAGATAACAACTTTTAAATTTTCAGGATCCACTACAACACATATTTTAGAAATCAAATAACCCAGAAAGTGAACCTCTTGTATCCAAAAATCACACAGAGATAACTTTTCATACCAACAGTGATCTCTCAAGATTCCCAATAATGTTTCCAGGTGTGTATTATGGTCATCCTAAATCCTTGAATACACCATGATATCATCTACAAACCCACCACAAATGAATGTATATATCTTTAAAATATCTGATTCATCAACTCCAAGATGAATAATTGTGTATTTGTTAGACTGGAAGGAATGTAAACATATTTGCATAGTCCATTTCTTCTTCTGAATGTTTTCATTGGATTTTCTTTCATTGATAATCACAATTAGTGATATCCTAATCACAGGTCAACTGTAAAGATCTGTTTAGCTCCCTCAATAGATCAAATAGATCATCAATGTGTGGAAGTAGATACCAATTCTTTATCATAACTTTGTTAATCATATGATAATCATCTCAAATCCTTAAACTTACATATGTTTTCTTAAATAACAAGAATGGTGCTACCCATAGAGATATACTTTTCTGATTGCCACATCTTCATTCCTTGTACTCCAAATTTAATTTCAATTCCCACAACTCTATATGTTCCCCCCTATAAGATAGTTGGGAAATGAGACTCGTCTTAGGAAGGAGATCAGTTATAAACTCCAATTCCCAAAGGGTGTGGTAACCCTGAGTAGTTCAGGGGAAATACATCTGGATATTGATCCATGACCACAGGAAAAATATTTTCTTTGGTCTCTTCAATTTATTCCAATGTTAATTCTTCCAGCTCACAATAGATCAATCCTATATCTTAATTAACCAACGTGTTTCACCATCATTCATAACCTCGTCTCTTTGGTAAAAATTCTCAATCCCATCCTCAGTAGAGAAAATCATTGTCCTCATATAACATTTGATGTTAACCGTAATCATTATCAAACAATCCTAAATAGTGATTATATTATTGAAATACATATATAATAGTGAGATGTCCCATTTTAGCACAACTCTATCAAAAGTAATTGAACATTTTCTATACAAAAACGATTAACATTATCATTCACCGATGAGAGTTTTTAGTTCTATCTAAGAGGGAATAATTTCATATTTTAATCATAGTAGGTCAACATGACAATAAGAAATGAAGAAATGTGATGCACTGATATAAAATAAGAGTTTCACAGAGGTATAATTTAAATGAATTGAACCTCTAATTTTAGCTGGTCTTGCCTGATCATCTACAATCATCCATTTAGTTCTATAAAATTACATTTTCACTATATTTTTTTTGATAACTTGCTAATATTGCACTAATTACATAAAAGCATACAATGTTTTTGACATCCAAGAAGTGTCTTGAGCACCTGACCTCAGTGCATTGTGAGAAAAATGCTTAAGATATCCATTAATTTTCAATTATGGAATTCTCTTAGTGGTGTTTCACACTCAATCTTGATGGGTCTTTATGAACAACTCTGAGAACATCCAAGATTTCTCTTGGGTCTTCAATGAATGATAGTTTCTACTCCTGTATTGTTCCGGTGTGGTCCACCTCCATGAGAATATGGGTCCCACTTCTTCTTCTTTTTAGTGCTAGAGTTCCCTACTCCTCTAGTGAAGAAAATTGTACTTCCTCCACATGGATTTTGAGAAGTGAGAGATACAGTAATACAATTATCTGGTTTCATTGTGAACAATAGTTTGAAATTCCTTAACACTGCATTAGACCAACTATTGGTTCACTTGTGGCTTAGGTGCAACCACATTCTCACTAGCCTCTCCCGAGTGGTTTCTACGACACATAGCTGGTGGCATTTATATACAATCAAAAAACTCATTACGTCTCAAATCGTATCAACTTATTGGATTAACATTTCAAATTTTATCACATAAAATACCACTACAATATTTTACAAAAACACCATTTTAAATGTTCCACATTTTTTTAAATCCATGTTTTCAACTTTTGAAAATCAAACCATTTTGAAAAAATCATATATCATGCTCTTTTAAAACTCATTAATTTGAAAAAAAATTCATTAATTTCCAATATTTTATATTTGTTTCTAAAGCATATATCATTCATCCTAATGATGTATGAAATCCTAGTGAGAATTAATTCGTCTATAATTTATGTCATGCTCATCGCACTGGCTAAAACCATAACAATGGGAATTCAAAATCCAATAAGATTCTCAAAAAAATTTACATACCCAACTGATTTGTTACATGATGTTTGTAATAAAATGGTTAGCAACATATTTTTAATCACTACATTTCATGTTCTGATAATCCCACTCTTTTCCTAGAATCTAACCCAAGGACTATAAAAGAAGGAATTTCAACTCCAAGACCAAGAAAACTAAATACTACTTGTTATGAAAGGGAAGAACAAGTTGATACCATTTGTAATGAACCACAAATTCTCATTGACTTGAGAGTAAAATGATTCATTTCATGGACTTAAATGACATCCCTAGGATTCCAATGTCTTGTAAAATATGCCAATGTTTTTCAAATAAAACTGAGTGATGATTTAACTATATTGAATCAAAACACTAAACTAACTAACAATAACCTAAATGTTCACTAAATTATGAATTAGTAAATAAATATAACAAAAAAACATTATTCATGATAAAAAAAATTCAAAGTGTGCAACAACAGAAGACCAACGTACTATCAAAGTAAACAATGAAATGAAAAATAAATACTATTAGAAGACTACACATCTCAATTCTCCCCAAGATCCATGCTCCAAGATCACAATAAAACTCTAGTATCATGATGTGGTGATAAATATATGTGATATGATACCTTTTCCCATATCCAGTATGATTTCATCTGCAAATGCACCAATGTTCTAATGGAGGGGTGTGTATAATATTCAATTGGTTTTCCATAATTAATTCCCTACTCATGCCACTAGGATAGAAGAGTATGAAATATTTACAAAATCAGTTTACATAAATAAATTTCAAAAAATAGAATTTAACTAAATATAAAAAAGTTCCAATAACTATCAATATCCTTAATCATCGATGAGAAACTGAAACCAATTTTTCAAATAGTTATTTTTTACATAAAAATAAAAAAATAAAAAAATTAAACCGTTTAACAATATTCCTATAGTATACCCAATCCATTCCACTCATCCAAAAAATCAATCATGATGGAAACCCAATGACAGTTCCATTCTCACGAGTAGTTCTTGATCATTCTACAAGGTCTTCACAAGGTAATTATATCTCGTGTTCAGTTTAACATTTGGAACTATGCACAAGGTTGTATTTCAAGGAAGCCCAATAATTGAAATTTTAACCCACACATATATCATGTTTTCCATTTGAACTTCGGAATTGAGAACAATGTCATATTTAAACTAGGCCCCATAAATGTAATATGAAATCACACAAATATTCACAAGGATCATGCTAGAAAACATTTATAATAAACCCCCTCTTTTTGGAAAAACACTTTTCCAACAACACAATTTTGATGCAAAACCCTTTCAATGTAATTATCTTTGTTATTGAATACCACATTCCAAACAAACTAATTAGATATACCAGAAAATCCAAAATTTTAAACCACCATTTTAAATTCATGGAATAATGAAAAATTTCACAATAATTCTTCAAGAATATCCAATTCCACAAAAAAATGATAAATCATCACAAAATAAGATTTATTCCATTAATAGAACCAATATTTCAAAATATATTTCCTTCAAAATAATCAGTTAGAAACTAACCCTATCCAAACTAGTTGGTTGAGGTGAGAGTGAATCCACCTACATCGATGGTTTTGAAGAAAACTGACAATGGAAATGAACACTCTAGAAACCATGTTGTTTGTCCTCATAAAGCAAAAATAGACATCTTCTTCTAATAAAAAAAATTCCAAAAATCATCATATATTACATCCATAAAATTAGATAAACCCATAATAGGCATATATATAAAAAAATAACGAGGATAAGAGATGTGGATCTATGTAATTCAGTAAAACTAATCATTAATGATGATGAATGATCACATCCCTCAAGAATCTAGCATTGAATCACCAGGAGAATCATAGGGATTACCTCCGGATCGATGATAGAGCCTTCTAGGTACATAGGAGAAGAAAAATATAGAGTTTGAGCTAGTTTGGGGGAAAATGTGTTGATTAAAGGTAATACTGACCTAGAACTACATTTTTAAGATTTTATTAAACCCAACACACTATTAGTTTACATAGTTATGAAAAAGTTGAACTAAATTTGAATTGGATATTGCCTTACAAATCACCTCACACGACCTCCATGTAAGGCCACCCTAACCACGCTCACACCATACAGAAGCTACTATCAAGAATCTAAAACTTCACACAATTTCTAATAGGATTTTCACGTGGTTAGAATAAACTATGCACAACCCTTGCACCCATCCATTAGACCCACAAAATATTGAATGTTCTACCATCTCTCTGATCTATCACCCATTCACACTATAATCCTGAATATCATAAAATAATGTTTATATACCATAGACTTGGGTTATTACATTTTACCCACCATTGGAATTTCTGTCCTTAGAATGTAGAATAACCTTAATGCCATGAAAAGGTTCTGGCCATTAATCATTCATTTCCTTCTTGCAATCCCATGTATCTTCGTGAATCTTACCCAACTTATATAAAACCTACACTATAATGATGCCTTTTCCACACATGAATTTAACATTTCTATTTAAAATTTTCCCTGGGATATGTACTAATGAATCATAGGACTCTATGTCAACATGATCTCATCAGATCACATGGTCAGGTCAGGCTAATAATTTTTCAACTGATATACGAGGAACACATTATGAACCACACTGACCTGTGGTGGTAATGCCAAACGGTATGCCACATATCCAACCAGTTACAACATCTTGAAAGGGCTAATGTAATGAGGAAATATGCTTCCCTACATTAAAAATGATGATGTCCAAGAAATGGAGATATTCTCAAAAATACATGATCAAGCCTGGAAAATGACAACATATGTTGACTATGATCCACAAAATATGTAGGAAGACTCTAAGACACTACTATTCACATTCAAATCAATTGAATCATCCTCGGTGTTTCTTTTACAATACTAGCCCCAACATGTGAAGTCTCTCATATTTCCATCCATCATAGTGGAGAACAACAATGAAGCCTATATAATGAATCAAAAATATCCATAAGAATAAAGGCATGATATCTATTATTATATTTGAACTCAACTAAGAGAATATACTATTCCCTAGTGCTACCAAAATCTATTACACATGCCCAAAGCATGTTTTCCCATGGGTGTATCTTTCTTTTGAATTTCCCATCTATATGAGGATGATACACTATACTCCATATCATCTGAGTCCCAATGGATTTCTATGATGATTTATATAATCGATACGTGATCCTAAAAGATTTGTTTGAGACTATCAAAATATGTATGCAATGTCTATATACCACATATTAGATATAGCGTTTTGAAAAATCCTCCAACATTTTAGTTTACATAATTAGGGTGAAATGGAATGATTTGGTAGGACGATCTTCTGTCACCCATTTGGATTTGTTTTTACAGATCCTTCATGAGAGTCATGTAAAAAAATACATAGCTTTTCCCCACAATTTCCACACTATAATTGGTAAAAACTACCACATACAGGCTGGTCTATGATGATCAACCTTAACTTTCATACAAGTTGATCCATATGAAAAAAAAACTCAACAACAATCATTTTCATGTTGCTACAAAACAACTGCACCTTCAACATCTTAATATTTTTTTGTATACCCATATGTACAAAAAATAACAAATGGGGGTATTATTGAGGAAATTTTTCCTTACATTCCATTGCAACAACCATCTGATAACTCAAACCATAAATATTAACTCCCATCCATTTTCACTCCATCAATGGTCTCCCCACCATTGATTTTTAAACTCATATCAAGGTATTATGGAACAAATGTTTGTGCCTCATTGAAAATATTTAACAAGGAGGGAACCACAAAATCTTAAAGGAAAATTGGTACATTACCTCAGTATTCACATTCCACAAGCATGTCATCTAATACTAACATCGACTATCATTCATCTGAATCATCCATTTCATATAGAGTTTAAAAATTTCCTCTTGATTAATCAAACACTGAATTATCCTTCCCCATTATATACATCATTTCAATGTTGTAAATATATAGACACTCCATCATTCTTATTTTACTCATATTTAAGTCTTGTTATGAGAAAATGTGTTGGAAACATTTATGAATCATAAACACAGTAAATTTGAAACCGTAGAGATAGTGATGAAATGTATTCAAAACATGTACATCTATAGATAATTACATGTCGTGTGTTGGGTAATTTTTTTTTCATGCACTCAAAAATTCCTTAATCAATAAGCAACAACATGGCCTCCTTGCCTGAGAATGAATCTGAACCGATATCTCAAAGCATCATAGTACCCTAGGTACCCCCTGTCATAATTCTATAAAAATCAATATGGGTGCCGATGTAAGTTGAATTTTCAGCTCTTGGAAAGACATCAGACATTCATTTGTCCATTGGAATGAAACATTATTCTTTGATAAAACTATCATTTATGAATTTAGTCATGAGAATTCATCCAAAATTCATTGGTTGTAGGTATATAGACCAAGGGAACATCGTATCTCATAGACATTATTAAGTGGTTTCCACTAGATAACAACTTTTACCTTTCAGGAACCACTAAAACACAATTTTCAGAAATCAATTGGTCCATAATGTTTTCCTCTTGTATCAAAAAATCACAATTTGATAATTTTTCTTACAAAAAGTGATCTATCAAGATCCCTAACACTGTCTTCATGTGTTTATCATGATCAAACCCTATCATTGAATACACCAAGATATCACACAAAAAAATCACCACAATAGTATCCATATATCTATGAAATATTTGATTCATCAATTCGATGATGACTGATGATGCATTTGTTAGACTAATTGGCATGACTATATATTCATGGTGGCCATTTCTACTTCTAAAAGCCATCTTTGGAACTTATTTTTTTCATAATTACAATTGGTGATTTCCTGATGGCAAGTTAATTATAGAGAACAATGAGCTCCCTCAATTGATCTAATAGATCATAAATGAATAGAAGTGGTTACTGATTATTTATCATAAATTGGTTAGGCATACGATAATCAACACAATGCCTTCGAGATCCATCTTTTTTCTTTACTAACAAGAATGTTGATGCCCAAAAAGACGTACTTGGATGATTGAAACCACTTCTTTCCAACTCCTCCATCTATAAATTGAATTTACTTAACTCCTTTTGTGACATCCTATAAGACAAAATAGAAATTGGGCTAGTGTTCAGAAGGTGATCAATCATAAACCACAATTATTATAGAGGTGGTAACCAATAGAAGTTCTGGGGAATGAAATATAGAAATTGATCCATGATCCATAGAAAAAATTTCCCATGGAATATTCCAATTATTCCAATGTAAATGATTCTTAATGATAAGATATTGTTCATATATTTGATACCTAGGATCCTCTTTCACCTAATTTCATAACCTTCTCTCCTCTGAATAGATTCTTGAGGGCATCCTCATTTGTGAAAATCATTATCCTTCTATAACATTTGATGCTGAAATTCAAAATTTTCAACCAATCAAATCCAAGGATTACACCATAGACATAAATATACAAAATCTAGATGTTCCATTTCATCTCAACTACTTCAACAATTATAGAATTTGTTCAACACAACAAGGATTGACATTCTCCTTCACTAAGGGGATTTTTAGTTTTATCATAGAGGGAATAATTTCAATTTTTAAATATAGAAGGTCATCAAGACAATAATAAATGAAGGAATGTGATGGATCGATATCTAACTATACATTCACAAATGAATAATTTAAATGAACTGTACCTCTCACTATAGATCGTCCAGCCTGATCATTGACCATCATTTGATTAGGTCCAAAGAATTTCCTTGACACTACACTTTTCTCATTTTTACCTTGCTAGGATTGTGCAGATTACTTCAAAGAATATTATGTTTTTTACAAATGAGAAATTTCATGAAAAACTAACCATATAAATCTATGAAAAAGAAAATATGATGTCCCATCTTCATGCAATTTTGACATGCTCTTAGTGGTGCTTCACAAACCCTCTTGATGATACATAGTGAACCACAATGAAAACATACAAGTTTTGCTTTTGTGTCTTGGAGGATGTTTAGTTTCTCTTGTGGTCTTGTTCTGACGTGTTCTACCTCTTATATAATTGGTTTCCCAATTCCTCTTCATCTTATCACTAGAGTTCTTATCTACTCTAGTGAAAACAATTGTACTTCCTTCACATGGATTATAGTCAGTGACCGATATCATAAAAAAAGTATCTTGATTCATTACCAACATAACAATTTAGAATTCCTAAGCTATGATTTGGACCAAACATTTGATCTCCAGTGACTTAGGTGCATCCAAATTTTCACTGGCATCTCTTAACTTGTTTCTATGATGCGTACTAGGTGCCATTTCTAAACAAGCAAGAAACTATTTACGTTACATTCACTAGAATCTGATTTCCTTTACATTTCAAAATCTATCACATCAAATATAACTACATTTTTTTTACAAAACCAACCTTTTATACATTCAAAAAATGTTTTAAAAATCCCATTTTTACTCTTTTGAAATTAAATTCATTTTCACAATACATCTATTGTATTCATTTAAAACTCTTTCAATTGAAAAAAATAAGCATGTTTTAAAAATTTACACCTTCATCAAAACCATATCGTTTATCCAAATGAAGTATGAAATCCTAGAGGGATGTCATTCTACAAAAATTCATGTAATCCTCATCTCATTGGCTAAACACATAAAAATGAGATTCAAAAATCATATATTTTCCTCTAATACACTAATGTACCAAACTCCCTTGTAACATGATGTTCCACATTAAAAAGGTTAGCTATGAATTTTTATGTTATACATTTATTCTCCTGGAAATCCTACTATTTTAATAGATTCTAACCTAAGGAATAGACAAGAATTAATTTCAACTCCAAGACTAATAAAATTAAAATATACTTGTTAGGAAAGGACTGAGAAAGTGGATACCATTTGTAATGAAATTATAATTTTCATTGGCATAAGAGTACAATGAGTCATTACATGTCCTTAAACGACATCCCCAGGAATCCAAATGATCGTAATAAATTCCAAATGGTTTCAAATAAAAGAGGGGGAATATTTTACCATAATGAAAAAAACTATAACAAAAACTATAACAAAAACATTCACTAAATGATGCACGGGTAAAATAAAGATAGCATAACTACATTACTCATGATAAAACAACTTCAATGATGGATAAAATTGAAGAAAAACAATTTATCATTGTTAACAATGGAAGGAAAAATAAATACTCCAAGAAGAATACGTGACTCCAAACAACCCTGGTATCATGAAGTGGTGATAGAAATGTGTGATATGTTACCATTTCCCCTACCACAAGAGATTTAATCTCCAAAGAACTATAGTTACAAAGGAGGGGTGAGTGTAAAACTCAATAGTTTTTCCCAATAACATTCCTACGTATGCCACTAGTATATAATAATTAAAATCATTTACAAAAATAGTTTATATAAAAAATTTCTCCACACAATTTATAACTAGGTATAAAAATGTTTAAAAAACCATTAAAACAAAAAGCGTCCAAGTGAAATTGAACCCAATTTTTCATCATTCCTCTAGCATACCCAATAAATTCCAAACATCCAAAAAAAATCAACAATAAATGCTAAAAGATGATAGTTTTCATGTTCATAATTGGTTTCTCATTGATCCAACTAGTCATCACAGGGTAATTATATCTCATGTTCAATTTGAAAATTGGCATTGAGAACAAGGTCAAATTTCAACCAATACCAATAAATGCAATTAGAACACACACACATATCATGTGTGACATAAGGCCTTTGGAACTGAGCACATGGTCATATTTCAAAAAAACCCCATAAATTATATATGGAATCACACAAATATTCTTACAGATCATGATAAAACACTTTTTTTAATAAAACCCATTTTTATTGAAACCCACTTTTCCATCAAAACCACTTTAAGGCCAAACCATTTTAAAAAATTTACTTTGTTATTGAAAATGTTTTTCCCAAAAAACCAATTAGATATTCAATCAAATCCATAATTCAAAATCACTATTTTCAATTTAACAAACAAAAACAATTTTCCCAGTAATTTATCAAGATTACATAATTCCACAAAAATGATAAATCATCACAAAAGATGATTTATTTCATGAAATGAACCAGTATTTCAAAATAAATTTCATACAATTTAATAGTTTAGAAACTAAGATAATAAATCCTATTATTATGAGATGTGAGTGAATCTACCGACCATGACGTTTTTGATGAAAACCAAAAATCAGTGAAGAACACATAAGAAACCACTTCGTTTCTGTAAAAAAACTAAATTAGGTCTTTTATCATACCAATAGAACTCAAAATCATTATATTTCGCATTCTCCAAAATAAATCTGACCAAAACATTCATAGATATTTAAAATAAAGAGGATATGGGAAGTATATCAATTTAAATATATGAAACGGATCAAGAACGTTGAGGAAAAATATCATACCTCAAGAATCTGGCTTTGAATCACTAAGGGAAGACTTCATATTACATATAGATATATGAGTTAACCTTCTATGGCCTTAGTAGAAGAAAAATCCCATGTTTGAGCTGGTTTGGTTAACTAAATGAGTTGATTAATGGCCAAGCTGACCTTGATACACTTTCATAAGACCTTTTTTAACACTACGCACAGTTAGTTTGCACAGTTAGGAAAAATGTGCACTATGTGCGGGTTTGGTACTTCCATACAGATAACTATGCATGACTTCGTCACATTTTCATCATATCTGTGCACACACCATGTCGAATATACTATCCATAATGTAAAACATTTCACAGGTTCTACTATGATTTTTGCATGTCTAGGATAAACCGTGCCCGGCCTATGCGCCCCTCCTTCAGCTGAAAAAACATATTGAATGTTATACATGACCTCCAATCCATCACCCATAAACTCTATAACCATGAAAATAATCATTTAAGGGTAACATACTAGAATATTGTTGAATTACATTTTACCCGCCCTTGTAATTTCCGTCCTTAGAAAGTAGAATACCCGCATAATCCCTGAAAATGTTCTGGCCATTTATCTTTCAATTCATTTTCATGTTCTTATGTATATTCCTGAATATGACCATGTAGCCATAAAAAATACACTAGAATGATGATTATTTACATAGAAAATTTTCTTTCCAATATACAATTTTCACTAGGATATATAGTAAGGAAGCATCCGAAAATAGGTCAGCGAGATCCCATCTGATCACATGCTCAGAATCAAGCTAATAATTTTTCAACTGAGATACATGAAACACATTATGAACCACACTAAACTATGCTGGAAATGCCAATAGATATGCCACCACTCCAACTATTTCTATTTTATCGAATTGACCAATGTAATGAGAAGATATATTCACGTCCATCCAAAATGATGATGTCTAAGACATGGAGAGATCATCAAGAAAACAAGATCTCCCTTGGAAAATGACAACATCAATTGATGATGATCCACAAAAAAATTATGATGAATCTAACCATGTCTATCCCCTTATAATTAATTGAATCTTCCTCGTGATTTATTGGAAAAAACTAAGCTGATCTTGTGATGTCTTACCAATTTCCACCCAGCATATCGAACAACGACATGGACGCCCATTAAATGTATCAAAAAGAGCCATATTAATCTAGACGTGGAAGTTGTCATTTTAAGTTAACTTCAATAAGTGTATATTCTATTCCCACATGCTACCAAAATCTATTACACAAGACCAAAACATTTCTTCTGATGTGTGTATCATCCATTCAGATTTCCCATCCATCAGAGGCAGATACAATGTACTCTTTGTCATCTAAGTCCCAAGGGATTTCTGTAAGGATTTATATAATAGATTCTTGATCCTCATATCTCTGCCTTAGATGGTCGAAATGAGAATGACTTGTCTCTATTCCACATATATGATATATATTTTTGTCAAATCCTACACCGTTTGAATTTCCAAAATAAGGGTGAAATGAACAAACATGGTAAGATGTTTGTGCATATTTGAATTTCCAAATAATGGCATTTAAATAGGATTCCATATGGTTCATTACAGATGTTTGTACATATATGAAAATCATAACCATAGTGGGAACCAATAAAACTTAAAATAGAATTTCAACAGTACCTCAATCTTCAACATCCATATGCATGTAATCTATGACCAAGATCAACTTTCATTCATTTGAAGCATCCTTTTCCAATTAAGTGTATAACATTTTCTTTAATGCACCTGACAAAAAGTTACTCTTTCCCAATATATACATCTTGTCATATATGAACATCTGTAGACACGCCATCCATCTTTGTTGCCTCAGATTGAAGTCTCGTAGTGAGAAAATGTGTTTCAGACTATTATGATTCATAAAAAATGTCTATTTCTTACCAAAGTGATTGTAAAACCATGTTTTCAAAAAAATTTACAACATAAGTATATTCAAATTCATGTTTTGGGTAATGTTTCTTATGAACTCTCAACTTCCTTGAACCATAAACAACAACATGTTATCCTTTCATATGAATTAATCTCAACCTTGATCCAGAAGAATCACAGTAAACCACGTACACATATTGTATTTCTATAAAAATAAATATGGGTGCCAATGTAAGTTGAAATTTTAGCTATTTGAAAAACATCAGGCATTCATATGTCCATTGGAAGGGAACATTAATCATTGTTAAAGCTGTCATTGGTGAATCTAGTCATGAGAATTTTGGAAAAAATAATTGGTAGTAGCTATCTAGACCAAGGAAAAATCATATCTCAATGGAATTCATCTGTGGATTCCATGATATAAAAACATATACCTTTTTAGGATCCCCTAAAACACATGTATCAAAAATCACTTGTCCTAGAAAGTGTACCTATTGTATCTAAAAATCACACTAAAATAATTTTTCATACCAATAGTGTTCTCCCAAGATTCACAACACTATTTCCAATTGTTTATCATAATTATACCATATCCTTCAATACACCAAGATATCATCCAAAAACACCCCCATAAAACAATCCAGATATCACTGAAATATATGATTCATCAATTCCATGATTACTAATGGTGCCTAAGGAATTCCTTTCATCTGTAATCCCAATTAGTGATATCCTGAACGTGTGTATATTATAGGGAACAAATGAGCTCCCTCAATTGATCAAATTGATTATAAATGCATGGATGTGGATACCTATTTGTTATCGTATCTTGGTTATGATTACATTAATCAATGTATTTCATTATAATTCCATTCGATTTATTTATTAACAAGAATGGTGTTTCCCTTGGAGATGTACTTGGCTGATTAAAAGCTCTTATATCCATCTCCTCCAATAGTAATTTAAATTCCCTAAACTATGTTCATGTCATTCTAAATGATGGAGGGGAAATACGACTAGTCTTGGGGGGATATCATTAAAAAACTCTATTTCCCTTAGAGGTGGTAACTCTGAGATGTTATTGGGAAATACATCTAGAAATTGATACATTAACACTAAAAAACTATTTTTTCGGTGTCATAAATTTATGAAAATGTCATTACTTTAAACTAATAAGAGATCGTTCCCAAATATAATGACAAAAAGATTCTTTCACTTGCCTTTATAACCATCTCCCCTCCGAAGAGATGCTCTATGTCATACTCTCTATGGAAAATCATTATCCTTCTATAAAATTTGATTAAAGCCTTTAACATTTTCAGCCAATCCATACTAAGAATTTCATCTTAGAAATCCATCTACAACATCGAGAAGTCCCATTTCCGCTTATCCCCATCAATTTTGATAGTACATTCTCTACACATAAAGGATTGACATTCCGTTTCACCGAAGAGAGTTTTCAGTTTTATAACATAGAGAATCATTTCTGGATTTAAAAATAGAAGATGAAAACTAAAATAAAATATAAATGAATTTTATGAACTAGTATCAAAAAATTATTGCACCAAAGTAAACTTTAAAATAATAGTACCTCTCACTTTAGATGGTCCTTCTTAATCAACGACAACCATCTTCTCTTCTTAATACAATTTCATTGTCACTTCACTTTCCTCTTTGTTACCATGCCGAGATTGTGCTCATTCCTTCGAAGAATAGGGTGTTTTTGATATCGGAGAAGTGTATAAAACTCCTGACCTCAGGGAACTATGACAAAAGAACATAAGATATCCCATATTCTTTCAATTATGGCATGATATTAAAGGTTATGTAGAGTCCATCTTGATGATACTTAATGAACCACCCTAAAAACATCCAAGCATTCTCTTGGTTATTGGAGTAAGGTTAGTTTCTCACGTGGAATGGTTCTGATTTTTAATATGTAACACCCAAAGATTTTATGACATATATTCTTTCTAATTTCTTTTATGTCTTATGTTGTACACTACACCAAGATTAGCTTGTACTATACGCAACACTATATTAGCTTTCATTATGCACACCACTATTCATGGCTTGTGTTACACACAATTTCAAGTTTGTTTTTTAGAAATTTTTCTACGCAACATTAAGTATATATTTTTTTAATGTATAAATGAAATAAGTTTTGATGATGTTATATGTAGCACCAAAGGGATCTTCCACTACACGTAGCTTGACTTGGCTTGCATTACACACATTTGTGACCTTCCTTGATAGCATGTGTAGTACGCAATACCATGTATCACTAAACAATGATATGTTATTAAAATGTTATATAAACTAGCTGTTATGAATATTAATATCCACTTTTTGAAATTTTATAAATTTTATATTTCAAAATGGACTTCATTTTTGGATTCGAAATATACAAATTAGCTTATGGTGAATTTTTTGATTTTTTCTGAAATCTTTCAATTTTTTATGAAGAGTGAATGCACTGATTTTTTGGTTAAAACCGACATTTTATTTAAATAATCATTTATTTTATTTAAATATATTTTAGGTCAAAATAGATACATAATAACTATATAAGTTCTATGTAATTCATTGGAGTCATTTTTTGATAATTATATATATATATATAATTTTAATTTATCTTTTTACCTTCTTTTACCCACCTCCTAGGAGAATTTGAAAATTTAAATAAAACATAATTTCACCACATATATGGTTTGAATTTCAAAAATATTAGATACATGGTTAATAGCAAGGAGTAATATGTGGTTCAATAAGATAAAAATAATTTTTGGTGAATAATAACTTTTAACATTTTTTTATCATGGTTAAAAGTAAATAGGGAAATTAAGGGTAAAGATGATATTATTATTACCCTAACACATGACCTAATTCTATAGGATAAGTGTAATTCGACCGAAAATAACATTTGGAATAAATGATGACCATTTAGTTTCACATTGATTAGATTAGGACATTTATTATTATTTAATTCAAAGAAGAGTTCAAAGAGTTAAAATAAAAGTTTAATAACGAAAACATTTTTAATGTATGGTTATATATAAGATAAATTCGACTAAAAATATTAATTAAAAATTTAAAAATATTTCCTACATAATGGTATTTTATTTATAATTTTTGGACAGTATATAAGTTAATTTATTTTATTACACAGTGATGAAGTAGTAATTACCTTATTAATGAAATATTAACATAATTGATGTTATAAATACCCAAATAAATATAATTTTAGACATTTGATATATTAAACTAGTTTTATAGGTTAATATATCATATTAGGGTCGGTTAGATGAATTTTGTTCGAAGTAATAATGCTGTTTTGAATTTAGAAAAAACAAAATAACAAATAGTGTAAAAATTGACATAAAAGAGTTTTTTAAAAATTATTATATTAATAATTGATATAATGGCCCTAAAAATCTTTTGTTTGGCCAAAAGTCTTATATAATAATATATATGACATTAATGAACCAATTGGTGTTTGATTGGTAGTTTATAGAATGTTTATTAACCATATAGTGTAATAACACAAGAAGGCATGCTAAATGTTTAATAATTTAACTTAGAGTTAAATATAAATGATAAGGTTAAATTGGTAAAAATAATTTGCCTAAAACCTATTGGTTGAGAGGATTGTGACCCATACCCACCCTATCCTTGTAATAAGTCACATTGGAGCCATTATACACCGAATATAAATTTATTGTAAAATAATATTTTATGTTTTTTCTAAGGTACCCCTCAACCCCTTATAAAAGGGAACCTCCTCCCTCTCCTATTCACACAAATTTGAGGCTTAAATCTCGGCCAAACCCTGACCATTTCACTTATACACTTCCATAGAAACCAACTAGTGGCTTTGGAATTCATTAAATACCGACTTTAGTGCCCTAAGATGAGGTTAAGAGGAGGCGCGTCAAAGAAGAGGTAATCTATTCTACTGATTATTTCATGTTTATTTATTCTTCTACTCCATATTATTTAGTATTTTCGTTATAAATTAATGAAATATGTATAAATAATATACTTATATGTTATTCTAAATATGAAACAACCCCATTTCACCTTCTATCCATCCTATGAAAAATGAAATCACTGCGTGTGCTTACGTACGAAATACCGTCTCCACACCGCGGTGTAATATGTTGTTCTACCACCACCTTACATGGAAGGTTATATTGGTGTAAAGAATAAATATTCCTAGTTATTATAACATCATACTGATTCTGAGATATTATATCATCCACTAAAATTCCATCCAATAATTATGGGAATGATATCATCGCTCGTGCGTACGTACGGATTACTATCTCCAAGACGCGATGAGATTCATTTTCTATATTAACCATTCAAGATTTATTATAAAGTATATATAATTAATAATAAAGATATATATCAAATAATAATGCTACTTTATTTATGTATATATATATATATTTAATCTACTTACTTCAATTCAAGTTAACAAGGAAAGGAATACATCGTTCATTCGTACGTACGACCTACCGTCTCCATGAACGGTGTGTTTCATTTCATTTATCTATATATTATGTATATATAATCGTAATATATATGATATATAAATAATTTTTTACATTATGGAAGTAAGGAAATCATGATATACATAATAATAATATCAATAATAGCAATTCCAAACACGTACTACAAATGAAACGATTTTACCCAAAACACTGCTTTAACATGGAATTGACAAAAGAACGGGTAATATAAAGTCATAGGTGAATAATATATGATATCATAAATTTTATTATGGTTCTTTTAAAAGTTAATAATATTTTTAAACCCACTATATAAGAATTTCGGACACGTACAGATGAAATTGGACCTATGTTAAGGGATAATTTTTCAATCTCATTTTTATACGAGATTTCTTACACGTAAGTATTTACTAGGGTTATATTTTTCATCCATGTCCATAAAAATGTTCTTTATAATGTGTGTAATATTCATCCATGTATGTTTAAATTAATGTTTACCCCTCTATTTCTTTTACTTTTTGTTATGGAATGAATCTTTCTTTTGTTTACCATAGGTCGTATATTTTGACTTTTCCTTTAAAAGTACGAGGAGAATGTTTTTTAACATATACGGCATGAATGGATTTTTGAGGTTTTATTAGGCCTTATTTTCATGATTATTTCCCTACAAGATATAATTTCTATATTCAAAAAAATCCTTTTCTTTTAGAATTTCATGGAATTTTGTGAAAAAAAAACTGATTTTGAAGAATAAAGGATATTTTCCTCAAGAATTCATTTCAAGTGTTTTATCAAAAATATTTTCCATCTAAGATGACATTATTTAATTGTGTATGTTTCAAGTATAATGTCTCAATGATTTACATGGTTTCACTTTTTTGATGAAATTATATCCATTTATTTATATCGATTATGTTATGATGGGATGACGTTTATGAAACCCATTTTTATTCTTTGGGTTATGATGAATGAATTATGTTTATGTTGTGGCACACGTAAGAATGATTTCATTATAAGATGTGTGGTACATATATCTCCCTACAATTCATTGGGTAAATATTTTTATCTAATGAGATAGACATGGCTGGAATGACAAGTTAATCCAGTTCAGTGATACAAGACTGGAACGAGGAGTGACCTCGATTCAGTAAGGGACTTTGTCCACTATGATGGTCTTGGCAGCAATGCCTTGGATATGATGGATATCATAACATGTGCTTAATTGTTTTCCACAACTACATGTTTTATTCCCATTCTATTTTATCATGATTATTCTTCCTTTATAATCTATTCTTTATGTACTTCCATGATTTATGTCATTGCTCAAGATTTTGATGTTTAGATTTTATATTCAAGTTTTTACATTCAAATGTTTATGGATTGTTTTATGTTCTCCATGTTTACACTTACTGAGCATTTGAACTCACCCTTTTTTATGTATTCTTTTCCCTAGGATATAAAGAGAATTTTTAGGTATGAAAACAAAATGGGAAGATTTTAATGGGAGATGTTGAAGATTTTTCACCACGATTATAAGATTATGTTCCGAGTTTCCAAAGAAACTAAACTATTACGGTACTTGGGTGTCTTTTTTTTTGTTTTGTATTAAGTATTCTGCAAAAGTAATGTATTGTCCATGTACGTCAATCTCTGGGTCTCTAAATTTGGTATAATAAGAAAGGTTTAGTTATCCTATGGAAACAAGGATGAAAAAACCTTAGTGAGATCCCTAGAAATATTTATAATGTATGTCTAGGGATGTCTCTAAGGTTAGGTATAAGTTGAGGTTATAGTCCTAGAATTACGGTAACGATATTAGAATAAAACCTAAGATGTTAGATATTTACGGTACTCCATATTTATTATATCGCTTTCCTAGAATGATTTTTTAGTCACACTATTCTTGTTTGGTTTTAGAAAAATGGCAAGAAACATGATGATTCATGATAATGGAGGATATGATGCACAATGGAATGATATTCTTCATGGGAAACCAAAAGAAATGGGATTTGGAAGGAAAAACATCGTTATTATACCTAATTAGAAATCTCATAATATGATCAATAATATGAACTTTGGTAAGTTTCCTGACTCAGCTACTAAGAGAAAGATAGAGTTTCATGATGATCCTAGAGGAAAGAAAGTTAAATATACCTTATGTAAAACATGTGGGAAAAGGAATCAAGGAGAATGTTTCAAAGGAACTGGAAGATGATTTGGGTGTGGAAAAGGACACAAATCCAGTAATTGTATGGAAAAGGTCTAGTTAACATAATGGAAATGGATAATAGTATTGCTAAGACATAAAAAATGGTTAAATGTTTTAATTGTGGAATGTACGGGAATTATGCAAACCAATGAACTAAGGGAAAATATCATTAATAGAATCAACTTGGTTGTATGGGTAGTAATTATGTTGATGAGGGGAGAAGACTACACATGATATATGAAATGAAAGAAGTATTTAGGTATAAAATGATGAAGCTCGGTCGATGGTTTAAGAAGGTAGTGGAATGATTTTATGTTTATCAAGTGTAATGTTGTAAAAGTAATTTAATTGTACTATGGAATAAAGAAACATCTAAGGATTGTTACAGTACTTTTTTTCCTTGCGTATTTGAAAGTATATGTTGAATGGTACCGTTAACCATGAAAGGTTATTCAGATATTTTCGGAAAGCAGATGATATGTGAATAATGAAGGGATAAGGGGAAAATAATATGTTTTATAGTATTAATGAGCTCATGACTGATATAAGGACAAATTAATATAATTGTTTGAGTATATATAAGTTTTTTAATTTTGGTGTGTGGAAAGAATTTACTTTTGAGAGCATTTACGCTTTCACTAAAGTTCAATGGGTATTATTTTTTTCAAGAGTATACTTGATTATGTAATTCATATGTTTCGATTGTGACCAAAAACAAGATATATCTTGTGATATATGGGGGAGGACTGAAGGAATTCACATTCTCGGTAGATGACATTTCTAGTAATAGGACAGAAGTATTTCCGATAAGCCTAAAAGTTGGAATGCATTAAGTTAGACATCAGATAGTATTGTTTATGGCTAGAAATGTTTGATATTATTTCTCAAATGTTATAATAATATTGTTTAAGGAAAGGGACAACCTACAGAATGGGCGACAAACCTTTGCGTCGGACAAGGCTACAGGAATCGAACCCACAACCGAAATACGACAGGCCTTTATCGCCTACCACTGGCCTACGTGAAGTCCCCGATTAGTAGAAATTAGTTTTATTTTCTTAACCGGTATGATAGTTAGAGTCTAAATACATTTTTGGAAACAAATACAATTAGCTTCACCATAGATGGACTTATGTATATTTAATAACATTTTCTAACCTTTTGTCTGAGACAGATGGGATGACCTATATCGCAAGATATCCTATCACTTCACCAATGACAAATTCAAATTCATTTCTTTAAGATATGAAGTGGAAAATTTTCATTGAATGGACAATGGTGAGATTGTACCAAAATAAATTAAGTATTTCTTATAATTCCAATTTTTAAAACCAAAAAAGTATTCCTAGATGGTACCTTAGGTCATCAAAAATTTATGGCTTTGTGATCGTTGGATTTTTCATAGCCATGTCCTCTACCACTCTCCATCAGAACATGAAAGTTATATTTCTCATCCATATCCATATTTTCACTTATGTTCTCCTATGTGGAAACCCATTGACGAGTTAATTTGGGTAACCATTATGTTTCAAACATCACATTTTGAAATTACGTTTTAGTATTCCTTTTTACAATGTGGGTTTCTATGAAAGAAACTTCCTTGTTGTAAACGATATATAACCCCGACGAATTTCAAGGGAGAAATTTATTTTAAAGGGGGTAGAATTTAACACCCTGGGATTTTATGAGATATATTATTTTTAATTTATTTGATGTCTTATATTGTACATGACGTCATGATTAGATTGCACTGTATGAAACACCATATTTACATGTAGTATACACAACACTATTCCTGTCTCGCATTACACACAATTTCAGGTTCGTTTTGTAGAAATTATTCTATGCAGCATTAAGTATAGATTTATTTTTAATTAATAAATGAAATAATTTTTGATTATGTTATTCACGACACCAAAGGAAGATTCCACTACACACATCCCTGACTTGTCTTGCATTACCCTCAATCGCGACCTTCCTCGATAGCGTGTGCAGTACGCAATACCTAGTTTCACTAAGCAACGATATGTTATTATAATTTTATATAAACTGGCCGTTAAAGATATTAAAACCTAATTTTTTAAAATTTTATAAATTTTATCTTTCAGAATGGACTTCATTTTTGGATTCCGAATATAGAAATTAGATTAGAGTTAATTTTTTGGTATTTTTCTGAAAACATTGAATTTTTGATGAATAGTAAAAACACAGAGTTATTTGTTAAAACTAAAATTTTATTTAAATGATCATTTATTTTATTTAAATTAATTTAGGTCAAAATAGATACATAATACCTATATAGGTTCAATGTAATTCATTGGATTCATTTTATAATAATTTTAGATATATAAAATTTTTATTGAACTTTTTACTGTCTTTTACCCACCTCCTAGGAGAATTTGAAAATTTACATAAAACATAATTTCATCGCTTCTGTGTGTTGAATTAAGAAAATCCTAGATACACAGTTAATATCAATGAGTCAAATGTGGTTCAATAAGATAACAATATTTTTTGGTGAATAGTATCTTTTATCTTTTATTTACCACGGTTAAAAGTAAATACGATAATTAAGGGTACAAAAAATATTATTATTACCCTAAATCATGTAATAATTCTATTTGATAAACCTAATTCAACCAAAAACAATCTTAGGAATAAAATATGACGCTTCAGGTCCACTTGGATTAGATTAGGACATTTATTATTATTTAATTCAAAGAAGAGTTAAAAGAGTTAAACACAATGTTTAATAACCGAAATATTATTTTATGTTGGGTTATACATATGATAAATTAGACTATAAATATTCATTATAATTATATAATGATTTCCTACATAATAGTATTTTATTTAGAATTTTTAGACATTATATAGGTCAATTTAGTTATGAAACAATGATGATGCAGTAATTACATTATTAATGAAATATTAACATAATTGATATTATAAATTCTCAAATAAATGTAATTTGTGACTTTCTATGAATTAAAATAATATTATAGGTTAATATAACATATTAGGGTTTGTTAGATGATTATTTTTCTAAGTAATAATGCTGGAATGAATTTAAAAAAAAACAAAATATCAAATAGTGTCAAAATTGACATAAAAGAGTTTTTAAAAAAAATATTATATTATTAATTGAAATAATGGTCCTAGAAATCTATTGTTCGTCCAAAAGACATATATAATGATATAAATGACATTAATTAACAAATTGGGGTTCTATTGGCAGTTTATAGTATGTTTATTAACCATATAGTGTAAGAACAGAAGAAGACACGGTAAAAGTTAAATTATTTTACTTAGAGTTAAATCAAAATGATAAGGTTAAAATGGTAACCTAAAGATGTCTAAAAATATTGGTTTATAAGATTTAGACGCATCCCCACCATAGACTCTAATAAATTCACTTTTTATCTATTCTATACCGAATATGATTTTATTATAAAATAATATTTTATGTTTTTCCTAAGGTGTCGGTCACCCCTCTTATAAAAGGGCACCTCATCCCTCTCCTCTTCACACAAATTTGAGCCTTCAAGATCAGACAAACCCTACCCATTTCATTTATCCAATTCTATAGAAACCTACTAGAGTTCCCGGTCTTCTTCAATGATCATCATTAGTGCCCTAAGAAAAGGATAAAAGGAGGTGTGTCGAAGAAGAGGTAATCTCTTCTACCGATTCGTTCATGTTTCATTATTCTTATACTTTCTCTTCATTCATTGTTTCATTATAAAGTATTGACATATATATAACTATTATTCTGATATGTCGTTATAAATATGAATCAACCCCATTTCACCTTTTATCAATCCTACAGAAAATGAAATCAATGCGCGTGCGTACGTACGGAATGTCGTCTCCACGCCGTGGTGTAATTTGTTTTTCCATCACCACCTTACATGGATGGGTATAATGGTGTAAATAATAACTATTTATGGTTATTATAAAATCATACTGATTTTGAGATATTATATCATCCAATCCAATTTAATTCAATAATTATGGGAATGATATCATCGCCCGTGCGTATGTATGGATTACCGTCTCCACGACGCGATGAGATTCAATCTCCATATTAACAATTGAAGAATGAGTATAAAGTATATATAATCAATAATAATGATATATATGAAAAAAAATGTTACTGGATTTATGTATATATATATATATATATTTCATCTACATACTTCCATTCAAGTCAATAAGGAACGGAAAACAACGTTCGTGCGTGCGTATGACCTATCGTCTACATGAACGGTGTGTTTCATTTCATTTATCTATCTAATATATATATATATATTCTGAATATATATGATATATAAATCATGTTTTACATTATTTATGTAAGTAAATCATGATATAAGTAATAATAATATCAAGAACAACAAGTCCAAACATGTATGATAAATGAAACGATTTCACCCAAAACCCTGCTTTAACATGGAATTAACAAAAGAATGTGTAATATAAATTCATCAGTGAATCATATATGACATCATAAATATTATTATGGTTATTTTACAAGTTCATAATTTTTTTAAATCCACTATACAGTAGTTTCAGACATGTTTGGAAGAAATTGGCCTAACATAATGGATAATTTTTCAATCTCATTTTTATTCGAGATTTCTTATACGTAATTATTTACTGGGGTTATATTTTTCATCCATGTCCATAAAAATGTTTTTAATAAAGTGTTTAATATTCTTCCATGTATTTTTAAATTCATTTTTACCCCTCTATGACTTTTAATTGGCGTTATGGAAGAATCTTTCTTTTGTTTACTATATGTGGTACTTTTTTATTTTTCCATTAAAAGTACGAGGAGAATGTTTTTTTAACTTATACGGCTTGAACGGATTTTTATAGTTTTATAAGGCCTTATTTTCAGGAATCTTACTCTACATGATTTCATGATTTTTTTCAAAAAAATTATTTTCTTTTAAACTTTTTGGGCAATTTGTGAAAAGAATATGATTTTGAAGAAGAATGGATATTTTCCTCAAGAATTTATTTCAAGTGTTTTACCAAAACCATTTTCCATATAAGATTAAATCATTTCATATGTTTATTTTTCAAGTATAATGTCTCGATGATTTACATGATTTCACATTTCATATGATGAAATTATATACATTTGTTTTATATGGATCATGTTATGATGAGATGATGTTTATGAAACCCATTTTATTCTTTGGGTTATGAAGAATGATTTATGTTTATGTTGCGGCACACGTAAGAATGATTTTATTATGAGATGAATGAGACCTACATCACCCTCCAATGCATTGGGTAAAGATTTATATCTCATGAGATAGACATTGCTAGAATGGAAAGTTAATCCGGTTCAGTGATACAGGACTGGAATAAGGAGTGAACTCGATTCAGTAGGGGACTTTGTCCACTATGATGGTCTTGGAAACAATGCCTTGGATACAATGGAAATAATAACATATGCTTAATGGTTTTCCACAATTACATGTTTCATTCCCATGATATTTTATCATTATTGTTGTTCCTTTATGATCTATGCCTTACTTACTTACAATATTTATGTTATTTATCAAGATTTTGATGTTAAGATTTTATGTTCATGTTTTTGCATTCAAATGTTTATGGATTGTTTTATGTTCTCCACTTTTACACTTAATGAGCATTTGAGCTCACCCTTTGTATGTTTTATTTTCCCAAGGATATAAATAAAGGTTTTAGGTAAGAAAACCAAAGGGGAAGATATTTATGGGAGATGTTGAAGATCTTTCACCACGATTAGAAGATTATGTTCTGAGTTTCCAACGACACTAAACTATTACAGTCCTTGGGTGTACATTTTTTATGTATTAAGTATTCTGAAAAAGTAATGTATTGTCCATGTACATCAGTCTCTGGGTCTCTACATTATACCTTCTCAAGAATAGGTTTCCAACATCCTCTTGATCTTAGTGGTAGAGTTATGAACTCCTCTATTGATTACACCCGTGCTTACTCCACATGGATTTTGAGTAGTGATAGAAATTGAAACAAAAATCATCTGGTTCCAGTCCCAACTCAACAGTTTGAAATGTGAGAGCTTTTCTTTGGACCAACTGTTAGTTCACCTGTGGCTCAGGTGCTACCACATTATCACTGGCCTCTCCTAATTGTTTTTATGACACTTACCGGGTTCCATTTTTAAACACGCAACAAACTACTTAAGTCTCACAACCTAGAAAATTATTGTCTTAACATTTGAAATTCTATCACATCAAATATCACAACATCTTTTTTTCCAAAAACAACATTTTAAAAATTCCAACATTTTTTTGTGAAATCAAATTTTCCCACTTTTGAAAATCGAAACAATTCCATAATACATACATTGTTCTATTTTCTAACTCCTTCATCTAAAAATAAATTCTCCATTTTTCAAAAATTTACCCCATGAAAAAAACCAAAAATCTTGTATCCCAATTAATTATTGAATCCTAGTAGGAATTAATTCCATTGAAATTCATGTCTTGATCATATCATTTGTTAAACCCATAACATTGAGATTCCAAAATCCATTAAGTTTCTCCAAAACACTTATGTACCCAACACCCTAGTAACACGAAGTATTGAATTAAATGGATAGCCACATATTTTTGAGCTCTACATTTCATCATCTGACAATCATAATAATTTCATAGACTATATCCTATGGAATATATCTGAAGTAAGTTCAACTCAATGAACAAGAACACTAAAAACTACTTGTTATTCCAGGAATGAGAAAAGTTGATACCATTTGTAATGACCTGCTAATTCTCATTAGATTGAGAGTACAACGAGTCATTACATTGACTTTAATGATATCCCCATGATTCCAATAGATGGTAATAAATGCCCAAGGATTTCAAATAAAATTTGGGGACGATTTAGCCATAAATAAATATACCAATAAACCAAAAAACCATATCAAATATAGTAACTAAATGATGGATGAGAAAAACTAATACCAGTTAACTACTTTTTTCATGATAAAAAATCATCAAATGGTAAAATAACAGAAGACAAACCAACAATCAATGTAAAGAGTGGAATTAAAAATTAAGAATCCAATATGAATTCACGACTCCATGATCCCCATGCTCTGTGATCCAAGATCACCAAACCGCCCAAGTATCATGATGAGGTGGTAAAAACATTTTATATGATACCTATTCCCCTTGTCCCAGAAGATAGCATCTGTAAGGGCATGAAAGTGCCAATATAGGTTAGAGTATAAAACTCAGCAGGTGTTCCACAATAACATCTCTACTCAAAAAACTAGGATAGATGTGTGACCAACATTTATTTAAATATGATTATATAAAAAAATTTCTCAAAAATAATTTAGAACTAAATATAAACCAGTTCCCAAAATCATTAATTACCAAACTAATAAATGATAAATTGAAAAAAATTCCCCCTAGTCATTTTTCCATAAAAATAACTAAATGATTATTTAAAAACATTTATGAATATTTATTTGGTATACCCAACACATTCCACACATCCACACAATAATCTAGGAATTAATCATGATTATAGTTCCAGACTCATTGGATCCTTTTCATCGATCTACCATGTCATCAGAAGGTAATTATTTGGTGTGAGCAATTTCACCGTTGGCATTAAGAAAAATTTAATATTTCAACATATCCATAAAAATTAAATATGATCTCACACTTAAATATCATGTTCCACTCTAAAACATTCATTGATTACAAGGTTATATTTCAACCATGCCCAAGAAATAAAATATGATCTCACACCAATATGCCCATGGATTATACCAAAACACATTTTCAATAAATTTTTTTATAGAAAACATCTTTTCTGTCAATATGATTTTGAATCCAAACCATTTAAAACAAGAATATTGTAATTGAAAACCTCATTAAGAAAACAATATAGATATTCGAGAAAATCCATAATTTTAAAACAACCTTTTAAATTCATGAAATAAATATAATTTTATCAACAATTCGACAAGATTAAAAAATTACAAAAAAATATTAATTAATCACAAAATATGATTTATTCTATACACATAAAAAAATTCCCCAATCAATTTCGTTTAATTTAATCAATTTGAATCTAATCCTATCAATTATATCAAGAGGAGATGATAGTGAATCCACCCAGCTTGAATATTTTGAGGAAAAAAGAAAATTGTCGAAGAACACCCTACTAACAATGTCATTTCTCCACAAAAACCTTCCTTAGATATCTTCTCCTACCAAAACAAATTAAAAAAATCATCATATTTGGCATCAACCAATATAGATCTAACTATAACAGCTGTATATCTAGAAAATAAATTGGGTAGGAGAAGTATATCTAAATAAATCTAAGAAAATGATAATGAATGATGAAGAACGATCACATACATCCGGAATTCGTCTTCGAATAACCATGTGAAGGGTTCAGGCTGCTTCTATATTGATGGGAGAACCTTCCCTGGACATAGGAGAAGAAAAATCTTGAGTTAGAGTGGTTTTGGGAAAAAGTTATGGAATAAAGGAATGATTGACCTATTTCCACTTTTTTATATTCTTTTTTTAACTACATGCATGGTTAGTTAGCACAGTTAGGGAGACCGTGCGCTAACCATGTGTTCGATACTTCTTTATAGATCCTCCCACATAGTATCCTCACAATTTAAACCTTACCATTTTCAAATCGTGACAAAGTTACTCTCCATAATCTGAAACATCCCATGGATTCTACTTGGCTTATATCACAGTTTGTACAAACCATGCGTAGCCTGTGAACCCATTCATTATCGCTAAAACCTTATTTAATGTTCATCCAACTCTATCATACATCACCCTTACAAACTATAATCATGAAAACCATCAATTAATGATTATATACCAGAATATGGGGTATTACACACGTGTTTTTATATAATAATGCAATAAAATTAACAGAAGGGGTAGGAGAAGGAAATAAAAAAAATACTCATGTTGATGTAAATTACCTCTTCTCCAGGTATCTCATTTGGGATTCCACCAAAGGCCCTTCATGAATGGATTTAATGAAACTGAATTTACAAAATAATGATAATAGGGATGTTGATATGTTATTTACGTAGTTACTAGATGATTCAGTCTTCTTGATATATATAGAGAGAGTATGACTGGGGTAGGACTTTTATCAGTGGTCTGAGTGGAACACATGTATATTTTTTAATGTTTGAATTCCACAACTAATTTTTAAATGTATTATTGAACCAATAATTGAAAAAAGTAAATCCATGAATGGATTTGTCCAAAAAATTTCCATAAAATATTCAATTGAAATGTTTTTAGAACATTTGGAATATTAGGTCAATGATTTAGTCACCTGATAAAACAATTAACTTAATCATTGTAATACATTTTTATATTTTCACTAACAAGTATTTTAAGTAACTAATTCAAACATGATATAAATTATAAATTTTTTATTCCAAATATTGAATCCATTTTTCATATCCCACTTTCATAAGTTCAAAAATTTAATTTTATATTAATCTAACAACTGCGTAGCGGAAGTGGGTTTTTAAGAAGTTTTTTTTGAGAAATGTTGCTCTATATTAAATCTATTTGTTAAAATAATAATTTAATGAAACAAAAAAAATATTTAATGATTTAAACTGTATAAATTTAATTTATTAATTTCTAAAATAGATATTTTTTTATTAATTTTTTGGGTGAATGTTGATGCTCCTTTTCGCCACATTGTCTAAAGGAATGGAAAGGGAAATGACTTAGCACAAATTGATTCATCCTTTGAAGAAAACATCAAAAAAATCGACAAAGGAATGAAAAAGGAGTCAAATAACTCTGGGTCGCACAAGTTCCCTCACTGTCGCGCAAGTACACTTGCGCGCCACCGAATGGTCTCATAAGTGACTTGTGCGCCCTCTTTGACAACCACCAAGGGTCTTATCCTGTCTATAAATAACCTCGGGGGGACCCCCCATTGAGAGAGGATTTTTTACAGAATTCAGATACTGAGGTCTGAACGCCCAAGTCTCTTCTTCAAGTCTTCTGAACCCTTCTATGGTAATTATTTACATAGAATTGAAGGTCTAAACAAGAGGTATATGGTATATATGTTAGAATTCACTAACACTTGAGCGCCTAAGTGTTTTACCCTTAAGGGAAATGGACACACTTCAGCGCCTCCTTACCTACTCATTGAAAATTGCACGCCACTCTTCCGGAAGTACCTCGAGATAATTCTAAAGGCCTTGATAGAGGATCTCCCAGGTATTACCCTACTGGTTATCAATTATGCATATACCCATGTGTCGTGCTGGAATACCTGCGCAACCAGGACTTGCACGCCCATGCAGTACCTGCGTGCCTGGAAGGACTTTCGCGCCCTTCTATTTTTTTTGGGTTCCATTCATGCCTATTTAACCCCTCTTATTCCATTACACCTTTTCTATTCAAGATTCAGTCTTCAAGACACTATTCAAAGCCTTTTAGGGCATGTTTTCTAGATTGAATTCCTTATCTAAAAGGAATTCTGTGGAACATCACTCAAAACCGAGTGATTTACACATCTTTATGTCACTAAAATTAGATATTTGATTCATTCAACCTCATCCATTAAGATGAGATTACCCTATTCATGGGCCTCCTTTTCAGGAGTAATCCCTAGTCCAAATTCTCATTAATTTGGGCCTCCTTTTCAGGAGTAATCCCCAGTCCAAATTCTCATTAATTTGGGACTCCTTTTTATGAGTAAGCCCCAGTCTCAAATATAGTAATACTCCTTAGGAGTATTCCCCAACAATAATTCTCTTAACATGGGACTCCTTTTTAGGAGTAAGCCCCAGTCTTAAATATGGGAATCCTCTTTAGGAGTAAGCCCCAAGTCCCTTAATTTTCAAATCCCTTTAACCTGGGTCTCCTTTTCAGGAGTAATCCCCAGTCTTAATTTCTCTTGACCAGTCATAATTCCTTTTGATCTGGGCATCCTTTTCAGGAGTAAAACCCAATCATAAGTCCCCTCCTAACTTGGGAAACTTCCTTAGGAGTAAGCCCCAAGATTAGAGTATCCAAATCTCCACGAAGAACATATACCTTTATGGACCCTGTTTCTGGATTTCTTCTCTGAATTAAATCTTAATCTTCATCTGTTTGGGTAGTCATACATACATAATCCCCACATAATTTCTTATGATTTCATGTTTCATGGAAAAGTTTTATGGTTTTACCAATACCTCTTGTTTCTCACACCGAGCAAGACTCATGTGATCTTAGAGTGTAAAAGTAATTATGAAATCTTTCTTTGATCCATAAATCATAAACATCGTACTCCCTTACTCGAACTACGTGGGTTCTGATTCCTTTTCTAAATAAAGGATATGTAAGTAGCCCATCTGCTGGTACGATCCCAACTCTGAAATAATCCATGTCCTTCTGAATGAAAATAAACTTCAAGTGCTCCACTGAGTGGCTTTACAACCATTATGGTCATCATAATGACCAAGAGACTTTTATATAATGTATTAAAGGATTCTAATGACTATGAATCTCTAACAAATAAAGATCATTCTCTATTTATGAAGAACCTCGAATACATATAAGAGATTCTATAAATTTCATACATATGAATTATTGATTTTCAGATCTAAAGGAAAGATCATTTTATATTTGGTAATTTAATAAGTATTCACGAACATAACTTAAATCTATAAATAGAGTCCTGGAGTAGACAATAATTACCCTAAAAAAGGTGTGATGAGTCCGACCTCCCATCCTCTCGACCAATGCAAATTCCTAAGTCTCATCAGTCCACAACTAATGAGCACCTACCTTTGGTAAGTAGGTTCAAATGGATATGGAATCATTGGATGTTTTCAGTTCTATGAACAAATCCGTTAGAAACCGATTGGAATGTTTGGACCTTAAATCAACGACGTCATCCCCAGTTCCACAGGAAACAATAAATGGTGAAACCGATGTGAATCCTTAACCATGTTAAAATGATGCAATTCTTATTTGTTAGGTCCCTATTTAAACTCAATGAGAGGGCCAACAAAGAAATCAATAACATATTTTCTCATCCAAAAGATGTAGTGGCCAGACTTATCGTGATTATGTCTGTTATATCAAATAGGAACTCTTTTCCAAGATCTTCTTCAATTCCAGAATGGCTTCTTTTAAGTTCACATCTGTGAATACCTCTGCTTTGAAAACCTCTGCTGTTAATGCCACTGCTTCTACTCCTGCTGGATCGTCGTCCACTCTGAGGATGACATAACCTACTCATCATATTCAACGATGTGTATCAAATGCGCTGGTTAAGGAGTACTGTCAACACGGTACCATTCCAACTCTGGAGGCTGCTCGACAAGTCCTACAAGTCAATAATTCACCCTGGTCGTCCGGACAGTGAAGACCAGTGATCAAGAAGTAGGCGATGCTAACCACCATCTCTAACCTTTTCAGGTCATTATCAGTGGAACACAGTCACTATTCACTCCCATACTCTGATGAGGTGAATGAGCAGGTCCCTCCGGGCCTTAATTCAAGGAAGCAAGAGTCCTTCCCAAGGGCCCCCACCAATAATTACTGCCAGACTCGTGTGGCAGTGCACCCTCAACATGATGAGGGTATCGACTCCAGGCGTTCGGCTCTGGTTCCTCGAACCCGAGTAGGCAAGACAAATCTACAGAGGCAAAATCCGGTCAACAGTGAGTAGGTTCTCATCTATTCCATCTCCGGAGAAGTCCAATAACCTAACTTGGTGGCATGAAATGAGAAGACACACACACCCTTCCATTTTAATTCTGCTGTCCAGCAGACTCGTCTTGTTGAGTCATTCCAACCCCACCAGGAAATTCTGGTGGAATACTATAGGCAGGAGCATACACCTACTTATACATCATCAGCTAGACAGCAGGCTCATCTGACTACATATGATTGAGCTCATCAACAACGTTTGGCATAGTGCAATAAACACGAACATACACCAGCTAGTATTGATCAAGACGTCCAACAGTCTTTCCTGGTAGCACTCGGAGAAGTTAGTCCGAATGATCCAGTGACAAATAAGAAGTAGACTCAACTCTATGCCCCCACACTTTAGTACTGTTAGGATTTACTGACAGGAAAATTAGGACAAGAGTAGGCACATACACCTAATCCAAGAACGAAATGGACGTATATCCCCATTCCGGCAGCTGAATTCACCAAGAATATTCTATCAATGGTGAAGGAGCATAAGAAAATTCCTGCTCATATTCTGGATGCTTGCTAGGATATTATAACAGCTTCAGCAGCATCTCAGGGAAAGACACATAAATCTATCCCTACCAGTGGAGTGACACATCAACAGTTCACTCCAGAACAAACACACATATCTGTTCTAGTCTAAGAAGGTTGTGGGGCATACTCCCCCATATCATATGGACAACCAAGTCAGGTACATACACCTAGATTGAGCAGAGATAATCAGCCTCCTGAGAAGGAACATATACCTACCAAATTGAGTAAGAAGGTGTCTAATAAGAAGACCCACCCTGCACAGTCATGAAATCAAGAGCCAATCTATAATAATCCCTTGCTCGATGCTGGAGTTCTTGAATCCCTCTGACAGTTATCTTTTGGAATCCAAGATTCTAATCCCTCAATTTCCAATAGTGGGAACATTAATTCTTATGGTCTGCACCAGACACTTCCTCACGAAGGCTTTTTCGTGACAATTTGGTTGATCTTGAAGTTTCATCTTCAGATGAGAGCCTCAAGAACACTCTATGTGGTCAAAAGATCAAGGAGAAAAATGTTTCATCTTTTGTTGTAACCCACCATGGTGGTCCTCTCCATGAAGATGAATTTTTCTACGAAGGTCTTCTCCGCAGTAATGATGCCCATTGTTTGGAAAATTATTCATAAGAAAATGCAGTGACGAGAAAGCCCTTTTATCTTGAGGCACTTGGAAATTTAAAGCCAGTCATGTCTGATGATTTACCATTAGCAGGTGAAATCCTTTCTCAACCAGAAGATAGCCCAGGGTGTAGGTCATTCTCCAAACCACCACTAAGTCATGCATCTTCTAGTATGATTAGTGATTTCTCTAACAATCATATTGAATCTGATGAAGAAACAAGGAAGCACTAGCTCTAGTCTAATCAGGTAGAATAATCTTCATTGAATGATAAAGAGGAAATGCAGAACATGAGAAAACAACTGGTGAAAGGTGAAGTGCCAATCATGTTTTGGCCTCTGGCTGACTCTCAGTATGACATTCCAGAGATGTTGACGAAAGATGGAATTCATGAGATTCATTTCAACATATGGAAAACTCTTTGTCAGTTGAAAAGGAAAGTATTATATTATGATGAATATTAAAATCATGTTAAGATAATATAAGGGTTAAAACGTCAGATTGATTTGTCATCTCTATCAGTCTCTCGATATCCGAAGGCTGAAAAGCAGTAGAGAGCCATTCAACGTTCATGACTTTGTGCACTAAGAAGATTTCCCCAGTTAATTGCCAATGCCTCATCTGGTATTCATGTCAGAGGATGGGGTGTTCATGGAGCACTAAATTTAACGGTGCTCTCCAGTCAGAAAATCCCAAGTAATATGGTCTCATGCAATGTTATTTCCTGTGGCCGGCCACAGTCAATGGGTTTTGATTGCAATTAAAAGCATTCCCAAGAACATGCCTCAACATGTTCTTCTCAAAATCAAGAATACATTGAAAAAGTTGTTGAATTACTCCTGCATCAAGAAAACAATAATATTGAATAGGCCTCTTGTTTGGAGCAAGCACATCATCAAGTGACAGAAGTGTCAGAAATCATCCAACAGTCTTTTGAACCAGGTGATAAAAGTGGGCGTTGATTGATGCATCCATCTAATTTCCAGACTAAGGTTCGAAAGATCAGGAGAGATTTTTACAAAGTATCAGACAAAGCATATCAAGAGCCACCCCGGCTTACCAGACTGGGGAATCTTTTAACCCAACCCTCAGAATCCAAAAATAGGATTCGAGGAGTTGAGTAGGAATAGTAGGAACAGCCTCAGTCTAGCAGACTGGGAACTTTTTTAAATCCTCAATTCCCCCATCAAAGAAAGTCATTCTTCTATCGATTGGGGATGAATCCTTAAGAGAAATGAAGATCCAAATTATTTGGAGATTCTCTCCAAATTACGGTGTGCCAATATGTTCTTGAGGGATCAAATCAACAAAAGGCAATGCCTCATCAGGGGCATGGAAGAAGACAATATCATAGAAATGCTGATAGAATGGATGCAATGCATTATGCATCAATTAATGTCATCAATTCCATTGTTACTGATCCAAAAGATGAGGCTCACTTAGAGGGATGAGATGAAGAGGTTCCTGCTCAAGAAGTTATATGAACAGAGACAAATAAAGAAGGTGTGCGTACACAAAATCAAAGGATTACTCAGAACCAAGGTAATCCTTCAAGTAACCCACTTTTCCCTCTCTTAATGGTGTCCAATAAATGGAAAGTAAAGAACCAGGTTCAATACCCTTCCTCTCGAGAAGTACAATAACACCCAATAGAGAAAAGGTTTGCGCAATAGGAGGAAGAAAAGAAGGAATTAAGAAGGATGATTGCAGAACTACTTCAGGTTAGTCTTCCTCCTAAACGTGCTGGTGTCAGTAAGCTAAGGGAGTTTGTTGCAGCTACTGAGATGGATCAATAATATCTTCATCTATCAGTACACCCTCACATGTCTAATTATATGGGTCAAGTGAAACAACAATCAGTGGTTCTACCATCAGTTGTAGTACTAGCCACAATACCTGTCCAGACTCCAATTATTGATCCTGCCCAAGTCCAAGTTCAACCAGATGTTTCTCAAAAGTTAATAACTTCCATTGAGTCATTAAAAGCTTGTTTATAGACTATGGAAGGGAATTGTTCACAGGTTCAACCAGAAAATAAAGCTTACCCTGAATGGGTAGATTCAATATATCCCCCATCCAGTTTTGGGAACCCTGTATTCCTTATTTTCAATGGATCATGCGATCCTGAATAGCATTTGATACATTACATGTCTTATTGCAATCCTATGATGGGAACTCTGGAATATCAAAAAGTAGTGAAACTCAGATGATTCATGTGAACCTTGCAAGTACCAGCTTTTGTTTTGTATACAAGCTTTCAATCCCGGTCAATTACTGGATGGGAGGATCTTTTCCAAAAATTCCTTCTCCAATTGAGCTCAACATTGCCAAAGACAACTGTTTTTTGATATTACAAACTGTATGAAAAGGGAGAATGAATGGGTATCATATTTCATTGCTCACTGGAAGGGATTAACATATTCCCTAAACATAGAACTCCCTCAATAGGAATTGTTTCCAATCTGTGTGGAAAATTTGTGTGATGAGTTGAACACACCACCGATCCCTGTGAAATACACAGGAGGGTTTCAAGACCTTACTTAAATCGCTCAACATATTGAGGATTCTATTATAAAGACTATGGATAATGCTCGTATAATTCCCTCAGCTCCAGGAAGGAGAATGTGTAAAGTAGAAAATGCTACAGTTATGCTTAAACAAGGACCTGTACCTGCTTCTACATAAAAACTATCATCTTCTCGAAGGTATCCACCTCTTGAGTGCCAACAACTAAGGCCGTTTCGTCAATATGATCAAAGAGTTCAATGACGAAAAAAATTTCAGAATTTTAAGAGAAATGTTTATTCTTTCCAAAATGAACAAGTTCCTGGTTTATTCATTTTGGCCCCGGAGAATAATTTGGTTCAGTTGCCAAGGTCCAAAAGGCCAAATAAATAAGGAGATGAAGACCTTCCCAATTATTTCCCCTTTCATGAGATGTTGGGGCATCCCATTCAGGAGTGTTTTGTTTTCATGGACCTCCTAAAAAGAATGGTCGACTTGGGACAAGTCAAATTTAAGGGTTCTTCAGCTCAGGTAGCATGTTTTACTGCTAAATATTCGGAGGAAGGTGACGAGTGGAAAGAAGTCAAAAGAAAAAATGCGCACAAATATGATGATTGGATGGTCAGAAAAACAATCAACTGAACGAAGGCCATTTTGCGAACGCAATTGACGAAACCAATTGTCTCTTCTGCGTTAAATGCCATAGTGAAACCTCCATCAAAAGAGAAATCCTAAAAAGGGCAGCATAATTTAGGGAAGGAAGAAGAATTAGAAGAAGATGAGTATGTGTCAAAGCCTAAGGTGTCTTTGACTCTGGATGATTTCATTCCATCTACTTCGATGCCATGGGCACCGCCCCACTAAAAGGTACAACCAAAATTGGCTAGTCAGGCAGAGTCTTCATTGAATGAAGAGTTAATCTTTGGTTCTGTTAATATGATTAATTTAATAGATCCTTATGCCAGTCGCAGTTTCGATTTTGATGAGACTAAATTCCTTGTATCAAACAGAGGAATTAGAGGATGTTCCAGGGTTCTTGGATACAAAGGAATATGTAGATATCCCAGAAGCCATTATTCTAATTCTACCCCTGTTAGAACTGTGTATGCAGCAGAAACTCGTGGTAGAGTCCTTCAGCGAGCTCAATAAGAACAAGCAAGTTCTTCAACCAATAGAAAATTGAGTATTGGAACAGTTATTCTGGAGGATTGGTTGGGGGTTCCATCTTCATCCTCTCAACAAGTAAATAGATCTAATCGGTCTAATCTTCCAAAGCCAGGAATATTTCCAACTCCTATCCCAATACAAGATGCATCAACTTCCAAAGCATCAACTTCCAAGGCACCAGCTAAACCACATGTTCTTGTTGGGAAACACAAACCTATGGATCAAAAGTATGATGTATTGAAACCCTGAGCCCCAGTACTGGGAAAATTATCAATTATGGATGCTTTGAATCTGTCAAAAGATCTTCGGGAGGCACTCATCGAGGCTTTGTCATGTCCTCGGGAGTTTGAGACTGAAATTGATGTAGCTGAAGTCTACCATGTAGAGAATAATCCTACAGAATTCCATGTAGTGATATCATTCACAGATGAAGATGAAGATGATGTTGTGCATGGGAATATTATACCTTTGTACTTATATAGAAAGTTCATTGGCGTAGACATCCGAAGAGCTTTCATTGATAATGGTTCAGGAGTCAACCTCATGACCATTCGTACACATCATCGATTGGGCCTCACAGAATCTGATTTATCTCTTTCTACCATGATGTTACAAGGATATGATAAAAATGAACAAGAAACACATGGCGAGATTACACTCAAAACTCAGTTTGGAGATCTTGTGTCCAATTCAGATTTCATGGTTGTTGATCAAGACTCAGCCTTCAACATCTTGCTTGGAAGACCCTAGCTACATCAACATGCGACTATCCCTTCATCATACCATCAATGTCTCATGTATTGTTTTCATGGTCATGTTGGGTCATTATATGATGATAAGGCCACATTAAAGACATGTGAATATCAATACATTGAGGCAGAATTCTATCACATGAAGGGAAAGGAGGAATCCACAACAAAGGAGATAACCCAAGTTAATTCTCCGTATGGTTTGGAAAAGATTCTAGTAAACCCATTAGCACATGTGAGTACAGATTATGTGTTTCCTATCAGTCAAATTGACAGGATATAACCAAATCAAAATACTCTTATGGAAACCTCCATAATTTCAATCACGACAATCAAGCCAGACAACATGGGAGAAAGTGGTGATCCACCAAGCAATGATGAAAACATAAATGGATATGTCTTCATTTAATCTGCTGAAATCCAGCAAGTCTATACTTTTCCAACCAGGCCAGAAGAAGTCATAGCAATGCTAGAGGTTAACAATGATGCCGATTCTCAATCCATAATCTCGTCTTTATTACCCAATGAAGACCCTTCATCATCAATTGGGTTGGAAATGGAAGCTTCTTATTCAAGATGTGAAAATTTTAACATCTCTTCTTATCATGGAAATTCTGCTTCATCATCTACTATGCAAGTAGAAACAGAAGAAGTAACACATGTTGAAGAAGAAGATAAAGATCTCAGAGATGCTCCTCCAGCATTTGAAGAGGGTATCTCTACCCCTGTGGATGAACTCAGAGAAATAAATTTGGGTACAAAAGAAGATCCAATCCCAACATTAATCAGTGCGCCCAGGACTCTTAAAGAACAAGATAAGTGTATTTCCCTTCTAAATCAAAATCGAGATATATTTTCGTGGAACTATACAAAGATTCCAGGTCTTGATCATGGTGTTTCCACTCATCATTTGGGTTTTCCAGAAGAACATCATGGATTCAAACAAGCTGCTAGAAGAACACACCCAACCTATGCTTCCAAAATTGAGGCAGAAGTGGATAATCATATCAAAGATAACTTCGTCAGAGAAGTTCAATATCCCATGTGGATGGATAATATTGTCCCAGTGAAAAAGAAGAATGGTAAAATAAATGTTTTCATTGACTTCAGAGATCTTAATCAGCATTTTCCTAAGGATGATTTTCCAGTTCCAATTATATAACTTTTAATAGATGAAACAGTTGGCTATGAAGCACTTTCCTTCATGGATGTATATTCTGGATATAATCAAATCATAATGGCTCCAGAAGATGAGGAATCTACAGCTTTCAGAGCCCCTCAGGGTGTGTTTTTTTATCAGGTAATTCCATTTGGCCTAAAGAATGCAGGCGCAACATATCAGTGTGCCATGCATCGTATCATCAAACCCTTTTTAGGGAAGTTTGTCAAAAGTTCTGTGGATGATTATGTGGTAAAATACAAACAACGTTCTAATCACTTGTCTGATTTGGAAATCATATTCCACAAACTTCGGCAACATAATTTGAAGATGAACCCTTTAAAATGTGCTTTTGGGGTAAGATCAGGAAAAATTATCAGCTTTGTGGTATGCCATCATGGTATCAAAGTCGATCTTGAAAAGACCAAGTCAATCCTCGGTATGTCACCTCCTCGAAATTTGAAAGAATTAACAGGACTTCAAGGAAACTTAGCCTATATTCAGCGTTTCATCGCCAATTTGGCAGGAAATAGTTTCCACTTCAACAAATTGATGAAAAAGGGAACCACTTACTAGTGGACTGAAGAATGTCAAGAGGCATTCGATATTATCAAGAAATACCTCCTGAGTCCACCAGTACATATGCCACCTGTTGAAGGGAGTCCACTTATCTTCTACGTGACAGCTCTAGAGTGATCATTGGGTGCCTTTCTTGCTCAAAAGAATGGTGCTGGGAATGAAAACGACCTATACTATCTCAGTCAGACTATGCTTGAAGCAGAAACCTGATATTCAAGTATTGAGAAGTGCCACCTAGCATTAATCTTTGCAGTTCAGAAGTTGAGACACTACCTTCAACATCATGAGGTCCAACTGGTATCTCTCAATAACCCGCTCAACTTCATCCTTAGTCGTCCAATGCTTACAGGTCGTCTGGCAAGGTCGTCAGTTAACTTGTAGCAATTATATATTCAATATGTTTATCAAAAGGCAATAAAGGGACATGCACTAGCTGATTTCTTGGATGAACAGCCTTCAGTGGAAGATTCATCTTCAAATATTGAACTCCATGATGAGGATGTCTTCTCTATTCAATAAAGTCTCCAAACATGGGAAATGTACTTTGATGGTGCTTCCAGAAGTCCAATAGGGGGGAAAATGGAAAATCCTAAATTCAACAAGGAAGGTTTAGGAATTGTGCTCATTTCTCCAGAAAAGGCAGTGTTACCTTATTCCTTCTCATTGTTGGGAGGCGGTACAAATAATGAAGTGGAATACGAATCTCTTATTGTAGGATTGGAGTTGGCGCTTCAAGCACAAGTGAATCACGTGAAGGTGAAAGGTGATTCAGACCTGGTCATAAAACAAGTCAATGGCGATTATGCAATCATAAAAGAAGAACTAATCCCTTTTTATGATTACGTCAGAGAGTTAATGGAGGAATTCCCTTCATAACCGTCATTTTCTTTTGTCCCAAGATCAAAAAATGCCCAAGCTGATGCACTGGATAATATAGCCACAACTCTGGCAGATCCAAATTGGGATGAGACAACCATCAGTATTGCCAAACTTCATACAATTTCACCTTATGTTCGAACCAGAACAGAAGAGATCAATGAAATTAGTCCCACTCTTGAAAAATATGGTCATACTACAGGATGGATGACACCTATCAGGGAATTCCTTCAAAATGGAACACTTCCACCTGATAGAGTCGGGAAAGAACAAATCTGGTGATGTGTGGTCAATTTTACTCATTATGATAGCCCAGATCACCTAGATAAAATTCTTTACATGCGTGGTTTTGATGGAGTTATCTTCAGATGCATTGATGGTGAAGAGATAATGGCTGTCAGGAAAGAAGTGCATGCAGGAGTCTGTGGTGCCCCCTAGTATAGACATAGACTGTCTGATAATATTTGAAGGCTTGGATACTTTTGGCCTTCAATGATACAAGATTGTGTTGATTTCACAAAGAAGTTTCATTCATGCCAAGTACATGCCAACTTCATTCATCAACCTCTAGATTTATTCATAAGCTAAATACTCATGACCATTTTCCACATGGGGAATGGATGTGGTGGGACCTTACCCTTCATCTACGACAAAGCAGTTTAAGTTTATTCTTACTGCTACTGACTTCTTTTCCAAATGGGAATAGGCAATACCTCTCAAAGAAGTTAGTTCTAAAAGAATTGTTAGCTTCATCAATTCTAAAATCATTACTAGATTTGGTGTCCCTCATATAATATTGATGGACAGTGGCACCAATTTCTGTTCATATGAGGTGAGGAAGTTGTATCATGAATACAACATCAAGTCCAACCATCATCTCGGTATCATGTAGTGGCCAATGGCCAGATAGAAGCCTTTAAAAAGACTTTGTCAAATATACTACAAAATATGGTGGATAAAGATATGAAGTCATGGCCTGATAAACACTTTCATGTTTTATGGGCTTATCAAACCACCACCAGCACTGCAACGCTGTCAACTCCATATTCGCTGGTATATGGAACAGAATCAGTATTTCCCATTGATGTTCAATTACCCTCGCTCAGAGTAGACATTTCTGATCAATCATCTACAGATGAACAATCTCAAAAGCGATTGAATGAATTGGAATGGTTAGATGAGAAAATATTGTGCACTCTGCACCACTTGGAAGTCTATCATGATCGAATAGCACGAGCATTCAACAAAAAAGTTCATCTTCATTCATTCGTTTAGGGAGAACTAGTATTGGTTCTTAGAACTTCAATGATACCAGGAAAGAAACCTCCCAAGCCTGAACCAAAATGACAAGGACCTTATTCAATAAATAAGGTCTACTCCAATGGAGCATATTTATTAATCTCACTGGATGGAGAACTCATCACTACTCCAACCAATGACAGATTTCTAATGAAGTATTTTGTATAAACACAAAATACATTATCTAGAGTCCATTCATATGTCTTTAAACTATTTTCATTTCGTTCGTCCCACACGATGTTAAACTGTGACGTCCTAACTACATGATGCTAAACTGTACACAAGTCTCTTATGTCCAACAAGATGTTAAACTGCACCATCTAGAGTCAATTCATATGACTTTAAAATATTTGAATTTCATTCGTCCCACATGACGTTAAACTATGACGTCCTAACTACATGACGCTAAACTATACCGAAGACTCTTATGCCTATCAAGACATTAAACTGCACCATCTAGAGTCCATGCATATGACTTTAATCAATTTTCATTTCTTTCATCCCACACGACATTAAACTGTGACGTCCTAACTACATGACGCTAAACTATACAGAAGTCTCTTATGACCATCAAGATGTTAAACAGCACCATCTAGAGTCCATGCATATGAATTTAAACTATTTTCATTTCTTTCATCCCACACGATGTTAAATTGTAACGTCCCAACTACATGATGCTAAACTGTACAAAAGTCTTTTATGTCTAGCAAGACGTTAAACTGCACCATCTAGATTCCATGCATATGACATTAAACTATTTTCATTTCTTTCGTCCCACATGACGTTAAATTGTGACATCCTAACTACATGACGCTAAACTATACATATGTCTCTTATGTCCAGCAAGACATTAAACTGCACCATCTAGAGTCCATGCATATGACTTTAATCTATTTGCATTTGTTTCATCCCACACAACGTTAAATTGTGACTTCCTAACTACATGACGCTAAACTGTACAGAAGTCTCTTATATCCAGCAATACATTAAACTGAACCATCTAGAGTCCATGCATATGAAATTAAACTATTTGCATTTCTTTCATCCCACACGTCGTCAAACTGTAACGTCCTAACTACATGACGCTAAACTGTACAAAAATCTCTTTTGTCCAGCAAGATGTTAAACTGCACCATCTAGAGACCATGTATATGACTTTAAACTATTTGCATTTCTTTCATCCCACACGATGTTAAATTGTGACGTCCTAACTACATGACGCTAAACTGTACAAAAGTCTCTTATGTACAGTAAGACGTTAAACTTCACCATCTAGAGTCCATGCATATGACTTTAAACTATTTTCATTTATTTCATCCAACATGAAGTTAAACTATGATGTCCTAACTACATGACGCTAAACTGTATAGAAGTTTCTTACATCCAGCAAGACGTTAAACTGCATAATCAACGGTCCATGCATATGAACTTAAACTATTGTCACTTACGTCTAACATGATGCTAAACTGTATCGACCCTTTTTCATCCAACATGGCCTTAAACTGTCAAAATGTCCCTAATACGTCCAACATGACATTAAACAGCATACTCTTATGTCCTTACAGCATGAAATTAAACTGAACTGTCCCCCTTATGTCCTATATGACATTAAACTGTACTTTTTCCATACTACATGATATTAAACTGTGAAGCACCAAAAGACCTAACTGCAAGACATTGAACGGTATAGTCCCTTCATATGTCCTATAAGACATTAAATTGTGCATCGTTAGGGTTGTTGATACCTCTTGTTTCTCACACCGAGTATGACTCACATGAGCTTAGAGAAAACTTCAACAATAACACTCTCTTTGGGATACTAACCATGTGTAAGTCCCAACACTATTTTTTAGGTCGTTTTCCTCAAGAACAACATGATCACTAATTCATTCTTTAATTGAACTACACAGGCTTTGATCCTTGCCTTCTAGGCTGGGTACGTAGGCATCCTCCTGAGGTTCAAGCCCAAAACCAATCTCTTTAAATCGGTTCACCTCCATCTCGTACGATGTTGATTCATGAAACCGCCGCTAGAATCAATATCTTTACATTGGTTCACCTCCGTCCATTCTATACGACATTAAATTGTACAACATTTCTGTCCTGTATAAAAATAAACTACAATATTCTTTAATACAATCACTTGAGAGGGAATCATCATTTACATTGATTTTTAATCATGTTTTATTCCAAAGACTACGTGCATACATGGCAATTCCCGAACCTTTTATTTTGGTTCAAACCATCATTGCACTAAAGTTCCCTTTCACCCTTTAATTGTACGAACCAAATCTATACATAGGGTATTTCTAGAACTATGTGGGCTTGATTCCCATACTTACGGGATATGTAGGAATGTTCGAGTGTCCCTCAGATCCAGACCCAAGTCTTTTGGACCTAACCCAAAATTCCACTTCTCGTCCCTTGGCTGAAAAGTCCCCATGAAAAGACACACTGTGTATTTCTTATAATGGTCCAAGATTAATGACCCTAAACTAAGATCTCCAATCATTTTTTCCCATAGGATGTTAAAATGTAGTTTTAGAACTACGTATCGCTTGATTCCCATCCTTATGGGATACGTAGTAAAGTCATCCATTTCAATTTAGGACCAAGCTGCATCATGATTATGGTTAGCATTGATCTATGTATCTCTACATACATTGAACAATACCCATTTTTTATGTTTCATAATCCTAACATTAAATATTTTTAGATATTCATAACCCTTTTATGAACTCTTAATCACAAAAGGCTTGAAATTCTAAGAGTTCTTTTGCCTGACCATGCAGTACGTGCCCTTAGGCGGCCTTGCATAAACAGTCTACACAACGGACCTGTCAGCCAAAAGATGCTATTATTTGACTATGTAGACAATTCCCTTAGGCGGCCCTGCATAATTAAACCCCCTAACAGGTTTGTTAAATAATGGTAACTTCATTCTTAGGACAAAAACCTCATTTTTCCCTTAGTTGTCTTAATGACAATATGTATGGATCCGCAAAAATAGCCATCCTTAATATATTCGTCTCTTAATCTTTTTCTTGATCTGAATGTATTCAATTATATGGTTTATATTTCGCTTCCCTAGGGTTGGGTCAGACATTTGTAGGAGCGACATTCATCCAGTTCTTTGATAATCTTGTTTGGAAATATCTTCTCCATATTCAAGTACCACTCTCCATACATCAAACTTTATGCTTTGGAAAATATGAATCCCCATAAAAATCCACAGGCATTTTAGTAATAGAAAAGTAAATTTCTGAGAGTTTTTTTTTCCTGGCAATAGAGCACGTGCCCTTAGCCGACCTTTCATATGTATTCTACATAACAGACCTGTCAGACAAAAGATGCTATTAATTGACTATGAAGCCAATGCCCTTAGGTGGCCCTACATAATTCAACCCCCTAACGGGTTTGTTAAATAATGGTAACTTCATTCTTGGGAACTACTTCTTCTAATGCCTTTTAACTCGTTTTCATATCATTCCTTAGACCCAAAATTTCTTAAGTCATAGTTTACATTTTTTCCTTCATATTTGGGTGTGGTAATATGTTTCCAAATGAATTGTCAAGGAATTCAGTCCATTCTAATTCATTTGGTCAGAGCTATTTAGACCTTAATCATTATCCTTTTTTATGTCCAATGTGCATGTCTTTAAACTGACCACAACAGAAAAAGAAACTCTAAATAAAAGTCATGTTCCAGCTCACTAAACATACATTTTGTATAATTTAGATAATATTGAGCAATTAAGAGATTCAAAGTTGGTAAAGTTATTTATATTTATCCTAGTAAAAATCAATCTATGATTACTAGGCCCATTGGATTAGGTAAAAATCTAAAGAAGCGCGACAACAATGGAAATGCGGAAAAGAGAGCAACTTATGAGACGAAGGTGACCTATGTGGAAAGAGCTCAAAAATATGAAATTTGATGCTATGTACGACAAATGAGCACATATATATAGGCCAGGCCGGCCAACTACGTGCCTACAGCCAGCGTGCTCCAGCCCTGCGCGACCCGCACCTGCGTGATGACAGTCATGCGTTGAACACCTACGCGCCACTTTCCCTTTGGTTTTCTTATTTTCCTTAGAGTCACATACTTATTCTTTCAGATCCAACTCTGAGGGGGGACTTTTGTTGACTCTCTTTTTCATCACATTTTTTAAAGGAATGGAAAGGGAAATGACATAGCACAAATTGATTCATCCTTTGAAGAAAACAAAAAAAATAGACAACGGAATGAAAAACGAGTCAAATACTTTGGGTCGTACAAGTTCACTCACTGTCGTGAGAGTAAACTTGCGCGTCGCCTAATGGTCATGCATGTGACTTGAGCGCCCTCTTTGAAAACATCCTAGGGTCCTCTCCAGCCTATAAATACTCCCGGTGGGCCCCCCATTTGAGAGAGGATTTTTTCCAGAATTCAGATACAGAACTCTGAATGCCCAGGTCTCATATTTATGTCTTCTGAAAGATTCTATGGTAATTCTTTAACTAGAATGGAAGGTATAATCAAGAGTAATAAGGTCTATGTGTTAGAATTCACTAAAACTTGTGCGCCTAAGTGTTTTACCCTTAAGGGGAATGGACACACTTGCACGCCTCCTTACCCACTCATTGAAACTTGTGTGCCACTCTTCTGGAAGTACCTTGGGGTAATTCTAAAGGCTTTGATCAAAGATATCCCAAGTATTACCCAACTGGTTAACAAACACGCAAGTACCCATGTGATGTGCAGGTATACCTACACGACCATGACTTGCGTGCCCACACAGTACATGTGCGCCTTCCAGGACTTGCGTGCCCTTCTATTTTTTGGGTTCCCTTCCTGCCCATTTAACCCCTATTATTCCATTCCTCATTTCCTATTCAATATTCAGTCTTCAATACACTCTTCAAAGCCATTCATGGAATTTTTTCTTGATTTAATTCCTTATCTGAAAGGAATTCCGTGGAAGATCTCTCAAAACCTAGTGATTTACAAATCATTATGTCACTAAAATTAGACATTTCATTCATTCAACCTCATCCTTTAAGATGAGAGAACCCTATTCATGGGCCTCCTTTTCAAGAGTACGGACCAGTCAAAATTTCCCTTATCCTGGGCCTCCTATTCAAGAGTAATCCCCAGTCTAAATTCTCATTAATTTGGGCCTCCTTTTCATGAGTAATCCCCAGTCCAAATTCTCATTAATTTGGGCCTCCTTTTTAAGAGTTAACCACAGTCTCAAATATGGGAATCCTCCTTAGAAGTAACCCCAAGCCATAATTATCTTATCCTGGGCCTCCTTTTCAGGAGTAAGCCCCAGTCTCAAATATGGGCATCCTCCTTAAGAGTAAGCCCAAAGTCCTTAAATTTTCAAATCCATTTAACCTGGTCTTCCTTTTTAGGAGTAAGCCCCAGTCTTAATTTCTCTTGATCAGTCATAATTCCTTTTGATCTAGTCTTCCTTCTTAGGAGTAAAACCCAATAATAAGTCCCCTCATAACTTGGGCATCATCCTTGGGAGTAAGCCCCAAGATTAGAGTATCCAAATCTCTATGAAACACATATTCCTTTATGGACCCTCTTCCTGGATTTCTTCCCTAAACTAAATATTAATCTTCATCTGTTTGGGCAGTCATACATCATAAACCCCACATCATTTCTTATGATTGCATCTTTCATGGCACAATTGTTTGGTTTTACCAATACCTCTTGTTTCTCACACCGATCATGACTCACGTGAGCTTAGAGTGTAAAATTAATTATGAAATAATTCTTTGAGCCATAAATCATAAACATCATACTCCCTTACTCAAACTACGTGGGTTCTGATTCATTTTCTAAATAAAGGATACGTAGGTAGCCTATCTGCATGTACGATCCCATCTCTGAAATAATCCATGTCCTTCTAAATGAAAATAAACTTCATGTGCCCCATTGAGTGGATTTAAAACCAGTATGGTCATCATAATGACCAAGAGAATTTTATATAATGTATTAAAGGATACCATTAACTAAGAATATCTAACAAAAAAGATGATTCTCTATTAATGAAAAACCTCGAATACTTATAAGAGATTCTCTAAATTTCCTACATATCAATTATTGATTCTCAGATCTAAAGGAAATCTCATTTTATAGTTGGTAATTTAATAAGGTTTCACGAACATAACTTAAATATATAAAGAGAGTCCTGGAGTAGACAATTATTCCCCTAAAAAAGGTGTGATGTGTCTGACCTCCCATCCTCTCGACCAATGCAAATTCTTAAGCCTCATCAGTCAACAACTAATGAGCACCTACCTTTGTGAAGTAAGTTAAAATGGATATGGAGTCATTGGATGTTTCCGGTTCTACAAACAAACCCGTTAGAAACCGATTGGAATGTTTGAACCTTAAATCAACAAGGTCATCCCCAATTCCACAGGAAACAATGAATCATATTCATTATAAAATATTTTATAGAAAACCTATACATTCACCTCAAAAACAAAATTTTAATAAATATATATAAAATTATAATTAAAAATTATTTATGTTGATTAAATGTAACATATATAATACATATGTTTCATGAAATCATTTTAAATACATGTTTTGACTCTTAAATCACCCAATTTTTATAAAAGTAATTACTTTTTGAAAAATCCATATATGTCCATAGTCACTGAAGAAATATATATTTTCATAAACATATTGAAATTTCACCCATGGTATATTATTCTTTTCTTTCCTCAAAAATTATATTAATTTTTTCAAATTTAAATTAAATAATTAAAATATTAATAATTATAAAAAATTATAATAAATGTGTTTGATTAATACATTTTCATTTTCGAAAAAAAATTACTTAATATATTTATAACTATCTAATTTATAATAAAAATTTAAAATAATTTACTATATCATTACATGTGTTGATTCAAATGAAATATTATTATTTCCTAAATCCAAAAAATAACTCTACTTTTACAATGTTCATATAGAGCTCATGGTCTTTACTGGATTACCAAGAATATGCATTTTGAAGATCAGTACTCACTCCATTAAATTATATACTCTTCTCCATTAGATGATAATTCTATTCTTGTAAATTACCTCATAATATATTCACACATGACTGTTCCATGTAATATTTTGACCATATTGATGAAATAAACTTAACCACATAGTGTTTTCTTTAGGTATAGTCCTTTTAGTAATTATTTTTTCTCCATCACGAATTTCATATATTACTTCATGAAATGAAGTGAACAAGACAGTTAAAGTTATTTTGGAATCCATTCATTCATGGAGAAAGTAATCCATTTGATCCACCTTCCATTTTAGTGATTAATCTCACCACTGACAACCTCTACTTCACACAAAGAACAATTTGAATATCAGTCAACACCATATAAAACAATTATATAGTAAAACCATTCCAAAAACCATGTTAATAATATTTACACCAAACACATTTGAATATCGGTCAACACCATATAAAACAATCCCAATGCTGTTCTCATAGTTATTTATACATTGTTAGTATTTTTCATCATCCAAAAAATAAAAACACAATTTTTTTACCATTAATATCAACATATTAAACTAAAAAAATGATTTCTTTGGGGATCATATAGCACAACATGATTTGAAGATAGATTTTAATATGTCACCCATTGAATAAAAATCTTTAACCATAATTGAAAAGACCTTTTAAAATACATTCAACTAACCACCATTGACCACAAAATATGAGGACCCTTTGACTTCCTCATTTCAAAACTTCTTATTCGAAATGATCCATTTGAAAAATAATAATTTTGGTTATGTAAGCTCACGATGTCTTTATCATTATGAAATTACTTTGTGGTTTATATCACCATGACCTCATTGTCAACTATATCTTCCACCCAAAAAGATGAAAAATATTATGAAACAACAATACATTTTGAAACCAATTGTTTTTACTAATTCCAGATAATCCATTCCTTTTTCCATGATCATGTTTGACAACAAATTTTAGAAATCACATTGTAACTCAAAAAATGACTATTTCATACTTATTTTACAACAATCCAAATCAACCAAAAATTACTACACTGTTACATTGCAGGATTTTCCTCCCAATATTTAATTTGGGTAGTCGATACAACATATAAAATACTAACACTGATAATTTCACCCTATAACAATTTGGTAGTTGTTATTAGATAATGAAATCAACAATTATTTCCCTTGGGAATGGGTCAAAAACTAGGGAGTTTTATTTACTGATGAATTTATGTAGGGAATATTATAGTTTAACTGAAAATATGATATAGGGTTTGACCCCCAACCCTTTTCAATATAATGACCCATATTTGTTGTTGTCAAATAGTATTATTGAATCCCACAAATCGTGGTTAATTTGATGTATCATGTAATTATATGTTTTAGTTCCCATATCTAATAAACCATGATTCTCTCATCCAATTTTTTACTAGGAATGTAAAATCATAGAAAAATAAACTTTTTCATGGCATTCTATTCAATCAATTTTCACTCCCTAGTTATTAGGGTAGTACTCTCTAAATATTACAAGGTATTGGGGAATGGAATTGAATTATTCTTACATCTGCCTTGTGATTGGAGCCATATTAATCATATGCCCTTCCCTGATGCTGATTAGTGACACTCTATACACTATATAAATTATTTTAGTATTTAAACTCCACCTTTGAATTATTTATGTAATAATTTCACTCTTTTTTAAAAAAATGATAGTGACGCCAATACTTCTTCATACAACTGTACAAAAAGTTGAAATGTTCAAATATTTCATAGAAATACGTCACCAAGAAAGTCCTAAAATCATATATTACAAATTTGATACTAGGTGATGTTGAAAACACTATTCCCATAAAAAAAATTGTTGGTCATGGAATGATTTTAAATTTACCCGTATTTGTGTACATCATGATTTGGAAGATATTTTCCATCATCAAGTCCCAAGGTATTATTCCTATCATATAACCCTTTGAGAATTTGACATATTTAATTAAAAACTCAACCAAAGATGTATGATCCTAATATAAATTTCAATTTTGGTTAATCATATTGATTAATTGAATCCTAATTCATTTTGTGGGAATTGGTAGATAACATAGTAACAAAAACCTTTATAAATGAAATCATTCTCAAATTAAGTAGACTAAAAAAATTTCCTATCAACTCTAAGAGGAATTTTTTTTATAATATCATTATATCTTTGATGAGAATAAAATATATTTATTACCAATTTTATAGCTGCACTAATAGCCCATGAAATTATTTGAGGGGTTATTTTATATAAATATGTCGCATCAATATGATCATAGATAGAGGTAGAGATTGATGAAAGTAAAAAAAAAAGATAGTTATAAATGTTTTATATATAACTTCGTGTGTTAAGTAAGATCTATATAGATTTATGAGTATTGATACCATGTTTATGATGTCCATTTATTGAATAATGAATATGTATATTTATTCTATAACACTTTTATTTGGGAATTAATATATTAAAAAGTGATCACATGGTCTCATACAGAGATAATTGTATGTTCTAAATTATAAATGGTTAGTGATATACGGTCGACATATATGAGTAGGCATATATTTGACATTATATTTAATAGGGAATCATATAGATATATATAGGGTGTCACATGCCCCATGGACTACATGAATTTCACATAATCCAACTTTCTTCCAGTGATTACGTTTTTCTTCATGGTTGTCAGACACAATATGAATCTTGGGAATTTAACATGGTCTTGATGATCACAGATGGAATATTATTGGATTATGAATAAATAATTTATGAAGGAGAAATATATTCAATTAATGTTGGTGGATCTCACAAGGATAGTTTGTGAATAATTTTTTCCACATATTTTAGTATTCAGATAGTAACAACACCTTCATGAGTACACCATTGATGAGATTATTTTATTCCCTTTAGTGTGGTGATAATAAAACATAACCATCATTTTCTTTTATGTGATATAATTAGTAGCAATATCCATTTGAAAATTTAAGGTTTCAGCTTCCCCCTATAACTCATTGGGGGACCATGATTTTTGCAAAGATTAATTTTTACACCTATCTAAGAATACATGACATCAAATACATAATGAAGGAATTTTCTAGAAAACCAATGGACAATTTCCCATTTTAGAATGAAATTATTTATTATTTGAAATCAAAGGTGAACATGTTTTTAAGAAATTCATTGGAAAATGCTATATAAATTACTCAAAAAAGGGAGATTAAAAACATAAAATTTATGTTGATTTTGGAATATCCTTTCAGAGGATCCTTAAATGATGTGACATCCATAAACATCATTTATTATGTTTCATTAATATGGAACCATCCCCATTCAACTATCCATATAAATTATTTTTTTCAATCATGGATGAGAATAATTCATGGAGTGATAACATCATTAATTTTTATTAGGGTTCATCTATAAGGGTCCATCAAAAAACATTCTCTATGAGGATAATATTGTGCGGTTTATTTCATGGAAATTCCTTTCATTGATTTACATGTTCTCATCCCTTGTAAGGCCCCCAATTAATTTCTAAAAAATTTGAATCCAATATTGATGAATCCCACGTTAGAATTCACTTCATGAGAGTTATTCTTTATTACCACGAGAACTCCATAGGCCACAGTTCAAATACAATGGAGCCACACCATACTGGGTACATTTTTATTCTCTTAGTGTCTGCCCACTCCTGTCACTCACTTATCATGACAAGCACTTCTATGTGATGCATCTTTTCTAATCCACCATTCATAAACACAACATTATAATGTTTATACTAATTTTAGGGTAATTACCTTTAAACATGATGTTATAATATGTTCTATGGTTATGAAGAATAACAATATAGATTGTGATAAAATCAACATGGGGTTTGATTTTAGATATCCAGGATTTAAATAATACCTCTTAATAATTTTTACCAATTTTTAGACATAATTAGTGTGAATATTATTCTATAATTTTCCAAAATATCCATGAAACCCATTTATCAACAAGAAATATTTTATATTGAACATACATTCATTGGGATATACTCCAAAAAATATATTTCTTTATCAATGGTACATGTTCCTTGAAAAAATGAAAAATATATTGTGCATGTTTGTAATTATCACACAAACCATTTCTAGGAATCTATAATTTTAGTATCCATATATATATACCTTATGATTCTTATAATCTATCAAGTATTCCTGAAATTAATAAGTATCTATTATGTTGATATCACCCAACCATTAAGAGTACAAAAGTTCATGTTATGTGACACAATGATATGATTGTTTTGATAACATTCATAAGGAACCATAGTATAAACCTCGTATACACATGATCCAAATGAAATGAATAACATCATATTCCTTTGGTAGTGAAAAAATTAAATATTTCTAATATTATCTGATTTAATCCCTAGAACCATTTTGTTGTAAAATTTGTTGGAGAACCATTGATTAATATCTATAATCACATGGATAGAGAACCAACGATATAATTCAATGGTCAAATCATTAGAGAACCTATAATAAAATAATATTGTCCCATTAATTCATAAATTGTTTCAAACGATGGAATGGTATATATGGATCAACAATAGAATGTGTTATGGGGTCATGAACAATAACTAGGTCATTAAAAATGAAGTAGAGTATGAAAAAATATCCCAAAAAGAAATGACGATCCTAAAACAACATCTACTCTACCAATTCCTAGATGAAGTATATTAATTTATAGAATATAGGGAATTCCTTTCATTAGAATATATGTCTTCATCAGATCAAGAAAAATGTATTTCATGTGCTGAATCAAAACACCATCATAGTATAATTATCCATTGTAAAACTGAATTAACCAAGAAAGATTTCTCCTCCACTAAACATAAAAAATCATGAATGATATTTAAAACTTTTATTAATTGGAATATAAATATCCATGTTAATTACATAAAAAGAAATACCTTTTAAATACTAATTGACCAAAACCTATATGGAACAACTAAGAGGGAAACCATACGAAAATGGTGATCCTTCATGATCTCAATTTTCGAATGAATTTAATTTTATGAAGATAGATTGTATCTTAAATCAATTGGTAACTTTTTTTAATTAATAAAAATATCATCTCAACGTGATTTAAAAAATAACATGAATGATCATGTGGTGTCCCAATATTCCACTTAACTAATGATTAATTTGGTAGCTATCATGAAATATATGTTACTAATATTTCGCTCATTAATTTCAACATCCCATGGTTTAAAAAATTGTTTGAGAAGGTAAATGGTGATCATGAATAATACATCAAGGATGATAATAAGGAAACACTACTCTTTTTGAGAATTTTATACCATTGAGAGGGTTTTGATGAAAAAATGTGAAGAAATATAGAATGATCCTGATATGACATGATATATAATATATATATTTTTATATTTTTATTTATAGATGAAATCTAGTGGAAAAAACTATTACCTCATTTTGATCCCATTTTATGATTGAAAAATGAATGTATGGGGTTTTGTCATGATTTCAGTTAACCCAATCCACTTCAAGATACAACAATAACACCACATTTTGTACCCTCAAAATTTGGGAAACAATCAAACTCGTGTTTGGATTCCCCTGTCTATGTTTCATTTACTCTAATAAAATACCTTGATCCTTTCAGATTATAGATCATCATAATTATTATCCATTTTTATTAATGGGGATATGTATAAGATGATATATGGTCATTGTGGTAATGTGCAATTTTATGTCGACCGGGACACAACACTGGATGAGGAGGTTTTCCTCATAATCAAAGAATATATTCTTACATTGTTGTTTCAATGTGAGAAAATAGTAAAGTTTTTCATGGATTGATTGTCTCATTGATATTTGTTATATAAATAAAAAATATATTTGATCTATATTTTTTCAAAATTTAGAGGGCCTGATGATGCCGACTAAATGAGTAAAACTGATAAGTGGAATATGATTCATGGTCTATTAACCTCCATGTATATGCCCCACAATACACATTATATTGATAATAAAATGTATAATCATGATATAATGGACAAATATATAATGGATAGAATCATTACTGTACTAAAATGGGGACCACTATAAAGAATAGATATTCCTCAATAAATTTTGATAATATATCATCCATTTACCTTTTCAATATGTAATTGAATAAGATGAAAAAACATCATATTCTCATCAGAAATAGATATTTAATCCTAATGGCCACAATCATGCCACATCTATTCGTAGTGTAAATGATAATATAAACATTAAATGTATACCCACTTGTGTTAATTAATTGATCTTAGGGAATGTGGAAAATGAGGAAACCAATGACATTGATTTTGATACTAAAATAATGGATAAATTACTTTTTAAATAGAATACACCCAAGTAATAATAGGATAAACCAAATCATTAAATCTAGGAAGAACCCTTTATGAAGGTTTCACTAGATAATGATTCAAAAATTATGTATGTTGATTATACATTAGCATACATAATGATATCATCCAATAAAATATACCCACATAGTGGAAAATACTCGGTTGATAATGATAAATAAACACATCCCCAGAAAAAAATAATTGATAATTTATGGGGATGAAGGATATCATCATCTAATAATATGTGTTACTAAACAAAATATGAAAATAAGTAATTTGAAAAATTAAAATATTGAATTTGGATATGGTACCCAAGAAATTACCTCATACAAGGGGATAGCCATATTCTTAAAAAGAAGATCTTGTATTAGATTTATCAAGGTCATGGGAATGACCAAACTATCATAATCCTTGGGGACCAATATTTATTATCATTTTATATCACTCCACAATTGAGGTACACCATTTTTTATCATATTATTTAATTTTTTGATTGGTTTCGAAAAAGTAAATGTTGAGTCATGATATTTAAAAGGAAAGTAATCTCCCATCTATCTAAATATGATTCCCTTTTTGAAAGGGAATTTTATTATGTGAACATTATTGATTAGGCCGCGTATACTATTTTCAAGGCATGTTTTTAGGTTCTATGAATATTTATTTCCTGAAATGATATTTTATAATGATGTATATTTTTTTGGGGTTTAAACATATTGTATCATAACTATTATTGTAAGTGACTTAGCAAGCATTTACAATGTGAAATATAGTTTACAACATGAATCTGGCCTGGTATAACATATTTTAATCCTTCATATACATTCATATACTAATTCTAACTCTTATTCTATCATCTTAACTTCTATGGCCCCCTTATAATTTTTTTGATCTATTATTCCTAATCATAGATTTACATGAATCTTCAAGACTTCGATCATGAAAATAGAATGTTATTACCTGGTTCTTCTTTCGTAGTTTATATATACTCAATATCTCATAAACATAAATATTTATTAGTGTTTTAATACCATTATCTATGATATTGGATGTGTTTCCTTGTGATCATCTTAGGTTAAAATAGTCTAATTCATGAAAGGAGTAATATTTACATATTAATTTTAAAAGCATCAGGAAAAATAAACTCATGGTAGTTGGATCCTCTCCCATGATTATATTATGAAACATTATGGATTTAATTTTTCATAAATTATTATTTATTTGTTTTAGAAATATTCAATGATTTTTTTGTAAAACACCTATTATGATGTGATTTCAAAAGGATAATTTCATAATATTTAAAAAATATATTTTTTTTAGTATTATTGGTGAAAGTTATAATATTAACTATTGTCTTCATTAACAGATTTTTAAAATTATTACTTTTTATATTAATGGGGGAGATCATGGTCATAAGTACCATTATCAAATAATTTTAATCTGGGAAATAAATTTAAATAAAGTTTGTAGTCAACAACTGTAAACTATGTTTTGTAGAAGTGAATTATTAATTTCATAATTTCATTTACATAGTAATTTCATTCTTGAATAAATAAAATTAGTTGATCCAATAAATATGAATGCATTAATATCATGGTAGAATCAAAATAATGCCTTTTTATTATGCACATGACTGAGATTAAGAAGAATGTACCACCACATTAATTTGGTTTTCACATGGATTGATTCTCCCATTATTTATCGAAAAAGAATGGGTCTTCCATTCACAAGGGATGATAACTATAAAAAATTATTTCAAAAACATAAATCCCATATCACATTATCACTCATACCAATAATTATTTAACTACGATAGTGTGATTTGGATTATTAACATGCATCTCCAAATAAATTTTTGTGCGTTCTTTTGGAATGCGATAATGATATTACCTTTGATTCAGGAATGTTGTGGATTCATGATAAGTAATATCAAATTCACAATAAATAATTAGTTTTATTCATACTTGAATTAAAGTCTAGGATTTAATATCTTTTATGTAATGATCAGAGTATTCAGGGATCATTGGAACATGAAACATATTCTCTCAGTGAAACATGAAATAACAAGAAAACAATAGGCCAAGTACCTTAATATTTTTGACATATTTTTAATATAAACACCTAAGTGAGGGTATTATCTGGTATATTTTTTAATTCATAAATCCTATAGAAAATTGGACTATGAATATCGGGACTAATTGAATCTGATGAGTGTGTTTGTAGACATGAATATGTATAGTTCCAGAAAATCAGAACATAAAATCATAATCATTATTAATATTTTTCCGAATTGGTAGTCCTTTATAATGTAGAAAAAATTTCAGAACATTATTGTATCACAATTAAACATAATCTAAATTCTAATGTGGATATTAGAAACTAGAGATAGGATTTAGTATCATTATTATGATTTCGAAATATTTTTTTTTTCCCATAGTCATTAAATTAATAAATTATAACGACACATCAGAATTGAAAAATTGAAACTCATCCAAATTTTTAGAATTTGTAAAACGTGATAAAAGAACATTTATAATGGTCAGGTTTGAGAGGAAATATTATAGATTTTGTGATGTTATGTTCAACTTATTATTAGGTAAAGGTTGATCTTCACATACTATAGGGTATGATATAATATTACCTTTCCCAACATCAATGTGAGATAATACCTCCATGTTCATTGAAACATGGATACTAAGAATATTTCAGTTGTATAATACTATTGATTAACTTTGGATTGACTCACAAAGTCCTCACACTTTCTCCCTATCATATTATCCGGAATGGAAGACGATTTCATAATGTGGAAAATCTATGAAGTGGCCAGGCAATATGGCGTTATAGTTTTAATGTTCTCTCATAATGAATACTTATTCACTACTATATTCAGAATATTTTTAAAAAATGTTATGATAAAAAAACTAAAAAATATAATGACATATAATTTTAAAATAAATAGGAATCAGAAAATCATATTTCATAACTATTATTGTATTATTTGAGATTTTTTCATAGATTCTAGTAGCTCAGGGGATTATAATTTTCCATTGGTGGAATTCTCCTTTATTAAAAATTATTAGGTTACAATATATATGTCCTCATTCATGACTTTGTGTTGTTTTATATTCCATTATTGACAATATAGTATTGTAAAATGATATGCATCGTTTATTGGAATGATTATTTACCATGAAACAAAGGAAAAGTTCAATATGGACTAAATTTTGATGTCCATGGCTTTGAGATATCAGAAATAGTATGTTACAATTTTATCAAAACATTGTCTTACGATGTGAGTGAAGAAATCTTGTTAAATATGTCACCCAAACATGTTAATACACTATTGTAAGGAAACATGAATATGGACCAATGGTATAGTGGGATGTTTAAGGTTATTGGAAAAATATTATTTATTATGTATTAGTTATACATGTCCTTGAGATTTATTATCATCCACCACATCATCTATATTTTGAAACTAAATAATTGTCACCCACACTATCATCATGTGGATAATTGGAATAATTTTACTACGGAATTGTATGATATGGTAATCCATGGAATTATATAAATTATGAATTTGAAAAATAGTTTTTTCATATCATTTATTTTGATAAGAGTACTATATAATCATAGAAATATTGAACATGATTAATTGTTATAGGAGATGGTTATGCTAGAACAATTTAAATTTCATTTTAATTTATCCAAATTCCTCTAGCATTTTGACGAAAAAAATCCAATTGGACAAGAGAATTTATAAACCCTGGATTTACATACGCAATTATGTTTTAATTTTCAATATTTTTTAGTGTGGAGAAGATAAATTAATATCATGTATATTATTGTTAAATAGAAGATTATATGTAATTTAGATACATTAATGATTCCTATTATGTATACTAATTCACAATTTGAATGTTTTTGGGAATGGTTTTGTGAGTCATTTTCTAATGAGGAATGGGTTTCCACGAAGAATCAGTTCACTTTGAATGATTCAATCATAAGGTCCAATGGAATTTGGGATTTAAATCATAGTAGATCTAAATTTTAATGCACGTGAAAACTCAAATATTTAAGACAAGAACTCCTAATTCATTTTATGAATATTTTTGGGTTCATCATGTCTTAATTCAACCTTCACTTGTTTAGACACGTATTATCCCCTATTAAATTATTGGGAAACCATAGGAACCCCTTTTTTATATGTGATGTTTGGAGTCTTATTTTAATGAATCGTCTCGAGTTCAATCATATAAATCAAATGATAGGACATTGATTTTCTTTTATTGTTTAGATATCCTCATTTTTTTACCAAAACCAAATTTCAACATTGTAATACTAGGATCATTAAGATTAGATGATATTTGATATGGAGTTATTTTGTTTTGGTAGAGTAATGGTAAGAATAGGTATGCTTTGTGGAATCCACCTAGAACATTCTTTTGAAAATTAATCGAGGTAAACTACTACTATATAAATATACTATTCAAGAATAATATCCCTTCAGTTTATTCAAAATAATTAATGTTCATTTTTGGGAAATATAATGAGATATTCATATATAACTCCTCTTTTGTGATATATTTATCAATGTATTACCTTGAATGATGTAAAAAAAGATTATTTATAAACAACGTTGATGAAATTTGTGTTTTTAATTAATGATTAAAATCAATACATGTAATAATTGCATGGATATGAATTCATATTCATGTGGTGTGGATCATGGTAAGATGTATCATGATCATGTAATGTAAGATATTACATGGATCATGGTTTCATGTTTTACCATCTAATTGGTTCACAAAGTGATTACAATGTGAAAATGGGATTGATTCTAATGAGACTGGGTCTATTAATGAAATCCATGACTATGGGTGTACATGCAAACATGGGGAGGTTATCCCATATCTTAGTGAAATATAATATTCTTTTATTTACAATTTTCTCATAATAAAATAATGTTACTTCCTTTTATAAATAATTTATCTTCATATAATCTGTTTTAAATAAAAAATTACAGCTTTTTTGCCTAAGTGTTATGGGTTAGGAATTTTATGGGGATTTCCTATTGAGTATTATACTCACCCCATTATAGTGGATGTTTTTACTTTTATAGAATTTCTTATTGAGATACTCGGAATTAGTATGTATTGTACATATCTAGTGGTGTTTATTGATGTTGTAGTCATGGATGGTGGTGTTACATTGGTTTAGGGTATGATACATAGTTTGGAGCATGGAAATATTTGTTATATAGTCATTAGGTGTTAGATTAATATCATTTTTATTCTCTTAACATGGTTCTTCATGCACATTGATACTCTAATATTAGTTTTACTTAATTTTTACTTATTTAAAACTTTTATTTTTTCATGAATAATATATAATTTTATGGTTGTTATTTCTTTTCATGATATTTTATTTAGTTTCAAAATGAAAATCACCCCCCAATTCTCATCTTGCATTGGTCTATATGTAATATCCCAGCAAAACTCATTATCATGAGTTAGACCTCCCCTGTATTCTCGATTATCTGCTTTTATGTGATTGAATATTCCATTAAAACCTTATCATTCCTATATCCCTTAATTATTCATGTCATCTCATACTCAATGATATCTTAATGTCACTTTTTTCATAGATCTAATACATGTTACTACCATTACCATCACATTGGTTTATAAATCCACATCTTAAGTTATAAGAAGGGACTATTGGAGAAACTTAGTCCTGATTTTAGGTCAAATAAATCATAGTTATATTTCGGTATATGATTCCATCATTTTCCCACAACCTTATAAAACACTATTGTATAATTTTATTATAATTTAAACCAGTTAATAATCTTATTGTGTTTTTCAGTGGAATATTGTTGTGAAAATTAGTCTTGTAGCATAATTAACATGGGAAGATACCTATTTAATGGAAATAGAGTATGTAATCTGGATTTACAATTCTATCTACTTCATGAGAGGTGTACACCAATTACCATTCCCATATTCAAACATATATAATTTCACTCTTGGAAAAAATACCAACTTTGAGGAGGTTACACTTAGTAGGATGAGCGAATCCATTTTTCAAATGAAAACTAACAATTCAAGTTTTTTGATACCTAGATGTAGGAACACATTAATTATGTGTTGAAACATAACCTCATTGTTATTCCACATTATAAAAAAAGTAGAAAATTTAATATATTCATGTAAAAATTAAGGGATAGGATCGAATCCTTCTTTTACAAAATAGATCAGGATATTATGGCTACTAAATAGAATCATTATTGTTTCCATATCATTAGCCACTATAAATATATACCTACCTAATAATAATATCATAATTATTACATGATGTTTGGTCTATATAATCACATGTGAAGGATGCATTAAAATTCATATGATATAAATTTTCTCTGATATTGTTGTTAGAACTAAAATAGCTTTTATCACTAGAATAGGGAAAACAAGAAATATGTTTTGACAATGTCATACTGATTAATGTCTCTATATTAAACACTACATCTAATATCTACAATTGTATGGTGGAATGATTTGATAGAATTTTAAAAAATGATTCAATTTTATGTACTATATAGACATTAACATGATCACACTATTCTTTGAAAATGATAATATTAAATCATTAAATCTACCATCTTTTAAAGATAAGATTTTGTAATCCCTCTTGTATTTTAATTTTTATATTTTAATTTCCCTTAAATATTTTAGAACTAAATTTCCAAATTTTTACCAGTATATTATATGTTTTATGTGATAAATTAATTAATTTGATTATTAATTTAATCTATAATGATATATATTATAAATTCCAATTTAATCTCTTTGATTATAGTGAATGTGAATCCCATTAGTATAATAAAATTCAGACCAGTTTCTATTAGAAAAACTATCGCTAATATCAATACAAATCTCATATACATATAATTGGGGGAAAATGTTCTAAAAAATAAGTCCACTAATAAGATTTTTTTATCGCCATATGTGAATCCAAAATATTATTCACACTCATACATATGGAATCATTATGCAGATGAAAAATTTGCTGGATGAAAAAGATTCCCTAAATTTTGATATATAAAAATATTCTGAATTGATCAAAGGAAATTTTTTCCAAACTGTACTCAATATGAATTTCTTATTTGATTATTTTATCAAATAGATCTAAATAAACCTTACATGTGTTTGGTAGAAGGTTCAAGTAAATGGTTATACAATGGAGTTTCATTCAATTTTCCTAGGATATCTAATAGGGAAAAAATTTAGTTGGCATCCACATTTCAATTTGAGAACACTATCCAATCCACTATATTAATGACCTATCTAAGGCACATTTTAAATTAATATATGTAGAAGTGGAAACATTTTAATCTATAATGTTTTTTTATTATAATTAAATCCTTCTCAATTGTAAAGACTCAAGGATTATTAAAAAATATAATAATATGATATCTAAGAACTATAAGGATGTTGGTGGTCTATATGAAGTATGGAACATGTATTTTATTGTCTTTGGTAATCATATCATTACTACCAAACAAAAAAATTTCATTATAATAATCCATGTGAATAGATTATCACTTCATTTCAAGTGCCTCAATGTTCATTTGTTTTTCATGAAATTAACAGGATTCTATATTGGGAAACAACTTAAAAGGATAAAATTAAAAAAGATATATAGAATGGAAATTTTATATACATGATTGGTAAGATTTCCTCGGTCACCAGAGTGAATAAATCTAATTTATGATATGAAATGTCAAATTTTAAATGATTAGTTGGACCTATTCAAAACTACTAGAGTTAGATAAGAAACATCAATTAGACTTTATCAATTCATGAATGGATTTTTCCTCATTTTCATATATGTAGTGCCTCAAACCCCTTGATTGGGGGGGTTACACATCAATGACCCCAATAATATTATAAAAAATCTACTATAAAAATTAATTTTGAACCCTCTAACCTGTTATGGTGAGGGCCTTGAATTCCATTATAATATATTCATTCCAATGTAATATAATTAATAATATTGTTATATTTAATCATCTAACTATAATACTATTCATTATCATTAGATGATAATAAATTGTTCCCAATATGGATTTTTTCCATGTACAATATGTTTAATGGATGGAAACATATATAGCTGGAGAGACACATAAAAGAATATATGGTATAACATTAAGATAAATACCATATGTATGATGTTGATTTAATCATATTACTATGGATCTCTATATGTTTCTGTATATTCACATCATTTAAAAGATATATATTATTTTTAATGACAATAACACGATCATCATGAAACAGAATCATAATGTTCATCTAAAAAGTAGATTTTTTTGAAACAAATGATTATATGAAATAAATGTGATCACATGTTGATAAAATTTATAAGACCATTCATTTACCCATGGTATATGCTTATGTTATAATAAAATGTGAAACACATTCTTCCAATATATGATTATATATATAAAACTAGTCTCTAGGTCAACTTATTCTTTCATCTCTATATATAGAAGGGATAATTAATACCCAACAATTCCATTTGATTTTAATTCACTGGCTATCACTAGAATTAAATTTATAATTTGTGTTGCATTCTAATGTATTAATAAAACATGATAATAGACATAATGAAGATTATTCCTGAATCCAACATCACTGAACATTTCATAATTATCCTATTGACCTCAATAACCATTATGGTTTCATTCATCTGGATTGTATGAAAAAAGTAATTCCACATCTATATTAGCAATATCATTGATATAAAAAAGGATGAATGATCATCATTTATTATTTATATAGGTTTATGATGATTTTTTTTATGCTTCATATATTCTACACATGATTTTTTTTTGAATATCAGTATATATGTCCTCTTATTATGACTTTAATTACATGTATCCCACTAAACCCATATATGATTAATGGAGTTGTTAATGATGAAACATCAGGACCAATAGGAACCTTGGGCTGGGGATGTGTCTTTCAAAACTAACTCGTATTTTTCAAGGTTTGTTTCAACATTATCTTTCAAATTGCATATGATGATGAATTACTGCACTTAGACAAAATGAATTTTATTAATTATGATGTCTAACAATTATGTAAATATATATATGGATTGATTTAGAATTAACACTTTTTGGGGAGAACATGAAGAAAAAATCCTGAAAAATCCCTTATCGTATTCTCCCATTATAGATTAAATTTATGAATGCTATTGAGAATCATCAATTTCATAATACAATTGTCTACAGAGAGTCGAAAAGTATTCTTGATTTGGTTTAGAATATTGAGATTATAGATGGATGTTTTTATGTTAATTATGATTCCATATTTGCCTACACCATTTGTTATCTTATATAAAGGAGGTAAAATTTACACCAACACATGGAGATATCATTTGTAAGGAAAAATTGTGGTTAATCATTAAATACATTATTGAATGTGAATCCCTTTTTGTGGACCCTCATTATAGATAAGATAATTTATTATTAAAACAATACTATTGAATATTTATTTGTAAGCCAATTTCATTGTGATATTTTCAACGAGCTTCATGTTTCTTATAGGGTAAATAGTAAATAATCATCCTTAAATTGGTTCTCCATATAGATTCAATATATTTGGTGTATTTTTAATTATATTTCTACTGAGAAAAAATTTAATCTAAATGTGTTCTTAGTGATACTGGGTTAACCATGTTGTTTCAATAATGATGATCCTTCCAAGTCCAACAACATTTTAAGGCCATTGGGGAATAACATTTCTGGATTTATTTTCATCACAATATTTTTAATTACAAGTATTGTTAGTGGGATTATGATACTAATTATTATCCGTAATTACAAAGGGATATCCCAGTAGTAACTAAAAACCAAATATTAGGAGTCCCAATTCTATAAATCTTTAAGGATGTGTTTTTCGATCCCATATATTTCCGTAGCATGTGGAACGGAGAATTATTTTTGTAATACATCTAATGATGTTTACAAAGAAATGATAATAATGTTATTAATTTTATTCTTAAAATCCCACTTAGTTAATATATTAAAAGGGAAAATCAATCAACCTCTCCCATATATGGGGAATAAATTTTTATCATTTTCATTTTAATTTTCATATTCCACCGATCTTGGGTATTCAAGTAATGAGGAATCCCCAGTTTCATCTACCCCGTCAGATGGTAAGGGGCCATCTATCATAGTTCTAATTCCACATACCACACTCAATGTATTATATTTAGGATTTGGGTTAACTGGACCCCCCAAGGTGGCTATCATTGGGTCCACTCATTATCTGCCTCTCAACGTCTATCTCCCTCCCATTCTGGGATTAGTGTTAGAAGAACACTCCCAATATATTGAATTATGATCTCAATATTCTTCTTCCAATCCATTTTCACCTCCAGTAAACCCCCTTCTATTAAGGTTATGGATGCAGGAAAATCCCCCCCTACAGGTTATTCATTCCCTCACACCCCCAAAAGCATTATAACCAACAAAAATTTATATGGTAGTTTGTTAATCATTCTATCTCTAGATACATAAGATGTTGGGGAGCATTCTTATTATTATCCAAGGACTATAATTAATATATTTTGTGTATATTGACATTTTTCAAATCTTCATACCCTCTTATATGTTATTCTATACATAAATTATTATATCTATCTCTATTTTGAATAAGAAATAAGTTTTATATTCATATTTTATCAGATATTTATTTCATTTGGGAAAGGGAATCGAAAGGTTTATCCTTTGAACATTAGAGTTTCATTATTCATTGAATATATAAGGATGTTGACAATGATAATGACTCATACCTCAAATCAATTCGAATTCACCAACTAGTACAACCTATCTCTTTCATGAATCCCTAAATTATCTATGTAATTTTTGATGCATTTTTTGGATAACAATTATTTTTATGAAGCAAATCTCATCTTGGATTACACTATGTATACTCATATCAGTATTGAGATGAATTTGAGGAATATTATTTCAAAAATTACTCCCTTGTATCTTCATCATATGGTTACATTTTAGAAGATGATGTTTTATATTAATGATCCAATATTCAGTTACAATTTAATCATACAAGAGAATAAGGATCCAGATTTCATGGGGAAAGGTATCATTGAATACATTGATATATCAAAAAATTATTTATTAGGAAAACCATTAGTGGTCATTGGATCTTCAGAAGACAAAAAATAATTCCAAAATGTAGAAGATGAGGCTATAGGGAATGAATATTATGATATTGGTTTTCAATAAAGATGTTTTGATGATGAAAAGGATACATGTTCCATTATTTTATCATTATATTAAGGGGAAATGAATCATTAGATCATCCAAAATCCTTAACGACCCTATGTATAATTGTTAGAGATGAATAGGCACATGTTTTATGTGTTTTAGAAAAAATTTCTTACAACCTATCTACCCTAGTTGGAGATTTCCCCAATTCACTCAAAAAAATTTTGAACCCTAGAGAGTGAGTGACCCATTTTCCCATTGATAAGATCAAATATGGGTAGATTTTCGGCATCAAATTAGAATACCATGTGAATCCTCTACCACCTATAATAGATGGAATCTATTATCCCAACACATTTATGGTTCTTGATACTCTTGAATCTCTCCACTTAGCTCTACTATCATTTTGGAAATATAACGGCTTATAAAACCATATCTTATTAATCATATTGGGTTAAAATGAGTTTGATATCCAAGTTATGGTCGACATCTAAAGAATAATCATCCCCTAATTTTAGACAAAACAAGTTATATACATCCCTGTTCTCATAATTTTCGATAATACGTTGAATTTAAAGGTAATTTCTTCCCCAACCAAGAGAGAATACCTTTGTGATGATTTTCATGACAACATCTCTTCAATTTTTTAAATCCAAAACTGAAGACCGCTTACATAAATTAAAATTTTATGATTCTATTAGATCTCAAAATGTATAAACCATTGAATGGACAATTTCCATATATAAAAATTCTAGGAGAACTATTTTCAGAAATAATTTAATGAATATTTTTTAGGGAACATAACTATAAATGTTTTATATTTTTACTACATAATTATCATGATGATGTTCAATGCTAAATTCTAGGCTCCATAATGACTAGTTCTTTATGACACCCAATAAAAATTATATAAGAGATCTAATTTTTACTTTTTATATGGTGATTTTAAAATAATTATTGATTAGTATGAAAATAACGGAGGGGACCTGTATTCGAGCAATGGTATTTATGATTTTTTTCTCTTTGAATATTAGAAATAATTTTCATGAACATGTTTTCATATGTTAACTATACGCGAGATGTAATAAAAAGAATTTCACTTGTATAATTTTGATGATATTGGATATATAATTGAGAAATCATCATTCTTATTCATTATTTTAGAGATCAAATATTTCCTATATATCAAGAAATATTTATGATCAGCCCAATAGCCATATTAAAATACAGAACACTATAGATAATAAAAATTATCCCTAAACTACAATATTTGGATGGAGGTGGATGGATACAATGATTTAGATAAAGCGTAGTGGTTAACTCATTTAAATGGGAACTCAAGGGAGAGTCTTTAGAAAAATATCATATTACTGGAAGGGGTTTTTATCTGATGGATAAATAATTTACCAAACAAGAACATGAATATTGAGTCTCTTCAGGATGATACGAGCATAATAGTTTTTAATTTAATAAAAATATTGGATGTTGAGTAATTTTAACCTCATACAAAAAAACATCCCCAATTGGAGGGGGATTATATAGATGTATAATGATTATCCATGTAGAGTTACAATATAATTCTCTTATTTGGGGTAGTGTTCATCATGGATTTTATCCATTCATTTATTAAGGATGTAATTTTTCTTTAGTTCACTAATATAAAATGTAAATATGGATTTTTATCTACAAATGGAAATTTCATGGGCCTCTTACAGTGTCATATTTTTTTAGAATTTATTTCAAGCCACCAATATGATTATTTGTGGAAATATTGATGATAGTTTAGATATTAGTATTTCTAGAATAATTAATGATCATATTAACCATACATTAGAAGAAATTATAGGGTAATATAAAATGAATGATGATATGTAATTCATAAATCCAAAACAAATCAAATAACCATTTGATTAGAGTAATATTTCTACACTACTTCATGGCATATTATCATGAAATAATCTATTAATGTTGTTTTATAGTTGTTAAAGGAAGTTTATTCCCAATACTCTCTCCTTCCACCATCTAGTTTCTTAACTCTGAGGTTAGTAATCCCAATGAATTTGGGCCATTCCACCCTCTAAATATGTGGATATATTCATACAATGTCTTGGAAACTCATTTTAATATTTTTTTAAAATTTTAATCATCTCATGTTAGGTAGAAAACAAATTTTTTTAATTAATATGTATCTAATATGAAATTATATTAGGCTATGAAATAATATTTGATAACGACAACATGATTATAAAATATAATATAATGGGTAAAATTGATATGGATAAGGAATATGAAAAAATGGAATGGAAATATATTCATAGGGTTTTAAGAATTTTTTCATTCTCTTAATGGAGTAATGAAATTATCTTCTATTTTTTCACTAAAGCATGATTCATTATTTCAAACATGTGATTTTTTTATTCAATTACGATAAAGGATTTAACAAGGGGTAATGTCACTCTAATAATAATCATCATTATTAATTATTTTTCATGGTGGAACCTCAACCAAATTATAAATAATGTTCATGTACACTCTTTATATGATGGAATGGTTACTAATAAATTCATCACAAATTTTTTAATATTGAAATGATAATTTTATTAAATAGAAGTAGAAATTGAACTCAAAAATTGATATTTATTATAAATAATTATATTTGGTGTCATGTATAACGAATAATAATCAACTGGGACTGTGTATATATATCGAAAAAGTAACTAGAAATACATTTTAATCAAATTCAATAGAGTTGTGTAATTTGTGATAATATATTTTCAATTCCTTATCTAGTGTAATATATACATACAAAGGTGTTAAAAATGAAAATTTTCATATTATTTTCAATATCATAATTGCAAGAATTATCAATTGGAATATTAAAATTTGAAAAAATAGACGTAGATAATAGATTTTAATAGTGTGTTTCCCTCAATTAAAAAAATTCAATAATAGGGTTTTGAAATTAAAATATTTTTATAATGAATACATAACTCGTTATTATATATTTCATTTAGGAATCCCATTAATATGGTTGACATACCTAGGTATTATATTAGAATTATAATAGACTGATATTTTAAGGGGGATTGGTTTGATGGATGATGATTAAGAAAAGTTATTCATAATGGGAAACATGTTTTATATGAAATTATGGGGAACTATTAGTATATTAATACCATAATAAATAATACAAAAACTCTCCATAATGATTTTCTGTAACCTCTAAATCATATCAACATTATTGAATCCATAATGGAACATTCACCTTATCCATGGATTCTCAAGATTGATAGTTGGTAGGGGAGATATTTTATTTTGGAATGAGAAAAGTGTTAGAAATATGAACATCTATATAGGGTACCCTATCATAATTATATGTCTCATAATGTTAGAATACACATATTAATCATAGAAGACGAGATAAACAATGAACATAAATTTGGGTATAATATGATTAAACTATTTGATGAAATATTCCATTTTGTTTTCATTATACATATAAAATACTCATTTCTGTGTATGGATTAACATAGACATAGGCAGTTGAAGTAAGTATTACGAAATATGAAACCCAAAATTTTCTAAAAATCTATATCATGTAAATTCAATTTCTTCATATGGAATATTCCAAATAAAATTATCCCCACTAATACACACACCAAAATGATTTTCATTCATCTAGATAGTAGATGTTTGTTTTCTATAAGCCCTAGTAGTTAATTGTAACGTCAATTATACCATGAAAATGTATAGGTTCATTGCATATGGGATAAAATTGGGGCTATGTATGGTGTAGATGTCTGACATCACATTATAGATTTTTTTCATTCAATATTGTTGTGATGTTACTTTATGATTAGTATTTAATAAATATGGGAGGTATATTTACATTTATTTTGGATTATTGATTAATTAAGAAACATAGAATGTTGTGAGTCATCACGGTATTTAGAAAAATAATTTTCAAATCAACTTTAATTTAATTCCTCTCACCATTAGTGAGGATTAAATGTATAGGGAAGAAATTTATCCATTTTTCCATTTAAACTAACCTAGAATGATGTGACATATATATATGTAGAATTGGTGGTAATAGAAACTCTGAATGCTTGATGGAACCATTCATAATGTCAAAATAACTTACGTTTGGTTCACACATCAAATAAGGAATAAATTGTAGTGATATAGTGTGGGACATTTTGGATAGTATCATATAATACCTTTCATCTGCACTCAAGGACATCATTTTAATTCAAAAAAAGGATCATTATTTACATACTATAATCATTACATTCCACAATTACAAAATCAAACACTCTACTACCAAATCACACTTTTCTATTATTTCTAACATTAAATGGATGTTCCCTTTATCAATGGAACATTGTCTATGTTATTATATCCTATGGTTAATTTTAATAAAAATGTGGAGATCACATACACATAGGGAGAAGTTAAAATTGACAAAGATCATTGTAGGATTATGGGAGATTAAGAATATCGTGTTTGTATGTTCTCATCCTATAGATATCATACATTATAAATTAATTCTATTTTATGATGGAATTATTTCATACTCCATCACTATTAATTGAATAATTTCTGTTCTTGGCCATTAATTAAAATTTAAATTGTTATCTAGTAGTGTATGGATTAAAACATATATATGAACATATTGGTTAAGACCCATTCTGATGTTAATTGGGAACATACCACGGGAACATTTTCTATGATAAATTGAACTCATATTGTTTTATGATAGATAATGGCTAGTTAAAATCAATGCGTTATCAATTATAGTCTTTGTTTAACATAAATATTCTGATGTATGTCCTTTAAGATATGCATAATAGAGATTGGTTTGTACCATTATGATTTACTCAGAATTGGGATACTGATTGAACATATATGATGGATTCAAAGTTACAATCATGGATAAAAGTAATAAATTCCATATAAACTATATTAAAACACTAAAAAGTGTTCGTTATATTCTAATTTAAAGAAAATATAAATGAATTATTTAATCTATTTTAACTCTTGAATTCTTACACACGGTAATATCATGGTGGATATATCTATAAGAATTCCATTTTGTGACCCAATTTTCCATAATGACCACATTTCATTGTATCTATATATTTTGGATAATAACTATAGATTCATAAAGAGTGGAACATAATGTGGGCATTTATTCAAATATTTCATTCAACCAATACCAATCTCTCATAATAATTGTAGTAAATGGTATCATATTTTAATTCTAAAAAAATGGATATAGAATATTCGGAAATAGTGTAATAATAAAATAAATAGATCATGGGATATCCACATGATATTCTAGAATTTAATATTTATATGTATTCAGATTTTATTATGAAAAACTATTGATCCCACCACTAAATCATATGATGTTGGACGACAAGCATAAATATTTGTAAAACAATTTATCATAATGTTGATGAATAAGGGTTAGAATAAAGTAATAAATATTCCAATAGTTGATACTGTATTGTATTTTTCCTTTTATTATGAAAATAAATTTCTGAAATATTATCACAATTCATAATTATATATTATTAGCCCATGAACATGTGGACAGTCTTTCAATGTTAATGGGAGTGTCAGGGGGGTTCTAGAGTGTGAAGATAATTTCATCAATTTTGATTCCAAAAATACCTTGGACATTCTCAATAATTTTCTTTTCACAGGGTGCATTAATGTTCTAAATGTTGATCCAGTCTATGTGAAATAAATTTCTATTATGAAATGGACAATATATAAAGAATAATATATTTACACCCATTATTTATTAACTCAAACTCTTAAGGATGAGAGGAGAAGTAAGGAAGATCAAGTTTATTAGTTATTTATTGGTATGTGAACATGAATCCTCAAAATACGTGAATTATAGATTTTTTAATGAATTAGAGTTTTCCCAATTGAATTTTCAATCCATAAATAATATCTACAAATATTTTAATGAACTAGTATTGATTTGGATTTATAGTGTTGTCAATTAAGTAACTAATATAATAATATATTTTGGAATTCTAGGTTCTTGAAAAGGTGGATAATCTTGTATAGACTTATAAGAATACTAGTTTCACATACAAATGTAGGTTGAAACATTTTACGAATTGGAATATGGAAATGTTTTCTATCATGTGGGAGAATCAACAAATAGCATAAAAAAGTTTATATACACAACTATTAAAAAATAGTGTTGATATCTAGAACGAATACATCTGTTGATCAATCGATGCATCATATCAGTCAATAAATGTTTTGAATCAATTATCCAAATATATTCTATCATATATCTATTTTATATTTTAGATTCATTTATTTTCATTTATTCAAGGGGATGATTTATCTTTTTGATGTTCTTGACTATATTAATTTGGTAAAAAAATTATATTCAAATTTATTTATAGACTCCATGGAAATTCAGTTTAATTTGACCATAAATCCATGAAAATGATTTATTCTCACAAAAATAAATAGTTAAATATGTTAATCCATCTAAAAAGTTTTTTTAATTGAATTTAGAATGTCACAATTTTAATATAATTTATTTGTTAATGATAAATTTGAAACAATGCATTATAATCATGGAATGTGACAACAATTGAATATAAAATAGATAGATTCACTAAAATAATATCATCACCATATATCGAGGAAATTATGTGATATCATGTTAAATGGATTATTATATCCTATTAATTTAGTTGTCATAAAAGAATATAGTTAAGAAACATATATGGAACATCATAAGCTAAAGATATCATAATCTCATATGAGATATTTGAATGACTCGACATTATTAAAATAATAATTTATAATCATTTATGAAGATTTTTTTTCTATAAATGGCTCACATACCCTAAAACTAATCCATCTTACATTTGTTTCCATATATATTAATTAATATAATCTAGTGAAAAAATTGTACACTATCTTTTCTCATAGGAAGGGAGTTATAACAACCCTGGAATGAAAAATATATATAGTTGAATAATTGTATATACATGATATATTCATTTTTTCATTATCCAATTGAATTTATTTTATATGGAATAGAGAGAGTATTTGAAGTTATGAAATCATATTTTTTATTAGGCCTCTTAGTATATGTTGTTTTCCTATTTTTTTTAATTTCCCATTTACTTTAAAAACAAAAAATCATATAATGTTATATAATTTTAATAACTATTGAGTTTAGACTATACATTTTCCAAAGTCCATTTGTTGAATTTAATAAGGAAGGTACCATGTCCCCTTCCTTTGGCCGTATAAGGTCATTCTTTTAAAACTGGTGATGCTGAAGTTTATTTTTGAACATATTTTTCTTAGACACGAGTTAATCAAAAGGTAATATATCGTTGAATAAATATAAGATAGTCTATATAGAAATATTTGACCAGTAAGAAATATTCAAATAGAGATCGCAATTCTATTACAGAATACATCATAGATAGATTCAAATTGTCTATGGTCGTAATTCTTTGACCATTATGATTTTGGGAAGGACAATACAATAGGGTTCAATAGATTGGAATTACCTATCATATATAAATTTGGTATAAAATTTGTATATTTTATTACATGAGATATCTGAATTAGAGGGGTATGAAATGAATCAGACATGCCTATGATGAACATTAATCATATTTGAAGGTTGAATTACACTATATTATGATTAAGGGTGTGTGAAATTAATGTAGCTTATATTTAGGTAGAAAACATGATTCTAAGGGTTCTATATGGGATTGAAATGTAGAATATATGTTTTCTACAATAATAGGGTCCATTTTGAATCATATACAGTGGAAACAAATAACCATGGATGGTTAGTTTTTGTTTATTCTTTGAATCTACAATGTTTCTTATAGGGGTGGATGATACTGAAAATGTGACTATAATGCTCTATTAAAAAAACGAATGATGTTTGGAGGTTCTAGAATATTAAAGGATAGTTATTGTTGATGGAATCTATTTATGGGTATATAATATTTGCATCCATTTTCAATACATTTCCTCTGATAAAAATAATCAACCCACATATAGTTATTGTAAATGATCGTTCCAAGATTTTTTTTTCAATTTGTGTGTAAATTTTAATGGATTCATCTTAATACATGTCTATAAAAAATATCTTAATTTGAGGCACTGAAATATCATATTTGGAGGTGTTGTGAATAAGGTGGGAGTTTCTATAGATAAAAAAGGTCAATTATGGAATGCATTTTGTGAATTCAGGGACCAAAGTGTTATGTTTGTTTCAAAATTTGACAAAAATTGGATTTTTTGGTTGTTTCTGAGAATAGAATTGGGAATATCGTATCTTATTCTGAAATAATAGGAATCATGTCTTAACCAGTACTTCAACTGGACTCTTTATATTTCTAGCTTATGTGTAGGTGACATTGTCCTGAAGTGGATTATTATCCATTTATACAATCATATAACCATGTATGAATATTCCCTTATCATGTATTCTAAATAAAATTACATCCCCAAGACCTATTTTTATCTCCATGAATTAAAATCATAGTGAGATTTCATATTAATGAAAAAATAAAATCTATCATTAACTCCGAAATACTATTGACAACTATATCATAAAGATACAATATTGGAAAAATATATCTACAATGATGTTAACATTTATAAATGAAGTTTCTTATTTAAATTATTGAACTACTTATTATAAAATAAAATTATAAATTTCAAATTCACTATATTTTTGGAGCTTCATAAGTGATACCCATTTATATTTAAAAGGCCATAAAATACTATAACTATTGATATTATAGTATTCGTACATTTATCATTGGACTAATATATATTTGTACATAAAAATACGATTATGTTAAATGAAATTGAATTTTAAAAAAGTTAGTAACAACTTTGACATGTGTAATCATACCTTTTTCTACCCATTTATCAGAGTATCTGGGGGAGAAAACATCTTTTTGTGTTTCATTTGAGAAATGACATTCTAAGATACATCAGCTAATGAACGAGGGAAACCACTTATGGGATATGATCTAGATCATATAGTTCTTGGCCCAAACATGGTTTTACAAACCTATATTAAAATAGCATTATCTCACACCATACCCTTCACAAATTAAGTTGTGTATGAAATGGATAAAAATCAACGTTGTGATAGTATTTAATTTTATAATTTTTTTTTTAAATATATGTTATTACTTTATAATTATTAAGTAATAAAATTTGATAAAAATATATTTTGATATAATTAATTCAATTTTTTCGAAAATATATAGTTCCAATCAATGAATAATTTATGATTAATTAAATAATAATTTAAATAATATATATTTTATTGATATGTTATTATTAAATAATCTCAATAAAGTATTAATGATACTATAATCTTATGAAGTCAAATTTTACTGCAATAATGGTATGAAAAGTTTTATTGTAAACCAAATATTATTCCACAAATGTGGGTTATTTTATTTAAAAGTAGAAAATTCTCATTTATTATATATTTTTTTTATTAAATAAATTTTATTTTTAAAATTCCAACAAAATAATTACTAAAAATTAATATTTTTCTTAATAATTTTATATAGACTGGTTTTTTATATAAATTAAATACAGTATAATTACACAATGCATAATATGACAAAATCATATATAAAAAGTGATTTCAAAATTACAATAAAAAGTATCCATAGAAATAATTATGTTTCCAATTTCAAAAAATGTGCATTTTATGTTATTTGATTAATTTTATAACCCAATGATGAATCTCCCAAAACCTATGTTATATTTTATGTTTTCGAAGAAATTTCTTTAAAATATTAACTCTCCTTAAAAACACCTAGAGTTTTTTAAGGAGTTGGATTTAGAGGGTTATAATATTATGAAATTCATTCATATTTGGTATAAACTATGTATAAAATCCATAGTATGGGTGTTTTTGGATTTATTTTTTATTATGATTCCAAAAAATAATGTTTAGAAAATAATAAATAACCCACCTCTATTTTTTCTAGAAATCCCTAACAACCACCCATTCTTCATCACTAAACCCCAGCATATATTGATGTTAATATATCCGTATATCTGTATTTCCATCATAATCTCCTAAAATAATTCTAATTATATTTCAGGAGAACTTTCTAAAGGAAATAGATCCTCTTGTACTCATTTTTTCATTAAAATTTTCTATTTCATAATTTTTTATCTGATTCTCTATATTGGGAATTGAATTTTCAATTCCCTCATAACATCAATGTGATTTCAATGTGATTAGAGTCCCATTTCACTCCCACTAAAACCTTCCAGGAATCATTATGTACCCCTGTAATGCATCCAAAATTATCTGATGGTATTCCATGTCAATTATTTATATGGAGAATAACCATCACCATTTCCACTCAAGATTTATCACAAAGATGTAACTATCCTTCAATAATTTTGAAATTCCATGTGTGAAACTCGTACTCTTAAATCATGGGATTGAATTTGATGAAATAATTTTTTTAATCTAGGTGTCATACTTATTCCTATACATGAGGTGAATGTGATGGGTTTCTATTTCATTGCATTACCATCCAATGCATTGGTAATGTTTTTATAATTTGGTTCCATGTATGGTGAAATAAGGATTATATGAATGAAACTATGATTTGTTTATTTGTGGTTTTCCTTGACTTATAATTGTCATTTCATGTTTTATTTTTCATCCATATTCCCATGTTTCCTTTATGTGATCATTATATATCGAGATTTGATATTCAAGATTATGATTTTCTCCACAATTATGTTTCCATTGTATATATATTGAATTGCATGCACTACATACTCTAGGATTTGAATTAATAATTCCCTTATTGGGATTTATAGATCAAATTTTCCTTATGTATATCCCCACGTAATCCAATCCACATTTAAAATATCATTGAAATTTAGAGGATTTTTATGGAGTTTTTAGGTGTCATTGTATTTCTATTTGAATTTTTAATTCTATGCATTGGATTACCCAATTATAGTAGCCCTTGATAATTTTTTGTGGTTTTTAAATGTTTATATTTATGAAAAAATTCCTTCTAATAAAGTGTGTGAATGATATAGGTCTTCATAGTTAGCTTCAAATAAATTTTTATTTGGTTTGGATTATAAATTTGTCTTTAAAACCATATAGATAATAATATACAAAGGAAAACATCCCTATATTTAGGAAAATTATAATCTAAGTTGTTTCCATGAAATTATATACTTTTATTGATACTACATATCAATTTGGATGTATCAATTTTTTTCTATGGGTTAAAAAACCCAAAAGGGATCATTGAGTTTGAATCAGTCATTATATGATGTTTGAAAAAGATACATCATTTCAAACATGTATTTAAACTCATGGGAGATATTCTTTAGAATCATTTATTGGTAATTATTAACATGTATTAGGTGGGATAATAACTCTCAAAACACATTATGTTTTGGAAATAGATAATGGATATCATATATATAAAAACCCTTAATTTCATAGGTTATTTAATTAATTCCCTTTATCAGTTATCAATATAATTATCATAATTTCCCAATTTATATATCTTATATTTTAAAAAAATAATCACTAATTTTTAATTTAATTTTTAATTGATAAATCAAAGGGGATCTGATTCAACAACAACTATAATTTTCACTATGATGACTGAAAATTAGAGATACCAAACCTGATGGATGTATGATACATGAACATTAAGGAAATAATTTATCAATTAACACAAATTTTGAATAAAAACATGAATTAAGGGGAAACCCCCCTCCCCCAAGAGAAATAATGTCGAAATAGAAACTGATATGTGACGAAGGATATTAGATCTAAAAACATACAGTGAATGATTGACTGAATTCGATGAAAATGCTATAGGTGCATAGATTTCATCATATGCTTCAATTTTACAAATAATGATTTCTAATAAGACTTACATATTAAGAATTATGTAAATTAAATGTTAGACAAATTAAAATGTACATTTATGCTGATTATGTCGAAATGTATTGAATTTTGAGAAAATTTCCTAAATTATTTGGGATGCCTTCATGATCAGGTAACTATGTTTCATGAGAAATAAAATATAAAATAACAAATCAATGTGTATATGTGATCAAAACCTTAAAAATATTAAATTTTATGGAACACAAAATGATTCATGGAATATGAAAATGAATCATGAAAAATGATATATCATGGTACATAGTGAAAATGCCTATAATATTCTCTAATTATAGGAGATAAGAGAGTTATTATTGTGTCTATAATTTGGGAAAACATCCAATTAATATAAGGGAATATCAGAGATCTCTTTAGAAGAGTATTTCACACCATTAAGAACATTTAAGCATAACTTTTCTCCCCCAAACTCCATAGACATCATACAATTATAAATGTTCCTTATTTTATTTTTGGTTTTATGTTAAGTCTTTCATGCTTAAGATGATCATTTCTTCACACCACAATTTCTTCCTTATTAATAATATAGATTTCTATTAGGAAAATGATATTCTTTACTCACTGAGGAAAAACATGATAACTTTTGTTTGGTTTTTGGTGTTTTGGGTGTCATGTTTTCTAGTGATTCCTATTTGTCGAAGCTATCAAACTTGATGAGAAGTATATGACTAATTATTTATCAAATAAATCAAATAACCTAATCTATTAATTTTATTTAAAATAATAATCCCCCAATACTGAATGTTATTGTATTAGTGCATGAACCCATGACTTTGTTTGGAATCTCTAGATGTATCATGTTTGAAAAAATCCAACCAAGGATTACTCTCTCAATCCTATTTAGTCACCAACTATGTGTCAAATTATCTTTAACATAATTATAATAGTGAGGAATTTATTTAGACACATCAATCATTGGAATGTTAAATTTTACCATATAAAATATATCCATGATATATTTGTTGATTTCAATACATTTTTTAGATTTATAGAGTTATTGCGTAATGTGGAGGGGAATTGATTTTTTAGGGGAAACCAGAATGATAAATATTTTATCAACATTTCTTTCTGTTTATTCATATTAATATATTTAGGATACAGAATGAAATTTATTCTGGGGGATAAACTTAATGTGTATAATTGTTGGAAATATAATTTTCTATACTAGATTGATGTTTGATATAACATGAATTAATTTTTTTTGGGATTTGAAACATGTTTGGATGATTGCCCCCTGGACCATTGAAGCTGATTTCACCCACTAAGATGGAGAGATGGAATAAATTGGTTTTTAGGTCCAGTTTTGATTATTTTTTTCTTTTTTAAATTGGAGATTATTTTCTCCCATTTGTTCATCATGTCATGAAACCTAGGATCAGGTTTCCAGGGGTTTATTGGAATGTATTTTATGGGGGGAAGTTAATTTATAGGGAGTAGTGTTAGATTGTTTTTCTTCCATGGGTGGTTCCATAATTATTAAGGTTTGTTTGAATAACCACTTGCCAGTATACATGTCAATCAATCCTTCCATAGTAGGATGAATATTATGTTTCTTGTATAATTGGGCTTTTATAGGGTAAACATGGAAATATTTCATCATAACTCCCATAAGATTATACCATTTTGTGGCCTTGGTTCTAATTTTTAGTATTGGTGGAACATGAATTAAAATTAAATGGAGGTGGATATTGGGATTTTCCAAGGGGAAGAAAATTTGATCAGAGTATGGAACATACAACTTCAATCATTATTTATATATTATCTCAAATTTAGAAATATTCAAATTATGCATACATCAGAATAATACAAAAGAACTTGTACCAAACATTTATGTGCTTTATTAAATGTTTTTTATGGAATACATTTCATTGGTATGGTATTTCTCAGTGAAGGTAACACCTATAGCAGTGTGAAACGTGGTTGATTGATTCCAATAAATAATTCATCTAATTATTGTTTTAATAGTTTCCCTATTTTTTAGATGTTTACGAAACGTGAAAAAATCATTGAAAACATTCCCTATAAACATGATGTGTTTCCCAATATGATTGTATTATTCCTAAAACATAATTATTTAATGTTATAGATCAAAGGGATGTGAATTATTATTCATTAAAAAGGTGTTTCATTCCCACCCATCCTCTAATTGCGGATTCATGATAGTATAGAAACCAATTTACATATTTCCCTAATGAAGATGTGAATTCTCTATGATTATCAAATTATTTATCCAAATAATCTTGTTTTAACATCAAATACATACTGTGAAATTCAATTTGGATCTTATGTGGGTCTTCTATAGCTAGTATAGTAAAATATTTTAATAATTAAATAAAAATAAAACTTAGTTTAAAATAAATTGCATTGCATTGAGACTAAATATTTGCAAGATCAGTATCAACATTAGGAGAAGTGAGATATTTTATTGGTTGGTTATTTAATTATGAACTGTACACATTATTTTTAGATTCTATTTCAGTTATTAAAGAAGGATGGTCTATATAATTCTCAATGTATGGCACATCCTCCAAAGTAAATATGAAAAACATTTACCATGTTATCGGAGCATGAAATTTGAATGTTATTAAATGATTATCAATAGTATTGTGTAGACCAAAGAACTTATATCATACAACACAGGTGGTTTATAGATTTTATGTTAAATAAAAATAACTAAATAGTGGGTCACTTTTGGAAAACAAATAAATTTTATGTGATTAATTGTTTAAACATGTGGATTTTGAAGAATAAGTGAAAAATGGGTCATTTTACATTCACTATACACATTTCAACATCATTTTTCAATGAGATTAATTTTGTTTTGGATTTATTATTTTATTGTAATTAATCATAATCCATATTAATCTATATGCATTAATTTCAAAACATGTTGATCAATACCATGACAAAATAATTTCATAGACAAAGTCTTTATCTATGCATGGTAAAACAATATCCAACAAAATATTAGACATTATTACATTAGTGGGAAAAGGAATATTCAATTTTCTAATTATAACAACATATCTAACACAATAAATACATCAAACAAATTAGTTATAATTATAGATCATTCCATTTGGTTGAAACAAACAAATCATTCCAATAAGAAAAATTGAAACATAATTCAATATTAAATATTTTAAAACCCATAATACCTCAAACAAGTTGGAAACATATGTTGAAAATCTATTTGAAATATATCTATATCCCATACAAAAAAAGAGAACCATTTATCCAACCATCGAGGGGCTTACTTCTTATAAACTACACATCTAACGATATGTTACTCTAAAACGTCAAAATTTCTAGAATGAAATAATGGGACTCCAATATAGCCGAAAAAAATTATCTTGGTCAACCTAAAAATGGATGTACAAGGTTAAATTTAAAAGGTAATGTGTAATTTTGTTTTGGGAAACCAGATATTGAGATACCACATGGAACATATTTTTTTTAGAAGATATAACTATTAAACTTTTGAAAAAAGAAATTAAAAAGTTATTGAACCACCTGTTTAATATCTCCGTCAAAACATCAGTTCCATTTTGAGGGGTTTATCACAATATATTTCCAAATTATATAAGTAGCATTGAGACAATGAACAAGGAATATTTTATCCAATGATGGCTCTTTTTGTGCCTTCAATATGATGAATTGTGATCCATGGTGTTATGGATAAATGTATACAAGATGTTTTTATATCCACCCACCTAATTTAATCATGATTACATTAAAAAATTATATTTGGTGTGAATTTTATTCCATATGTGTTCATGGGACCCTACACTGTTTCCACCACTTAGCTCAAATTCTATCATGGGCTCTATAAATAACCCCCTCCTACAATTTAATCATCAAAAAAGTAATATTTCATTTTTTTATACTTATTAAATTAAATAATTTAATAAATTCTGGATTGAAATTTTTTATTATGATATGAATTTTTATAGAATGCTAGCTCAGTATAGTGATGTAAATGTTAAATGAAAGTGTGGATCGTGGTGTAGTCACACCCCCACATATAAACATTTACACTCGTAGGAAAATATACATTTCCATTATTATAAACAGAAATATAAAAACTATTATTATCATTATATATTATTTCCACTACAAGAGTCGAATAAATATAAAAAAACACCGCAAGGGAATGGTGAAACCAACAATTAGGGAGGACATATGTAATGAGGACCTAGTGTTTCACCACCCACAATATTGACCCCCTCCGATATATGAATATTCATACTGGAAAAAACCCCTCTCATGATGCCATGCATTGGAGGCCATGAAATACACATCCTTGTTCCCTCCCCCCAAGTGTGAAGAACTTTGATCTGATTTCCCAAAAGGCCCATGGCCATTTGAATACTATATTATATCAACTAGGGCATGGTAAATTTTTTATTAAGGGAGTTGTATATAGTGATGAAATCCACTTCTAAATTGTACAACATGATATTATAATTCTTTATTAATTAATGGCCTATGATAATTTCCATATCCTCTACCAAAAAGGAGTCTACCTTACTTAATGAAGATGTGAATTCTATGGAAAAAACCCCCTACTAGTCCTGCAACACAACACCACCCCTCAGGATGCCTGAGTTCAAGGACTAATCACTATTGAGTTTAAATACAAAGATATGAAAAATCTAGCTGACCAAATTCCCATGCTTAGTGTATAGGTGTGATAACATATGAGGAATACATTGAAATAACAATTAGAAATAAGGATGATCAACTAGGTTTTTATTGAGGGAGATCTGGTGGACCAAAAACATTATGGTCCTGCTAGTAATTGCCCTAGCCGAGCATTAAATTAAATCTATATGTGGATTTCTTTTCTCTGGTCAGATGTTCCAACTTCTTAATTGAGGAATAATAGATTTGGAATTACTTTCCAAAACCTCAGTAACTTTTCCAAATAACCGTCCATCTAGAAATCTAGCACTTTTCTCATTCTATTTTGTGGTTCCCAAGAATACTAGGATCTCTCTCCAAACTGGTCGCACACACTCACCATCATAGAATTCGTTATCAGAGTTTTCAACCCTTCAGTATCCACAAGGCTTACATCTAGACATAGTTGGTATACCATGTGTTTTTATATTCGTCGCAGTTGGTAATTCCAGGTTCCAGATACACAACAAGAGAAAATTATACTTTTTTGTAACCTATTTACACCACAGTGCATCAACCCACCTATCCTAAATCTAGGGATTCAATGAATACCCCATTAAATCTTTATCCGTGAATAAGCCTGAAGAATATGTAGTAAAAACAAACACTTTGGGATCATTATTTAGATTAATAAGATCAGACAATTCCTTTTATTGCACGTCCATGCATGAATTGATGAATGTAGGGTATGATGACAAACTTTTAAACGACATGTTTGATACTGGACATCCTAGAAATTTGATACTAGATCCCACCCAATTTTATTTCCAATAAGAGACATCATCTATTTTGAAAATATAGTGGGTATGATTTTGAAGGAGTGTGAGACGAGGATGAATAATCGACCAAAGTGCAAATGGGCTTCCCCTTGGAATGTTCAAGCCTATGTGGTTCTTCCCTTCCATTAAATTTCCCCATAATGTACATCCAATAAATACCTTCTAAGATAACATCACGTGTATATAATGGATCATGTCGTCAAGGTTCATAAATTTAATGAAACCTTCCCTCACAGGCTTAGACATTCTCCTCCATGAGGCACAATGGTGCTTACCTTCCGAATGAGCATCCCAGATCAACATAGACAATTGTTATTCAATTTGGGATATCACTTATTTTTGAACGTTTGTATCCACATGGGAATGGATCAAAATGTAACATAGTATACTATTCAATAAATTAAATCTTCAACCAAATTATTGGTACATGTTCTTCCAACCAAGAGTCCTCTCAGTAATATTCTTAACATTTCTATCAAAACGATGTTTTCAGGGTATAGGCGAAGAAATATATTCCCACAGGTAGTCTATAAGGAAGATTATCTTCTTCATGTTAAGATCATTAATAATTGAGTAATATATTATTTCTGAGAATTACTTGGAAATATAAAGGATAATTTTGGATCAGTTAATAATATGCATGCTCCACTTAAAACATTCAGTAATGACTTTTATGATTTTATGAATTTATTTCATGTTGGAATTTGAAAAAAATAATGGTTTTATAATCTAACTTTATATGGGAGATGGTGCTTGTATGATTATTGAAATAGAAAGGAAAAAACCTTTCCCCTTCGTATAACCCATTTTAAATGATGATTGAGTATATCGTGTGCAATAATAATTATGGTTCAATAAGGAGGATCACCATGTCATAGAACTGAGATAGCTTTTAAAAAACCAAATCCCCCACAATGTAAATTGATAACTCTTGGGAACAGATGTACATAAAAAAATGTTGGTGGCCCAAGGAGGGAATCTCATTTTGGTATGAAATTTTATTATAATATTCCACTCCACCCGATAATAGGTTTTTCCAAATTCAGTTTTATTGGAATTTTTGGATCTATAACCTATGAATAGAAAAAAACAAAACCATGGAGTTATTCATTGTGGTAAAGGAAAAATATCTCTCCAAAATTGTATCATAATTAAATTCAAGGAGTTGTATGATAATTGAAATATAAAGGAATTCAAAATACCATATAGTCAATAACCATACATGTTGGTGTCTGTGAAAACCATTTCATTCTATTCCTTCCTCAATTAAAATAAGAAATATATTATATTTTAAATATTTTATTTTTAATTTATTATTTACACCAAACCTAACCTCCATTCAGTCAAATAAATTTTCATGACTGACTCATGTAATAATTTATAGAATTCAAACCTTATGAATCATTGATAGATATATATAAGGATTTAACATTTAATCACTCCATGTATTTATTATATCTCTTTTTAGGGAATTAAATCATCGATGAATAGATACACATGCATTGTTTAATCATATTTAGTAATGAAATAGATTATATGATAATTTAATGTGGGGTTAAATATCTTTGTAACTATAATAAATATTAACATAACATACATTTACCATGTATTGATTAGTAAATATTAACACATCATGGCCGGGTGAACATATTTGTGGATATACTATGTGGTATTATTTACCAATAAAAAATCACACAAAAATGTAGTAATCAGCTTAATTGATTCATAATGTTATAAATATTAATCTCATCAACAAAATAAAATGCAATACAATTCACACATCAATAAAAATTACTACTAGAACACACATTACATTGGTGAATGAAGTCTTCATTAAATAATCAAACTAACTGGAATAGGAAAACACATCATGAACATTGATATAATTACTATGATTAGGTAGGAATTAAAATTTATTTTTACAATATATATATATGGTTGGGGATGTAAAAATACATTGAATCAGGTGAAAATAGAAAAATAATAAAGATGATAAAAATTTGAAAGAAAAACTTCAAAATATATCAGCCCACCACAAATGACGTGTTTTATGTCCTCTGTATAATAAATGAAATGTGTGATGGTAGGATAAAACCCAATGGGTGTCCCTTGATGGTTGATTCCCGAATGTGTAGATCCTATTTAAGGGTCTCTAGAATGGTCTCATGAATGTGATTCATCCAATGTCCATTAATGGTGACATTTTGTTTTAATTTTTTTTATTTCTTATCCTATATAACACAAAATAGATAGACATTAGTAATGTTCTATTGGCCAAATTGGTATGAATTATGCTTACCTTGGTTTTACATCAACCATGCATTGTAATGGAGGTTCTTATTTATAATGATTATTAAAGATGATAGATAATTTGGTAATGGGAAACCTTGGTTATATCATTATAGACATGGTAGTTATCATATAATTCTATTAGAATTACATCCAACTTATTAAACTAAAACATCATACGTAAACATTAATATCATATGTTCATATAAAATTTCTTAAAACCCCAATATTCATGGTTCTCAAACAATATGAATAGGAATTCTTCATCAGTTTTGTTTTATTATTCATGGGAAGGGGCTAGTGTGTGGGTGGAATAGGTTATGATATTTCAAGCTAGATCAAAACATTATAATATAATTTCTCAAACATTATTCTTTAAGAAATAAATATTTTCTCAAATGGTAAATCCCAAAGAGGTCATTGGATAGAAATTTAAGATATAAAAATCCATTAATTGTTTTAATATAATACTGAAAATATTAATAAAAAATTCATATTCTTTTGGGAATAAGAGGATAAGGGTGGGAAATATTTTTATGTTAATGAATGAAATAATGATAAAATATAGAAGATACTATTAAATACCACACTTCCTATAAGGACCTGGCCTTAAACATCAAATAATATTGAATTAAATGAATAATTCACATTGAGGATATTTTCAGGATTAGTGATTTAGGGTATTAATCCATAACTACAATATTACATCTCAAAAATTACATGTTAGACACTTCTACTCAGTTTCTATATTTTTTCATGAAATAAAAACACTTAAAAAAGGGTCATGTTTATTCTGATAATGTCAAAAACAAGACTGTTTTCCTTTCCCATGTGAAACCATATTAATCATTATGTCCTATGAAAAACATTTCAAAACCAGTGATGGGAATCAAAAGATCAGTAAGGGTTATAAAAGAGAGAAATAAAACATTAGTTCGTCAATAATTACAAACAATGATCTCCTAAACATAACTCATAGAATCATAAGATTTAAATAGTTTACACAAATCATAAAATTAACATTTGGCATCCATAACATATTTATGATATAGCTTTCACTAATTTTTAGGGAGTCACATTTGGAAGACCCATCATAGTATATTCCCTAATTCTCTTTGGATCAACATTCACGTTTATCTCCGTCATGTTACCCAATGCATTGGAGAGATATATCGAGCTCAACTGCCCTAGGATTATCCTGGAAAAACCTGTAAATGTAAAAAATGATGGAGAAACATGAAGTAGTCATGACATATAAAACAACCATAAAGGAAAGAAAACATTTCCATATTGCTATCACAATATATTATTTCATGATATTGACATAATCGATTCTTTATCAAACCATTTTCCAAAACCATTTAAAACGTTTAATAATGAGATTTTGTATCAAAGTGTCACATACCACTTTGAATCTTTTCAATGACTATTCATTTCAAAACATTGATTTACATATAAATAAATCCATAGAACCATTTTGTAAATATTTACATTAATGATAAATACTTAGAAGAATAAATCATTAAAACAATTTAACAGATATTTTAGTTAAAGAGTTTCTAACAAAATGAGAGATGCTTAAATACAAATTATTGAGGGATTAAAATTAATCAAAACATTATAATATCACAAGAATAAAGGTATTCTTGATATAATACTCCAAATGACAGTATATACACCATATAAGAGTGAATTCGTGCATACCAACAATGAAGTCTCAATGGAATTTAAGTTGAGATGAAATCCCTTCTAAAAACTATATCATTACATTAAGGATAAATATATTACATAATAATGCATGATAGATATAAATACACTCAATATGATTTGATATTAAGTACAAATCAAAAAAATAACATTCAAACATGTTTTATTAAAAACAACGCCAATGAATTGGATGTTCATCTCAATGAATCAAAATTGAGTTAAAATTACTCTTAACAAGTTCTTATAGAGGACCTGAGAATTTATTAATGATGTGATTATGTGTATCCCAAGTATATCTACACAAAAGGGTGTTAAAATTTAAACCTGAATAAATAAAAAGTGATTCAAAAACTAAACATAGCAAGACATAATTATGAATTAGAATAATATCTCATGGAATGGAAATTGGGATAAAAGGTCCCTTACCGATTTGGAATCTTACAAAACATACCCCACAAGATAGAAGTATCATAAAATGAAGAAGTAAATACCAATAAATTAAATTATATTACAACAAAAATACAATAATGGTCTGTACATACACCACAAAAAAATAAAATAGTGGCCAATATAGCATGAATCTCACAGAAACAAAAATTGAAATGAAAACCCCTTACCACTTTGTTATCAACCGAGTCATAAGAACAAAAGGTAATAACCACCAAATGAATCACAGAATACCATGAATATAAAGGGAATCATGATAATATATATCAAATTACAGTTCACAATACACCACATGCAATAAATAAGTGGTGAACAAAGGAAATCTCATAGAATTAAAAGTGAGATAAGAAACCCCTTACCTTATGTCCGACATGACCCCTTCGTTCTTTAATCTTCAGAATAATAAGCTAAAGTTCATTTCTAATTGATTAGGAAACTTTTCCATGTTTATTACTCTTTTCATATCACTTATTACCTTGTCATAAAAATTATGAAATAATTTAAGTTAATAATGGCTTTTTTGTCCATATTTGGTACTTGAGTAAAAAATGAACATCTTGTAATTACAAGTTGTTCATGTGGTCAAAAGTCCTTTATCTACAGAATTATATTAATGATTTAGATATCATATGTATCTTATATATCTTGTATATGTATGTATTTTTAAAATTACATTACATTTGGAGATATGAAATAAAATGCATCGTTCATAGAGACTGTAAGTCGTACGTACGCATGAATGCTAATTTCATTTCTATTTCATATTTAATGGAATTGAAACAAAATTATAGATAGGTGTATTGTAATTCCATTATAATATCATATGATATATATGTTACATTTTTTCATTAAATAAATCTTTTATATGTTCCGTATATGTCATGAACGAATCATATTACCTTCAGGGGGCGGTAGTCCACACTTCCTCAAATTAAATTATTGTATATACACATATCAGAAAGTATAAAGTTATGTTTGTAAATAAAAATTACATAAACATAAAGAAAAAATAATCATAATATATATCATATATAAATTTAGTGCCAAAATTATGGCCATAATAAGAGGTGGTAGGAGAATATTGAGCAATCATTGTTTTATGAGACGTAAGTTTTCCTTCCACAGAAACAGTATGTTCTATACTAATTAGAATGATGTGTGTGTAAGTTTAGTTCGAAAAAATTACATAAAAACAATATAGAATAATTATTATACTGGTGTTTTAATAAATTAAATGAATAAAAAGAGTTTATGGGGTTGGGGAAACAAAATAGAACAAAAGAACTTAAAAGAAGTCGTTACCTTAAAATCGGGTAACTCACATTGGTTTGAACCAAATGGTTTTCTTGGAGTTCCCTATGTCAACGATATGGCTTCTAAAATGAATATATGGGCATCTAGAGAATATTTGGGTAGAGTTTTGATGATCCAAGGGTCTTGAAAAGATTTATTAATTCATTACAGGTGAGTGTTTTTATAATGGGGAGGAGGGTCTCTTTAAGAAAGTGTGAAAATATTATATTATTATATAATGATATTCAGTTTATAATAGTCAAAAATGTATTAAAGTAGAAGATAAAATGACTCATAGTTGAAATAAAATCATCTAATATGAATTGGATATGTTTTTGAAATTATTCTAATATTTATAATCATATTTATTTAAATCATTTATTAATGAGGTAAGCACTAGATTATTATTATGTCATAAATAATTTAATTTATATGATCTCTAAACATTTTAAAAAAAATTCCATAATGTTGGAAATAATTTTTTCTTTCTAATGAAAATTTCTAGTCAAATATATCAATTATATAACCCCAAATTATAATTGTTTTAGCAAAACCATAAATGTTTATGATATTTTTATTTTTACTTTAAATAAAATGTTATTAATATCATTATCTTACCCATGTGGCATAAAAATGACAAAAGTATCACCCAAGGATATTATTGGTCTCCCATTATTCATAGAATATGGTTAGGATAATTTTTTAGGTAAATCAATATTATTATTATATTGTTTTGAAATTGAGTTACCCTTTTTATCTTTAATTGTGGTAAATAAAAGTCAAAAGTTACTATTCACCAAAAAACTATTTTCATCATGTTGAACTGAATTTACCTAACTAATAATGACCATGTATGTCGGATTTTCAAAATTCAATTCACAAAAGAGGTAAAATTTAATTTAAATGAAGAATTCCGCTTTTTAACTACTAATCAGTCTTTTAATTATTCATCAAAAATTAATGTTTTTCAGAAAAATTCCAAAAATTCATCTTAAGTTATATTTGATATTCTAAATTAAAAAACGATCTCTATGTTACCAAATTCAATAAATATATGTTTTTTTATTAATTTAAAATTAATTTCCTTTGTAAAAACAAAAAAGCGTGTTTCTATGAAATAATAACTATCAAAAGATTGACACTTGTTTATGTCTAGTTTCAAAGTGAAATTATTTACAATGATGATCACTAGATTAAATGGTAAACATATAATCTAATTACACTTTAAAAAAATTAAAAATATAATCTAACCCTCTAAATAAATTACACTTAAAGTTAGTTTTGAATAGAAATACAGTGTTTTCACTATTCATTAAAAAATGAATTTTATTAGAAAAAACCAAAAATTTACACAAAGTAAATTTTGATGTCCCGATTCTAAAGAAAATTTTATTTTAAAAAAAAAGAAATATTAAATTGACCATGAATAGATTTAATAACGGATCTCCATTAAAAGATGGTAAATCAATCTTTTTAAAAATATTAGAGTATTTATGCTTCAAATTAGATCAATTTACATTTTAAGCCTCTATCATTTATCGGATAAATGTACAATCATTTAAAAAACTTTTATAATCATATTATAGTTTTTCCTGTTCATTCCTGCCATTAGAATAGCTAGGACTTAACTACAACTCTAAATAATTATATTATATAATTATTATTTATTATGACTCAGCCTTTGCATAACATTAGACTTCAACGAAAACTGTTGTTGCGTATCAGATACACCATCGAACATAAAATCCCTTTTAAATAATAATTAATATTTAATTCAAAAATATTAATAATTATGAAAATTTTTTATTCTTCATTTATTTGGGATGTTACATCCTTCACCCTTTTGGAAATTTAATGCTCGCAATTTTAAAATTGGTCTTGGAAATATCATTGAAAGTCCCACATCGGGAAAGAAGTCAATAAAAATATCACATTAAAATAAATAAAGGGAAATACAAAGGTCACTCAAAATAGACCATACTAGGATTCCATTTGGAAAACATGGATATAGAGGAGAAACAATCCATCAAGATTCGATGGAGAGTGGTAGAAAACATGATTAAGAGAATGTTAAACACCAAAAAATAAAAAACTTGGGATGGGTTAAACGGTCTTTGATTCCCTAGTAGGAAATGTTAACTGACCATGTTTTTTATGTTACTTTTCATAAATTTGATGAATATATTTTAGAACATGAACAATAACAAAATGAAACATACTTTCATTTCATGCAAACTTTCATCCTTTACTAGATTTCCACCATAAACTCATTTTTTATCCAAATGATGAGTACTCAAGATGACTTGATCACATATAAAGTGGTATTATCATCTTCAATAGAATCTAATAATCCACAAATTATGAACTATATTTTTACCATGTCTTTAGACATTAACCAAAACCAAAATGGTTAGTACAGGATCAGATATTCCCCCAAATGGATAAACTTATAGAAAAAGAAAAATTACTCTTATTCTCAAAAAGTTATCAAACAATACCCTAAGGTCAACAAATACCATTAAATAAACAATTGTCCATAAAAATCAGAAAAGTATTCCAAACTATGGTTGAAATCCCAATCTAAGAAGGATTTAATCACATAGTCTTCCAAGATAAATCATAAAATTTATATCAAAAAAACATCAGTTACTCTTAAAGTATCATACTAAAAACCAATTAACATAATCACATCTTCTACATGATAGGTTAAAAATTTATAAAAAATCAAATCATCATATGTGTACAATAAATACATAGATTCTTCCACAATAAAATTTCAACCATTACTCCACAAATGGGATCTCATTATAATTTATATCTAATTAGAATGTAATGTTTCCAAAAGGTTTAACTTCTTCTAAAATAAACTCTATCAGTCAATCACCAAATCATCTTCCAATATTAAGCTTATCCATTTGATAAAACATATGTTTCCCAAATCAAATTATTCATGATCCATAAAATCATTTAAATTAAAAGTGTAGGTCATACTAATGAGGGACATCGCGTAGGATAGTGGGAGGCAATGTGCCCTTATCTCCCTTCGGTTGTGGGATTGATTCCTGCGTCCTTTCCGGACAATAAAGGCTGTAACCAATCTTATGGATTGTCCTTTTTATAGAACACAATAATAACCCAAACATATTTTAACTTGAAAGGCTTTCTTATACCTTTATTTTTAATCAAATTATATTAAGTCCTCAACATCTTATATGTTTTCATTTTTACCTCGATATGATAAAATAAAACTATTTCAAATAGAAAGAACATCATATCATGATCATGGCTCTAAATGGTTTCATTATCATCTTGTTCATGTAGATTGATGGTCCATAGAATGCAAAACTGATTTATAGATTCATTAAAATAATTTTCTTCCTTTATCCAAATCCACCATGTACATCTTGGGTCATACAGGATTCTGCAGAAAAATAGTCATGGAAAATAATCATGTAGGACATATAATTTCAAAAAATCTGATAATCGTGTTTTTATAAATCTGTTGGACAATATTTGAGTTGAAACAATAAGTAAATTGTCCTTTTAAAATAAAATAAGTATGTGTTGAGAGACTATATTTAAATTAAAATATAAATAAGTTGTGCATGGTCTCCATCTTCAACACCTTATTGAAATCATAATATTTTCAAAATCATGTGATGAGGTATAATATTTGAAAATTCCTTGATAATATTTATGTTTCTTGATAATATGAGAATATTAAAAAATAGGATTTTATTAAATACATCCCATGATCCAGGATGATATTGAGTAATAGTGGTGGTGTTTGACATCTTAAACAACTGCATAAAAGTGAGTTATATGTTAGAAATATTTTCACAATCAGATAAACATGACTTTGTAAAAATTATTGCAAGAATTTCATTAGGAAGAGATAAGAATTTAGTTTGAGATCCTCCTCCTTCCATTGGTAAACTACTTTTCTTGATCTGAAAATTTTATAAAACAAGGATTTAACAGAGATACTAGACATAGGTACTAACAATATGTTTAACGAAAACTCAAAATCCCTAATGTTTCCTAAACTGAACTCTGATACCAATTTTAAGGACCTATCCATAAACATTATATAATCATGAATTAAATGAATAATTCACATTGAGGATATTTTCATGATTATAGTTTTATGGAATTAGGCTATAAATATTACATTACATCTAAAAAATTACAAGGTAGACCCTTCTATTCAGTTTCTATATTTTTTCATAAAATAAAAACATTTGAAAAAAATAATCATGTATAGTCCCATTTTTTTACAATATTACTTTTTCCTTGATCTCATCCTTGAACCTATTCATCTTTAAATCCGGTGAAAAGCATTTCAGAACTAGGGATGAGCATAAAAAGCTCAGAAAGGGTTACAAAACCAACAAATAAAACATTAGTTCATTAATACATACATAACATAATCTCCATAACGTACCTCATGAAAACATAAGATTTTAATAGTAAAGAAAAATCATCACGCTAACATGTGGAATTCAAAACCACACATATGCTGTTGCTTTCACATCTACACATGGAGTTAAATTTGGAGTACCAATAACAGTATATTCCCGAAATCTCTTAGGAGAAGCATTCATGTTTACCTCTGTCACGTTACCCAATGCATTGGAGAACTATCTTGTGCTCACCAGCCATAGGTTTATCACAGAACTAACCATATTAATAAATAGTGTCGATGAACCATAACATAGTCATAACATATAAAACAAGAATAAATTAAAGATAAAATTTCCACATTGCTGTCACAATATATTCTTTGAAGATATTGATATAATAAATTCATTATGAAACCATTTTTAAAAACCAATTAAAACATTTAATAAAATGATTTTTGAATCGAAGTTCCTCATACCACTTTGAAAATTTTATATAAATCATCATTTGAAAATGTTAATTTCCATATAAATAAATCCCAAAATCCATTTTATAAACGCAGAAATTAATGAGAAATATTTATAAGAATAAATCATTAAATTATTTTAACTGATATTTTAGTTAAAGTGTTTTTAAAAAAATGAGAGATTATTGAATACAAATAATTGAAGAATAAAAATTAATCAAAACGTTATAATTTCATGAGAATAAAATGATTCATGATATAATATTTTAGAGTATAGTATATACACCATATAAGAGAAAATTGGTGCATAACAACAATGAAGACTTAATGGAATGTAAATTGATACGAAATCCCTTATAAAAACATTATCTTAATGTTAAATATATTACATAATAATGTGGGATAAATATAAATACACAAAATATGATTCGATATTTAGAATAAATAAATCAGATAACATGCACACAAATTTTCATAAAAACAACACCAATGACTTCGGTGTTTAACTCAATGAATACAAATTGAGTTAAAATTACTCTTCACATGTTCATATCGAGGACTTGAGAATTTATCAATGGTGTGAGGATGTGTATCAAAAGTATATCCACAAAGAGGGTATATGAAATTTCAGCATAAATAAATAAAAAGTGATGCCACACAAAATCATAGAATGACCTAGTTAAGAATTAGAAGAATAACCCTAGCAGTAGAAATTTGGTTAAAAAGTATCCTTATCGATTTGGTAACTTACAAAACATACACCACATGAAAGAAGGATAATACAATGACGAAGTAAAAAATCATATAATAAATTTATATTATATAAATAATACAATCATGTTAAGTACATACACTACAGAAAAGTAAATTGTGGAAAACATTTCATTAATCTCATGGGAAAAAAGGGAGTTGATAACCCCTTACCACGTTCTAATCAACCGAGTCATAAGCTAAAAAGTTAATAACCCCCAAATGAATCACTGAATACAATGAATATAAATATAATCATGGTAATATATATCAAATGGCAGTCCAAAATACACCACATTCAATAAATAAGTGGTGGATAATGGAAATATCATCAAATTTAATGTGAGATAAGAAACCTCATACCTTGTGTCTGGCTTGATTCGTTCGTTCTTTAATCTCCTAAATAATAAGATAATGAAAATTTATAATTTATTAAGAACTTTTTTAATGTTTATTGTGCCTTTTATATCACATATTACCATGTTATAAACATTATTCAATCATTTAATTTAATAATGGTCGTTTTGTCGATATTTTTTAATTGACTCAAAAATTATCTTCTTATAATTACAATTAGTTCTTGTGGTCAACAGACCATTATCTATAGAATTGTATTCCAGATTTATATAGCATATATTTCATCTATATCCAGTATTTGTATGTATTTATAATATTACATAACATTTGGAGATATGAAATATAATGCACTGTTCATGGAGACGGTAAGTCATACCTACGCATGAATGCAACATTCCTTTCTATTTCAAATTTAATGGAATGAAAACATAATGATTCATAGGTATTTTATAATTTACGTATAATATCATATGATATATATGTTCCATAATTTCATTAACATCATCATTTATATGTTACATTTAATTCATGAACATATCATATCACCTTGAGGGGGTGGTAGTCCACACATCCTCAAATGAAATTATCGTATAAACAGATATCGGAAAGCATAAAGCTATGATTGTAAATAAAAATTACAGAAGTATAGAGAAATCATAAACAGAAAATATTTCATATTTAATTATAGTTCTATCATAATGGTCACCATTAGAGGTGGTAGGAGAAGATTGAAAAATCATAGTTTCATTAGGCATTAGTTTGTCATCCACAGAAACAGTATGTTCATTACCCATTAGATAGAGGTGTTGGTAAATGTTGTTCTAATATATCTAATAAAAACAACCTAGAATATTGAGGATGCAGTTTTTTATAAAATAAAGGAATAAATAGTGTGTAGGGTGTATGAGAAGTAATATAAAACAAAAGATCTTAAGAGAACATGTTTCCTTTATATCATGTAAATATCTCTGGTTTGAACCAAAAGGGTTTCTTGAAGTGAATTGTACTAAAGGATAGGATTTTAGGAGGAAAAGAGGGATCATGAGAGATTATTTGGGCATATGATGGACGAGTTAAGGGGCTTGAGAGTTGTGAGTAATGGGTTGGAGGAGAGGGATTTTTATAAGTGGGAGGAGGGGATATTTAGGAATGCATTAAAATATTATTTTATTACATAATGATTTTCAGTTTCTAAAAGTCCAAAAATTATTATATTCAAAGATAAGATAACTCATGGTCGAAATAAAATCATCCAATATGAATTGGATGGGTTTTGGATATTATTTTAATCTTTATAATCATATTTATTTAAATCATTTATCAATGATGTAAACACTCCTTCATTATTATGTAAAAAATAATTTAATTTTTTTGATGTAAAAAATTATTAAAAAATGCCTTAATATAGGAAATATTATTAGATTTATAATTAATTTTTATAGTCTAATATATCAATTATATATCCCCACATTAAAATGTTTTAGAAAAACAATACAAGTTTATGATATTTGTATTTTTTATTTAAATAAAAAGTTATTAATATCATTATCTTACCCAAGTTGCTTTCAAAGGCCAATAGTATCCCCCATGGTTTTTCTCGGTCATCTATTACTCATCCAATAATGGTTGGTCAAGTGTTAATGTAATTTTAAATTATTATAATATTTTTTTACCTGGAATTACCATACTTATCTATAACCACAGTAAATAAAAGTCAGATGTTAATAGTTACCAAAAAATATTTTCATCCTTATGATCCACATTATACATACTAATAACAAAAATCTATGTTGGATTTCAAAAATTCAATTCATAGAAGTGGTAAAATATTATTGAGATGAAAAATTCAACTTTCTAACTACTACTCGGTGTTTTCATTATTCATCAAAAATTGATGTTTTTCAGAAAAATATCAAAAATTCAGCCTATGATATATTTGATATTATGAATTCAAAAATTATGTCAATATTACTAAATTCAGTACATTTATGTTTCATTAATCAATTTAATATTAATTCCTTTTTTCAAAATAGAAAGTGTTTTTATGAAATAATAAATATCAAAAGATTGACACTTATTAATGTCCAATTTCAAAGTAAAATTACATCCAATGAACAATATTTGATTAAATGGTAAACATAAAATCATACTACACAATAAAAATAATTAAAAATAGTATAAATACATATAAATAAATTATATTAAAAGTCATTTTCAAATTAAAATATAGTATTTTCACTATTCATTAAAAATGAATTTTATCAGAAAGAAACCAAAAATATACCCAAAGTAAATTTTGATATCCCAATTCTAAAGAATATTTTTTTTGTAAAAAATAACATATATATGTGACAAAAACTAGATTTATAGTGGGGTTTCCATTAAATGGCAGTAAATCGACCTTTTAATGAATATTAAAGTATTTATGCAAAAATTTATATTAATTCAAATGTTAACCCTCTATCATTTTTTCGCTAAATGTATAATCATTTCAAAAACATGTATAATAATATTGTTGTGAGTTTGGTTCATTCCCCACATTAAAATGGCTAGGTGTTAACTACCATTTAAAATGATAATATTATATAATTTTTTATTTTGACTTAGCCTTTTGTGTAACATTAGACTTCAAAGAAACCCATTTTTACGTATCTGGTATGCCATCAAACATAGAATCCCCATTAAAGTAATTTTAATATTTAATTAAAAGAATATTAATACATAAGAAAATGTACTATTCTTTATTTACTTGGGATGTTACACTTTCCACACCTTTTTAGGTGATTATAGGGGATAAATGATTCTTAATGATTATTTATCTATCTGAATACCATCCCATGAAATAAAAAGTCCATCTACTATACCATGTCGCACAATTAATGAAATTTATCATAACTAATACCATATTCTTATCAATACGATAATGTATTACATAACAAAGACTACTAAAACAATAATCAGATGAGGATACCTAAATAGTTAAATAATCAATGAGAACATCAATCCAATTACTTATGTAATATGAAAATTACTAGAGATGCATCATTGGAATGTACCTAAAGCATTTAGCACACCAAATGTGATATTCCTATATCTAAATGTGCCAAATGGGAAAGTAGAGGATGTCTATTCCTAATCTACAATGGAAATACGGATATTGTAGTATCTATAATTCAAATCATGAATGACGTTGTGGGTCTTTTATGACAGAAAATACATAATATGGTCAACTCATGGTATATTAAATGATTTTTCCTTGTGAGCTACTTTAGTCTATGGAAATATATACTGACAAAAAAACTATTATTTATATGGGTTGGGAAAAAATCATTGCCTTCATTTCTTATTTTTTTAAGACCATTTTTATTATGAACTACCACTACTAGACTAGACTACTAGATTTCTGAGATAGGGAAGATGATTCATGAAGCCAATAATTTGGTAACCCATTTCTAAAAACATTAAGTATGTTTATTTTATATTATAATTTTTTCTACCCCACTAATTTAGGATATTATATTTATAATATTGGACATATGACAATTGATGTTATAATAATTTTATTTTCACTACGCTTCAGAACCAATTCTTATAAACACTCACTAAAAATTTATGGTATAAATAATTCATTCTCTAGAGATATTTAACTAGCAATAATGATATAAATTTTTTAAAATTCTCAAAAATAAAATATTTAATCTTCTAATTCAATATAATATGTTTCATGTGAGGGGAATTATGGTTTATATGAATTAATGTCAATGTGAGAGGTTAGTGATCTCATAAAAAATTCCCATGTCAACATAGTTATATGTTGAATATAAATTTAAATACTGATAAATATACTTTATGATTAAAATATTTCCATTTTTAAATAAATAATATAATGAACCAAAATAAATACATTTTTCAAACCCCCATAAAACATTCAGGATGAATCAAAATCCAAAAAATCCCATATTGAAGATGATAAAAACAAATAAGATTATAGGATGGGGAGAGAAAGTTCTTTGTGTGTGAAATCATAAATCAATTACATCTAATATATACGAAGAGTGGTCTTCACATTAACATGGTGTTTTATATCATCATGGATATTGAATGATTCATTTTCTTCCCCAAACACCACTGATAAAATAAATTTTTTAACATTGATTATTGATTTTCAATTTTAAGGAATGGAATTACATGTATGATATGAGATTGATATTGGAAGCATGGATCATCCATATAAACAAAAATTATGTATGTAGATAAAATGGGTTTCTTTACTCACTGAGGACATCCTAGATCACTCTTTTTGGGTGAGTGGGGATATGGTTGGTATGTTTTACGATGATTCCTACTGGTTTTATCAATTCTAAATGAGTAGAATTATAAATTGAGTGACGAATCACATTAATAGAAGCACTTAAATCAAACTTTTCATTAGAAAAGAATGTAACCCTATGGAACTAGGTTTTGTAAAAGTGGAAAGATCTTAGCACCTTTTCTGAATCATTAAGATTATAATGGTCGGGAAATTCCATCAACTGATTAATCATTCATTATCCTTCATTTACTTCATATGGGAGCGATGTTATTTATAAATTTTTTCTTATTATAGACTTTTTTTAATGTAATCCATGATATGGATGATATCTAGTATGATTTAAAATGTATCCTTTATATCATTACAGATATAAAAAGAAATATTTTTCATGAATGGAGAGATTCCTTGGGGGACCGGGAGAGTAATGGATTTTTCAGGGGAATATTCAATGGTAACCTATTTACACTATTTACAGTGATTTCCTTTACCTTAATCATTAGAGGGTATAAAAAGGGAGTCTAATGTTGGGGGAATTATTTGTGTGCAGAAGAACTACTAGTATAAAAGAAATTTACACTATGAATTGTGATAGAACATATGATAACATTGTCCATGGGGATGGAAATGGGTTGGGACAATAACGGTCTAGCCCATTGTCTTTTTATTTTCACCTAGTGACAAGGTGAGTTGTCATAATCCATATTTTTGTTAATTTATGGATACATGTATATTCTATTATAATTGTGGATTATTTTCCACAATTTGTTTCATCATTTTGTCAAGGATAGAAACATGTTCTACATAAGTTATTGGAATGAAATTTTCCATGGTTGAGGATTCGTTGGATGTGGTAGTGGATGAATAATCTTCATTGGGTGTTTCCAAAATTATTGTGGTTGGTTTCAATACCCCCTGTCATATATATTGAAAATATATAGAAATATATTTAGTTGGATTGTATGGCTCACGGGTAATAGTTTGGTTACCATGAGATTACAGAAATATTTCACGCATAAATATTGAATGAATAATTTAGTTAGAGGAACTTGTTAGAATATTAGGTATTTGTGTTATAGATTCTACAATGAATTGAAAGAGGGTGTTCGGATATCCCGTTGGAAATATCATGTTGTCAGATTATTTTACTTAACACATTGATCTTTCTATTCAACAACTTCTCAAATTTAGAACATTCCACCACACGGGATCCTTCTTCAAGTATACTAGACCCCACACCAAATAGTTTGGTACCTTTTTCCTTATATACTATGATATTAATTAATGTGATAGAGGTCTTTTACACATGAGAAACATCAATAGTAGAATCAGTCAAATTACAATTGATTAGAATTAAACATTAATTAATTTGTTGTATTAAAATTTATAATTTATTTGGTTGTGTATAAATCCTAATGATATTGTTTTAAAACCTTTAAAATATTCATCAAGTGTTTCCCATTTTATTTTATTACTCAAAAAAATATTTCATTTTTATCATAGATTGAGTGTTTGGAATTTATTTTTCTTAAAAACTGAATTTCATGTCCACCCACCATCTAATGGGGATTTAATATAGTATGAAATATCATTTGAGTTAATATATAATCATGAATTGAATGCAATAATATTAATCAATTATTTATCCACATTGTCATGTTTTAACATCAATCACACTATATGACATTAAATTAAGTGAGTATTCTTCTCTTCTCCAGCCTATCGATGAGATTTTGTTAATAAGTGACTAAAGCAAGAATTTATTTCAATATTTGGTGCTTTGAACGAAGACAGAATATATATATATATATTGAATACCACCATTATTTGAAGTTAATCTTTCTATTTTTTATTTTAATCCATGTTATATAGGTTTTGTTCATATTCGATTATATTTTTATAAGAAGAGGGTAATATAAGAGTCTCATGGTTTGGAACATCCTTATTCAAGGGGTCTTAAGGTCTATCTTAGTGTCACTGATATAGGATAATCACCGTATCAAGGTCAAAGTGGGATAAATCTCCCATATATAAACACAAAATGATCAATAACTACATTGTAAATAAATTACAATTAAAAAATTTATATAATGTTATAATATTGAATAAAAAATATGTTCAAGAAAATAAAATATATTTTATCAGAAATGCACTAAAACCCAAAACAATATCCTATAAGTGCACAATATTTGAACATTATCTCCTAAAATTTAAAATTAAATATGAATTAAAATTATTTTGAAATTTTTTTAATACCTACATGATACATAAATGATCATTTTTGTTTTTAGTTTGTATTTTTATAAAAACTAATTAATATTTGTTGGTGGTTATGAAATCAATTATAAGAAAATAATAGAATTTTATGGAATTAAAAGTTGAAAAGAGGATTTTGAAATATATGAGAAAGATTGGTCATTGAGAGATCAATACACAAATTTAATTATTATTTTTCCAATATTATGATTCATTTTTATATTATATCATTGGATGATGTTAATCGGTATCCTATAATAATTATTATATATTACATCAATACATGTAGAACATAACATTGACAAACAATATGTATATAAAATTTTAAAATATTATTTATTTTATCACAACATTTGAATTAGAATTTATAACTATATTATGTGGTGTAAAAATGGGTTTTTTATTTTAAAACAATAACAACAAAACTCACACACTCAATACTTCACACAAATCAAGTAAAAGAAAATTTCATTCCAAATGGATTAATCAAAAACAGAATTCAAATATGAATAAATGTATGATAATTCTAAATAAAATGTTTTCATATCCAAAATACATAAAAATTGTAGAAAATCATTTGTTTAAACTACATTTACAAGATTTGTGGCTCCTCGATAAAAAATGTGCTCATTTAGCCCACCATCGAGATAAGAAGGAAGATCATGTTAAAATTTGATTTCATATTAGATCCCCCTATATAGATTGTCATATCTAAAATGTCCATATTGATTCTGAGAAATATTTTGGGACTCTAATAAAGAATCAATTTTCTTTCTATTAAATATGAAAAGGGGGTTTCCAATGTGCCATTTTATTGAAAAATTGAAAGGTTACTTTGGGAACCCAGATTTTGAGATCCCACATGGAATGAAATTTTTTCCAAGAAGATTGAATAATCTCTCCATAAAAAAAATTACAAAGAATACAAGAACCACATTAATACCCCCTATAATATTTAGAAAATATTGTAGGCTTATATTCCCATATAAGACCGAATTTAAGAAGTTAACCTGAGATAGTGAAAAATGTATATTCTCTCCAATTATTGATCATTTTGGAATTTAAAAGGATGCATTGGGATCTGAGGTATTATAGATAAATGTATCCCTTTTTTTTTATATCCATTGATGTGATATAGTAATAACTAGATGAAAATTTTATATATAGTGAGAATTTTTTTCCACAAGTACTATTTAGATCGTTCGATGTTGGATCGCCCAGCTTGACTTCCATCGGGGGATCTATCAATAACTTCCACGTACAATGTAGTCATACATTAAAGTAATTTTTTTAATGAATTATAACATTTAAATAATTCATTTCAATAATAATTATAATTTTTTAATATATTTTGAAATATCAATATGAAAAATTATAATACTATTGTTTATTCGGGCCATAAAATAGTGAATCATAGTATAATCATAATTTTTGGCATAGTGTTTTCCAAAAACTCAATTGTATTCAATCCCTATCGAAATTTATTATTTTTTGATAAAATATTGATTATTTCACAAGAAAGTTAAAAGGTTATCAACCAAATTTATAGTTCTGCTAATGATTTCAAACAAGCTCCCACAAATCCATACCACAGGGCCTATGCCCCCTCTCCCCTGTAAAAGATTACTATCGAGCAGTTGTCCGGATTCTCAAACCCCATCCCTTTTCTAATTTCAATAACCGAAATTAAAAAAGTAGAGTCTCACTAAGAATGTTTTTTCTTGGATTAAATATATCTTTAGTTTTTGGATTTTTGACCGCAATGTCTATTCCATTTAATAACATGATTCAATGAACACCACAACATTCAATGAAATACATTTAGTTGAAATGAACAAATAGGTCCCTTTATCCAGTACGTATTTTATATTATCCTCTAGTATTCACACAAATACCTGGTGTTGAATGGATCCTAATGAAACATCTGAAACCCCATCAGCAAACTAATATTATTGGTTGAATCAAAATGTGATTTTCTTGAATAAGTATTGCACAATCAATTTTTTGGAAACCTTAAACATAGTCCTATTAATAAAAAATTATACTATTAGATTGAATATATGAAAATCATTGCATTCCCCTTGTGACTACTATGAGATGAACTATGAATCATGTGTAAGGTTTATCATAAAAATATCATGATAAGACCAAATTAGTCCCCTCTACATGGCTATAATCTTTAGTGTAAACTATATGAATAAAATATGATTTATTATTTGAAACAAATATGATTTCTTATGTTTCAAGTGTAATATGACATATTTAATGATAATGAGATGAAAACATATACATCATGAACATCCATGTTAGTTGGTATTCGCCAATTATATTTTGTGACCCACTAGTAGGTCAAACTTTTCTTCTGGCTTGACATGAAGATAAAGAAATGGAATATCTAGAGTACATGCCCCATACATAAAATTTTTTATTCCATATACACCCCATGGGCCTCGTCATTATGAAAAATACTCAATCGTGTTCCTCAAATCATCAACCGGTCATGATTCCCTCTTGATGAAACATTTTGAATAAGGGATTGAAATCTCAATACAGAAGCCCCACACGAACATATATTCACATAAAGTTAAATATTAACATTGCCCAATTATATAATCATGGGGATTCTGGTGGATCTATCTTGAGTATGAAATGAATATAATTTTAATGCATAATACTATGAAAAAATTTCCTTTCACATGATTTCAAACTATAATATTTCACAATGTCAAGAACATGGGATTCTTGCTTGACCGATCATGTGGATGAAATGATTAGAATCCCAATGCATAATCACCTAAACAAATCATCGAACATGAAAATAATCTAAATTAATACCCTATGAATTGAACATGGTAATCCATGTATAATTATCATTGGATGCATCATTCGATGAGAACAAGATTTCTAATGTGATATGTATGTGATTATCTAACCATATCTACTCTATGATGCTTCAGGGAAGCTTCCACATATAAGACCCAACCATATCATTGCTACAAAGAGATGATTTTGGTCATATTCCCTGAATTAGGCCCCACCACATCATCATTTATCATATTATAACCGATAAATCATCAATTTTTATTCCAAATCCATCCCTCATTAACACACATTCCATAGAACAATCCTCAAAACCATGTGATGATAAACTACATGGATTGATCCTATCACATGATGGTAAACTATGGAATTAAATTACATTTATTTTGATCACAATATCTTACATAAGGTAAGTAAGATTCCTCTATGAGGTTCATTCATATCATTCAAATCCTTCGGTGAAAAATTCCATATTGGGGGATGCACTCTATCATTCATGTGTGAAATTTTACCCCTTGGGGGCTATCGGCCATCATCTATGAGTGAAATCATCCCCATTTGGTGGAGACACTCAACCATTCTACTATAAAATAAATTCCCTTTGGGGGTTAAAATCCACCATTCTAGAGTAAAATTTCCACCCTTAAATAGATATACTCTATTAAAACCATGGTTAAAATCATCCAAATGGAGGGGACACTATCCTTCAATTCCAGTTAAGAAATGTCGACATTTGTGGGAAAAAATACAATAAATCCACATGTAAAATATCCCCCATTGGGGGGAATCACTCTACTATATATCCATATAGTATGATAAACCTATAACCATATCCATAAGATATTAATCATGTGACCAGATCCGTAATATCTATCCCATGCAATTTGTCTGTCACTACCATCTAATGTGATTATAGGTCCGTGCCCTGATTATACAAAGGTAATTGACCTGATTTCAACCCAAGATGACATAAGAATCATTTTTTTGATACATGAATCTATTCTATGGGTGGGATAGAGAAATAAAAATAGAACCACAATGGAATCCATGTAGGTATGATCTAGCATCCCTTCATCCCATTCTTATCATTTTGATCGCATTACTAATAAATGAAATGTAATCCACCATCCTTTTGGAAGTGTGAATATGTGGTAATTAGAAACTCATGTGGTGTATTTTCCTAGAATAATGAGATAAAAAAAATACCTCAATCCTTTTGACAATCCTTTCTTATATTTATCAATGAAAAATGGATCAATTCCATAGATAAGATCATCATTATCATAAAATGATATTAAAAATATATAGTTCTTATAGACATTTACCATTTTTGGTTAATTCTATTCAATGGTGAATGATGACCAAGAGTACATAACTTGACAAAACTATTAATTTTAGGAAGTTGAACGAGTTCCTAAAAATATTTTCTTTTAATTATTTTCCTCTCATTTTCCTACAAAATATTTATATGGAATTTCACTATATGAAGGAAAGGGAAAAAGATTTCATTATGTTCTACAAAGAAAACATCACAATTCAAGAATGATATGCCTCCATTTTTCTATTCTCAAAAATGTAATGTTGATAAATACATTAGTGGGATAAATTCATGTATACAAAATTCATTGATGATTTTTTACATTCTCAACTATGAAGAAATTGTCTATCGATCAATCAAAGTCGAAATTTAAATAAGATAATCTTACGGGTAACAATATTATAGTGACAAGAAGAAAAAATTGGATTAGAATTGTGGTGGTAAAATAGTATATTATAATGAGGGAAAGAATTTATAACCACCCACATTTTGAAAATGTTGGAAGAATCATTCTACAAATTTCAAAAATTGGAAAAAGAAATTCATTTGGGGCTAGAAGAGAGGGTTCCTAGAAAGATATTACTAATAATATAAACACAAAAATATAATATATAAATGAGATGTTACAACAACCACCTAGTATTAGGGAGAATGAATGATTTTATAGAATAAAATCATGTGTGGTGGATCCCAATAAAAACTGGTGAATGTTATTCTAGTCATATATTCAAGGATTGTTAATGTACAACTTGTTATCCATTCTGTCCATTCCTTCATATCATTTAGTTTTATAAGACCATTTTAAAAACCACCAAAAACATTGAAGAATAGCTATGAGTTAAAATGAAAAATGGGGAAAATTAATTTATCCCACTTAATTAAATACTCCCCTACAAAAATAGAAATATACACATCTGATAAAAACATTTGATAATATTACAAATTCAATTTAATATTATTTTCTGGATTGATTGGATATCCTTGTATAGAACCAACATAAGTATCTAACAGAAGAAATTCATCCTCAATATTGAATATATACATTTGATTATATACAATTTACTGAAGGAAAGTAATATCTGTTGGAATCATAATATCAAGAATAAATATTATTGGTTTGTGATCTAGAGTATCTAGCTCAAATGAATGAGGAAATTTAAGAGATCATATGTGATGAAATTCCCACTATAATGGAATTCACTAATGTGTTTCATTATGATTTGTCTGGTTTTCATCTTTGTTTGCAGGATATGTTCCTAATTAAACATGTGCAAAAATATTTTATTTCTTGAAAATCTATATATAGAATATCCATTGTTGAACATAAGGAACAAAAGAATAATCTATAACCAAATCTTACAACAAGGGATTATAAACTAAAGACCATTAATTTGTGGTGCACCAGTCCTCTATATAAAGAAGATGAATAGTCTGATGGCTCTCTTAATTGATCATTATCAACTCAAAAAAAGTATTTATAGAGAACATGTATCCTCTTCATTGAAATAATGAATTATTTGAATAGTTACATGAATTTAATTACTTCTTTATAGATGATAATCTATTTGGTTATTATCTGATAAAGGTGAAAAACAAGGACATCCCCCAAACTAATTTTTTAATTAGTTAGGGGATCCACAATTTAATTGTGATTCCATTTAGGATCATAAATGGTCAACCAATCTTCTTGGAAGGTTTTTATTTTATTTAATGATTACCTTCAAACATTTTTTATAATGCTTACTGATTATATTATAATCTACTCTAAAATAAATGATGATAATTATGATCATATATATGATTAATTAAAGTCATTATGAAAAGAGAAGATGTATGAAAATTATAATTAATGTGTGTTTTTAATGGAAAATGTATCATAGAAGTGGAATGTCATAACTAGAAAAGGGATATATCTTGATCCATGAAAAATATGTGTAGTTGAAGGATTTACATGACTGACCACTATGATAACAATAAAACATTTCCTTGGATTTGCATTGTGAAATCATCTATATTTATGTAATTTATCTCGATTTTCAATCTCAATAAGAAATACAACTCGACAGAGGTGATTTTTTGGAATGATCAATGTAATGAAATCATAATAGAGCCGATGAAGAGGATAATCACAAAGACTATACTCCCATTACCCTCCTGAATGTAAAGGATTAATTATGAATATTGAATAGAGAAAATAAGGATTTTATTTTGTAATAATGAATGATTAAAATCTGATAGCCAATTCCTAACACTATTTAAATTTTCAAGGAGTGGAAAAACCAAACACATTATCTAAAATTGAATGTAGTGATCATCTCGCTAATAATTTTTCAATATTATCTATGTTGTGTGAGGTGCGAAATATATAATAATCATAAAATACTCAGTTATATATTGACAAAAAATAATTCAATGTGTCCAAATGATGTTGGGTATACATGATCAAATATTATGATTCTTTATCTATTACGATCCTAGGAAGAAAAAAAACGTGGGATGCACTTTAATTAAAATGTATCATTAGTCCATATCCATGATGATAATTTCAAGGCCTATAATATTATAGATCATAGAGAGAATGTAAATGGGTATAATAAAAGTTTCTTAATGATACTTTTACATATTTATTTTTTAAAAATTCATTATTGATAGGATCAAGGATTCTCAAAATATAATTACACTCTACAGAACGAAGTTGAAAAAAATATAGAGAATAGATTTTATCATGATAGATATGTAAGGTTACTAAAAAACATATGTGTACCATCAACAAAAAAACTGAATATGGATCTTTCATATGATTTAAATTTATTATCCATCTATATTTTTCTAGAAAATAATAAATTGTATATATATTTGTCGAAAAAACAGTTAGTGGGATAACATGAAGGGGGAGATTGCAGAATCTGTTTTAGGATTCTTATTATGCCAATGGGTCAAGAATCTATGACAAAAATATAATATTTTAATTTACCATTTTCAAATAATTGAATGGAAATTGAATAAAAAACAATGTATTTCACCATAGGACTCCCTAATACCCCTAAATGATATAATTTCCTATTTTTGGTAGACAATCACCTTACGAATTCATAATATTTAATTCCTTGCATGGATTATTTAAATCTTTACCAATAATACATGATATATATATATAATAGATATGATACGATTACATGGATTTCTACTATCCATTATATATACTCAATATGCGGGTATAAAAACGATGTTTTTGAGAATACATCAAAAGGGGTGGATATGGATTTATTTTCTAAAAGAACTATTTAAACAGTAGAGAATATATTGAGATATTATTGAATGGATTTCCAATGATGTTTTGATCCACTCATTACCATATTGTAGTTCATAAATGACAATAGATTCCATTCTTTAATTCAAATTTATCCTTATGAGGATCTTAATGGGATGAGGGGTCAATAAATACCATGATGAGATATTATTGGAGTGAGGATGCTAGTGGAACAACATCCTATCTAATATTAGATAGATAACATTCATACCAATTTAGAAAATTTTCAATAAAAACACAAAAAATATAAATGATATTTATAAAATTGTCAATGTGAAACTGAAATTGAGGTTAGAGAGATAGTGTTCCTTAATTTATCACAATGGAAAAATGTAATGTTTTATTTGAAAAAGGGAAAGACCATTCGATTATAAATCAACACCTTTGAGATCCATAATAGCATCAATGTGGTGGGAAGTTTTCTAAAACTCATACCTTAACTCTCTCATGCACATGATGTATTCCATGTATCCAGCTGGATATAATATATTAATTAACACAAAATGTTGTGTATCAAGTCATGTTACCATAAGTGAGTCATATTTCAAATGTGGAGCAATAGATAATGATCATAGTTCATAGAGACAAGGTTATATGAATCATTAAAACTCATCATGTCAGTGTTCATTAGTGGAAGAAATTTTTTATAAATTGAGTTGTGTACCAGAAGAGGATAGGAAAAAAATAAACACATCTATTTTAGTATATCATATAAATTTCAATGGAGAAATTTTATAATGGTGGAATAATTTACCATCCTAAGACTTTATTAATTATTTTCCATTTTTAAATGAGTAAATTCCCAGTTATGAAAATAAATTATAGAAAACATGTGATATTCCATGGTAATTATACATTTATATTTTATACCCTATTATATTTATAAGGATACTAATCATTATTAATGTTGGTTGTATATCCATTTTGTAGTAATTATATGAATATAATATGTATATAGGGTTATGAAAATTCCAATGTACATAAAAAAATGAAGTGATTGCCTTTCCTGGTTAGATCATATCCTATGAATCCCATTTTTTGGATATTCAATGTGAGAAATAATCACTATGATTTGACCTAGACAAATACCAATCCTATATTTATTACCTAATTTATAATTGATCTATTTTATTGGAGATGTTAAGCAATATCAAAATAATTTTCCAAACTAAACCACTATATTAATATCTCCCTTCTCAGATCATGTTCGGATATTCATTCTTCAATCGTATTAGTGGTTTTAGAGCGGTATTACTGTTATTGAAATCGAGAGGATTCAGATCAAAGATCTAAATTCATCCAAATGGACAAGGAAATAGGCTCTTTGATGGTGTCATCTTTGTTCTCAATGTGGAAATTCTCTAAGGTCATGTGCTATCATGGGGATATCATTTCTGGTGACCCTTTTACACATTGCCAGTTCAGTTCATCTTAGTTGTCTTGTGTTGACCTTCAGTGGTCATGATGAGGTGTTTCACAGGATGGATGTGTATAATGGGGGATTAAAGGTTGTAGAGAAGTTATTTTCCATGGAACATTACTCTTTTTTCATGATTTGATGCTTGGGGTGGTGCTGGTTTGGGGTGAGATTCCATGAAGAGGGTCATCTGGCCATCATCGGTGTACTTCTATTGAGCTAGTGAATCAATCTAGTTCTCATCATGACTATTGTGAATTTTTTTTCCTCATAATTTTTGTTTGATGGGATGGAGATGTCATTGCATGTATTGGATTTTGCATTCTGGTATTAGGTTGGTGTCCATAATCCTTACAGATTCTACTAGTTGGGAGACATAAAATGTCTGAAGGGTTTTCTAAAACCCATCATTCCATCATCTATACTCATTCATTTATGGATGTATGGTGATTTTAGTCTAGAATTATGACACATTACATTGGATTTGCAGGGACTTTCTCTATAGTACCATTATGTTTGAAGATCAAAATAGAGAGAGATGTGTTGACATTATGAACATATTCATAATATTGAATATTACGATGGAATGGTTGAGTTATCTCCTATTTTTTATTTACACGTATAGTGAAATTCTTTTAAGGGGGCACCAGATCATATTTTATATGAATCACTACAATTTTTTATACATGGGGATGATGAGACTCTAGTTCGGCCCTTTTCATGATGTTTGTTATCTTTTGGAAATCAAGGAAAATGTATGAACCCTCAAGTCACATTTCATTTTAATGTTTTTTACATATGTATCTTGTATTGTGTTCACATTTTCCCATTTTTAAACTGTGTCTCCTTATATCATGTTTTATTTATGGGGATTTATCCACAAAATTTAAAAAATACAAATATGAAAATCCAAGAACAAAATTATTATAATCATAAAAATTAATATTTAATTTTATTTGACTACTTTAACGAACACTTAATTAATCTTACACATACACAAATATATTCTAGGGTTTTATAATCAATATATTATGAATATGACCAACTTCCACAAACCAATGGTATAAATTTATGTATTTCATATCATAGACATAAATATTAATGAAATAAACTCATAATTGATAGAATCCCTTTGAAAAAACATAATGAGGTTATTTGGTTTTGATTTATTTATCCGATAGAGTCAAACACCTATGTTTAGAAATTTATAATAATTTCTCAAATAATATTCAATAAAATCAACCAAACCCACATTACTCTTTACTAAATACTTATTGAGAAATAATTTACACTTACCTACACTCAATAGATATGTACCAAGGTTCCCATAATTTCTTAATAAGATTATCCCAAGAATTTAGAAGCATGCCCTTGTGGTAATGGATTTTCTCATTCTATTTTTTAATCAATCAACATATTCAAATTATGTCATTTTTATTTTATATTTTTCCTTCTGTAATATTTTTTACAAATCACACTTATTTTCCTTATAATTCCCAATTTATGAGATATCTCTTTTACTCTCATCAATCCCTTCAATTAATTAGTTTGTACATTAATTATATGGCCACAATTATCTTGTGATTTTTAAGGCCAATCATTTTTAATGGGAATATCCATTAGAACATGCATCTAATGGTGTTCACCAACATGTACCCATCCTACATTTATTTGGGACTTTAATGTCAGTAACCAAGACTACCTAGTAAATGGAATGAGTTAGGTTAATGATATCATTATGTTGTATAATCATTGAATAACTATCATATATATAGATGGTATGAATTTAATGGGTCGGTTATCAATTATATAACCCATTGATGCATTTTTTAATGTTTTTATATCATGAGATTCAATGTATGGTGCATTTATGGTTATCCTAACAACACTATGATAACATTTTTATGTAATGAAACTTGAGTTTTATTTATGATTTCATGTTTTGTGTAGTTTCTAGATTAAAAAATTTCCATTATTATATCATTTTTAAGATAATTTGTTGTTCATGTATGTGTTTTTCATCCATATTTTTTAACCTTGACATATCTGTTGATTCTAATTTATTACATTCATCATGTTATGAATTTATTTTTTAATTTATAGGCTTAATATCTTATCCCATTACATTGTATGTCACTAGTTTATTCCATGATGTTTTGATAGATTAATGAACATTATTGCATGTTATATAGTGATATTTTTTTCCTTTCTATTTTTTGTTAAATGTTGATATTATTTTACTAATTTCAAAATGATACTAGGACTTAGAATATTTTTTGGTTTAATTAATTGTATATTTAGGAAAAAAATGAAATAAATTTTATACTGAGTTCTCATATTGTCATTTCCCTAATAAAAAGATAAAATTTAAAAAAATTCATGGGTTAATTTATCCTTGAATAATAAGAAATTATATGGATATAAATTTTATTTATTCACTCTATTGAACATTATAAAATCCTTAATTATCCCGAAATAAAAAATATATTAAACATAAAACATATGTATCACTGAGACAAGTAATAATAATTAGTTAAAACAAAAAAATATATGATTTCCACTATTCAATATGTTTATTGAGTCCATTTAATATATGATTTATGACAAATAATGAAGAAATAGTAAATAATATTCCTTATATATTTCAAAAATTCCTCAATAATATTTAGAATATTACATAAATTCATTGATATATTTCACTCCACTAATTAAAATATAGTTGGGTATCATGTACAAATTTTTATTAGGATACAAGCCTTACAACAATAGGAATGTCTATGAATCTCAAAAATTTCAATATTGCAGGCATATATAAATCTTTGTAACCATTTATATATACTTCATTAGTAAGATATATAGATTAGTGGTTTCATGCTATATTTCATTCTTTGAAACCATTCAATGTTATTATTTCATCAAAAAATACTCAAAATAATATAGTTAGGATAACAAAAAATTTGAAAATAAAAATATCACTCTGAATATTATTTCCCATTGGAAATAAATTGTTTTATCATATGATACATTAAAATAAAACTATGTCTGTCACTCTAAAAAGGCATGATTATAGATTGTAATTTTTATATGAGGATCTATCACCAAATTAGTTAAAATCTTTTAAGAATTATTAATAATGGCTCAAAAAGATAATTTTATTAACTAAAAAAAATTCAAATAGATTATCTATATAGGTTTGTGGTCTTAGACCCACTTGCCTTGAATCAGAGTGGTGTTTGAGACAATGTTCAACCAACCCTTTTTAGAGTTATTACCCCTATGTGAATATTTTACCTAGAAGCATACAACATCTAATATGTAGACATTGATGTTTTTCTTTTAAAACCACGTACTAATAAAAATATGAAAACTTCATAATTTCATATTATACATAGACAAAATCTTTTAATTTCCACTAAATTTATATCACCCTTATCCCCAAATAAAATCTGCATCATTACATTAATGTTAAATGATATAAAATACTTAAGGGTAATCTATTTCATTAAAATTAGGTTTGAACATATCCGTTCCGACCATAAATTATCCACATGAATCATCCATAAGTATAATGTTATCGAAACCATTCTATTTATACCAAATCTGACATCGCTGACTCTCACTCAAGGACAAGATGCACATAGACACATACATTAAATAAATTCTTTGATATTAGTTGTAAAAGATGTTATATAAAAATATATAATTAAGAAATAAAAAATTATTAATTTCATAACGTAAATTTCTATAATCGTATTAGGTTTATAGATTAATTGAATTTTGACAAATCCTATTATAATAACGACATTGATCATTATATCAAAAAGAAAATATTTCCCACTATAATCTAGTATACTCAATTCATAAAAATTCGTCAAAATCTACAATAAGTTCATTCACATGTGATATACTTTCGTAAATATCACATGTACGACTTTTCATCAAAACTTGGTGAATTGGAAAAAATAGAAATGGTTGAAGTCAAATGCCATGTAAGGGGAAACATACCGTTGTTGCATTCATGGTATAGAAATGGAATTAGTATTATGGTAGGAATATGTAAATATCATAATGTCATAATTAACAATAAAATGAGATAATTATACATTAATAGAAATAAATATATTAATTTACATCAATAAAATCAATCTCATACAAATGTAATACACAACTCATTACATTAAAACCCTATTTTTAGTGGCATCTACTAAGCAATTAACTTAATGTTGAGACTATATTCAATGAATCATGCTAAATTGGGTAGGAATACACCAAATACCAAAACCTGTATTTTCACATGAATCCTTTCAATTAGTATAAGTTCCATATTGTTATGGTTCTCACAAATCACATTATTATGTTCTATGTGTTCACCAATATAGTCAACAATAATTTTCAAAACATTCCCAATGGAACCATTAGCTGTATAAAACCATAGATATATGCTTAAAAAATTTAAAATATCAATAATTTTTCTAATATTAGGTTTTTCAATAATCATCGTGGTTATAATTAATTTTCTCTATGTCAAAAAATAACACGATTTTAAGACATACTGAGAAAGAGTGTGTATTTTCAAAAAAATACATAATTAACTTCAAATGGACATCCATATTTGAATTAAAATTTATAATATGCCAATAATTTTCCAATATAAATAGAATAAAATTAATTATATTATATCATCTTCCAATATTAATTATGAATATTATGAGTATAAAACATTATAGGGAAATTAGAATATTGTTAATACAATATTTCAATAACTTGATGAAAATCCATTCTCATAATTATGGTGGATGGTTTCAAAATAATATAAACAAAAATGTGAGAAATATTTTTCAAAGGGATTAAGTTGAATAAATAAATATAAATTAAAAATATATATAATAAAACATAAGACAGTTAAAGTGGAAAATGTACACATATAATTTGAAAAATGATCGAAAATTAACCATAATAGAATGAATGAAAATTGAATTAAAAAAATACATAGTAATGAGGAAAAACCAAATCAATGTCCTTATGAAAAAGGTAACATTATTTGGACTATTAGTTCTTTTAAATAAGAAGGAAATGATAAAAATGTATACATTGTAATTTAATACCCCATTCAACGAAAAATTGGTTCATAAAATGTTATTTCTCTCAAATAATTTGAAATGAGACCATGAAAACACATATAGATTTAGATAAATTTGTATAAAAATCCCTCAAATGTGATGAAATAAATTATATCATTAAATAACTAGACTAAATTATAATTCATTATATGATATCACAAATCCCAATAACACGAAACATATAAATAACATTTGGTTCATAATATAATGTTTGTCTTCAGGAATAAATATTGGTGATGACCCATTACCTCTTATTCCAATGCTACTTGAATATAATTAATCTTCATGTATAAAATATTGATATCAATAAACTAGTTAAAAAATTTAATCATATCAACTTTCCATTATACTATTCATAAATATTCATTATCCGTAAGGATTCTACTGATTTCCTACATGGATTGCTTATTGATTTTCTATTTTATAATAGTTTCACATTAGAGGTTTCCACATTTATTATTACAAAAATATATTCCAATAATATCTCAATGTTATTAAATTTTAGGATTTTTTATAATAATGTATGATGATTCAATATCCATTCATAACAACCGTAATCCTTTTCCATGAGTTTGGAAACATTAGGAGTAATGTTTTGTGGATTATTGATGATCTATGGTTGTTATCATAATTAATTAATGATATTAAACATCCATGAAATTCCTTATTTGCACATTTATATCATATAATGCAAATAATTATGTTCCCACAGTCATTAATGATACAGATTATTTTTATTGGCATTTAGGTCGTTAAACCGACACAAACATGAACAAAAACAGATTTATGGAATGATTATGAGGTGATTTTTTATAATATAATATTTACATAAGAATAATGATATTATCTTGTTTTTATTAGATTAATATACTATAAATTTTTTATATAATGCATGATATATTATGTGTGAAAATATTAAATGATTAGAATCAAAGATAATCCTCTTTGTAGGACTATTTCAAATAATTTAATTAACAATGCTCATTTGTTGGTCATATCATTAATTGGTTCATAACTTTTTCATACCAAATCCTAATTTTTTTAATAAAAATAATACATTATAATTTAATTTATTATTATATAAAACCCCTTATAGTGGTCAAGGAAAATGAGACATATTATGTCGTGGAGGAGTCTTTCTTCACAATACATGAGAAATGTTTTTCCCTTTATTATATGTGAATAAATAGTGATTATAATATAAATATAACAATATTAAAATATATTAATAATATTAATATAATTAAATTATTAATCTTATTATAAATATTAAATATTATAGATATGATGAGTGACTAAGTATTTATTGTTACTCAGGTTGGGGACTTGAATATTCCTTGGATGTCTCCTTCGAAATGATGGCCTTATGAAAATTAATGGTGACTACTATCCATTAAAAACATGATAGAGTTTGAATAGATGAATTTTGAAAGTGTTTCATGATTATATTATAAGGATAGGCCGGTCTTTATGTTTTAGGGATTTAAATATTTTATGTGAAGGGAGAAGGGTAGCCTTGGGAGTAACCTGGTCTTTTTAATAATAAAATGTTTAAAATTCCGTAAAATGGTAAAATGGATAGAAATTTTATTGTGGACTGAATTTCCCATCTAAATATACATTTTTATTCAAATTTCTCGTTTTTACAGACTATTTATAAATTTTTATCTTTTACCTATGTTTAGATTCATGTTAGTAATTAATTTCTAACCATAGAAATAATAATAATGACAATGATTATAGTTGGATATTTTAATTAATTTAATACAAATTATTTAAAATATAAATACCATATTATCAAATAGTATATATAAAAATGTGATATATTCTTAAAATGAGAAAAATTAATCACGTAAAATTAATTTTTAGGAAATTAATATGTTTAAGAATTAAAATTAAATATATTATATAAATATTAAATATAATCATTAAGCAAGTATGTTAATTCTAAGTAACTATTAATTTAAAAAATATTTCTCCATTAATCATATCTTTCATTAAATAATAATTATTATAATGTAAATGAATGTAATTATATATTTATTCATTTATAAATGATAAATTATAATGTTAGTCATTTTAGGTAAACAATTTGAAATTCATTCATATTAGTAGTAAAATTTATTTTATATGTAAATATAATTCCTAAATCTATCATTTCTATTAATTCCATCTCATTCCAAATGATATGTTTTTGTAATTTCATATGTAAATATTTATATTTTATCTATGTATATAATTTTTTTTCTCTTTGTTTCATTCGGATGAATCTATAAAAAAATTTCAATTATTTAATGGTAGTCATAAATAAATATCACATGGTGCTACAAAGGATTCAGGTATCCAAAAAATAATTGAAATGATCTATTGATATCCCAGTGTAGGGTTAATTGAGTAAATAAACATGAACTATTGATTTCCATGATATTAGAATGTGGTGGGTGTTTTATAGAAATGAATTTTATTGTTGGGTATGAAATAATTGACGTCTACATCACAGTGTATCATTGGATTCCAAAAAATATTCAATGAATAGTTTTTTTATAAAAAATATATTCGTGATATAGTGTGATATATAAAAAGTAATAACATGAATTTTTATGTTACAAATACTATGAGGGGGTGTTTAGGTTTATGTAATTTAAATTTTTGTAGAATATGAATAAGCTAGTGTATGGAAGAAATGGATGGTATCCTGACATCAATATTTAGAACCCATACACTTGTGAAGATTTTAGTATCATAGGAGAATGAAATATCAATGACTGGGGCCCAGATAATATATTTAGCATTACTATAAAACATATGATAACAGCAACATATCCATATATAGTTGTAAAAGATATTTATTTATACATTAAGTCCGGTATTGGGAAAGATAAATTTATCACGTCAAATTGTAGTGTAATGGTAGGGAAATCAATACTTCATATTAGAATTCTGAAGAACTATGGAATAATATTCAACATGGGTAATGTTTAATCTAGAATATATTTAAGGATAATTATTCATACATTAGGTATGTTCAAACAAATATATCTCTTGGGGAATTATAGAAGTTCATGTAGAACGGACAACACTAAATGGAATAGAAGTTGTTATGTGAGTTCCATATGCTATAATGTAAAACATTATTAATAGAATGGGATGATGTAATTATATTTTTATATTTATATCATGATAATCCCTTTTTGATATTTTTTTGAGATGGAACAATTTACATGAACCATTGTCCAATGGGAATAAATCATGAAATACACTTGAACGTCATTGATATAAATCCCATTGAAAATTTTATTGATTCGAAAATAAACATGGAGAACACCACTATTGATCTACTATTGGACTACATCATATCATACACCTGGTTTTTCTACTAGTTGGATGTTCTCTTATTCAAATTCATGGGAATATGGTATGTATTCTATTTCCCTCTTTTAGTAATAAATCTAAATGGTTCCATCTTAGTAAAGATTCAATGGAAAAATAGCCACATAAACTATTAATGGTTCAATGGGAATGAAATTCTTTGTTCGACCTAACTTAAATGGGAAATATTTCACTATATATAATAAGAAAATAAAAATAATTCCACATATAGTATATAGATGCGGAAAGAACAATTTATTTGTAGTTTGGATCTATTGATGGGGGGACATACATTACAAACACATAACATGATCAATATCACATGTATATAATTTTTTCATACATGAAAACAAAAAAAATCTTTTATTAAATTATAATTATTTGACCATATGTCATATAGTATAACTTGAGATGATAAATACTCATTTTCCTTATAATTTAGTGTCATTTGAAGAGAAAATTCATGCCGAAAATGTTTTTATTTTTATTAATTGGACTCTATACAATTAGATTAAATTCATGTAGAGTATATATATATACCGAATGTGTATTAATAGAAATATTTTCTAGATAAATCATTAATTGGTTGCAAGGTTGATACACGTATCATCCGCCAAAAATCATAATGTAGTAGACCTTCGGTATATAATAAGGTTCCTATTTCAACTCAATCATAATTAGGTTCTTCATAGATATCTTGGAATTTATTATAGGTAAGAATATTTACATATAGATAAATTATTTTATGTGAACTATCTTATTAAATTCACAGGATAAATAGTTTCAATAAATCATATGTTTGGGATGTGTGTGTAACATTAAATCATTGATTCAATCAAATTCAACAAACTACTATCCATATTATTCTTATTTGGATTGTTTATTATATATGGCAATGTGATCATAGGGAAATTGAACGTTTATGGTAAAAAATTCCTTGTCTAATAAATGAGTGAGTTTGAGGTTTCATGTTTGGAAGTACATTTTTTTGTTTGAAAATCCCAAAAATCATGATGTATTTTATAGAAACCCCTACTTTTCCTTTTTTCCATTTTCAATTTGATTTTAGATATATTTATATTTATTTATTATGTCTATATATTCACCAAAGTATGATAATAGGACAATTTATTTGAATATATATTTCAATCAATGTGTAGCCTCATCAAGTTGGAATCAAAAAAAGAAAACTTCTTTATTTTTCTATATTTATTATTTAATGGACTCAAAATAGGGTAATTATTTTAGACGTCCTATGATTAATGAATTTTAATATTATTTATTCCCTAAGTGTTTTAGTTTAATCCCATATAGATAATGATTTAGTGTCATAAGAAAGAACCTAAAATTAAAAGGTATGAATAGATGGTTAGAAGTGATGATATTAGTAACTTATTTAGAGAATGCTTATGATTAGCAAGAAATGTGAAGTAAATATAGTGGTTAATTAATGTAATTTTGAATCATCTAATATATATTCACTTCCATATGAACTCTATAATAGTATAGATCATTTTTAGATTAATTTACTCAAGTAAATATATTTTAGGGAATAGATTTAATTTTTATTATTGGGTTCCCAAATTGATACTACAGGGATATGTAATAATTATGAGGGTCTCTCATCTCTTATAAAACCAATGGAGGACTCTATAAAAGCATCATTTATATAGTACATCATGTGAATTCAGGCCTCTTAAATTGAATTTATTTAATACGTGATGATGGGTTTATTCCATTACTAAACATTCATATTAGAGAGTCGAATGACATGGAATATGATAAAAAACAATGAACAATGAATTGGCATTTGTTACCCAAAAAAATGACTTTCATTGAATGAACAAGGAATTAGAATATATTACATAGAAAAATGACTTGGTGTACGTACACACAACACTATGTTTCTACGAAACATCATATCATTTATATAATTATTTAAATTAGATAGTTATATTGTGTTTATTTAACATATATATATTAATATTAATAAAATGTTTTAAAATATTTTTTATTATGGTTTTATATAAACAAAAATTATTTATTATGAAAGATAATATTTTTTTTAATTAATTTTACTTTTAAACATAATATTCTTTGAAATTATTTTCTTTTCACATCCTTCAGTGGAAAATAATAAAATTTATTTTGGAAAACATTTAAATATATTATTTGTTAATATAAAAAACATTTTTGAATTTATAACTGAAGGTAATGTTTTGTTAATTTTCTAATAAAATTATTTTTTATGACTTGTGAAGCATAATGTTTTTCTTTTATAATTTCCTTTTCATTTAAGTAATTTTCAATCTAATATAATGTTTATGTTTCCAATAGTGGTAAAAATAGATCAAAAATAGTTATATTAAATTAATTAATTTCATTGGGATAATTATTATATGGATATTAGTTATAAAATGTACTAAACATTTGAATATTTTTTCATTAAAACCCTGATGTCTCGCACCGTCTACCCGATTAGCGTTAAAACTAATTTTACCACATTTTGGATTGGAATTTTAAAAACTGGACATGCGAGGTTGTAATAAATAAGAAATTGTAAGTATAATAAGTTAAAATTAATTTTTTACCAAAAACATTACTGAAACTAGTTAAAATTAATCACATCGATTAAGGTAAAATTAAACATAATTAAACCATAATATATACCAGCAAAATGACCTAGACACATTAACAAATGAAATTAGGTTACCATATTTAGACCTTACTCTTTATATATTCTAATTTAATGACTACTGGGATACTATTAAAAAAGTTCTATATTTTACATGTTATGTTGGAAAAATACAAAAACTAAACTTTCTTCCCCATTATTATTTTAAATATAATTGAGATATGAAAATAGAACATTTATTTTATTATACATATAATTATGAAACATAAATGAATTATTATTATCATAATGAAACCTGAATAACTCTTTGAGCTTATGTTTTTACAAAAAAAATACCTCATAAATTTAAATAGAGGGGTTATTTAGGTAATTATTAACTAATATAAATGATAATATATATATATTAAAAGTGAATTAAATTGGCTGAATTATTCCTGTTAATTATTTTTATAGCTAAAAATATCATATTAAATTTTTTTACTTAATATTTTTTATTACAATATTGTTTTGATTTTAATGAAATTAAAATTAAATAAATAATTTCAAAATTTATTTTAATGTTATATTATAAAAAATGATATTTAATTATATGATATTAAAGTAATAATAAAACATGTAATGATATGTTATAATTAAAATTTGTAAAATATTAAATATTTTTCATTACTGGACCAATTGATATTTTATAATTAAAATATTGACCCATATGTAGTAAAAACATTATTAACACTATCTCAGTTAAGGTGGTGTTTTTGCATATTGCATGCAATTGTTATAAAATTAATTTCTATCAGACATGGTATTTTTATTTTCTTAATGTGATTTAAAAATTATATATATTTTCTTATATTTTTTCTAATAATTATCACCATTAGGTACTCTATATGTTATAATTACATATGTAAGAATATTAGATACATTAATAAAAAACCCAAAATTGAAAAATTTGTGAAACATTGATGTTAAGGAAAAAAAATTATCAAAAATCACTTATTTCTATGTCTTGTATATTTATTTACACCATTAATCTCATTTAATCAATTATTTTTACATTTTTCAGTAACAGTAGTCATGTTATACCTTCAATTAATTTATACATTTTTGTATCTACAAAACTAGCACACCTCTACCACTATAAAAAATATAGCACTCTATCACTTCATTAGACCTCTCAAAACACATAGGCTCAAGAAATATTTTCCCAATAAACATTAAAAAAACTCTACCTTAATATTTTAATCCTCCCTTTGGTATGAATTCCTTACATGGAATTCCTTTATGGTAAACAATTCGGAGTCACCCGAATAAGAGGTAACACCATCTATCAAGTTCGTCTATATTATATTCTTGTAAACACATATACTATAATTATTAAATGATTTTAAAAAACACAATTATCATAAATATAAATAAATTTTGTTAAGATATGTTTTCTTCCTGCTCTTACAGACACTTCCATCGAATGGAAAACAAACTTATTATTTATGTGTATATTGAACTACCGCCTTATAAAATGAATATTTTTCATTATACCATTAGAAAATTTAATTGTCTGAATTATCATGGATAAAATATTTATATATTATATATATTATATTTATTATATATTTAACCTAATTTAACTCTTTCAAAACACATAATTTTATTCATTTCATTTTTTATAAATATAATAATTTGGTTTGAGGAAGTGTTGATTAACTCCCCTCAAAGCAATGGATTTCATTAACACACTACATGAAATTTTTTAAGAATGTTCTTAGTGTCCTTTATAATATTTATTACATGATAATGATTTTTAATTTTATTATATACATTTTTAAATATATTCCATTTTAATTATTTCTTTTAGTATGATAATAAAATGAATTCAACGTTCTTTCTTACGTATGGACTACCATTTCCATGAATGGTGTATTGAATTTCATATGTAAAAATTATATAGGTTACTAAAATAAACATTTAGTTAATATAAATTATATTTTTTTCCTGTTTTACATTCTTTTAGTTATTATATATGTATAAGGGACAAAGATTTAACATATTAAGACACATTCCAAAAACAATTATAACATTACCCGAAGTGTAACTTTAACATGAAATTGTTAACAAGTTGTTAATATTGAGTCATAATAAAACAATATATGGTATTATATATAAGAATATGGTACTTTAAAATACTTATAATTAATATAAATTTATTATAAATGATTGTTGAACGAGAAAGATGAGAGTCAAGATAGACTCTATGTGAATTTCATCTCACTTTTTATTTTCATGAGATTCATGCCTTGTAAATCACACATCTTATTTGTGGGGAATCTATAAATTCCATTGATGTATTATATAATTATTATAATTAAATTTTTGGGTATATAAAATACATTTTTTGATTTCCATTATTCCTATTTTATTTATGAGATGTTACTAAATATATAATGTAATTTTTTCACAATTTGACTTATTTGAGACACATGCCATGTTATGCACCTATTGTTTTCCATGAGTTCTATATAATTCATTTTACTTGTTATTAAGGAATGTTCTTATTTACATGATATTTTATGGTTCATTTATCTTTATTCATTCCATTCAGTTATTATTTAATGTTTCAAAGTGTGTAAGGAATTATAGCTACAATATCATTGATTTTTGAGATTGGATGTGGTAATGATCCCATTAATGAAATATTTTAATAAATATCACAAAAAATATGTTTATAATTATTAATCTCATTTTATTCATGTTATAACAAATTAATGGTATAATTTTGAATCTATTTGTTATATAAGATAATCAATAAATTTTTTAAGATTCTTCAATGTTCTGTCCTTCTTCGTTCAGAAATCTATGTTCCCTCAAAACTATGTTTTACAAAAGAGATTCAAAAAATATTATAAATATTCACTATGATATTAAAAAATAATTTTTACATGCTTTAAATTTTTCACAAATTTTTTTTCTAAATGGAACCTTCATATTTTTATCTTGTCGATGAATTTTCTACAATTTTAAAGTGAAAAATAATTTTATGGCATGTACAGATTTACCAGCTATCTAGTATATCATTCCATTTAAAATTAAATTTAAATATTTCAAATTAATTTTCATGAAAAAGAAAATGTTTTCCTATTATTCTATAAATTCATTGGTTTTAAAGTGTGTTTCAATGAAAAATGTTTTAGAAAATGCTTTATTTTTAACAAGTAATTTAAATGGATTCCAAAATTCACTCATATTTTTTCAAATTTTTTCTTTCAAATAAAGGAATAAAATTAATTTTAAGACACATTTTTATGTTTTATATGTATTTTTTAAGAATAAGGTTCTCAAATTGATTTCAATCATATTTTATAAAATTAAAATATAAATGGTTTTCTATATGATTTCTTTATTTTATTCAAGGTTTTAAAAATATATAATATGAATATGGTTTTGAAACTGTTTTTTGTTATAGGGAGACATTTTCAATGAAAAAGGGATATTTAACTCAGGAAGAAATGTTATAATATATTTCCAAATTATTTTCCATCTATGATGAAGTCCTTTGATTTTACTCATTTTATTTAAGGAAATAGTACAAAGGATTCATCTATATTCTTTCTTTAATGGGTTATGTTTTGATCGAATGATGTTTATGAAACCTGATTATCTTCCATTGGTTATATTATATTGAAACTCAATTTTTTTTTTCAACGGTTATGATTTAATGAAATTATTTGTGAACCAATTTATTTTTCATACGTTATGAGGTGAGAAAAGTTTAATGATACCCATTTCATTTCATGGGATATGATTTTATGTTTATAAAGAAAATATTTTTTATGGTCTATGATATGATGGATGTTATTTGTCTTGTAAAACATGTTTTAATATTTTATGTAGTGATGGATGAATCCTATATATCCCTCAATTGGGTAACGATAAATGTTTTATTAGCTAATAAGGGTTCATTGGAGGGATCTTGAGGCCTAAAATAAGAGGGTACATGGGTGGAAATCCCTTGCCCGAAACAAGAAATAATTTTATGCCTGAAACAAGAGGGTACACAAGTGGACATCCTTGGAGAAAAAAATATGCTACTCAGTTGAATACTAATACTGAAAATATGATGGTACATGGGAGGGAATCACATTCCCAATGAAGGTGAACAAGTTATTATCCCATGCATAACACATTGTAAGTATCTTGGTTTGTATCATTAAAATATTATTTTCTATGATTATGTTTATGCAACAACTCCCTTTTCTTATTCCTATGTTATTCTATAGTGTAATATATCTTTTATTTCCTTATAATTTAGGAATTATGGAATTCCATATTACTTCTATGATTCATATTTATGATCCGTGATATGTGGGGTATGGTCTTCCAATGTTATGACGATGTTCTAATTCCATAATACTAATTTTTATGATTATATGCCTCCCTTATTTACCCATACTGAGCATCTGAAATCACACCATTTTTTCATTCCTTCCCCATGTTATTAAGATATGGAATAATTAATATGTGTCTTAGAAGGGTGATATTCATGATGTACATAGTGGAAGATAATGTAGCTCAGATATGTACCAGTGTATATGTTTCGATGTTTCAAAATGAACTAAACTAATACTATCATTGGATGTATATTTTTTGTAATGATTTATTTATTATGAAAAATTCATATAATTTAAATGTAAGATAATACATTATTTTTTAGATGGTGTTATAGAAGAGTCTTAGGCATCCTTTGTAATCTAGGATGATATTTTTTTTAAATCTATTGGTATATTTATAAGGATATGTCTAGATCTGTATATATGATTTATATAAGTATGAGATAATGTTTAAATATTCCATTGAATTGTGGAAATGTACCAATTGAGTGGTTTCCTATTATTTTATCAATGTATTTATACTACAAGTGGATGTGGATCTGGAAAAAATATACCTAGGGGTAACAAATCTGACAAATTGTGTCGGGACTTCCTGTACATAACCTTGTATATGATAATTAGCCATACTGCAAACCATATTTTCCAATCCTATGGGGAATGAATTTGGATTTCAAACGATCATTCTAAATCATCCTAAATAATTTACGTAGAAGAATAATATGAATAAACATTGATAATCCTAGGATATCGTAGATTAAATAAGAATGATAATTTATTTAAAAATCCTATAATTAATTTTTAATATTATGTGGTTTTATTTTATGATATGTGTTTCCCATGATGTTCTTTGTGATTTTATACAATGGAGAGAGCTGGAGGGAATATAGTTAACATTTAATGATTCATATGTGTAATTTAGGGGAATTATGTGAATCAATTTACTATATTGAAATCCTATAATCATAATTAGGAAGGTGGTATTAGTATTGGATATTATTTTGAACATACAGAGACTGAAAATTAAATGTGAAATGTATTTGTTGTTATTCCATTATTTTCTATATTAAACCAAAGTAGCATGGTAACATTGATGTTGATGATCCTTAATATATGATTAATATTTCTTGTTCATGGAAATATATGTTGAATAATACGTTTTTGAATATTTATTAATGGTCTACGAGTAAGGTTGGTTGAATGAAGTATTTCTATTTTGGAATTCATTGATAATGTTTTATGAATCATGAAATATATAATTATTTTTAGTATAAGTTTTCAATAAGAATTTAAAAGGACAATATGAATGATGATGACAACAAAGAAAATGGATTTCATATAAAGATTAGATTTGGATTAATGGTTGGTAACCCATAATGAATGCACGATGTTAAGATAATAATGTTAGTATAAATATGGATTGTTGATGAATAAGTAAATTGGACAGTACATATTACCCTATAATTGGAATGAAGAAAATATTTTCACATATATTATTATATATGTCAATGTATCTAAACCTACCATCATGTTATTTTGTTGAAAATTGTCACATATTTATGTTTATTTGTTCTTTTGAGACTAATTAAAAAAATAGATTAATTTTTGATTTTAAGCTGTTTTTAATAGCATGAGTTTTCTGTTTAATCATTTTAAATTTTAATCAAAATATAATGATTAATTTTTTTAGGATCCCTAAAACCATTGGCTAAATAGTTTTCAACTTAATCAAATATTTATTTGAGCATCTAAGGCACCCAAAAGATCAGTATCTAAAGAGAATTGTTATGGGCAGGAAGGTGGAGCCTACATCATTAATGGATGTGTGAATCCAGATATATATTTCTAATTCCAATTATTTAACTAGGATATCAAATACAACATGGATAATCACTTCCTTATTAAATTTAAATACAAAATTCATTAATTAACGATTCCATTTAATGAGTAAAATGAGCATAAAATTTAAAAATCATTACCGAGGATCATTGTATATTCAGTAACTAAATCATAAACTTATCACAGAGTTTCAAAATGATCAGACAGTTTCTCTTTCAATAAATAATTCTATTTCCAAAAAACTCTTGATCAGTCAAATAGGAAATTCGTCCAAGAAAGGGGCTAAAATATATAAAACATCTAGAGAAATGAAGCTAGAAATTGAAGTAGAATGGGTTCATTATGTGTACTATAAGAAAAAGTCCTAACTTATTTAAATGGATTTGACGAAGCTAGGCATGTTGGGATGAGAAAAAATGCTGTGAACTACTTCTATGCAACATGAGTTGGGATTTCACATCATGACCAAAGTAAAATAGTCTAATAAGCATCTACGGACTCAACATAGTGGATAAAATATTAGATATGAAGTACACAACGTGTAACACCAGTATTAGTTGTGATGATAAAAAAACACTAAAAATAAAATATAATGAATCATGTTCTCAATTGGATTTTTCCAGTAATTCAGACCTATACCACCCTCTAATAATTGATTTCTTTCGATATATAAGTTTTATTCTTCATTCATCTCTTTCAGAAATTTTTATCTTTACGTATTCTCTAACCATTGTTCTCATATCAACACCACTAAAAATTGAGAACTAATTTCGATACATGTACATGGGAGAGAGTGTATTTTTGATTGAGTTTATTTTACTTCTTTTGGTAATAATTTTATATAATTATAATAATTTCAGTGGTGGTTAAAATGATAAATGTATGAGGTCACCCTCTTTTTACTATCGTTGAAATTATTATTCTCATTTTATAATAATCCTTACTATCACTATTCAAATCATTTATACGATGATGTATGGCTTTAATAGTGACATTCAAGGATGATGTCTCCTGGATGATGTTTAGAAAAAGGAGTTCAACATATGCAGAGGTATCAGAATGGGGTAATCACAGTACAATATAGATGGTGATTTGTGACAGATCTCGATCACTAAATTGAATTGAATATTGGATTTTTTTAGACAATGACTTCAAACACCATGACCCCTATAAATCAGTGGCTTAATTTTATTCTTATATCATAATTTTGTGTTATATTTTCATTTATATATATTATATTTATAATTAAGTCATGTTTTCATAACCCACCGTCTGTATAAGTATTATAGTTTTATATTAGTTAGAATATAATAGTTACAATATGAATTATGTGTGTGTTTGTGAGAAATAATTTTGATCCAACGTAGGGTATGCCACTATAAAAAATTTATAGGAGATAAGAAATTAGTTGAATAAGGATATGTGGATAAAATCCATATCACCAATTTGATGTTATTTCTGGGGCGGCCAGGCACTAAAGAACCATGTTTTTCACAAAATAGAACAAAAAATAAAAAAAACAAATTTAATATCATATCATATCGTTTTCATATATTTTTCTAGTAATTTTTCAAAAGGAGGGCCAATTGTTGAATATTATAATAGGGAAGAGTCCTTAACATTGACAATTCTCAAAAATTTCAAAATTAATAAAAAGGAAAATATGGTAATGGAACATTTTTTCATGTAACTTGAAGAACATAAAACACAATAGTCAGAATAAAACCCAATAAAAGAATACTGACCTTGAAGAGATCAAAAATGTTTCACATACATTATATTTCGACTAACCCAATGGATATTAGAAGATAAAACTTGATGATCAAATCAAATCGTATTTTCCATTTCATGATGTGATTTCTGATAAAGACTTTCCAGTAGATACAAAAGTGGGATATCAACACGCATTGGAAGAACATTGGTTATATTTTGTTAAAGGCGAAAATTTAATTAATCCTAAAATAATCTTCAATGATGAATCATTAAATATCTACCACAATCTTGAATTGGAAAAATATTATGAATTCCCTGCTACAAAATAATTCATAGTGGCCTTGCCAGACGAGATCACCATTCAAGATGACCAACATGAAATGAATGATTTGTTAATTAGTTTTTTAGGTATCCATCTCATTCTTGGTGAATTATTTTCTTACTTTATCTCCCAAATTTTTTTAATCCATTATCACATGATGAAGAAATATATTTTGTTGTGGAGGAGGCCATTAAAATAGTGGTCGTGACCAAAGTGGACCCATTATTTCTCTTTCCCCCATCATCTGAGTTATAGAACATAGAAAAGATGGAGGGGCTAGTGTACTCTATCAATGGGTTCTGCCAAGACCGGTGAAATCTTAAGAGCATAAGAATAAATATGTTATGGTGGTTTCAAAGAATGAAATCACATCCACCACCAAATTTGTGATAAGCAACTTTAACTTCCTAACTAGGTGCAGTAAATACCCAACACCTGCTTGGGGGTCAAAACAAATAATAATCCCTTTTATTTCCCCTTTCTATTTACTGTTCATTATTTACCTCATATTTTTTCATTTATTTCATTTATGTTTAAGTTTGGTAGATGCTGGGTAATTAACTCAATTATGGAAGTACAAAAATAAAGTGAGGTTTTATATGTCCTTCTTTTTTGTTTTTCAACTTATTTATATTTTATTCTGCTGAAATGTGGGATAGTTAAATTTATGTATTTGTAGGGGGTTTCAACCTTGTAGATGGTTTTCTGTGTTTTTTTCTTAAGAAAATTTGAGTTTCAATGAATATTTTGACCATTTTCAGGCATAAATTTATTCTATAAAAATTCAAATGATTTTTGAATGAATGGATTTATATGATTGTTGATGTGAAAATATTTTATTGAATTAGACTTTCAATAATATTATGAGTTTAATTTTTTTTTGAAATTCGTTAACATGAAAAACTGACTCATAATAATTTCCACGTCCAATGACGTATTATTGGAAACATTGAGATATAATTCATAATACCCACACATTTTTGAGTGAATCATGGATTTTGTGTGACATCTAAAACTTGTGATTTTTTACATTAAATGATTTTGATTTCACGAAATGTTTTTGATATAATTGAGTCACTACTTCGGATAGAATCATATTATTGATAGACCCACTTTTACATTTATCCTTAGTTATCCCTTAGATTCTATGAATTACCTTATAGGTTTATCCAGACATAACATTGTAAATTTTCATTACCTACTGATACTTTTACAATATAATCATGGATATTTCATATTTTAGTGTGGGGGAAGTTCATATCATGTACATTATTTGGGATATGTATCAATTGTGTGTGATTTGAGGTGTGTGTTGATATTTTGTTCATTGGATAATGAATGAATTTGAAATGAGTTATCATTTCATTATGAATTATATGTTTCATTTAGTCCTCCTTCAACAAAAAAATAACACAAAAAGTGAAAATAATGTTCTTCCTTTGTGGAGATCTATAAAAAATTTTTTAAAAAAAGATAAAAATTTAAAATAATGTTGTGCCTTTCCAGAGCATTACAAAATAAAGGAAAAAATAGGGAGAACATTGATGATATCAATTTTTGTAATCATTTAGTTAATCATAACCCATGTCAAAAATTGGGGGTTGTGTTTTTTTTCACATTCTCAACGGGAATTGAGTGAGTATTTTCCAATGTTTTATTTTATTATTCATACATTGTTCCAGAGAAGAAAAACACATCTTTCTAACATTGAATGTTTTAATCATTATTCATCCAACCCAAAGCCACATTGTCATTTGAACATTAATTAATTCATTAATTATTGAATTCATTTTCATGTTTCCCACTATAGAGAAATAGAATTTTCATTGGCCTATAGTGAGAAATGAAACATCAAAGTATCAACATAACTAATGATTTAATATCTCTTTTGTGAAGACACACATGAAATTAAAATGGGAGTAGAATATGATTGAGTGATGGATGGATTTATGTGGTTGTAAAAATGTAAATGCAAGGGATGAAAATTATGGGGAAATTTATTTCATATATGATTTATGATGGAATTATATTTTTTATAATATCATGGATATTTTCTCATTTTTTATTTTTTTGTGAATTTTGATTAAAATTCATGATAATTCTTCTATAGTCCAAATCTTAAGTGTGTGGGATTGATGAAGTCAATATTTTCAAATATTTTATTTTTTAAAACAATGTTTTGTGACCCACCATGTTGTTATTTAATGAGAAATTGTCCCATATTTAATTTTTTGTGTTATTTTGAGCTTAAATAATACAACGACTTAATTCTGGGTTTTTATAAGTTTTTAATAGCATGAGTGTTATATTTATATATTTTTAAATATTAATCCACATAATACGATTCCTTTTTTCTGAAACCCTTATGACAGTGGATAAATTTTTTTCGATAGAACCGAAAATAGATTTTTATAGCTAAGGGAACAAAAAAGAGGTATTTACGGAGTCTTTTTCTGGAAAACATGGTGAACCTTACATCAGTTTTGTAAGAATTAATCTACATTTATACATTCAAATCCAATTATTTAACTTATGAATGCAATCCAAATCTGATTCACTCTTCTATGTCAAATTTCAATTGATTGATCTTTCATAAAGAATCAATTAATCTGACAAACAAGGAACAAATTTTTGAAGAATTCTGTAAAAATATATTATATTCAGTAACATTCTCACAAAAATGCCAAATGATCTGAATATTTCAGGGTAAATATAGAATTCCGTTCTGAGAAAATATCTATAATATTAGAAAGGATATTAGACTATTATACAGGAGAAAATCTGGAAAAATTCATGAGAACAAGACTTGGAAATTGGAGCATAATGGTTACATGACATGTAATGTTAGTAAACATCATGGATTTTTTAAATGGAATTGACCACATTGGAATTTGCATCACAATAAAACACACTAAGAAGTCGAAATACAAGACACTATTTAGGCCTTAATGGTGTGACAAGAGAGAAATATTTAATTTAGAATCCATGGATTCAACATGGTAGATAAAATCTAGAATCTAAAGTACACGATGTGTAACCCTCCATTAAAATTATGTCAATTATTAACTGCTGAAAATTAAATTTGATTCTAGAAGTTCTTTGTGGGTTTGTCTTATAAATTCAGACAACTTCCACCCTTCAGTTCATTCTAGGCTGCACCAACATGGGGATAACCATTGTCAACCCCTTTCAAAACATTTTGTATATTCTAGTTATTTTATAATAATTTATTTAATTTAATTTATATGTAAAATTAATCATTCATATATTTATTCAATTCTTATCTTTATGCATTCTCCCACTATTATTACCATATCAAATGAACTTAAAATAGGAAATAACGTCAATACTTGTTCATGTGAGGGATTGGGGTTTTGAATGTGTTTATTATGTTTCATTTTCTAATATATTTATTTAATTCATTGAATTATGATGGTGGATAAAATAATCATAGTATGTGGTCACCCAAGTTTAACTATTTTCCTAATTCTTATTCTTGTTTATTAATCATCATTCCATTCACTATCTATATCATGCATACGATGGAGTATGGCTTCAGTAGTGATGGTCACGAAGATTTCTTCTACCCGATGATTATAAGTAAATTTTCACGCATAAAGAAGTCCTTGTATGGGGTATTGTCATTCTAAATCTGAAGGGGAGGTGTGGATGTTATTTATCACCCCATTGAATTGAATATTGATAATTATTTTAAAACAATGATTTCAAACTGGATAACCCCTAAGAATAAGTGAATTCTTTTCATTCTTCTAACATCATTTTGTGGTCTTATTTAATTTATATATATAATTTATATATTTAATTACTGTTATAAAACCCCAATATTTATTAGTTTAAAGGTTTTATAATACTTATTTTATCATAGTAAATATAAAAACAGTGCATTTAAGTGACATCCTCGTGATCGACCTTAGGGTGTGCCACTATGTTGCATTAATAGGAAAATAATAAATTAATTGAATATAGTAATGTGACTATAATCAATGTAATCTAATGGATTATTTAAAAGGTGCCCTATTTCATCAAGTAGGATGTTTACAAATTCATAGATTTAAATGAATTATCTAGTAATCATTGGAAAAAGGAATCATATAGCTATTCAAAAACAATTTATTGTAATTCATGTTTTATCAGGTTTGAGGAGAATATTTGATGAGGGTGTTTTGATGTATATAATGTGACAGCCATGTGGTACTTTGTGATATATGGGGATCAATGTTAATATTATTTCATGATTTTCTTTCAAAATAATTGAATTTTTCATCTTGCATAAGGGTTACAAGGTTAACCATATTTTGAATGATTAAGTTACACATAAAAAATGGTAGACTAAAATATTAACTCAACACATGAGGATTTATTCATATTGAATTACCTATTTTAATGGTTTTATTGTGATGTTATGTAAAGAAATATTTCATGAAATAGCGTTCTATTTATGTATATCATGATCTGTTTATACTTCAAGAAATAAAAATTACCCATCATTCCATAGAGTAGAGATGATGTGGTAATTGAAAAACAAACCCAATGTGTGAGATTATATACATGAAAATAAATGAAATAGGGTAAATATATTTCCTTTTAATCGAAGATAATTAATGAATTACTTAATCTTGGAAAAAGATATTGAAGAAGATTTATGCTAAGGACATTTTTTCTATTGATTTATATGTTCTCTATGATCATCAATGATTCTGGTTTCTTTGAATCATCCAATTCTGTGAATTAGTGATCTATATAAATCTTTATTAGGACATGATGGTAATATTTCTTTTCCATATCCATGTTATCACTTAACCCCAATGTTTTCTTATTTGGAAACAATGTTATATGGAACTTTGGGTAATTGTTTTGTTCTTGACATTACCTTTATATTAGATGTTTAAGTATTAAAATTTATGATATGTATTTATGTAAATGGTGGTGAAATTTATTAAACCATTGAAAACCCATATTTATTATGATGGTGAAATTCATTTTAAGTGGTAGATTTTATCAGCCATTTATTTTTGGAAATATTATTTTTCAAACCGACTTAATATTTTACATATTTTTCATTTCACTTAACACTGAATACAATTTTTATAATTTAATGTAATAATTTTTGTTTTGATACGATACATGTAATACATTGATTTTATTCATTACATGAAACACCGACTTGACGTATGTTTCACGTAACACCGACATGGCTTATGTTAAACAGAACACATTGATTCTATGAAATATAATTTTATTATTTTTATTTTAAAAAGGGATACTTATGACATAAAAACTAATCCTAGTAAATTGATACTACATAAATAATGTTCATATAATGTTTATAATTATTTTATATAAAAAATATATCTTTATTTTAAAAAAATATTTTTTTCTAAAATCTTAATATATATTAAAATACTATTTTCCTTATATGATCTTCTTTCCAGGGATTTCTATGGAATAGAAAAAAATAATTGTAGACATATTTATAAATTTAATTTGAAAAATAAATATAATTTTTGTATTCTTAATGTTTAAATTAATATAGGGTGAATTTTTTATAATTTTCTAAGATACATCAATTTTTATAAATACTGAAAATTAATGTATTATATTTAAAATATTCCATTACTTTTAAATAATTGTTAATAATAATTTCTAATTTAATACATATCTATAAGTTAAAATAGATAAATTATTGTTATATGAAATCAATGTAGGTTATTGGGGTCATTTTTATATGAAAATTACTTATAAAATATTAATGAACTTTTAAATTTTTTTACATTAAAAACCTACTACCTCACCACGTCGTTGAGATTAGAATTAAATATAATCTTCCATATTCCATTACATAAATTATAAAAAATTTACAAAAAAGGTTTTAATTAGAATGATATCTTATTTAAATAATATTAACATAATTTTTGATCCAAAATATTAGTCACAGAGATATAAAATAATAACAATGATTAAAGTAAAATAAAAAATATTTAGGGACTAAACCATAATCTTACGTGCCAAAATGACCAATATTATTGATGAAAATCAATTAAATTCCAATATTTAGAATATATCCCTAAACTTTAAATTTTTTGTGACTAGTAGTATACTATTCAATAAGTGTTCCCCATTTCAAAAGTTTCGTAATGAAAATGGAAAATGTCATCTTTCCAAGACTTTAATAATTATTAAATTATGTAATGATAAAAAAATAACATATTTTATATTATAAATATAATTTTTAAAATTTAATCTTTTAAATTTCCCATTAATAATAAAAAATAAATTTTTGATATTATTTATTTATATTAAATTCATATGGAATTCCAATGTTGTGATTATTTACTTGATAATTATCAAAAATAAATGATACTATAATTATTAAAATTGAATTAAATTGGTTATATTATTATCAATAAATATATTTTTCTAGGAATATATCATTTTACCTAGTTTAAAATTAATATATTTTCCTTGAAATTCTATTTTGATATTTACTAAATTAATATTAAATAAATAATGTCAAAATTGACATTAATTTTATATGAAAATAATTGTAATTTAATTAAATGACTTAACATTAACAAAACCTACATTGTGAAAAGTTATTTTTATCTGTATTTAAATATTATATATGGTACATTAATGTTAAAATCAATAATTTATTATTATCATATTGACGCATCGATAGTAAATATGTTGCTACCATGGTCTTTGTTAAAGCAGTGTTTCCACGAATTACTTTTATGTGTCTTATAATTAATTGTCATCACACTTTGTATTTTTTTATTTTGATAATAAGATATCATAATTATATTATAGTTGGTATATTTTCTCAATGAAAATATATGAAATTTTTTTATTATGTTTTTAATTGGTTTGGTTTGAATATTATATACATTAATAAGTACCCCAAATCATAAAATTGAGGAAAATAGAAGATAGGGAACAAAATTATAAAATTGTAATTATTTTTTGTTGTATAGATTTTTAATGATCATTATTCAAATTTAATAAAATATTTTATTATTTTGAGTCATTCAAGGTATGTTTTTCCTCCCATTAATGAATACCATGTGTTATTTACAAGAGTGTTACTCCCCTTCCACCAACAGAAGGAAAACACTTTACCACTTCCAAACACCTATCAAGCCACATAGTTTTGGAAAATTACTAATAAATAATCTTCCAAAAATCCCTAAATTTCTGTTTGAGTCTTCAATTTTGAATATAACAAATAAATTAAAACCCCTTCATTCAAACCAAAAGTGGATACCCGAAAAAGAGGTTACACCCTTTTTCAATCCCATTTAACTTATTTTCATTGTCACCTTGTGAGCAATCCATATTAAATGATTGTAAAACTCCCATTATAATAAATTTAATTATATGTTAATATACTAATATTTTTACATATACTTGAAAACACATCCATATAATGGGTAATTAAGATAATATATTTGTGTAGAATGAATTTCCCCCTCTAATAAACGACGATTGTTCATTCTACCAGTACCACCTCACAAGGTTTGAATTCATATAGAAAATATGTTATATATTATATGTATTATATTTATTACGTAATTATGATTCTTTAATCCATTTATGATGAATATATTTTTAAATTTCAATTTTTATAAATATGATAAATCTATTTGAGGAAGTGTGGTCTACCGCCCCTTTATGTTATGTGATTCATTCACACAGTGAAAATATTTTAATAAAGATATTTTTAGAGAAAATATATAATATATATGAAATAATAATTCTAATTTAATGATATTATAATCATATATTTCATTTTATTTCATTAAATTAATATTTTTAATAAAATTGAAATAATATTCTTGCATACGTATAACCTACCATCTCTATAAATACTGTATTACATTTCATACATCTATATTCTATAGATTACTTTAAAAAACATTTAAAATTATTTAAATGATACTATATTTTTTTAAATCTATTAAATCATGAAATATTCATATTGAATGAAGATATATGAAATTAAGACACATGTGAAGAAGAAACAGAATACTACATGAAGTGTAATCTGAACATAAAATTACAAACATGTAGGAAATATAATGTCATAAAAACCCATTTATGGAATTATATATATGAATATTTATTTTTTGAATAATTATAAATAAAATATATTTATTTTATACTATTTTTAAATGAGCACAATGATATTAAAGACCAAAGAAAATGAAATTTTATCTCATAGTTTATTTTCCAATGATTCATGAATTATTCCCAATTCATTTATTTTGTGTTGTGTGTATATTAACCAAAAGAGTATTCTATGATTATTATTTTTAAATTTAATTTTTTTAAAAATCCATTATATTATCTCTAATTAATTGTCTTTTTAATCAAAATTAACCAAATTAGAAAAGTAAATTTTCCTCAATTTTCCATTCTTGAGAAAAATTACAAGTTTTGAAACAATATTTGTCCATGTGGTTTATATACATCCATTGAAATTTTAAATATTTAATCTAGTTCATTAAAATATTAGTCAATTTTCATGTAATATTATGTTTTAAATTTTTTTATGATTCAATGTTTCCAAATTGGAAATTATTTATAGCTACAATATCACCATTTATTGAGATTGATTTTTGTTATGCACCAATTCATGAAATATGATGATCTATATATCAAAAAATATCTTTATATTTATTATACAATGATTAATAATGTTCTATCCAACTAATTGACAATTTCTCCACTATTTGGTACATAAGATGGTCAATGAAGTGCTTTTATGAAAGTATGACATTACCTCACACTACGGTCAGAAATCGGTGTCCCTTTAAAACCCTGATTTTTAAAAGGGTTTCAAAACATATTCTAATATTATCAAGTGATAATTAAAATAAAAATTTACTCATTTTATAATGATTTAAAAAAAATTAATTTCAAATGGAAAATTGTCGTTTTTTTTGGTTGAGTAACATTTCTAAAATATTAATGATGAAAAAATAATGTTTAGAATATACGGATTTCCCACAACCGTGATAATCATTCCCTAGAAGCATCCTTTACAATATTTAAGGTTTTTTTCGAAGAAGAAAATTAATTTATTATTAATATCATAGAATATAATTAGTTTTAATGTGGTTTTTAGTTAAATATGTTTTTCAAAAAAAATTATTTTGCAAAAGTATTTTAAATGGTTTCAAAACTACCTATCTAAGTGTTCAAAATCATTGTTCAATATTAATGGATTTCAACGATTATGAATATTATTTTTTGTTTTTCAAATATTTTCACTGAAATTTTTTTTGATTTTTTTTATATATTCATTTATATAATTTCTTGGAAAATGGTTTTCAAAATGATATAAATATTTTTTTTTCATGTTTTCAATGTGTTTCCTATAAAAATAGATTTCAATATGTTTTACAATTTAAGGATCTTTTTTAAAAGTTGAATGGATAGTTTCCATCAAGAAAAACAATTACAAGATATTTTAATAATATTTTCAATCTATGCTCACATCCATTGATGTAACACATTCTCATCTTGGAAATAATCTAATGGATCCATTAATATTATTTCATGAATGCTTTATGTTTTTACAGAACGATTCTTATTACACTTGTTTCTCTTCATCAATTTATATGACATTGAATACATATTATTTTCACTTATTACTCTATAATTAAATGATCATTAATCCTATCTATTTTCCATAGTTTATTTTGTGATGAAATTTTAATGATACCCATTAAATTTATGGGGTTATGTTTTGGTTTTAATAAAACCCAAATTTTTTCATAGGACATGATGTGATGAATGTTTGGTTATCTTGTTTAAATGTTATGAATTATTGTATTATGTAAAGGTTGGTACCTATATATCCCTCCAATTAAATAGGTAATGATATTTTTTTACGTGCTCAATAGGGTACATGGGTGGAAATCCCATCCACAAAACAGAAGGGTACAATAATGAACAACCAATGTTTTAAATAAGAGGGTAGCATAATTCAAAAATAAAAGGGATCACTAGTGGACATCTCATGACCCAAAAAATATGGTACATTTATGGACATCCAAATCCCAAAATAAGAGGCTTCATGGTAGGGAACCAAAAAGAGAAGTAGGTTCACGCGTTATTAGCCCAAGCCTAAGATGTTGTGAAGGTATCAGAATGTTTCATTAATATATGATTTTCAATGATTATGTATATGCCACAAATCACATTTTCTATTCCTATGTTATTATTTCATGGTGTATGATCATTATTTAATTATGATTCATGAATTCTGAACATTCAATCTTTTTGAAATGTTTAATTTGTATGAACTATTATATACACGGTATGATCTTTTAATTATATGATAATGTAGTCATACCCATATGCATATATTTTGGATTACATATATTCCATTTATATGATTACTGAGCATATAAGCACACACATTTTTATGTTTCATTCCCTAGGTTATGAAAATATGTATTATGCAAGAAGTTTCTATGATTGGCGATGGTCATTATGAAAATAGGGGAGATATTGTATTCTTCTTATGTACCAATGTTTATGTTTCCATGTTATGTAAGAAAATAATTTAATATGGACATTGGGTCTCTGTTTTTTCAAATTGTTATGTATTCCATAAATGTGATGTAATATATATATGACTTTGATTAGGTCTTTATATTCTTTCATTCTAAAATTATTTCTCATTGGATTGTTGTTTTTTACATGACACCCATTATTTGTAGTTATACTGGACTTTAATGACACCTACAAGAATCCTGACATTGAAATTTTTCAAATGTGGCCTCAATAGCTCCTCATCACCTAAAAGTACTATAGTTGAATCATATGTTTGATGATCCATGGGGTTACATCCATTTAAATCTCCAATGAATATTGTTTCATTAGTGTACGAGTCCCTAATGATGCTGAATAGGTCCAAGAACTCTGACAGGTACCATCACTGTTGCATAATCATTAGTGAATTATTTATCTGATAGTAGTGCATCTCACCCATTTATATAAACACATATTGTATACTATGTAAATATTATTATTATTTTCTATTAATTGATGAATCATAATATTCCCCTCATATTGAAGAGAGAGAAATGTAGCTGTTATCATGGTTGTTACTTCCCTATGTCGGATATTTGGTTTTCCTAATAGTTTATGGTTATCGATTAGAAAAATATTAATTTCAATTTATTGATGGATATGATCATGTATAATAAAGAAAAAATGGTATGACATTCGTCTACATGACTCATTTAATTCATTTTGCAGGATTTGTTTTGGCCTTCAGAGAGAATGAGACATGTGGTTGAGTATAGTCAAGAATTTTTATAAAGAGTTCAAAAATGTAATATCTAAATTTTCTTTTGAAATATAGAAATAACATTTGAGTAGTGGTATTGTAGTAGTCATCATCAGTTTTAAAAATGTGGTTCATTCTAATTTCGTTAGTTACCATTGGTAAGAGTGGTTCATTTTACACCTAATTTTTTTTCATGTACATAGTTCATGGTTATACTTTATTACAATATATAAATTACAAATATGAATGAGTTGAAGTCTTAGATTGGTGATCTGTCAGTGAAATTCTTCATATACATTAATGTTTCAACATGGTTGGTGCATCTAATTATTGAAATGAATGCTGATGGAACACATTGCATGGGATTTTATTACCAGAAACTCTACCAAGATATAACAATGAAAAATTATCCATTGGAATGGATTGATGATATTTTTTACACATTTAAAGTGGTGAAGAGGTTCACGATGACTTAAATTCGATCTTGTTATCGCTAGTTGAGAATTAAAGAATCATAAATTTCGATAAATTATTTCAAAAGTGGTTGTGTCCATTATGATAATATTTTCATTCGATTTGGTTTAACCAATGATACTTTATTCATTATGTATTTGATGAATATTTAATTTAATAAGTACATAAACATGTTTGTGGTAGTCTTTTTAGATGTAATTATGGTTTTTTCTATGTTATTGGAGCATCATGTGAATCATCCTAGGTTGGTTATGTAAATATTGATAAATCATATATTCTATTATGAGATATCAAAATTTGATTTATGGATTCGAGAAGTGATGTTCTTTGAAAACATGGTCTTGGAATAAGGTATCTCAGCTGAACCAAAAAACATGAACATTGTTATGACATGAAAAAAACCACAATTTTTTAGATATGAGAATCATGGATTTCTCATAGTTTTATCACCACATTCTAAATAATTTCTAAATTACTTATTCTATGAATGATTCTAATGATTGAAAAGAAGTAATTTTTTTATTAATGATTAATTTCAGAGTTCATTTATTAAGCTAAACATTCTTTTCACAATTGGGCTAGTGAAAACTCTTCCAAAGGATGGATATGGATATATAGTTTTTTATAGTATATCGGGTTTATGTTTGGGTAGTGTTCTTATATAGGTTGATCTAATGGTATCCTTTGGTCATTTAAAAAAATTGTACATATGAAAATAACACACAGAATCAATACCTTAAATTTGAATGTGTGATGAATTCAAATAATATATTTTGGTATTACCTATTTTTAAATAACGTTTTTCCATTTCATATGACCATAAAATCATTAGATATGTATTCTATCAAATGTATTGGATATATAATAAAAAAAATTGTTTCAATACCTATAATCTTTTCACTTCATCATTTCTAATAACATGAGGATATTGATTATAATTTTTTTAGTATTATGAAAGGATCATCCGACCCAAGACCTAAAATAATCTTTTGAGTAGTGGAATATTACAGCACATTTCCCATAGTTACATTTAGTATTCCCTGAGGATGATTTTATAGTTGTTTTGAAATGATTTCTACATACCTTTTCCTTCTTATGTTGATTATTCAAGAACCACATCCTAATGTTGAATTATATGGTGTTAGGGCCTCTCTTTTTGGTAAGGAGACCATTACAAAATTTTCTTTATCTTCTGATATAATCATATATATATGAAATGTGTATGTTTTAACTTTTCTAGTGAGAAATATATCATGGGGCATTTCATTAATTCTCAATGAGCAGTGAATCCTAGAACTAAAAAATATTCTCTATCGCATGTATTTAAAATTTTGGTGGTCATGTTTTAGAGAATAAATCCCTAATATTGTTTATCATTGTAATACATATCAATAGGTCAAGGAAGATCCCTAGATGCCATCATGATTTCTACAACCACATCTTATTCTGATTATGATGTGAAAATAGATATCTATGAAACATTTAGTAGGGATTAAATCTTCTCATCGAAGAAAGAATGTGACTTGTGTTTTGATCGATTAGTTGATCAAGTTGGATCACATTATACATATTCATGATACAATATTTTTTTGAAAATTGTGCAATTTCTATGTGAGTATTATTATATAGTTATAAGATGTTTCATTATTTATATTCTCAGATATGAGTCATTCTTTTACACGTTCTCTTTGGTCAAACCTTCATGAGGAGATGTGATATCATATATTATTCAATACATCATAAAATCCACATACAGAAGGACTGCTAGTGAGGGATTTATAGATTCATGAGCGTATTTTACATGGTTAGGTGCCTGACCTTTATGGAGCATGGGATGAGAACCTATGACTTTTTTAGCATTCATAAGACCACGTTTACTAGTAAATAGTAAAAAAAAATATTTCTTGTGATGCCATATACAGTATTCCATGTAAATATATGTTGTGTTGTTTAGAGATTACTGATACACCCATGGTTGGAATGATTTTGGTACAACAGAAGAAAACATAGATTATGTTTATTTTTTTATAGAATGTAAACATAAAATTAATGTTATAAATATTTTTTGGACTATTATAAGTGATCATTTGTGTTTTTATTTGTTGATTTAGTGTTTTAATTTCTTTCAACTTAGCTGGTGCATCAATCTATATGGATTCAAGGGTTGATTTTTTCTCATTTATTTTATACCATCTATATTTTCTGATAAGGTGGAGAAATTTTCTTACCTTTAATCACTTATTTCATTGTTTATATCAATAAATAATGTCATTCATGTATCTCTTCTTCATAAATATCATTACAAACTATCTCATTTTCTGAGCTACAAGGTTTATGATTTTGAAAATTATTTATCTATGCTTGAGGATCCATTCAGCATTGTTGATTCAATGAAAAAGTCACTTCATTGGTGTATGATACTATTCATCCATGGTCAGTGGTATTGTGGTTATGATTCTCAAGAGATATGGGTGTGTGGATTTTTTATGAGATATCAGTGGACAAATATGTTTTATTGAATCATCTAGAAATGATTTTTGGGGGAATAATTTTGTTATGTTTGGTAGATTTTAACATCTCATTATTCTTTTAAGGTATATATTTTCCTTTAATTGTATTTAGATTTTCTGAAAAAAAAAATTGGCATATTTGATGTCTTCTATGTGATTACAGAGCATGTAATGTTATTATAAACTATGTAATGTTCACTCGGACGATGTTGTGAAACTATATCAAATCCTGAAATAGATACACATTTTTTACAATGTACATTATTTGAAATTTTTAAAATTATTGATTTTATAAAACATAATTGTGTTTTCAGTGTAAAAATACATTGATGATCACATTTTGTGTAATGGGAAGACAGGATGTGTAAATTTCATGTCCTCTATGTTTTTGGAAATGGTTAGCTAATTTATTTTTTATTTAACCTAAAACCTTGGTCATTTGGCCCATATAGGTCCATATAATATTATATAGATCATCAATCCTTTTGAACCATTCCCTTAATGATTGATCATCATGGTTGTTTTAGTACATTATTTATAGTAAATAGTTACTTTTTATCTATTTCTCTACTTCATGGAGAGGATGAAAAATTATATAATGTATGGACCTAAAATTTTCTCTAGTGGAACATAATTATATGATGAATTTCTATATCATCCACACCATCATTCTCTATTCTAAAGGTCTGTTCTGAGTCTTTTATTCATTCATTTAAATTTTATGTGATTTCATGATTGGTTTCCTTATGATTTTTTCCTTGAGTGACTTGATTAAATTATTATGAATTTTTAAATGATTTTGAAACGTTTATTTTTTATTTTATTTGAAATTGTCATATAAATTTAGAGTGAATACTATATCATTAGAATATAAATTATGTGGTTGATTTTTTTAAATTTATTACATGAGTTTGGAAATAGATTGATGAAATGTTATGATGAATATTCATAAAATCGATAAATTTTATAGGATATTTTAAATGGAATGAAATGATTAAACCTGATGATTTTGTCAAATAGAAATGGGAGGTTTAAAAGAGAAATTGATTAATTTTATTTTAATTTATATTTAAAATATTTATTTCTTATTTTATTCATTTTATGAAAAACATGGAACCCTTGGTTGTAAGTGTAGTGACCTAGCCTCATATAGCCTAGAGCTAGTCTATTATACAAAATACATTGGCCTGATAATAAGGGATAAAGACTCGAAGGACATTTAATATTAGTATTCATGGTAAACCATATGAATAAAAGAGTATTGAATTACAGATGGATACACTAATTACAACATATTTATATTCTTCTAAATAAACAACTAATTGAGGATAACTGTAATCCCTCTAGTATATTTGTGTATTTAATGAATAATATCTTTCATGGATTCTTAGAGAACAAAACATAAAAATATTGGGCTTAAATGCTCAATATGAGAAAAATAAAGTGAATGCAATAATGAATCAATGTGAATAGACAATATGGAAAGGTCAATAACTGAAATCACATTACATGTAATTAATAAACTGAATAAATGTATCTAAGTAATATAGAATGGTAATAACTGGATACACATTCCATTCAATTAACTTGGTACTGAAAAATAATTCTAGAAATAAATGAAACTGAAACAAATGCCTTTAGTCATTGAAATTAAATGAATTATAACCCTAGATACGTTCACGCAAAGTCTCATGGATGAATAAAAAATAAAAATAGTATGAATAAAATTAATTTCATTTTCAACAACATATACCAGGAATAAGAAAACCTATTATCATCAAGGGCATTCAATAGATAATTCAAAAAAAATTATAGAATCCCATTAATAAAATTAATCATCCCATGAGAACCTATCGATGCATCGAAAAGTTATACAATGTCCGAGATCCACTCAACTTTGCAAGTCCAAAGAATTCATAGTATTTAATAATAAAAACAAATAAAATTCCTTATGAAATATCAATATTGTATTTCTAATAAAAACGTATCAACAATTATCCAATTAATAAAATATCTATCAATGATGGCTCTGTTTGAAAAAAGGTATATTGTTTAAGAAATATAAATATCCTTGAAAACTAAAATGGATAATAAGGAGAAATACTGAGTTAATGATCATAAGAAATTTAATATTTAAAGGTTACTAAAAAATAAATTTCATAAATGAATGTGAATAATATCCTTGGCCAAATCAATAATAAACCATCTACATGAAGAATAAGGATGGTATCGATAAAAAAACTCAAGTGGAGTGAAATAGAGTTGTTAAATTGTTGATGAAACAGAAGATAACATTTTAAAAAAATAGACTTAAGGAAAATTGGTTTTTCTTTTGAAAAATCATTTAAATGTTGAATGGAGGCTTCAAAGAAATTATTGACGATAAATTAGTACATGTCGTACGAGGTAAAAAATAATATTCCTTTTATATAAAATGAATAGAAAGTGCCACATTTGGAAAGCGACAAGATGATTTCTTCTATGATATTGGTAAAATAAAAAATGGGTCATAGTGTATTTATAAAATAAATATAGAATAATTTTTAAAACATTTTAATAAATCATTATTTTTAGAAGAAAACATGTTCTGATACTAATGAAAAGAATAAAATCGGGTTTTCATAAAGTCATTTTCATAAACACATTGAGTATCAAAGAGTGAAAAATGGTAATAATGCATGGAAATGGTCATTAAAGACCTGATAATAAGGACATGGTTTATTTAACATTTTTTTTATAATTGAATTGAATGGAAATTTTATTGATAGATCTTTAGGATTGGTCTAGAGGAAAATAATCTTTAAACATTCCATAGTGTCCCAACTAACATTGAAACATTCTTAACTCAAAAAACCTCATGATAAGATAATTTTAAATCAAATTCATAGATCACATGAATATAATAGGGTTCATGATGTTATACGTCAATGTGGTAGTATTTACACAATATATATGAAATTAGTTGAAGAACAATTTAGTATGCCTCATGGATTGAAAAGGAGAATGTAATCTCTTTCCATGTGTTTTCTTTCAGGTGAATGTCTATTAACAAACTGTATAATAAACTTATATTAAATTTTTTTACATTCATTAGAACCATTCTCATGTTTATAATTAATATTATTTCACATATTACCTTGTTGACTACAAATACTTAGACAACTATGTTTACATAGGGTGGTTTTGGCCAAATTCGCTCTAGGTGTAAAAACCACTATTGTTGGTCAAAAATGGTCAATGGGTCATTATAAAACATATAAAGAATGATAAAAATGAAATAATTATCATATTTTTACATCAAATATAATTTTTTAATCAATCATTAAAAACGTTTTTGAGAATGATAATATGTTAAAATCATTGAGACGGTAGGTCGTACATACCCCTAAGTAACATTCCCATTTATAAATGATCATTGCTGAAAGATGATAAGTAACTCAAATAATTCGAGACTGATCATTAGAAAATATATTCCATATTATTTAATAAAATATAAAAATATATATAATTATGATTTGTGAATTTAATCAAATCATGTTGGGGAGGCGGTAGTCCATACGTCCACGAATAACGCTATCACTTTTTATGTGTCTGAAAGTATAATAAAGAAAATGATATATATATATATAGAATTTTAATTATGTCATGAATATAATATATATGTTTTTATGTATCATATTATTAATTATAACCATCATTTATACATTTCATGTATCGTGTGAACGAATCACATCGCTTTGAGGGGTGGTTGTCAACACTTCCCCAAATGATGTTATAATATTAACGTAAAATGGAATGTTTTAAAAGTAGGTGAATTAAAAGGATTAAATAATTATTGAGAAAAAATAAATATCATATATATAACTTATATAAAAAATTTTACATCATAATGGAAACCATGATAGGTGGTAATGGAAATTGAACAATCATCGTTTAGTGTGGCTGTAATTCATCGTTATGAGAAACATTATGTTTGATACCCATTAGATGGTGGAATATATAATTGTAGATCAAAATATCAAAAGTAAAACATACTATATTATTTATGACACTTTTTTTACACATTAAAATAATATTTTGGTTTTAGTGGTTGGTAAATGGAAATGAAACTCCAGAGAAATAGTAAAGAAATAACATTTTATTCATTTAACTTCTATTGGTTTGAACAAGAAGGCTTTGTTGGATATGGTTATTCCCAATGGGATTATTATATGTCTAGGATAGTAATTATGGGAGAATATTTGGGTAGGGGATTCCCAAAATTAAGATTCTTTAGAAGTCTTGGGAATAGGAAGAGGTGCTTGCATTTTATAGGTAAGGAAGATAACTCACTTGGTATTTTTTAAAAGAATTTAGTTGTGAACATGTTATTAACTAATAAAAGTAATAACAAGCAACCCAATAATTTTAGTAGATGGTTAATAAAAAATTATTTCCAACCAATGAGTTTTGGATATGTGGATTGTTCATTTTCTATTTTAAACATACTGTTTAAGTGCAATTCTAATCCTAATTACACCTTAATCACTATTTTTAATATTAATCACATTAAATAATAATTTATGTAAAAAAATATTTTATTTTATTATACCAAAAATTATACACTAATTAAAATATTTCATGTCTAATTTTCACAATTTAAATCATATAAGTGACAAAATTATGATTAATGCTAATCTCATGTATAGGCAGATTAACTGGTTTTTGTAGAAAAATGTTCAATAGGTTTTCATGTTATTCACTGAATTTAAAATTTATATTGAATCTATTTAACTAAATTATATTAATATCTATATAATTGATCCAATGTTACTTTATCATATATAATATAATTTGTAATTAATAATCATATAAAAAAATTATTTTTTTACTAAAACACAATACTTTTTTCTATTAACTAAAAATGATGTTTCGACGAAAAATTCCAAAAATTCATCCTAATATAATTTTGAAACTATGAATTGAAAAACTTTTTTTTATTTTATCAAATTAAATTCATTCAACTGTCAAAATTATGATTTAAAAAGAGGTTCTACATTAAAAGGGATTTAAAACTGTATTAATAAAAATATTGTTTTTATGTGAAATATTGGGTTTGATCATATCTTATGATTACCAAATATATTTGATGAATATAAAAAATTTATTGAATTTGCAACATACTTTATACATTAATATCACTCGCTAATTATAATTAATTTAATCAATTAGGGTGAACCATCTTTGTGAGAAGAAAAAATAGTTTTCTATAAAAAATTCTTTTAATATTAAATTAGTTTTTATATAAATTTATAATTTATTTTTAAACAATTATTTAAATTTATAAAATATAAATTTTAATACATTAGTTAATATTATTCATAATGGGTAGCTTATATATAATTATATTTTATAATATTTTTTAATTATAGATAGTTTTTTGATAAGACAGGGTATTGCATATAGCGCAAGACATCGAAGAAGGTCGTTTTTCTTTATAACACAATATATACTGGAAGGTTGTTGTTTTGTATGATGTATTCTTACCAATTTTCATGTGCCTTGCAAGAAAACTCATTTTTTCATGAATTATAATATATATAATATATTTTAAATAGTGAATATATTATATTGTATACGAATTTTATTTTACATTAAGTGCTTGATGTTTCGTTTCATGAAAAATGTTGAAAACAATGTTGTTACATTATTATTTTGGTGAAACACATTTTTCACACCATATTTAAATTTCATACTTGAAATTTAAAATTGATTACGGTGATCAAATGTATGATAGTTCCTATTATTTAAATCCACATTGTGATAATGTTTCATATGTAATATTCTCTAAAATAGAGAATTGAATGAAAAAAGATCACATGTAATACCATTTAAATAGCTCTCTATATAAGAGAACATAAGTTAAAAGTAGTGATATATAAATTGAGGAAAACATGTCAATATTTTTAGGTCATGTATCACAAACAATTTAATGACCAATAGGAAGTTGAGGGCCTCCGATCCATAAATCATTGATGATATATAAGGCCATCAGTTCAAAGTAAATTTATGTATTATGAAAATGGTTCATTCCTATGTCATTTCACTAATATTTGTTTATTCTTTTATTGACCAATAATGTAACAAAATGGTCATACATGATATGTTTCAATATCATTTAATAAATACGTACTTTTTTGTGCATTTATAAAATTATAATTTATCCCCTTACTGCCAAAAAAATATTTCCAATACTGATTTTTTTGAGTGACTTAATCACTAAAAGAAACTTTTAATGGACCCTAATTCATATAGAAGAGTACACGTCATACTATTTTTCTATTAAAACCTCTAAAAAATAACTATGGTTGCTATATTAATTTCAATTCTTGAAAAGTGTTACTACTAATTAATTATAAATATTTTACCATTAAATTGAATAACTGAAAACAATTAAAATTAACAAGGAAATTACATAGGACATTAGTTTTCATGAAACCCATATCACCCTTAGGTCATGGGTTCAATAACTATGGCCTTACAAGATTTTATTGGTTATAACCCAACATATATGTTATTTCTCTCTTAATACCATATGAATATAACATTCAAATATAATGATGATGGACATCATTGAAATTTTGTTTATCTTTAAATAGAATTTTAACTATGTGTTTTAATACAAACTCAATACAAAATTACCTCATTGATTTTATTTCAACATAGGTCCTTCCTTAGTCTAGTTTTTTTATATAATATAACTAGGAATTCTAATCTATGACACCATATCTTCAATAAAAATATACTTATGTTACCCTAGGTTACATATTATGCATCCAAATACATCACAATGTAATGTAAAGGTAATTTTTTGTATCATATGTATATCCCCCGAGAATGTCAATGTTGTTGCACTTTAGGGCCCGTTTTCATGTACCAGGTTACCTCAAGTATAGCTCGGAACACGTTGTCAGTTTTGTTACTCCTAGGTATATCTATGTCAGAACCATGTCCATATGTAGTATCCAGACATGGATGTATTACCAGGATTACCTGAAAAAGCTATACCATACTAAAATTATATAGCTTTCATATATAAATATTAAAATCTACCTTGTGGTAGTGTTTTATAATCTATATTTTTCCTAAATCCAATTACCAAGGTTGCTAGTAAACTTCCTCCGATAACAAATATAGAGAACTGCCCCTCAATAGCCCAGAGACAATGTCTGTTACTAAATAAATTGGCATTATTACAAGGAATCAAGCCCCGAAGGGCTGATCAGTTATGTACTCATGGTAAACCAGATTCATAAATGAGTATTTCCTTACAAATGGATACATTTATAATTAAATATTATATTTTCATCTAAAAAATAAACAGATTGTGGTTAACTTTATTCCCTAGATAATATTCATGTATTTTATTCATAGTACACATAGATTCTTAGGGAATGAATTACAACAAGGGAGAGCTCTAATGCTCTGAAAGTGAAAAATAAATGCAAATGAATAATTAATCAATGTGACTAGTCAATATAGAATGTTCAATAATTTAACACACATGCCATGTAATCAATAAAATGAATATAAGTATATATGAAATATGGAAATTTAATATATAGAAACCCATTCCATTCAAATAAGTAGATATTGAAAAATAAATATTCCATGGTATGAAACTAAAACATAGTCAATTAATCAATGAAATAAAATGAAATATATCCATAGACATGTCGACACAAAATATCACGAATGAATAGTAAATGAAAATAATATGAGGTAAATTTTTTTAATTATAGACATCATGTATCAAGAACATGAAATCATTTTTCCATCAAGACAGTTCATAGGAATGTTTAAAACTATGGGTCTTAACCCATTTTCACAATTATTCTTCTCATGAGAATCTATCGATGCATTGAGGAACTATATATTTTTCAGGGTCCACCCATCATTTCTAGTCCAAATAATACATCATGTTGAATAATAAAAATATCAAATATCAATTTTCAAATAACCACATTGGATTTAATATTTTAATCAATCATTAATTCCACAATTAATTAAATAACTATTAATATAGGCACCTTATGTAAAGTGGATTACAGTTTTAGAAACAAAAATATCCATGAAACATGAAATAGATAATATTGGGAAATTGAAATGTCAATGATCATGGGAAATTGAATACATAAACATGGTTTATAAATAAATCAATGAAGTTAATGTGAATAATATCATCGGCCAAACCAATAATAAACTTCCCCAAGGATGAATAAGGATGATATCAAAACAAAAAACCCAACTGAGGTAAAATAGGGTGTTGTTGTTGATGATGAAATAAATGATTTAATTTTAAAAAATATATTATTTTCAAAAAAGTCACTCACATTTGAAAAAAAAATTAAATTCAGATAGATGCTTCAATGAAATAATGGATGATAAATCATTACATGTCATAGAATGTAAAAAGAATATTCCTTCTGTATGAAAAAATGTTGGAAAGTGCTCATTTGGAAAGAGATAAGAACATTACTTCTAAGAGAAAAGTAAAAGAAAAAATGGGTATAAATGTCAATAAAAATCATTATAAACTCATTTTTAAATCATTTTAATAAAACATGTTTTTTAGAACAAAATTGGCTCTTTACTAAAGTGTGAAAAAGGTCAGCTTTTCGTTAAGACATTTTCTTAAAAACATTGAGTAATAAAGAGTGAAAAATGGTACTAATACATGAAAATAGTAATGAATAACCAAAGAATAATGAAATTTTTTATTGAAAAATAGTTATATAATTTCATGTAATGTAAATTTTATTGAATTATCAATAATATTAGTCATAATGAAAATAATATTTAAACATTCCAATGTGTCTCATACCACCTTGAAGCATTTTTTAAATCAAAATACGTAATGAGATTATAAATTCAATTTATTTTCATATATACAATTAATAGAAGAGGTTTCATGATTTTAAATATCAATTTGGAAGTATTTACACTATATATAAGCAATTAGGGGAACCAAAATTTAGTATACCTTACAGAATAAAAATTAGAACATAATCTCTTACCTTGTGTTTCTTTTCATGTAAATTGCACTTAACATTCTCTATAATATAATTTTTATAATTTTCTCCTTGATTCAGAACCTTTATCATGGTTATAAATTGTTTTATTTCACTCATTACCCGGTTGTGTAAAACTAATTAAACTACTATGTTTACATGATTTTTCATTGACAAAATTATGTTTATTTGTACAAACATGTATTTTTGGTCGACTATAGTCAAGGGGTTTATTATATCACATCTTTAGAATGATAATCATGACATAATTATCATATTTTAACATAAATTATACTTTTAAAATCAATAAATATATATGGTTATTAGAGTGAGAATATGTTATAATCGTTGAGATGGTAGGTCGTAAGTCAGCGTGAGTAAAATTCCCACTTTTAATTGATCATTGCACACATAAGTTAAGAAACTCAATTAATTCTAGAATTATTATTATATAATAAATTAAATATTATATAATCACATATACTTATATATATAATTTTTTAGCGTAAATTAAATCACATCATGTTGAGGAGGCAGTAGTCCAAACGTCCATGAATAACATTGTCACTTTTTAAATGTGTGAAAGGGTAATAAATAAAATTATATATATATATATATATATTATTAGAAATTTAATTATTTCCTTCATATCATTTTGATGTTTTATATGTCTTATTTTTTCAATTATATCCATCATTTACACATTTCATGTATCATGTGATCGAATCACATCACTTTCAGTGGCAGTTGTGGAAAAATCCTTAAACGATGTTATCATATTAAAATAAAAAAGATATTATTAATGTTAGGAGTATTAAAATTATTAAATATGTATTAAGAAATAATATATATCATGTATATTATATATCAAAAATATTTATGTCATAATGGACACCATGATATGCAATAATGGAGAATTGGACAGTCATTGTTTCGTGGGACAATAATTCACCTTTCACAGAAATATTATATTTATTATCTATTAGATGGTGGTGTTTGTAAGTTTAGGTACAAATATAAGCATAAACATATACTAGTATATTTAATATATTGGTTTTGTTATATATGAATAGAATAAAAATATTTTATGGGTAGGATAATGGAAATGAAACATTTATAGATTGAGAAAAGACATTACCTTTTAATTGGATAACTTCTTTTGGATTGAACCAAAAGGCATTGTTGGAAGTGTTTCTGAACAAATGGATGATTATATGTAATGTATAGGAATTATTGTATAATATTTGGTAAATTATTGGCTAAAATTTAGATTTTTGAGTAGTGTGAGGATTGGGTTGAGGTGTTGTCCTTTTATAGGGAAGGAAAAGGACTCACATTGTATTTTTAACAATATGTTAGGTGTTCACATGTTATTTCACAGTAAATGTAATAAAATACACCAAAAAATTATAAATGGAAGGTAAATTTCCGAAATATTTCCAACCAATGAGTCTTGGACACATGTATTAGTCATTTGTCCCCTTAAAAATTGGGTTTCAGTCCATTTTAAGACAAATTAGAACTTCATCACTGTAATTAATTTTAATCACTTTCAGAAATAATTTTGTGTAAAAAAAAATTTATATTATTATAACTAAATATTATCTAGATAAAAAAAATTTATGACTTACTTTAAAAATTCTAATCACGGAATCGGCCAAAGTAAAATTTATGCTAGTCTCGCAGACACACATATTTACTAGTTTTAGTAGAAAATTGGCCAAAAGATTGTTATGTTTTTATAGCTAATTTAAAATATATAATGATTATAATGAAATAAATTATATTAATATATATATAATTTCTTTAATATGACTTGAAAAAAAAATTGTAATATAATTTTAAATTAAATATCATTTAAAAGAAATGGAATTTTTTAACTAAAATGCAGTATTTGTCACTATTCAAATTAAATTGACATTTCATTGAAAAATCCCAAAAGACATCATAAGTTAAATTTGATATTATTAATTCAAAAATATTATTTATATTATCTATTTATGTTAATAAAACATTAAAAATAAATATTTAAAAATAATTTTTTCATTAAAAGGCAGTTACAAATGCCTAAATAAAAATATAGGGTTTTTTATGAAATATTGGGTTTCATCCTATAATATTCCTAAAAAATCTATTTTATGAATATAAAAATTAATTTATTGAATATGTAACATATTTATTAATATAATATCACTCACTAATTGTAATTAATTTAATATATTAGGTTAAACCATATTTGTGAATATAAAAATATAGTTCATTATAAAAAATTACTTATAATATTAAATTAGTTCTTATATTCAAATCTATGTTATTTGTAACAAATTATATATTTTTATAAAACATATAATTTCATAATTTATCATATTATATTCATAACTCCTTGTTTGTGTCTTATTATATTAAATAATAATGTTTTAATTTTAGATTGTCTCTTGAAAATACTCGATATTGTGTATAGCACAAGACATCGAAGAAAACCACTTTTACATGTAACACAATATATAGAATAATGTCATTGTTGTGTATAATTTATGATTACCCAATATCATGTTCTTTTCTGGATAACTCATTCTTTCATTTATTTAAATATATAAAATATAAATTGAAATGTAAATATATTATAATTTATATGGATACTATATTACATTATGTGTTTTCTGTCATGTTTCATACACACTATCGAATACAAGGTTATTAAATTAGTTTTTGGGTGAGTAAAATTATCACAACCATATTTAAATTTCATCATTGAGATTTAAAAATGATCATGGTGATAGATTGTTTGAAACATCCTATATTTTAAATCCCATATCGTGAAAATGGTTCATAAGTAATCTTTTATAAAAAATAGAATTGGAAGTACAAAGATAACCTAGAATACCATGTAACTAAGTCTATATGTATTATAACATTAGTGGAAAGTAGATATATATACTTATAAGGAAACTTTATATATTTTTAGGGATTTAATGAATTTATCCATCACTAACAAGTGAATGGTCAATGGAATGTTGAGGTCCACATTGCCAAAAATCGTTGATGATAGAGAAGGCCCTAAGATCAACAAAAATTTTGGTATTGTGAAAACATTTTATTCATATGTAATTTTACTAATTTTGGATGTTTATTTTCTTGAACATGATTATAATGAAATATTATAACATGAAAGGTTTTAATATCATATGTAAAATACAAACTTTTGGTTTCTCTTTGATCAAATTCTAATTAATCCCTCTACTCGCAGTGAAAATAAATACCTAAAATGATTTATTTAACTAATTAAATACTAATAAATTCATTTAAAGGATCTTAATGCCTACAAAAGAGTGATATATCTTACTATTTTCTCCAACTATCTCCCAAAAAGTAATATGGTTAATAAATTATTTTATAATCCTAAAAATATTTACTTATTTTTTATTATATAGTTTAAATCATTAAATTTTTTAACTAAAAATAGTTTAAATTAATATGTTCATTTTTTAGGAAAGTGGATGGCACAAAACCCTGATCATCCTTCAGTCATGGTTTCAAGACATATGGAACTTCCAAATTTGATCAGTCTTCACTCATCTAATAGTCTGTTCATTTCATTAAACCATATTTACATAACATCCAAATATAAATATGATGTACATCATTGAAATTAGGTTTATTTCTAAATAAAATATTAAATAAGGTACTCAATGAAAACTCAATACATAAATATCTCATCCATTTTTTCCCACATAGGATATTCCTTGGTATATGGTTAATATATAATGTCGTTAGATGAATTTCTAAACCATGACACCATATATTCAATATAAAACTCTTTAGGATTAACCTATGATACTTGTGTCAAAATACATCAAAAATTTTTTAATGGAAAATTGGATTATACTATGTATATCCCATGAGAGTTTCAAACTAGTTGCGCAGTAAGTATAGTTGTCATGTACAAAGTTACTCCGAGTCATGCTCGGAACAGCTCATTAGAGTTGTTACTCCAAGGTACATATATTCCTGAACCATTCCATCTTTTAGTATCCTGATAGGTATTTATTTCTAGGAAGACCCATATAATATATAAATAACAAAAAATATATGGGTTTCATATATACTTCTCTAAATTCTACCGTAGGGTTTGTTGTTATAATCTAGATTTCTCCTAAATCCAGTTCCCTTTGATTATACTAAACATTCTCAAACACAAACTATAGCAACCCAGCTCCAGATATACCAAAGATGGTGTGTAATACTAAATACATTGGACTGATTAGTATGAATCATACACCGAAAGACTGATCATTTTATTAGTCTTGGTAAACTAGATTCATAACTTAGTGTTGAATTAAAATTTGATATACTATTTTCCACAAATTGTTTTTTTATAAACAAATAAACATCTTGATAATAACTCTAATCCATCTATAATATTCACACATTTCAATAATAGCATGATTCTTGAATTAATGGTGAATAAAATATAATAAGGGTGGAATCAATTGCTCAGTAAGGAAAAAATAAAGCCGAAGAAATAATGAATCAATTTGAATAGTCAATATGGCATGGTTAATGACATAAAAAGTGTACCATGTATTCCTTTAACTGAATGAAATTACATAGTCAATGTGGAAAATTTATAACCAGAAACACATTCTATTAAAATAAATAGATATGTAAAAATAAATATGGTGAGGTATGCAACTAAAATACATGTCATTCATCAATGAAATGATATGAAATGTATCCATATATATGTCGATGCAAAATATCATTAATGAATAATAACAGAAACAACTATATATGAAATGTAATTCTTTATAGACTACATGTCGTAGGAACATTGAATCCTATTACCGTCATGAGAATTCACTAGAAGGATTAAAAATATGGGAAGATTCCAATATAAGAAATTATTAGAATCAGGGGAACCGGTCGAAGCATCGAGGAGATATATAATGTCATGGATACAACTGTCATTGCCAATCCAAATCATTCCTCATATTAAATATTCAAAATAAAGAATATTCCTTATCAAATAAAAATATTGGATGATATTTTTTGATCTATAAAAAACTCCCCAATTAAAAAAATGACTACCAATGTAGGCACTATTTGTAAAATGGTGTACAGATTAGGAAATAGTAATATCCATGAAACCAGAAATGGATACCTTGGGTAATTTCAATTTTCAATGATCATAAGAAATTGAATATTTCATGGTGAATAAAACAAAAATCCTGGAAGTGAAGTGGAATATTATCCTTGTAAATATTATCAATAAACCATCCATTTAGATAATTATGTTGGTATCTACACAACAAACCCATGTGGCATAAAATAGAGGATTTTTGTTGTTGATAAAATAAAATATTGACTATTAAAAACAAAATTCTCGATGAAAATATCCGTTTATTTGGAAAAAATTTTGAAATGAGAAGTATGCTTCAATGATATGATAGTAGATAAATTTGTACATGTTTCTTGAGGTGAATAGAATATTCATTTTGTATGGGAAAAAGATAAAAAGTGACTTATTTGGAAAGAGACAACAAGATTCATTCTAATAGACTTGGGAAAGACAAGAGGGTAAATGATTCATTAAAAAATAATTATCAAATCAGTTTTGTAAACATTTTAATAGAACAATGTTTTTAGAATAAAAAATGTTCTCTGACAAAAGATAAAAATAAATTGAGGTTTTCTTAAGAACATTTTCATAAACACGTTGACTTTCAAAGATTGGGAAATGGTAATAATACAGTAAAATGATCATGAGTAAAATGATATTATTAAAGGGGATTATTGAGAAATGTTCATATAATTCCATAGAATATAAATTTCATTGAATGATCATTAGTATAATTCTTGAGGAAAATAATCATTAAACATTCAAGTGTCGCATAACACATTGAAATATTATGAAAAAAACCTCATTAATGGATAATAATAAATGAGTGTATTATGTAACATGAATATAATATGATTCTTGATATTATATGTAACCAATGTATTATTTACATAATATGTATGAAATTAGGTGTACGACAATTTAGTATGCCTCCTAAAGTAAAAATGAGGCATGAATCCCTTACCTTGTGTTTCCTTTTAGGTAAAAATTCATTAAATTCCAGTATAATAAAATTATCTTATTTTTGTAATAACATTATAAACTTTTTATTATTTTCATTTACTTTAATTTCACATGTTTCAATGAGATGTAAAACTACTTAAATAATTATGTTTATATCGTGGGTTTTTTAAAAATTTCGGTTTATGTGTCAAAACAACTATTGTTGGTCAACTATGGTCAAAGGGTAATTATATGACATCTCAATAATGATAACCAAGACATAATTATCGTATTTGTAAATAAAATTAATCTTTTAATGTCAAACATTAAATTTGTTTATAAAAATGAGGATATGTTATAATCCTGACGATGGTAGACCATACATACTCACGAGGGACATTTCAATTTTTAAATGATCATCGAGGAACGAAATTAAGAAACTACAATCATTCTAGAATGGTCCATATATTTGAAACACCATATTATTTAATAAAATGTAAAAATATATAGATTATGTTTGTGTAAAAGTAATCACATCATGTTGAGGATGTGGTAGTCCCCTGTTCCATGAACAACGTTAAAACATTTTAATTGTGTGAATGTGTAGTAATGAAAATAACATATAGAAATATATTTATATATTTAAAGAAACTTAATTATATCATTAATATCATATATATGTTTTTTAAGTATAATATCTTTATTATAACCATCATTTATATATTCCAAGTATTATGTGAACAAATCAAATAACCTCTAGGAGGCAGTACTCAACACCACCTCAAACGACATTATCGTATTAATGTAAAAAGGAAAGTACTAAAGGAATATGTAATAATAGTATTAAATAAGTATTAATAAAAATAAATATAATATATAAAATATATAATAAATTTTTACAACTTAATTTCCACCATGATAGGCGGTAATGTAGAATTGGAAAATCAACATTTCATGAGGTAGTAATTTTCGATTCACAAAAACATTAGGTTTGTTACCCATCAAATGGTGGTGTGTGAATGTGTTGGTCTATATGTAAGGATAAAATCTTCCTATAACATAAAATATATTGTTTTTGTTACTAAATGAATGAATAATGAGAAATTAGGGGTTGGAGAATGGAAATAAAACTATAGATTTTGAGAAAAGACATTACCTTTTAATCAGGTAACATCTTTTTATTTGAACCAAAAGGCATTTTTAGAGATATTTATGCCCAAAGGGATAATTTTATATTGATTATATGAATTTTCGGAGACTATTTAGGCATGTATTGGTAGCAATTAAATTTTTTAAGATGTGTGATGAATTATTAGAGGTGGTGGCCTTTTACTGCATATGAAAAGGACTCACATGGTATTTTTGAAAATGAGTTAGGTGTGTACATGTTACATACTAATAAAAGACACACCAAACCCCAAAAAAAATTATGTTATGGTGAATGTCCTAAATATTTCCAACCAATGGGAGTTTTAAATGTGGATAGGTCATTTGTGCCCTTAAACATTTGTCCATTTTTAATCCTAATTACTTTATAATCAATGTATTTAATTTTAATCACACTCAGTAATCATTCTTCTCAAATGATAAGATGATATTATTACACCAAAAATATTTTATTAATTATAATGGTGTATGTAGGATTCTCGAAATTCAAATCATAGAAGGTGCAGACTTAATATTATTGCTAATCTCATAGATAGAAGTATTATGTTGTTTTAGTAGAAAAATATTAAAATTATTTTTATGTTTTTATATTCATATTAAATGTTATATTTATTTTAATTAAGTAAATTATATTAATAAATTCATAACTTAAACAATGTTACATTAAAAATAATAATAATATAATTGTACATTAGTAATTATTTAAACGAAATGGTAGTATTTAACTAAAATAAAATATTATTCATTATTCACTAAAAAAGGATGTTTCTCAGAAAAATCCCAAAAAATAATCATAATAAAATTATGATATTATAAATTCATAAATGATATTTATTTTAAAAAATTTGATACATTTAGCTATAAAAATTAATATTTAAAAATAGGTATTCCCTTAAAATGTATTTCAAAATGCATAAATTAAAATATAAGATTTTTTCTGAAATATTGGGTTTGAGCCTATATTATGCTTACCAAATCTAATTGATGAATATAGAAAATAATTGATTGAATATGTAAAATATTTATTACCTTAATATCACATACGAAGTATAATTAATTTAATCTATCAGGGAAAAACAACTTTGTGACAAAAAATGGTTTTCTATAAATATGTTCTTTTAATATTCAATAGGTTCTATTATTCATTTTTAATTTATTTGAAACCAAAAATTTAGTTTTATAAACGATATATTTTTATATTTTAGTTAATAATATTCATAAATTCTAGTTTATATCTATTTATATTAAATAATAACTTTTTATTTATAGATTATTTCTCAGTAATACTTAGTCTTATATATAGTAAAAGCCATCAATGTTCGTCAGTTTTTCATGTAATACAAGCCATATAGGAAGGTCATTGTTTCATTTATTTTATTTTAAACCAATGCGACGGTCATTTCATAAATAGCTCAGTGTTTTATTCGTTGAAATATATAAAATAGATTTTAAATAGAAAATATATTATAAAGCATATGGATATTATTATACATTATGTCCAAGTTGTCACGTGTCATACATACTATCAAATACATGGTTATTAATATTGTTTTTAAAGGCCGTAAAATTATTAGGTAGTTTGAACAGGAATGTTATGATCTTGATCCTCTAGCATTGTATTCATGCAGAAAATAATAACAAATAAATGTTTAGAAAGTAACATCCCCTTAATTGAGAGTTGATAATGGTAATTTTACATTACGTGGGAGTGGATGATTTAAATTTTCCCTTATATGGGAAATGATATTGATCATTTCTCACCAATGACATATTTGATGTTACTATACCTAGTATCTATCATACAAAAGTGTATTTGGTGATGGTGATGAGTTTTTTTCATTTGATATTTGTGCCATTGATTTATGGAACTATTTTATTTATGAAATCAGTTTTTTGTCAACTATTTTATATGAAATTTACAATTATAGGTATTTTAATTTTTTGTAATATCTTATATTTATTTAAATTAAATAATTGTTTGATTCAAATATGATCAAGATATTTCCTTCATATTTTTTAAAATTGATAGCATGATTGGTTAATTTCATTGACAACTTTTTAGGGACACTTGGTGAATTCCCACATGGCATTGTATCTCACACCATACAACTTACATTATTAATTTGTAAATTTTCATATATGTGGTATAAAAAATGGAATGTTCCTCTTAGTGGATATCGCTGATCATGATCCTTTGGTCTTTGAGTGATGAAGGTGAATTATCGATATGAAATTAACTTGTTTCATGGGATGATTGAGTTTTCATATTTTCATATAATAACATTATGGATAATGTACTAGGTTGGATTTTTATACATTTTTATGGTACTTTATCCCATTTTATTGTTGATAATTTTTCCATGTAACCATTTTTTTTACACTGCTTTTGTTTAAAATTCATTCCCTGTTTATTCAGGTATGATTCTAGGTGATATTATTCAACTAGTGGTGATCAAGAATTAACTTTCTTCCATATAAATGCTAGATCATATAGCATGGTACATAGATATTCATGTTGTTTCATGACATTATTTTAACACAGACATTGGGACTTTCCATAATTGTTCCAATGTTTTCCATTATTAGACATGTATAACTAGATTTTGGGATTCCTAATTGGTTCATGAATAAACAAGCTGACTGTTTATACTATTACCATTAATATACTTTAATTTTTTACACTCTTTATCATGTGATCACTTTAAAATTTTGTACAGGTAATGTCCTATTGAGACACTTCTCATGTACAATTCTTGGGAATTTTGGTTGGCTTTTAGATTTCAAAAGTTAGGATCCAGGAAGGTAAAGGTCCTTATAGTTTATTTTTTAGCTTTCGATCATGGATAGGGTGTGGGTAAGGATAGACTATAGAGGACACAAATAGGTTTATTTATATGAGTATATAATTTCGTTTATTCAAATTACTTTTTGGATAATATTTTCACATTAAAAGATATTATAGTATAGTCAATATTATTATTTTATTTACTGTATGTTTAATCTAATAATTATTATCATTAATTATTTTGTTATTGTTCATGTGATGTGATATTGAGGGTACAGTCTACTCAATGATGAATTTTGACCCTTACTGCAATACAGAAACCTCTTGATTATGTTGAGTAATATAAAAGTTCATGTGACCTTTTATATCAGATACAATGGTTTGGGTGATGATGTTATATCAAATTCATACATAATTGGATGATATATATCCTAATATCATTCATAAACCAGACTAATTGTAATCCATGGGTTGATTATGATGCTCTTATGATCCGGGACGCTTCAAATTACATCTACTATTTTTCTTCGATTATAGATCATAAAATTCTAGACATATTTTCTCTACTTATGTAAATATATGTATATAATAATGTTTTTAAAAAACATTTACTAGCGTAAACTGTTGTTTTATGGTAAAATAATTATTAATATTGATATATTATTAATATTTTTCGACAACTATATTTCTGATCACATAGATCCTACAGGTCGATTTACTTGTGGTATTGGATATGGATTTCCATTATTGACACTCTAATGTGAAAAACATGCATAATATGTGGATCCCACTGATAAATTTTATTTCACATAATTAGTTTTGAAGGGTTACTAATATTTGACATCATGTGAATAAAATTGGGATTATCATATTTTATGGCATGAATTACCACATCTATAATGACTACATACATTATGTTTTTAATATATAATCTTGGATGTTTTGAAAGATATATCTCGTTGTTTAACTCCATATTTACACAGTTTTTTTGGTCCACAAATGATATAATGAATTTTGATAATCATTATAATGATAAAAATACAATAATATCCACATTATTAGTGAAATATATTTAATTTTAAAATGATTAAATAATGATAATTACATACGTGATGAATTATAGAATGTTTAATAAGGAAATATCATGGTGATGTAAGAATATGAGGTTTTATATATTACGAATTGATGAAAAAATATGATGGACGATGAATCATTAGATTATATTATTACAAGGGTTAATGATATAGAATGAATTGTTAGAGGATTCGGTGAGGGTTTGTATGATTAAATTGAGGTTAAGAATATACTACAGACCATTCTCGATAGTTTGATGATAAAGTCATAAACCTTAAGGTTTTTGATCTAGTAAAACATACATTCTATTTTTCATATAGAATACACAAAACCTATGATTTGGGAAAGGAAAATATCTGAATAAATAAAGAATATATTGAAAAAAAATTAACCATTAAATACAAAAATTTTGAGAAAACAAAGAAAAAGGTGTATATGATGAATTTTTTCACTCTAAATTTAGACACAATGTAAATTAAAATATCAAAAATTATTTTTCTCTTATATCTAAATATGATAAAAGGATTTGGGAAACTATAAGGAAAACATTCCACTAAAATTAAATAACTATGGTAATATTTGAAACATTATACAAAACATTCCAAATATTAATGAAAATGAATCTAACAAAGATTAATAAGGAAGGTCAATAATTTTCAAAAATAATATTTCCACTATGTCAATGATTTCATCCGAAGGAAATATTATTAATTTCTCTAAATATGAAAAATGAAATTTTATATCAGTTTTTAAATAATATGAAAGAAATTTTGTTGACTAAGACATTGAAACATCCAATGATATTAATATGAAATTATATATTACTAATATTAATGAATAAATTATCAATACACATTACTATATTGATATTTATTTTTAGTAAGAAACTAAAATTATTTCTCTAATATATAGTTAAATGAATAACATTATAAAATCTATAAACTAGATATGAAAAAAAACTTTTTGATATAAAAATATATTCGTTGTATAAAATTATTTATTAACATAGAATAAAATTAAATGTTGTTGGAAAATATTTATTAGTCAAAAATGTTTATTAATACTAAGAAGAATATTAATACTATCATGAAATAAATTATGATGGTAAATATCAACGAGAGTAATATTTTAAAACAATAATAATAATAATAAATTATGATTTAGTCTTTATCATTTTTAGACTTTTAGAATTCAGGTTATAATGGTTGAGTGATATCTAGTAATTATGATGTTAAAAAAACTTATATAGATCACTTATAAAGATTGAATTTGATCTTTATGATTTTTGTGGGATTTCTGAATAATTGAACCCAATGAAAAAGACCATTATAGTATGAAATAAAAACAATACAAAATTTAATTGTTAAAAGACTATAAATAGGTAATGAATAAATCAGTGTATTATGGGATATCCAAATAATTATTTTTTCTCAAAAATGATCAATGATTGATATCTATAATAATATTGAAACACTTGTATTTAATTATATGTTGATTTTTTTTCAAGATGAATATATAAAATACATTGTTATTAATGTAATAGTCGAATAATTAGGAATAAATAAAAAGGTTATACATAATACATCATAATTTATATGAATCTTTATGTTTTAGGAGGTATTCATTGAGTTGTATTCATCCCACTAAATGATGAAATATTCAGAGGAATAAGAATATAAAAAACAAAATATTTTAAATTGATTTCAATAATTATAGGAAATATATGGGAGATGTAAAAAATTTGTTCACAATTATTGCATTTGTCCAACAATCCTTCTAACATAACTTATAAAAAAATAAGTCTCATTTGAATAATAAAAACGCAATGAGAACTATTTAATTTTAAAAGTGTCACTAAATGATTAAAAAGGGTAATATCCTTATATGTGATTTTGTGGGTATTAATTAAATATTACGAGAAATATATTATACTAAATAATGTTGATTATTATAATGAATTTTTAGTTATGTTTATATACATTGGGCCACATACAAAAAAATTTAGTTTATATTCTTTTTATAAGGTGTAAGTAAGTTTTCAAGTAGAAAATGTATTTATTTGGGTGAAGAAGAAAATTTCAATTTGTTTTTAAACACTATTATAGTGAAAATTTGGTTGCTTTGAGGATATATGGTTTCTAGTTGAAATGATAAATGTTGTGAGGTTCATAATAATTTGAGAGAAAACTATATGTAATTTAGTCTGAGTGGGAGGCTCTCAGACTTCATTAAAATTGAGTATAAGAGAAGAAATTTTATTTTGGAATTGAAGTATTAGCTATCATAAATATAATAATTTGAGTATTATTTAACAAATAGAATAAGAACATTATTATTCTATGAGAAATATATAGAGGAACTATATGTGGACTACATTTAAATAAAATATGATACAAAAATAAGTCACAAGAACGTTGACACTTATGTAACTCAACTAATTGAATTATATATATTTATAAATGTGGGATTATAATAATGAAATAATAAATATTGATAAATACATTATTTCAATTATTGATTACCGTAATCACATTACGTATTTGATATTAATAAAATTTATTTAAAATACTCTTATGATGATTAACGGTTTTAGAAGAACTATTGAAAAGGAATCGTGTTAATTTTTAGATGATACTAAGATAGATAATGTTGTAGTGTACACTATTGAAATATTTTAATCATTCCTTCAAAATAATGTGGTTCTCTATGTACAATGTGCACTATCTACACTGTAAAAAACATTGTCTATCTCATTATATAATATATTATGGGAGATGCATCCAGAAACATTGATATATCTTGATAATTTCTAATATATTTGTTGATAGTCTATTTGATAAAGAGTTAAAATTCATAATCAACACTTATATAGAAAAAAATAGACATTTTCTCATATAATATGTATTAAAAACCCCATGTTTGAAGTACATAAGTTTATTTATCATCCTTTTAATTATTGATGTCAATGGATTATACCATTTAATGATTGATAAACGTGGTGTGTGGGATAGATATTTTGGGATTAATAACTGTATATATGATGGTCTTGAAGGAAAAAAAGTATATGATAAAGATCATTATCACTATTCATGTTAAATAGTCTAGTATTTCAATAAATTAAATCATACATTATATACCATGTTCTTAAATTGGTGGAGATACATCCTTTTTAAATCAATATTAGTAGGGGTTTTCAAATTGTTTTATAAATTCTAATTCAATAATGGATGAAGGTTTTGATTAATCCAACTTAATTGATGAAAAAATCACTTCTAAAAATAGGATAAGAAAATCGGTGGTGTTCTAAAACTTCATTAAACATCAAAGATAGTTGGATTAATCTAGGTGGTCATTATATTCATAAAGACTACATCAATGTTTCCAAAATTAAACAATTATGTGTTGATGGTTTTTTGGATCATAAATAGTGGGTTGATTTTAAAAATAATAAAATATATTAGATAATGAAAAAAACCTGATATTTTCTTACATTGATTGATCAAATAAATGTTATCGTAACAAAGAGTTTGTCCTATAAAAAATTCAATTTAAAAGGAAATATTATGGAAAATATGGAAATAATTATCCACAAGGGGTATTATATGGGCGAAGCAATTCACATTGTTCAATCCTTAAATGTTTTCCTTTATTCGAGACAGTGTAGATATTTATAGTCACTTTATAAAAAATGAAATTTAATATATTCTATATATATTGATGGTATGACTTCATAAATGGTAAATTATAAAATGATGATAAACATAGAGGAATATTTCCTGATAATGGTTATTATATTTTTATCGTGATAAAGAATGAACTATACGTGTTGAAACAAGCCTGAAGATCCTAATATACAACATTACAAACCATTTCCATTTTTTGATGTTCAATGAAAATTATGTTGACCACAAAGTATTATAAAATTTTTTATTGATCAGATATCAAAAATATTCACGATATTATGTTGTTTTGTTGTTACCATCTGACCTGTCGATATTTTCATTGAATATTTTTTAAGTGGAAAAGGAAACATATGTTTCATTAGTGTTAATCCCATCATGCCTTCACAATAGAATATCTAAATAGGGAGATTATTCATTAATAATTTTTCCCTATGCGTATTATATTTCTTATTTATGGGGAGAATATATTTACATATTGTTTTATAATGGGGTATGTTGTTAAATATGTTTTTGGGATGTGTTTCTAATTTTGTGAACAATTTATGAAAATTTATAAATATATTAGTATGAATAACTATTAGGCCTCTTATTTTGAGGTTATGTTAACAATTTCAATAATGTAAATAAAGATTTGGATTTTATGATAAATTTTTAACAATCATCAATCACAAGACATCATGAAGATGGTTCAAGGGGAAAAATAATTTTATTTCTCAATTGTAATCATGCGTTTTACGGGATGTGAAGAAGAGTAATTATATAAAATCATAAGGGTTATTTTTTCAGTATTTTTATTTCATGCATTGATTTATCATTAATATAACATCAAATATTAAATTTTCATTATTACTATGATTTTGGGTGTTTGAAATATATTTATAATCCTTGAGTTGTAAAAATTGAAGGTTTGGATTTTTTTCTTCAAGAGTTATATTTGATTTTTTTGATCCAAAGTTTTATGTAAAAGTAAATTTAAAATAAGTTTACATGATAATTTTGTTTCATTTTTTTCAACACTTAAATCATGATAAACCCCAGTGTTATATTGATGATTCATTTAAGGTGATTTTTTCTATATTAATTGGAAAATATTTTAATAAAATTGAATGATATAATTTGTATATTGAGTAAAATTATTTTATGTTGAGTGAGATTGTATTATTATGAAATCATAACCAGAGTAACATGAAGCCGTGATCAATTCAGGTATCAATGATATTGATAGTCGTGGATCTTAGAGACCATAATGGGATGATATTGTTAAATTGTTAGTGGGATGGTATAATGGGACATAATGGTAGTGAGGTCATGGAACAGGGAGGTGATATGAGACGAATTGGATTATTTTGTTATATTATATATGATATGAATATAGTAGACTTATGACACTTTTGATGAGGTATTTTGGTGAAGTAGGGAATGAAAATATTGTTATGTGAAAAAAGTGTTTAGGTGAACATTTTAGTAAAAAAAATTCCTGTTTAAAATGATAGTATTTTTAATTTTATTTCATTTATACATGATGACTCCCAAGTGGTACCCTCTTTGTATAACTAATACATTTGAAATCTAACTGTACAATGTTAGTTCATGTTCCAATTAGTATATTTTCTTAGATAAAACAGTGGTATAAACAAATTCATGTTGCATTTTTTGGTGTGTGAAGAAGAGTTGAGGTCGAGGAATTGAAATAAGGATCATCTTTCTTTTGTATATATTTTTGTTTATTTAAAAATTTACTCTACCAACCTAGGTGACTCAATATATTAGAATAAAATTACTGTTGTCTGAGATAAGGACATTCTCACTATGAAAAATGTCACATGATGAATGAAATGTAACAATCTAAAATGCAAAGTATAGAGCCCTCTAAATTATCATTTATTTTAAATAGTGGGTTAAAAAATATAGATCTATTTGAATAATATATTGTGAAACACACAAAAGAGGATTTCATGGAAGTTATATTTTAAAATATAATGTCAAACATGTCCCGTTGAATGACTTGGTTAGAATATATTTCTAGATTTCAGTTGATATAATGATATATATAATAAATAACCCAAAATACTTTTTAATACTCTTATAATTTCTCACAATCCATCAAGGATGTATAACATGTCATATACAATCTTGTAGTTGAAAATAATGTGAACGAAAAAATGTGTGCGTTGAATTAAGGAAATGATATGAATATGAATTTCCAAATAGAATTATATCAGATTTTATAGAGAATAAAATTGATAAATAGTTTGGGTTATGTATTGATATATAGTGGAGGATAGGGTAATAGAACAATAAAGATGATATTGGTGCATCACATGTATAATAAGAAGAAGACAATTACATGACTGTAGTATGAATGGTAGTACTGTAATAGTTAAATGATTGATCATTTAATTGATGGATATCTATTTTTTTATAAAAACACTCAATGAAACTGTATATATATTTAAAAACACAAATTCGGATATATGTGAAATGAGTTACTGGATAAAAAAATTTCATTGTAATACATAATATCATAAGAAAAGGACTTGTGATCATGAGTGATTGTAAGTCAGACCAAGGATATTCCTTCTCATCCAGAGAGGTGACCCTTGTTAGTATGATTTTGAATGTAATGTTTTTGCATTATTTTATATAAATGAGTATTCCAAAAACAATATTTAGTTGTAAATTATATTAAAATTGTAATTAATTATAGATCATTGAGTAATACCACCCAATCCTCCCACTATAAATGATAGTATTAATCCTACAAGAGGATTTTTAGAGAATACCAATAAATGAGGAACATGTAGAATAAGAGAGATAATGTCATTCTAGAACGTTCTAAACAGTTCCCCATGAAACCGAACTCTGTTAATGTCAATATAATTCAGGGAATCAAGTGAGTTGTTCAATAAAAAAAATTTAATTATTACACATTAACCATAAATTCATTATAAATATGTATCTTATAAAATCATTTAGTGGTGTTTATAATATGTTATAATAGAGAAGGCCTCTCAGATAATATACCAAATGATGGTAGGGCCATAAAATTTCATTTCCCATCAGAATATAAGAGAGATGAATATATATATATCCCCTCAAATAAAACAATTTGTATAAGGATGTTCATTGTATAGGTTATAAAAAAACAAACCTATAATACCATAATATAGTTCCAATTAGAGCTCAAAAAAAGGAAACAATTGTGTTCCATATCAATACTGGTTTGGGTTCCAGTTATAGGGCATCAAAATTTAACAATGGGAAAATTTTAACTTGAAAATAATTTAAAACTACGGATTTTTGTTCAAAAAAGATCATATTATAAAAACATCGTTGTTTCTTCCTAAGGTGGCACGTTAGGGGCACTACCAAATTGTCTGACTGTTAAAAAACATTTTTCTATTATTATACATAATTTCAGGTATCCATTATTTTTTAATCCTGATCCTCATCCTTATCCTACAAGGGGAATTAGATTAACCCCTCCGAGACTGGGAAATTAATTCCCTTTTTCATTATGTTCAGAGGTTTTACTATTTATGGGAATCATCATGTGATTACATGGGTTTATGTTTTAGTACAACAAATTATCCTATGATATGATTTTATATGATGGTATCCAATGGGATTTTTTGGGGAGCCAAAACACCCAACGGCCCTAATATCCATGATTCATGGACTTTCATTTCAATGGTAGACACTCATAGGATGAAAATTTTTCCAACAAAACAAAAGGTCTCTATTGGTCAAGTGTATGAAGGGGTGGGCTCAAAACACCTTTTAGGGGGGGAAATTTTGTTGGAGTTGGTGGCCTAGAAAAAACTACTTTGTACTTTATTCATTAAAAAAACCTTATCACATATTGATTGCTCTTCTATGTGACATGTCATGTGATAATGTCCTTAGGACAGGTGTTGCATTAAAGGGTCATAGCGGATCCTTGATATGATGAGAAACTGGAAGTTCCATGAAACAGTTCTTGAATGTATGTTCTATGGCCAAATGATATTATTTGAGGGACACAAATAATACAGGTCATTAGGGGTGAGGACTCATTAAATTTGTGGCACCTTCTCATGGTGTGTGCCTTTGGTAATATCCATGAGGATATTATGAGAACGAGACCCACCAGTAGGAAATCCACATTTAATAGTGTCATTGGATATTCCTATCTGCGGACGTGTGTATTGGTCCTCAGACTTTAAGATTATTATTAATGGGTATTACAACTCGCGCACTTAGATGTATTGATGAAAACTGTGACGACGCATTGTTCGTAGCGAGGTAGGATACGTTGGGTGCGTCATGAGTAATACTGTATTAATAGATAATGCAAGAAAGGATTAGTCCCTTCTGTTCCATAATAGAAGTAGATATCTCATGACCTTTTATGGAATTGATATAGCCTAAATAAATCCTTGTCCATGGTAAGGTGTGGGCAAGTTCAATTCCGGGAAGTTAAAGACAGAATAATCAAGCACATGGGTTGATGGCACTAGCATGCAACCTGCATGATTGAAGATATCAAGACGAAGGGATTATATTACACGTTAAGCGTTCGTAGGAGGTGACACGTCATTACGGCGTTAATTTCATTCTCTATGGGTGCCTTGGCGTGTTGCTAGATGCTATCCTTCAACATTAGGAAGGCTCATCCTAATACCACTACGAAAGAGGCCTAGAGGGCCACACACTAAGTGTGTCCATGTATCTCAGTTAAATATTAATTTAACAAGTTAAATAAATATTATTCACAACTATGGTTTAATAATTATTTAAGGATTTCTGATCGCATTTATTTTGACACTAGTTATTCGAGAGATTATGAAGTTCCCAGATCAGTGCGAATCACTGAGAGGGGGAGGGGGTGAATCAGTGATCCATTAAAACTTTTTACTAATCGATTCTTTATCAATTAAACCTCTATGGCTTGTTAAGGCCTCGATCCACTCTTCTTGTATCTCTCAGCCTTTCCTCGAGTGATGCAGTAAATGTAAAGGCACAAGACACAAGGATTTACAAGGTTCGACTCCAAAGGCATACGTCCTTGCCATGTTGGTTCAACACCCCAACATGGTTTCTTCCATTATAATCTGTTAGTTTTACAATGGTCGATGTAGAGTCCCACTGTATCTCTCCTGAGTCCCATAGGAGGGTCTTTATACTGCGTCCCACAGAGTTACCAGAGTCCCACTGGCCTTCTTTAGAAGCTCACTGAAGACTTCTTCCACCCTGAGTCTCACAGGGGGCTTCTCCTGGCTCCTTAGGTCACACGAGTAGCTCTTCTTCTCTTTATGTTCGTCAAGTATCTTCAGAAGACTGGGATAAAGACTGCTGGCCTTGCTCTTCACTTCTGATCACTTGATCAGGTCTTCTCGTCTTGCTCAGGATTTATCTCCTTCTTCTCAGGATGACCTGGCCTCTCTCTTCAAGAATCTTCAACAGCCTCTGATAAGGTCTGTTGGTCTTACTCAAAACTTCTGATCACTTTTGTTGATCAGGGGCTTCTAAATTACTGAAAACTCAGGCAGCTGATGTCTTTAACTTCAGTCTGGCTTCAGTCTCACTTCTCATCAACTTCATGCACTGAGTGCAAGGCAACTCTACTTCTTCATGCACTGACTGCATGGCTTCTCAATTGTTCTTCGATAATTTTCTTGGAATCCTCAAATGCACACAGCCTGATTTAGCTATGTTCACGTGTGCACGTGCATGCATGCTTGCATGCACTCCCCTTTATTTCTTCATGGTGCAGTAAACCCTCAAAGGGTGTAGTATCTTTTTAGCACACACCTTCTTTGAACTTCACACACTTTGTTCAAATTTTTTACACACTTAAATGTGTGTTTTAATTTAGTGTGGATGTACTCTTCCTTCTTCTTCTAAATGTGTACAGTTTGCACACACCTAGGTTCGGCCTTCACTTGTCACTTGTTAAGAACACACAAATTCTTCATTTTGTACACAAGGCTCAGCCTTCCTCCTCTTCTTGCACACTAACGGCTAGGGTTTATTCTCCACTTCACACACACACACAAGGTATACAATTTACACCACCCGAACTCCCTTCCAATATGAAGGCGCACAAGGCATGCTTGAGCCATGACCAATATTCTCCATAGTCACGCAGGGTAACAAGCCGCAAGGTCCACACAAGGTCTCTGTATGCAAGCGGCGCGCAAGATATGCTCGCTGCACAAGGTCGCGCAAGTCCTCGGGTGTGAAGGGTGCAAACACCGCGGGGCGCGCAGGGTGCAAGGGAACCTCTGCCGTGCAAGATACTCCTTCCACGCAAGTATACGGGCAGAGAGAGCCTTTCCTGTCACACAAGGGAGGTGCGCAGGGGACCTTCTCCAACACTTCTTTCGTGAAAGGGGTGCGCGAAAGGGTCCTTACGGAGCTAGGGGAGCTCCGGGATTCTGTCGCGCAAGTGGTGCACTCAGGTCCTTTCTTCGCTAAGCACCGAGGCTTCGCGGGACTTCAGATCTTCAACAAAGATTCAGCAAGCGAACCGAGAGCCTCGACCTCTCTTTTTATAGGTAGTGGGATGCCTCATATCATCAGTGGGATATAAATCTGAATTCCCGAAATTCTCGGGTTTTCATGATTCTTCAAATCTTGATTTTCTCCTCTGTTTCACGTAGGTTCTTTATTTTTCAGTCTTCTCTACGTGCATGCATTTTAGAACGTGTGCATGCCTTCTGTTTAAGCCGAATCATTCAAAGACATAAACCACACAGTGCCTCGCACCTTCGGTTTTCTTCGGCCTTCTTCAAAATTTCCCATACATTTCATGAATGCCCATATTTATACATGGATATGTTCAGTTGGGCCAGACGAACTCCATGGATGCTTCAGTTTGTTCGGAGGTGTCCTGGAGCTCGACTTCAGTGCTTGGGAAGCCATTGGAACATGGCGAGGTCGCGGGTGGCACGGGGTGTCCTCGGCTCAAGCTCTAGGAAGGAGATGATCCCCGAGCTGTTGGATCACCTCTCAAATGATCATCTACGGCTGAGATTAGATCGCGACACAACACGATGAGATTAGAGGCACAGATCGACGCGCGATGGAACAGACGACCGCGATTAGATCCCCGATGAAAATAGCGCATCCCACATCGAATTGGCCCGCGGATTTTCCGTGGCTTATCAACCAGCCGCTCCCTGCCACTCTCCAATTGAACTTCCCTCCTCTCGGAGCCGCCCCGCACCGAGTTCTCCTACGGGCGCGATCTTGCTCCCACCCCTGCCACTCGGGCGCGCCACTGGTGCCCACTATGCTTGTCACGGGCGCGCTCCTCGCGCTCACACTACACAGGGCTCGACAACCCTGCGTGGCCCTTAGGGCTTATACACGGCCTCGGCCTCTCGGGCTGGCCCCATGGGATCCCCATGGGCGTGGTGACCATGAGTCCCATAAGAGCCTTGGGTTTGAACCCTTAAGGTTGGCCCTTGATGGCTTCTTTTTTGCTTAAGTTTGTACAAGGTACTTTGTATAAAAACAAAGTAACCAAATACAACATGCCAAATGCCAATCACCTCTTCTCTTCTAACACATATTCTCCATATTCTTCACTACAAATCCTCCATTCTTCTTCAACCGAACTCTTGAATCAAACATATTCTTCAATGTTCTTCATTGATCCAATCAGAGATAAAATTGGAACATCTTCAAATTCACATCCACTAAGTGATAGTGCATGGAATTCATTAACACCACTTCATACACTCAGTGATTGTGGATGGATCATTTACCACTCCTCATGCATTGTTATGACAATGCATGGTCTTCAAACAATGGTGTGACATTGTATCCTCTTGATACAAGTTCTTGGAACTTAAAGATCAGCTCAACAATCCTCTGATGTTATGTGGATAATGTTTCAAGAATAATCTCCAATGTCACTAAGTGAATCTCTTAAGTGACATGACTCTAAGTAACATGGCCATTATTCATTCATCACCATCACCATCACATCCTTTGTCATTCACATATTGAAACTCCTTGACATCCATCCATTCATTCCTTGACACCAACATACCTCATTGACAACAAATGCAACACAATGCATTTCAATCTCCCCCTTTGTATTTGTTGGCATTACACTAGAGCACATATGAATTGGTCAATATGTGTGCCAATATTTCTCCCCCTTATTGGCAATCAAATGCAAAGGTGTGGTGTGGTTCTCTATCAAAAATATCTTCCTCCCTTTGAAAAGTATTTTCTTGAAAATCACTGAGAGAGGGATGATGTCACATGTTCTCTTTAGCAAAGAACCATTAGTTGATCAAATCTAAGTCTATGTGGGCTAACCCGGTGTAGAAAACAAGAGTGATGTATCCAAGGAACTCAATGATGTCAAAAATTCACTGTACATGTGAGATCATGCTTCAAGGGGTTTGAATTTTTTCAGATATATCAATGAATTGCTAAATCTTGCACATACTTCATAAAACTCATTAGAAAGTTCATGTGCAAAGATAAATCGTCCCCTTTCAACCATTTTTATTCAATAAATACTCCCCCTTAATTGTCATGATGAATACAATTAAGAAACAAGGGATGAAAGTATGATTGGAATACCTACACTTTTCTCAAGATGGTATTAAATATCAGAATCCCATCTTCTACAGATTGGCTCCCCCTCAAGGGGTGCACTCCATTCTGTCCAAACCACTCTCCAGATGAGAATGATCATCATCATCAATTCCCTGAAATGTTAGCACATTGTAAATACAAGTGGTTAGGGAATAAGATGGAACCTACATGGTTCATTAATGTGAACAAAAAGGTTGAGAATATTCTATCAACCGAGATGTCCCATTTTCACCATTCTTCAAACTTTCAAATTTGATCTTCAATGATGTTTGTGCTCGTGTGGATCTCAACACCTATTTAACTTTTTTGTGTGTGACTCCTCCATTTCTAGGTTCCTTCTGATCACTAGAGTCTCCTGGTGCAATATTCATTCATTTGAAGAATCCCTTCTGAGCTGGAATGAATATCATGCATTTATCACTAGTATGTCAAGCTTGATTGAACCTCACACACAGAACTTGATCTTCATGTGAAATATTTTTCTTTCCTTTTTCCTTAGCTATTGCCAGTGCTTTATCTTCAGCTCTCTCCAGCTCTCTGGAAAGTTGCAACAGATTTGGCCATATGACTAGTAAGTCACTTGGAAGTGTGGCCTCAGTTCTGGATATTACACATGGTTCCTTTGATGCTTTCAAGCTACCTTTCTTAGGCAACTTGTTTTCAACCAATCCTGTCTACTTCATCTGGATTGATTGTCTATTCGAGTCCAGTCTGCCTCTATTGAATTTCATGGATTGTTTACAAAGATCCAAGATATGTCTTTTATTTCCACAGTGAAGCATGTTTTCTTGGTGGTCCTTCTGGATGCATCACCCGTCTTGGATTTAGACTCCAAGGACTTCTTTTCCTTTTTCAAAACATTCTTGGGAGCATCTTCAAAAATATTCTTGCTTCACAAGGATTCCATTTTAGCCAGGTTCAATGATCTTCTCTTCTTTTGAGCTCTGGATACAGTTGGAGATTGACATGTATCTTTTTGACCACTTTTTCAAACATCCCAGATGTCATCAAGCAATCCAAATCTATTTGAAGTAAACAGATGTTTCTGGACGTGTGGAGGTTTCCTTTTTTCATCTGGCTTGCTCCCCCTTGGCATGGGCTTGCTTTGTGCTTTGACATTCAGTGGATTGTACCAACAATCCTTTGTACAGTGCCCATACTTATTACAACACCAACACTGACCCGAAAATCTTGACCTCTTCAGTCCTTCTGATTGCTGGGCAGTTTTCTTGAATTTCTGTGTTGTTTCGGGAGAGCTCTCTTTCTTCATCTTCTTCATCCATACTTGATCAGAGTTATTCTTCCATCCTGTACTTTTTGTGGAAGCACATTTAGAAACATGAGTACAGGATGGGATGGATGGTACCTTCTTCTTAGAAGATATTTCCCTTTCTTTAGAGGATGTCCTTCTTTTGGAATCATCCCTCTCAATGCATACTTGTGTAGCAACATTTCTTCTATCAGCTGACTGGGATGTTTCAGCTTTGGGTGATTGCAGATTTTTCAATAACACCTCTAGTTCTAAGCATTTCATGTTGATGGAGTTCTTCTCATCCACAACAGTTCTTAGCCTTCCTTCCCATTTTTCTTCCAGCTGTTTCATCTGGTCTCCAAGCACTTTCTTCATTTCTTGCAATGAATTGTCCAGCTCCTTCAGCCTTTTGACTTTCTCTTCTAGTTGAGCATCTTTGACAACCATTGAAACTCTATGCAGTTTTTCCAGTGCATGGAAAACATATTTGACCATTGTCTTAAAGAATTCTTTCTCAGAAAGGCTTCTTTGCAATTCTTCAGAAGTATCTTCATATCTATCATTGCAAAGAGAAACTGTTTCATCCTTAGCCTTCACCAGCTTTCTGAGAGTGTTGGTTATGGCAACCCTTTTTGACAATTGATCTTCCATAGATTTGGCTTCTTCTTCTAGCTGTAATTTTTCATCTTGAAGATCAAGGATTCCTGTAGTAATACACATTTCCACTTCCTTGGGGACTGTCTTCTGAATATATTTGAGTGCATTTTGAAGATCATTCATTGTTCCAACATCATCAAAGCTAGGACAGGCTTTCTTCATCGTCTTTACCCCTTGCTTCTTCCTGTTTTCCAGAGTCTTAGCATATATCTACATTTGAGGGTATTCACTCACTTCCTAAAATCTACGCTTCATCGAGACTCCCTTGGATATTTTAGAGGGAACCTCCCTCTGATACCAATTGAAGTTCCCAGATCAGTGTGAATCACTGAGAGGGGGAGGGGGTGAATCAGTGACCCCTTAAAACTTTTTACTAATTGATTCTTTATCAATTAAACCTCTATGGCTTGTTAAGGCCTCGATCCACTATTCTTGTATCTCTCAGCCTTTCCTCGAGTGATGCAGTAAATTTAAAGGCACAGGACACAAGGATTTACAAGGTTCGACTCCAAAGTCCTACGTCCTTGCCATGTTGGTTAAACACCCCAACATGGTTTCTTCCATTATAATCTATTAGTATTACAATGGTCGATACAGAGTCCCACTATATCTCTCCTGAGTCCCCCAGGAGGGTCTTTATATTGCGTCCCACAGTTTTACCAGAGTCCCACTGGCCTGCTCCAGAATCCTACTGATGACTTCTTCCACCCCGAGTCTCACAGGGGGCTTCTCCTAGCTCCTCGAGTCACACGAGTAGCTCTTCTTCTCTTTATGTTCTTCAAGTATCTTCAGCAGTCGTGGATAAAGACTGTTGGCCTTGCTCTTCACTTCTGATCACAATCAGGTCTTCTCGTCTTGCTCAGGATTTATCTCCTTCTTCTCAGGATGACCTGGCCTCTCACTTCAAGAATCTTCAACAGCCTCTGATAAGGTCTTTTGGTCTTGCTCAAAACTTCTGATCACTTCTGTTGATCAGGGTCTTCTCAATTAATGAAAACTCAGACAGCTGATGTCTTTAACTTTAATCTGGCTTCAGTCTCACTTCTCATCAACTTCACGTACTGAGTGCAAGGGAACTCTGCTTCTTCATTCACTGACTGCATGGCTTCTCAATTGTTCTTCAAGAATGTTCTTGGACTCCTCAAATGAACACAACCTGATTTAGCTTTGTTCACGTTTGCACGTGCATGCATGCATGCATGCACTCCCCTTTATTTCATCATGGTGCAGTAAACCCTTAAAGGGTGTAGTATCTTTTTAGCACACACCTTCTTTGAACTTCACACACTTTGTTCAAATTGTTTACACACTTAAATGTGTGTTTTACTTTAGTGTGGATGTCCACTTCCTTCTTCTTGATATTTGTACAGTTTGCACACACCTAGGTTCGGCCATCACTTGTCACTTGTTAAGCACACGCAAATTCTCCATTTTGTACATAATGCTCGGCCTTCCTCCACTTCTTGCACGCTCACGGCTAGGGTGTATTCTCCACTTCACAAACACACACAAGGTATGCAATTAACACCACCCGAACTCCCTGCCAATATGAAGGTGCACAAGGCATGCTTGAGCTGCGGCCAATCTTCTCCACAGTCGCGCAGGGTCACAAGCCGCAAGGGTCGTGCAAGGTCTCTGTATGCAAGCAGTGCACAAGCTATGCTCGGTGCACAAGGTCGCGCAAGTCCTCAGGTGTGCAGGGTGCAACACCGTGTGGCGTGCAGGGTGCAAGGGAACCTCTTCCGCGCAAGCTACTCCTGCCACGCAAGTATACAGGCAGAGAGAGTTCTTCCTGTCACACAAGGGAGGCACGCATGGGACCTTCTCCAAAACTTCTTTCGTGCAAGGGGTGCGCGAAAGGGTCCTTACGGAGCTAGGGGAGCTCTGGGCTTCTGCCGCGCAAGTGGTGCGCGCAGGTCTCTTCTTCTCTAAGCACTGAGGCTTTGCGGGACTTCAGATCTTCAACAATGATTTAGCAAGCGAACAGAGAACCTCAACATCTCTTTTTATAGGCATAGGGATACCTCATATCTTCCGCGGGATATAAATCCGAATTCCCGAAATTCTCGGGTTATCAAGATTCTTCAAATCTTGATTTGCTCCTCTGTTTCACGCAGGTTCATTATTTTTCAGCCTTCTCCACGTGGATGCAATTTAGAACATTTACATGCCTTCTATTTCAGCCGAATCATGCAAAAACATAAACCACACAAGGCCTCGCACCTTCGGTTTGCTTCTTCCTTCTTAAAATTTTCCCAAACATTGCATGCATGCCCATATTTATACATGGATATGTTCAGTAGGGCCAGACGAACTCCATGGAGGCTTCAGTTTGTTCGGAGGTCTCCTGGAGCTCGACTTTAGTGCTTGGGAAGCCACTGGAACACGACGAGGTCGCGGGTGGCACGGGGTGTCCTCGGCTCAATCTCGAGGAAGGAGATGATCCCCGAGCCATTGGATCACCTCTCAAATGATCAGCGACGGCTGAGATTAGATCGCGACGCGGTGCGAAGAGATGAGGGGAACAGATCGACGCGCGATGGAACGGACGGTCGGGATTAGTTCCTCGATGAAAATAGCGCGTCACACATTGAATAGGCCCACGGATTTTCTGCGGCTTATCGACTAGCTGCTCCCTGCCACTCTCCAATTGAACTTCCCTCCTCTCGGTGCCGCCCCACACCGAGTTCTCCTGCGGGCGTGCCCTTGCGCCCACCCCTGCCACTCGGGCGCGCCACTGGTGCCCACTATGCTTGACACGGGCACGCTCCTCGCGCTCACGCTACGCAGGGCTTGATAACCATGCGTGGCCCTCAGGGCATATACATGGCCCCCGACCTCTCGGTCTGGCCCCATGGGATACCCATGGGCGTGGTGACCTTGAGTCCCACAAGAGCCTTGGGTTTGAACCCTTAAGGCTGGCCCTTGATGGCTTCTTTCATGCTTAAGTATATACAAGGTACTTTGTATAAAAACAAAGTAACCAAATACAACATGCCAAATCCCAATAACCTCTCTTCTTCTAACACATATTCTCCATCTTCTTCACTACAAATCCCCCATTCTTCATCAACCGAACTCTTGAATCAAACAAAATTTTCAAAGTTATTCATTGGTCCAATCAGAGATCAAATTGGAACATCTTCAAATTCACATCCACTAAGTGATAGTGCATGGACATCATTAACACCACTTCATCCACTCAGTGATTGTGGATGGATCATTTACCAATCCTCATGCATTGTTATGACAATGCATGGTCTTCAAACAGTGGTGTGACATTGTATCCTCTTTATACAAGTTCTTGGAACTTAAAGATCAGCTCAACAATCGTCTGATGTTATGTGGAGAATGTTTCAAGAATAATCTCCAATGTCACTAAGTGAATCTCCTAAGTGACATGACTCTAAGTACCATGGCCATTCTCCATTCATCACCATCACCATCACATCCTTTGTCATTCACATATTGAAACTCCTTGACATCCATCCATTCATTCCTTGACAACAACATACCTCATTGACAACAAATTCAACACAGTGCACTTCAGATTATATTGTGGACAAAATAATATATTTATTAGCGAGTAATATTGTTACATTTATTTAAGAAATAAATAGTCATTACTCAAGGTCTACTAAATGTGGTAGAGAAAAATGGAAATTAGAAATACATGCCATGTATATTTAATATACACGTCGTGTAGTTTTATGGAAAACAAGTACACTGTGTGTATTAATTATTACATGCCGTGTAGTTTTTCCAGTTGGGATTTTGAGGATTTAATATTGTTTTATTAAATTATATTTATTATAATCAGCATGGGAGCATGTCAAGGAATTAAAAATTTAACATGGGGGTTTTCAATAATAGTTAATGAAATAAATAAAACGTGTAACAAATTTATTTATTCTCATAACCCTATTAACCTCAATCCCGATTATAAATATCCATGCAACCCCAAAAACTTAAAGATCCATAGTTGTGAACAATGGATTTGGAAATACTCTCAAGCCAAGAGAGAATTCCCTTTCCACAAAGAACACCCTCATGTTATGATAGCAAGATCCTCCACCGGATCAAGGTGGTCGAAGGCGGACATCACAAGTGAAGGTTCTTCTACGCTAGCACCCGAAGATCCCTTAGGCGATGTCCGGAGATACGTGACACCCGTGTGGATCACCTCTAGAGGAATCCTACACATGGATTCTACGACACAAAAAAAAGGATCACCGAATCGTGACCGGACACATCAACGAAGAAAGAATTCCAACGAGGTAATTCTTATGCATTAATTATATTATTTATAACCAACATATGATGATCCTCTTCAAGGGTTCCACGACTCTTCTTTTCTTCTCGTTCTTCGTTTTATTTCAAAGATTCGACATTTTATATCGTGACAGATCTCAGATTGAATGTTGTTTAACGTTAAGATTAATGTTGGACAAACCCACCAACACACATCCGCTGTGCTCGGAACCTACAAGCGGAATCAGAGCGGTCATATCATTGATTATAATTATTTAGTTTTTCATTGGTAATTTACGCATTTAATAATTTATTTATTTCAATTAAAGTTTAATCATTCTGGAAATCTAAATATCGAGATCTATTCCACCTCCATCGTTTCTTGTTCACCTCATTGAAACGAATTTTTCTTTTAATTTTGATTAAAATAAAATAGAGGATCTCATCCGGATGAGCCAAACGTTTCTGGCCATATAATACCAGAATACACGACGTGTATTCGGAAGTACACGCCATGTAGTCTAGGTTCAATGCATTGATCGATCTGCCAAATCAGGCTGTGTATTGGATTCATTCTAAGAATTTAAGACACCATGTGTTGACCAGAAACAGGTGGCACACGGTTTCCGGAATACATGTCGTGTGGTCCAATGAACACGGCGTGTAGTCCCTTTGGGTTAGGGTTGGGTAGTGTACATTGTACACGGCCTACCAAGATAGAAACCGTTTAACGCGGAAACTACATGGTCTGTGTCCCATTGTACACGCCGTGTACTCCGAAAATTTCCGATGTACATTAACACGCCCAGTCCCCGGGCATGTATATCGGATGGACGGTGAAAAAAAGTACACACCGTGTAGTCGGAACTACACACTGTGTACTCACCCAAATTACGCATATTTATTAAAAATTTTATTAAATTATACAAACCCTTGAGACGTGTACCATGGTGAAGGTGTAAAGGTGAGGCACAAAACGTGATAGGTGTTATATATATATGTGTTTAATTTAACATCTGTGTAATAAATGGGAATTCACTGGGTTGCCTCCAAGGTACAAGTTACGTACAAGGATATTTTTAAATGAATTTATTTTTTTAAAATTATGATGGATGGGTATCTCAAGGAAATTCAGAAAAGGGATTTATGATAAAAGGATTGATTAATTAAAGATAATAAATTGATTCGAGCGTGATTTATCTTAAACAAGAATGATTAAAGAATTGAATGCTAGTTTTATTTATGCGTAAATATCGTTGCATGTATGGATGATAATGACCTAGACCGAGACTTTTTTATGTGAATGGTTTCTTTTAATTAATTTATTTAAATTAAATTTGTTGGCTTGCGAGCCATCTCGTCATTAATATGTACGGCATGCACTCCCAAGGATTCTTTTATGTAAAAACCCCTTTTATTACTCACCTGTGTGTGAGATAAATGCATATGTAATGGATCAAGCTCCCAAGCTAGTAGAGGTGGCTCAAGTCAGGAGCCATGGTGAAACCAATCCAAGGAGATACAAAGGTGGACAGGTGGAAAGATGCAAACACGAACCCGAAAGGTTAAAGGTGTTTGTCCCCTAGGTCTTGGGTTTTTTATCAACCGCTAGATAAACTAACCAATAGAAAATCTCATGATCATACCATTTATTTTATTTCTGTCAGTTGCATGGTTTATTTATTGTGGGTGTATTGTCACGATCACACAATTAATGAATTAAATGACCGTGCAAGATGGAACTAAAATAAAACCGGCTTATAAGTAAATATTATCTTAGACATGGTTAATCACTTAAGTATATCACACTTAATATTAACAAGAATGTAATCAATGATAATAAAATGGAAATTTACGTATAAGGGTAAAATCCCTCAAAATAAATATTAAGTCGCCATATCCTTCCATAATCATGTTTAGAATTGAACCATAGTTCAAAGTACGTGAAAACCCTAGTTGGGGTAAATTCAATTATCAAGGAATTCTAATTCAAGGTTTTGGGTTGAATTGACTTGGTTCGCATCAAGGGTTGACGGCCACAGCAGGACTTGGTGTGACCAAGAGGAAAAGGTTGAGGAAATCCAAAAAGGATTTCAGGATTGGGGAGTCCACTCAGCGGATCAAGGAGCTGCGAGTTAATGCAGTTGGCATTTGGAATGCCTACCTAAAACCCTTCATGTTTCTTGACCAACCCTAGTTGGGGTAATGCGAAGGGAAATATGGATCCTTGCCACTAGAATATTCACACAACAGAATATTCCATAGTCAATGGTGAGGGCTATTGGATTTCGATAAAATAGTGGGAGACTAATAAGTATTAATTTATTTATTTGTCTCAATTTTTAATAAACTACTAAACCTTTTCTCATCTTAATTTGTAGAAATGGCAAGAAAATGAATTCAAACATATCATTGCGCACCATACTCGAAAAAGAAAAACGTCTCACTGGCACCAATTTCTAAGAGTGTAAGAGGCATTTATGCATCGTCCTTCGCCACGAAAGGAAATTATATGTGTTGGAAGAGACTATTCCAGTTGCGCCTGGGAAAGAGGCTAGTGATGAGGAATTATCTCACTACATGAAACACATGGATGATGCCACAAATGTCTAGTGTTTCATTCTATCGGCCATGTCTAATGAGATCTTGAAGCAACATGAAAACATGTACTCATATAGCATGATGTCTCACCTTAAATATCCCTACCAAGAGAAGGTGAAATAAGAGAGTTATAAGATCTCCAATGCACTATTTACCACGATGCTTGGAGAGTCTTTTCCATCTGGGTCTCATGTAGTCAAGCTTATTGGCTACATTGAATGCCTGGACATCTTAGGGATTAAATTCCCGGATGAGTTGCACACAGATCTCATCCTATCATCAATGCCCAAGACCTTCTCTAGATTTATTGTCAACTATAACATGAGAGGCAATGAGAAGAGTCTATCAGAGCTTCTGAACTTGATTCTCCAGGTAGATAAGGACATGGGGCGTGAAAAACCTGCGGTCCTTATGGTGAACAAGAATAGGAAGGACAAGGCAAAGGGGCCAAAGACTTATAAACGGTCTGAAGCCACCGAGCACCATCCCTCCATGAAGGGGAAGATATAGAGGCATGGCAAGGAACGAGAGGTAGTGTGTTTTTCATGTGGCAAGAAGGTCCACTAGAAGAGGAACCTCACCCAGAAGCGTGGGAACGCTAATGGTGCGTTTTTATAGAGTGAAATATTTCTATTTCTACACATTGGGTATTAGATACAGCTTAGGGGGCTCACATCTGTATTCAAATACAGTAACCAAGTAGATTTAGAAAGATTGCCAGAGGAGAGGTGGATCTTCGAGCTGCCAATGGCACAAGGCTGGCTGCGTTGGCTATTGGCGACTACCACCTCTCATTGACGACTGGGATGATTTTGGTTTTACATAACTTTTATTCTGTGCCTAGTGTTACCAAGAACATAATTTTTGTATCTTCTTTGGATATGGATGGAATTGTTTTCAAATATGGAAATAAGGGTTGTCTCTTTTATAAGAACAACATATGTTATAGTATGGAACTTTTAAATAATCGTTTTTATGTATTGAATTATGAAAACCAAGTGTTGGAAATCGATAAAGAAACAAACTCACATGACTCATACATCACCCCGTTATGGAATCACAGGCTTGGTCATGTGAACGGGAAGCATTTCACAATGATCTGCCAAGATGGCTATTTAGACTCTACTAAGATAAAACCACTTGATAGATGTCACACTTTTTTATAAGGAAAAATGACCAAGCCGCCTTTTGGTGGACAAGGAGAAAGGGACACAGAGCTTCTAGGATTGGTACACATGGATGTGTACGGAAGAGAACGTGGCGGAACCCATGACTAAAGGCCTATCTCAGAAGAAGCATGAATATCATGTGAGAGCTAGCGGGTTAAAGGTCGTTAGTAGTTGGTGGTCTAGAACCAACTACTTTGTACTTTATTCATCAAATAAAACCCTTATCACATCTTGATTGTTCTTCTACGTGACATGTCATGTGATAATGTCCTAAGGACAGCTGTTACATTAAAGGGTCATAGCGGATCCCTGCTATGATGAGAACCCGGAAGTGCCATTACATTGTTCTTGAATGTATGTTCTATGGACGGATTATATTATTTGAGGGACACAAATAATACAGGTCATTAGAGGCGAGGACTCATAAAACATTGTGGCACCTACTCATGGTGTGCGCCCTTGGTAATATCCAGGAGGATATTATGAGAACGAGACCCACCAGTAGGAAATCCACATTTCATAGTGTCATTAGATGTTCCTATCTGCGGACGTGTGAATTGGTCCTTATACTTTAAGATTATTATTAATGGGTATTACAACTCGCAAACATAGATGTATTGACAAAAATTGTGATGACACACTGTTCGCAGCAAGGTAGGATACGTTGGGTGCGTCATGAGTAATACCACATTAATAGATAATGCGAGAAAGGATTTGTCCCTTCCGTCCCATAACAGAAGTAGATATCTCAGGCCCTTTGATGGAATTGATATAGCCTAAATAAGTCCATATCCATGGTAAGGTATGGGAAATTTCAATTCCGAGAAGTTAAAGAAAGAATAATCAAGCACATGGGTTGTTGGCACTAGCATGCAACCCTCTTGATTGGAGATATCGAGACAAAGGGATTATATTACACGGTAAGCGTTCGTAGGAGGTGACAAGTCATTGCAGCGTTAACATCTTTCTCTATGGGTGCCTTAGCGTGTTTCTAGATGCTAACATTGGAGATTAGGCAGGATCAGCCTAATGCCACTAAGAAAGAGGCCTAGAGGGTCACACACTATGTGTGTCCATGTATCTTATTTAAATATTAATTTAAAATGTTAAATATATATTATTCTCGACTGTGGTTTAATAATTATTTAAGGATGTCTGATCGCATTTATTTGGACACTAGTTATTCGAGAGAATATATTGTGGATTAAATAATATATTTATTAGCGAGTAATGCAGTTACATTTATTTAAGAAATAAATAGTCATTACTCAAGGTCTAATAAATGTGGTTGAGAAAATTGAAAATAGAAGTACACGCCATGTATAGTAAATATACACGCCGTGTAATTTTATGGAAAAAAAATACACGGTGTGTATTAAATATTACACGCCATGTAGTTTTTCCAGTTGGGATTTTGAGGATTTAATATTTTTTTATTAAATGATATTTATTATAATCAGTGTGGGCGCATGTCAAGGAATTAATAATTCGACATGGGGGTTTTCAATAAGAGTTAATGAAATAAATAAAATGGGTAATGCCTTTATTTATTGTCATAACTATATTAACCTCAAACCTGATTATAAATATCCTTGCAACCCCAAAAGTTTAAAGAGCCATAGTTGTGCACATAGGATTTGGAAATACTCTCAAGAAAAGTGAGAATTGCATTTCCACAAAGAATGCCCTCAACTTATGAGAGCAAGATCTTCCACCGGATCAAGGCGGTCGAAGACGGACATCGCAAGAAAAGGTTCTTCCATGCTAGCACCCGGAGAACCCTTCGGCGATGTCAAGAGATACGTGACACACGTGTAGATAAATGCTAGAGGAATCCTACACTTGGATTCTATGAGGCAACGACAGATCACCAAATCGTGACCGGACACATCACCGAAGAAAGAATTCCAACGAGATAATTATTATGCATTAATTAAATTAATTATAATCAACATATGATGATCCATCTCAAGGGTTCCGGGACTCTTTTTTCATTTCGTTCTTCATTCTATTTCGAAGATTCGGTATTTTATATCATGAAGGATCTCATATTGAACGTTGTTTAACATTAAAATTAAAGTTGGGCAAACCCACCAACACACTTCCGCTGCGCCCAGAACCTACAAATTTCATACTCCATGACTCTCTTAAGATTTAGGCCATATTCATCTGTTCATGAATCCTCAGTTCAATCTTGGAGATTGAATTCAAGGGATACCCCTGGGTTGTAGGATCATCACAGATATACATCAATTTGGTCCTACATAAAAATTATGAATTAATCCATGAAATAAGGAGCAATATCATTTATCTTATTCCAGGAGATATGGAATATTGATTGAAGTTGGGGTCGCACCCCTAATATGGGCTTCCTACATATCCTCAAGAGAATAATCAAAGCCCATATAATTCATTTATTGAGACATACCCCTATGAGGAATCCCTTTTGAATATGGAGAAACATTTTACCACAACTGACATCGGAGGATAACTACCCCGGAAGTCGGTCTTTGTTTAGGTGTCCTCTATATACAATATATAGAGAGAATCATATTTCTCATTATTGATTAACATTAGGTCATTAACCCTGGAGCAAGCATATTTTTTGGGGCCATAATTGGGTTATCAATTTTGATGGGACCCATTTGACTTCGTGCCTTCAAACATGTATCGTACATATCCTGGTGGGAACAAAAAATAGAGTAATCCTAGTTCATTTATAGAGTTTTCTATTTTTGTATCATCGCAATCCTATAATACAACATTAGTCATGCTCTGTGTACAAAATAATATAATGTGAGTGATTGAATAAGGGCCCATATACTACTATCTATTGATGGAGAAGGAGGATGACAATGACAGTAGATGTTTTAGATATACGTCTGACGAGAGAGGGAACATGGTTCTTTAAGCATGTGATTATCACCCATATTTTTATCTATGATTGTATCATCTTGGTGATCAATCTAGACACATTCCAAGTTGAGGAGAATTGGGTGAAGAGTGATACCTATGCCAAAAGGCAAGAGGCATACCTCAGGAGGAGTTACATTTTCCATGTTCTGAGAAAGGGGTGGAGTATCACACATAGTCAAAGGGGAAGGAAAGAGTGACATGTTTACTTATCATTCAAAATCGTTAGATTGAATGGACAATGGTTTCCCCTAAAACCAAAAAATGGGATGTTAATGTTGGCTTTTTGAAGTTGGACCTCGAGTCATCTTGGGAATGTAAACTTAGAGACATTCTTGGATTCCAAACCATTGTGGGGACATCATTCATCACTGTACTCACCATAGGTATGTATATTCTAAAAGTCATTCTATTGATCCTGATGATCTGATCATACTGGCTAGGTTGTATTGGATGAGGCATTGGCCTTATGCTAGTGGATTGGTTCGCAGATGAGATATGGTTCCCTGGATGATGATGGAGGAGCGTGACTGGGGCTTAAGAGAAGGACACTCAAAGACACCCCATTTTGTGTACTGTTTTCCCATATAGGATTGGGGAAACCCCACATAGCATAAAACACTTCTTGTAGAGGGGTTTTCTGCATTCCAAATAAAAATTTTAATGTAGGTATGGGACACAACTTAAGAATGTGGTCTGCGGTCCTATAAGTTGCTCGACACACTACATTGTGTTCTATCCACATACTAGTGCATTACAGAACATAAGGCTTGATCCACGTAGTGATTCTATATATGGAGATCCGAATTGAAGAATGGTCATGGAGATTTTGGTTCAGGAGGAATTTATTATCAAGGTATTATGGTTTACGATGGCACCAATTATGTTTATTGTTCATCAGTTTTTATTAGTTTACTTATATTTATGGTTCATGGATGGTTATAATGGTGGTAATTTAATTCACAGTTCGTAGTTAATCGATGATTGGATAGAAAATTTGGAATCTTATCTTTATCCAAGTTCATTATTTTAGAATCTATGTTCTCCTTTTTGATATCTTCCACCGTTCTCCTTCATCATTCATTCAATCCCTCTTTTTTTAATAATTTTAAAGTTGTGTGGAAATCATATATGTGGGAATGCGGAACCATTTGTGGAATCCAGTGAAGATACATCTCAACCAGTGGAAGACACAGTCAACCGAGGTTTGTAGAGGAGATGTTTTGTGATACGTGGTTTGCAGAACCCTTCCAGGTGGATTATTTAACTAACTAAAGACTTCGTAGGAAGGTACATAGATATAATATAAGTGATTGATTTTTCCAATGATGTGTTTCTTATCGTCCTAGGTTTCATGGACATCATCCCTAGGAAAATGGCTCATGGACCCTTCTACATCGATGGTTAATGGTTCATTCTAATCCCCCAAACCATTCCCAGTGATGGTACATAGTACACTAAAAATTCATGAAAATTTTTATTTCATCAAGTTTCTTCTCAAATTTAATGTCCAATTTGCCTCTATTTTCCGTGATGGACATATAAGAATGATTTAGTCAATCTGAATAGTATGTGTTGGTGTATTTTATTCCCTTTGTGATGTTTCCCGATCCCTACAAATCCCCCCAATTGGAATTGGGTCTAATAGGAATGAATATGAGGCTATTATGATGCTGAAGAGGTCATGAATTGATGTTGATTGAAGTAGAATAGGCTGGATTTGTAGGGGAAAATATATATTTTTAGAGGCCCATGTAATTTTTATTTCATTTTTTCTTAGAGTGAAAAGTTCTCTCAACCATTCCTCACCTTCATTTGAATATTCATGCCAACCCCTTTGCAAATTCCATATTCACAAAACACTACACATGTTTTGAAAACTGAAATGTTTACAATTTTTCCTTCTCGAGAACCGTAGTTTTGTTTTGTGAAATACAATGTGGAATTGAGAATATATGTTATGACCTCTATGTAAGAGAACATTTAGTGATTTTCATGTTCCACAAAAAAAACTTTAAACTGTTGAACTGAACATTTTCATTGTTAAAGTTGTCATAAAATCACAATATTCAAACATTGAACATCTTTATTTAGAGCCCATGCTTCAATATTTATTTAATCCACGATCTCTTATTTTTATAGTTGATTCTTCATAGGCTACTGCCGCACAGACCTTCCACATACCATGTCCATACATAGTATATGTATTCTGCGTACTGACAATTGCATGAGAGAAATGTATTTTGTGTATTGTTTCCAAGAGTAGTATGTGGATCCCTAGGCAGACCTTATTTTTATGTCCCATGACCATTTTTTGTCTCTTATCCTATAATTTCCCATTGTATAAACTTTCTGTGTCATTTTTGAGATTCCATTGAAGACTCCAATGGATATTCCTCAAACCATTGCTAAATTAACCCTAATGAGATCACAATGAATTGGTACATTCATAGAACGTAAATTTTTTATCAGGATAGTGCATTAACATACATCTTTATTCTATAGCTTCTTGCTTACCCATTACAGGTGTGGCTACCGATCTATGCCTTTGGTCATTCTAATGATGTACCTTTTCCATTAGATGGCCACAATACACCCTTCATTCTCCTAGAAGCACCCAATGTGAGTATTTGAGCAAACAATTCATCAACAAGTGAAATCATAACTACACCCATTCAAGAGATTATGTTCTTACTATGAGGCGCCCTATGAACTCAATGTAATCATAGTTTTCGAAATTATTCCTTGATACTATTTTCCTAGGAGTACCCATATATTGTCAGCATTTCATGAGAATCCTCAAAAGGTTGGTGGAGTACCAAATTGGACCTGCGAGACTTAAGATGATTTTCCAATGAATCATTCTGGTCATTGTTTGTACATTAAATCTATTAGTAGTCCCAAAATAAGTTTTAAGTGGTGAAAATGTACTAGGAATCATGTGTCCCCAAATTTAAAATATTCTCTCTAGGAGAAATCCAATGTAATTTATTGAGTTAATGGTGCTCATGTTAAAATTCATTCCATTAAAAACATGTTTAAGTGGGAATCATCTTATGGAACATCTCTCATATTGGAGGGATCCCTATACTTTGTAATATGTTTGATAAGTTCCTTCTAGAATCCAAAACTTGGGATAATTCCAATCAGGTGTCCCCGCAAGCCAGGAGCCTGCTATTTGTAGCACATGGACTGCTTAGTCAACCACTCCAAGCTCACCCCAAAATCTCATATAAGTATTGGATATCCTCATTTTTTAGGGGAACATGACTATGTTAAGTACATGTAATAGTGTGACTCATCTTAAAAGATAGTCTTGATAGATTCTTAGGCCATAATATTCTAACAATGAAGAAGGAAAATACACTACCTAGTGATAATAGATTTGAGCAGACGTGCCACTTGATTTTCGTTTAGCAGGTTTCATCCCCCTGTTTTTTGAGAATATTGATCATTCCCTCCTGGGATGTATAAAACTGGGACAGAGTCAGTACTATGATGATTGGAGGTACATTAGAATAGGTTCAGCCAATCAATCTGGCCATTCATACTAATTCATGAATGTATGAGCTGTTTGGGCAGATACAGGAAGGTAAATCTATGCATCATCTCAGCGGACCATTTCATTTTATATATGGGAGGATAGCATGAAATTTACCCTTCTATGAATATTGAGATACTATAATGGTTCCTTATTCTGACTTTCTCCCCTACCTTCTAAACATTTCCATTGTTCATGATATGACCATAAGAATTAGCGATGTGGTCGTGCTACTGAATGATTATTATCGCAATTCTATTGCACCATACCCTACTACTAATTGGTAATTAAGGGGTTATATAGGTAGTTCTTCAGAGGAGAACTCATATTGCATCACACTTCAAGACAGGATGCTAATTGGTCACAGAGATCAAGTTGTTATATGTTATCCATATATCCCATACCAGTTTCCAGGAAATTTGGATACCTTCAATAAACTGTTCTACTTCCATCCACTCATTTGAGTAGATAATATTATCTTGTAACTCTTCACCAATTATGGATTATAATGATGGGCTATGGTACTACAATAAAAGTAATCATCCCAAAAACAATTGGATCTGACTTTCTATCATTGGAGTATCTCCAACTATCAGTGGACTACTACCCTAACAGGTTACTAGGAAGACCAATTTGATGGGACCAAAATCCCTTAACTGTCCTTCAACCTATTTTGACTATGATGGTCATGCCATTTATCTGTCTCTCTATAGGGATAAGACACTCGATCCTCCATCAGATGCATTTTCAATGGGCTTTATTTGCTTTTTCCATATCGGTTGGGAGTGATTCAGACTACTCCCCTACTAAGGATATCTTTCACGACCCTAATGAGGCTGGCCCCAACATAGTGTCACCGGATATCACAGATGTCTCAGACAGTCCCCTATGTAAAGATCTAGTGGATGAACCATCTATGGTGTGGGAGACCCCCCCCCATTATAGGGTAACCTATCATATATCCCATTCAACTATCAAAATGTTGCTTTCAATTTATAAACTTCTTGCAGTGGGGGAGCACCATGGACTTGGTTCCATGAGGAGGCATCAAGGGGTGCGAAAATGGGTGTGGCATCACTTATGTTCCCTTATTACGAAAACTCCTCTGGAAAACATCACTAATTAAATGAAAAACATCTATTGATTGTTTTCCAAATTGTGATTGTGTGGCTTAGATTACCACCGTCATGAAATAATTTTTTACCGTCTTGTAAAAGATTGGAAAGATGTCGCTTCTTGTGATGACAACCTGGACATTTTCAATTCCTCACATCATCAAGAAAAGTCATTTTTAGATGTTTATGAAGAACTGAATCATCTAAATGCTCTAGAGGAAAAGTCTTATGACCTCTTGGTCACCCAAACAAAAGAGCTAAGATAATGAGAAGCTCATGTGTTATGTTTGATGAATAAAATAGCCTCCTTGGGTGTTTTTAATAAAGATATTAAGCAGTAAGGGTGGGACCTATAAGAAATTATGGAACATGTACACATGATGGTCAATGATGAGTCCAAAGAACGAGATAATCTAAAGAAAACCATTTATGGACCACTATTGCCACTCGTCATTTTACAATAAATAGAGAGATAAGGCTCACATTAATTTTTAAAAATTGTGATGTACTTAGTTTATTTTGATTTCATGGAGAGACTCTTAACATCAGATGTTCCTCCATTTTTTGAACAAATGTAACTATTTCACCCTCCAATGTATTTCCTTTTTCCCTTTCATTCAACAATGTCATTCAGTCACAGTCGACTTTAAGAAAAATCTATTTGATCAGTTATTAATTTAAATTGTGATTAAAAATTTATAAATAAAAATTATTTAATAAATATATAATGTTTTATTGAGTTGTGCTAATTAGTGAGAGTGTTTCAACTAATTATGGGGTTACATGGAAAACCCCAAAAACAATTTTTTTTATTTTTCATTAGTGGCCAAATTTGATGCAAATCCAATTTGGTATGGGGTTAGTAGATATAACATTACATTGTTAGGATTCCCTTTGCGGTTATTCGAACCGACATTCTTATTCTTTATATTCATATTTGATAGATCAATTTTTTTTCCTAAACCATACATATTATTATTTTAACATGCGGATACACAACTATCACAAACGGTTACGTTTTTTGGTTTTCATTCTATTGAGTATTGTGTCGTTTTCATTAGTGGTTTATATTCATTCCAATCAGAATCATTTCTAATGATTTAGGTCAAAAAACATTTACCAATAGTGATAGGGTAAGGAATCCAATTTTGGATTCATTAGCTAGGAATGTACTAACAACTCTTAAACATGATTTATGGATTTCTGTTGACCTCAAAATCACGAGTTTTGTAGATATATGGGTCTTGGAATCCATTTTAGGCATACATATTTTGGAACGACCTCTCATGGGGAAGAATTTACCTTTGGTTTATGGAAATGTTTTAGGGGAAATAGACAGAGCTAGTGGGGCATGGTGTGAACAGTCAAATAAAGGTGTTTGTAAAGCATTGTCCATCCATTTCTAATGTCTTGGGAGATTTATAACACATTGGATTTGTTTTGATGTTGGGGACCACTTTGGGTTTCCAATCTAAGGGTTGATGTAAGAATGTATTAGGAGAGTTTTTATCTTCATTAAATGGGAAACCACTCCCACATGAATTTCACATCTGTGTAGATGTGAAGGTGAATGGGATAGAATAACAGCATACTATGAGGTCAACTGAATCTTATTATCAAATATAATTTTACTCAAAACAAGAAAGATAAAATGATTCATTAGTTCAACTATAAATTTTTTTTATCTTTGGGCATTCTAATGGAGAGAATTATGATGACCATAATCCATCAAGTTTTTTATTCTGGTGAGTTATATGGGACATAATGTTCATTTAGGCCTATAAAAAATTGGAATGGACTCTTATGAAAGATAATTATCATTTTGTTGTTGTCCATTTTGTAGGAGACATATGTAGAGCCCCCATAGGATGATGTGCATAGTCAAAAAAAGGTGTTCGGAGGACAGTAGCCATCCATCTGTGATGAAAATTAAGGATTAATGTGGATTAAGATCTTCCAGGACATGGTGTATGGATTATTAAAGGGGTCGCACCGAAACATGAAATGGTGAATTTCATTGGCTGATGTTAATGGGGAATCTCGTAATATGTGGGGGAATTTTATATAATTATTCAACTCATCATTGCACATATGTATGGGGGGTCTTTATTTTGTAGATTCCTTGAGATACCAGAGGTGAATAAGGCCAGGATGTTATGATAAATACATGACGCATGTATGAAAGGGAATATAAACCATGAATTTTAGGGTTCTTGAATTAGGAGGGATGTCATGGGGAATGGGTGTCATTAGGCGTACCGAGGTAGGAGAGGACTCTCCTGAGGAAAAATTTTCCTTTTATTAAAAGTATTTTTGAAGGAAACATATGCAGAGCCACCGGGGTAAGATGTGAATAGTCAAATAATGGTGTTTGAAAGGAACTGGACTTCTATCTCCGATGGCCATGGCAGGTTATGAGGATCCAATATTACTCAATGCATGGAGTTCAATGTGTGCATGGAATGTATCTGGATATATTAGAAACATCTAGGTTGTGGTCCACCATTGTGATCAAGTAATACCTCATCATAGATCTGGCTCATATGTAGGGTGATGCTTTTGTTCCATATTTGTTGTAAAATAAAGTTTAACGTCATGTAGCTAGGACTTGGGGTTATTTATAGGAAAGGGATCCCTAACAATCCATTTAGGACTGTGCTTCTAGGACCATCATGACATGGACTAGTTTTCCATGATGACATGAAGGATCTCTGGCTGAGGTACTTATTCTAACATGATCTATGCTCGGTGTAAGAAATATGGGATTACAAGGATTTTTTGTCACCATTTATGAATGGAACAATAAATATAGGGGAGAATTTTATGCTTAGAGAAATGTTTTATAGTTTATTGTTGAGTAGAAAAGATAAATTCCCCACAATGTATTGTCATGTGGGGTGGATGTATGGTAATCCCATCATGAAATAAGGGAAATATGATTACCCATAATAATCCCTAAAAATATTACTTGTTCAGGGATTCTTTAATTTGATTCAAGTCGTACATAGATTTTTTAAAATTTAAATACATTCTCTTATTGAGTCTGGATCCTCAGATTCAAGTATACCACATAGTTGTGACGGGGAAACCATGTTATGCAGGATTCCCAATGAAAATTCCTTGTAGAGGTCTAGACCATATGCTAGATTAAAAGGAATTTTCTATGAGGAGACCAAGCCAGGGCTTTGAGTTTATTATATTCTTGAAATTTTTGTCTTCCACAGACATGAGTGATGATTGAATGTATAAAACTTTTTTCTGAGAGGGATATAGATCATAAATAATAACATGGGTCATGAAATCCAATGGGTGTACAAAAATAGAAAAATCCTTTCCTGAGGAAGAATTCTCATTTGATTAATGGGAATATTGTAGAAACATATGCAGATCCGCTGGTATGATATGCACACTGAAACAATGGTTTCCATAGTACACTCACTATCCATATAAAATTTCTATAGAGATTTGTGTGGACCCACACTTTCTCAAAGTATGGAGTTTAAAAAATGGGAATGATGTGTTTGAGAATGTACGAAATATCTAGATCATAATAATTTTGAACTAGTGATAATTATACATATATCTGAATCATATGTTCAGAGAAGAATGATAATTGGACTCCTTTGGGTGTCAGAATTTAAACATGAAATTTACATCTTCTCTTTGCAATTTTTGTGTAGGAAATTTTGGTGATGTTCGGGATCTCATAACGCCATGAATTGGGCCACACCTGATTTTGGAAGAACCGTGCAGTTTGATTTCATGTTTTTGTGACCTTTTATGGATACCCATACAGTTGTTTGACCTATAAACATGCTAATGGGCTTTTGTGTATATGAAATATGATTTGGGGTCACAGTGTCACTACGTATCCTAAAAGGTTAGGAATCAAGACACATGTAGTTTTGGAAAGTAATTCCCAACATAAGTATGGTTCATATGTTTGGAAAAATAATATTTTAGTTGTGTGGTGTCAAAATTATGATTTGGTGTCAAGGATTCACTACATATCTTAAAGGGAAAGGAATCAATCCACATATAGTTCTAGTCATTTCATCTATATAATGGACTAGTCCATGCATAAGGATGGGGAAGGCGTTTAAAATGGTGGATGAACTGGGATATGAGATCTGGGCATCACTACATGTCCCACTAAGATAGGAATATAAAATTTCTAATTTTTAGTAGTTTAATTGTAGTTTAACGTCATGTAGTAAGGATGAAGATTAACTAACGTGAATAATGTCCATATTAGAGTTGGGTGTGAAACCTTGTATTTGTGCATCATTGTGTATCCCATAGATATAGGGATCAATCCATACATAGTTCTATAAATTTCCTCCCTCAATAGGTCCAGTCCATTCATAGGGAGGTGAATTTTTAACTAGTGGTTATAGGTGGGCCAGAATTGATGATCTCAGGTTCACTACGTAACCATCAAGAGCATAAATCAAGACATACATAGTTTTTAATGTTCCATATAGAGGTTTGGTCTAGGGGTCGGAAAATGAGAGGTCATTTTCACATTAATTTGTGGTGGGGATAGGATTTTAAATTTGAGTGTCACTATGTATCTTGAATGAGGAAGAATCAATCCATAAGTAGTTCTATAAACAATATGCTCAATGTACCATTGTAACATGGGAGTAGGAATCGGGGAATTTTGGTTTCATCCTCTCTCGGTGTCAGTTCTACCATATTCCTCTATGGTTTTTTACATAAGTAAATATATTTCACTAATCCTAAGATCGCATGAGTTATACACGATGTGAGAATAAAGGAGTGACATGGATTCCCCTCGTAGTATGGGGTGGTAGAGCATATTACAGGAGGATTCTATTACTTGTGATGGATGGGGCATGATTAAGGGGAAAGGCACCGCTATGTATCCCATAGGGGAAGGACTCAAGCCACACATAGTCCTATAATTACATTCCTATGTCGGTCTATCACTTTCATAGAATGGTCAACGATATTGAGATATTTTCCATTAATTAATTTGAATTATACACATCAAAATGTTCACCTGATCATAATACACACGATAAATTTTAATGTCAGGCAATAAAAATGAAGATGCAATGAAATTTGGAATCATGTAGTAAGGTAAATTTTGGTCACGATATTTTATGTCATTTAGTAAAGATGAGTGTGTTTCAATAAAATTTTAGGTTTTGGTGCTAGGATGTATTTGTCACTATGGAGTTTAAAATCATGCACCTAAGATGTTTGTTTTTCTATTATGAGAAATATTTCATAATAAAACTTTCATTGGTGGGAGCAGTTATGTGAATTACATTCATTTATTTCAATTCATATGCACCATTGGATGACACATTGTTTATGACATATGGTCCATCCCATTTTGGCTAAAGCATTGGGATTTTTCAGGAGTATCATCGGGGTTATGAGTACCATCACCATCTCTATTTCGAGGAAAGACTGAAGGAGAAACTTTTTGTTAAAGGATCATGAGATCCAATTTTGGTAGACATCCATATGGTGCAAAATGTCCAACCTTTTCTCATCTATTCGCTCTAACTCGTCATACTGTTTCAAGAATTTCTCATCTATAAACAGTTGATCACAAATAGAAACACCGAGCAATGGCACTTGAACATCGATTGGAAGAACCCCTCTTATTCTGTATACAAGTGAGTAAAGGGTTTCTGGGGTGGAATGGTGTGTTGAAGTTCTATATGACCAAAAATCTTGGAGGAGCTTGTCTAAGGAAGATTTATTATCCTTATCTACTATATAAAGGAATATGTTGGACATAGTGTTATTGATAGCCTATATCTTCCCATTGGCAATGACATAGTATCAGCATGAATGGATCGATTTGATTTCATACACATGGTATAGCTTGTCCAAAAAAGCAGATAATAAGTTGGTGCAATTTATTTCTTGTATTTTATGTGTGACACCAAATCTAGTAATAATAATGGAATCCAAACTGCTAACAATAAATCTTTCTCCAAAATCATGCAGAAGAACAACATCAGCTCATTTGGAAAAGAATTAGTTTGCTGTGAGAATGAACATAAATTGGTTGACTATAGTGGGGGGATATGGTCCCATGACATTGATCCCCCATAAAAAAATTTACCAGAAGTAATTATCTCTATGAAGAATTTAAATGTGTTGGTCAATGAAATTGTCTTGAACATTGCTGGAATGAAACTTCATGGTGAATGTGGAACAATTATATATCATAATGGGAAATATTTTCTAGGCATTTTAATTTTATGGGAGAGATTGGCTACTGATTTTTGAGCTCTACATGTTCTTTTGTGCACATCTTTCATGAAGACAACAGTCTCTTCCCCATCAATGCACATAAGAAGGACTAGGTCAATGCCTCATTTGTAGAGGAAATTTTCTAGGTTAATACCATTGTACAAAATATACATTGATACAAGTCTCTAGAACATTTAACTTCCATCCCCATCTAGTGGGAGTTCCCCCCATTTTAGGTTTTATAAAATGGGAGTCTTCTTCCCAATGGTGTGACCATAAGGCTTATGAATGGGGATAATCTTGTTCATTTCATATGTGGAGTTTTTAATGAATGTCTAGAACATGAAATTGTGGGTAATGATGATGGATTTTTCATACCAGTCTGGATCAGCCAGGGATGTAGATTCATTTTCCAATGTATCGTCGTATGCATTTTGTGATTGGGGGACACAAATAAGGGTTTGTTCTAATAGTAATTCATTTATCAGCTCTTGGACGTGGTTCATCAAATGTGCCACACTTTTTTCATAATTTCATACTATTGATCTTAATTATTACTTTCTCTGAATAAACTTTTACAATCAATAATTTGTCTTGTGAATGAATACATGATCTAGGCCTCCAATGATGACCTAGTATTTTGGTTCATTATTTGTGCACCACAATTAATGATTGAATAGGTAAGGAAATATGGACTTTTTTGACATATGAGTATAACTCCCATCCCTACTTTATTGGGCATGGAAACCTCCTTAATTTTCTCTTTCGGGTATCTGGTGGCACCGTTAATGTACGTTTCCCATTCCTGGGGGACTTTTTAGGCAAAGAACAATTCGTTATCATGATGTTCAGTATCTAATGGGGTCATTTCAATTGAGGGGTTCTATATTACGAAATATGCTAATTTTGGGCCATTGATGGATTTTTGGGGGAGGTACCATATGTAAAACTGTTGTAGCATTACTGCCCACTGTTATCAGAGTTTGGTTATCATTGGATGATTTAGGATATACTTGAGCTGGATGAAACTAGAGACCAGACCAACCCCATAGTGCTGCAGGTAATGTTTTAGTTCTGGAATTGCAATTAATATGGACATGAAGTTATTTTCAATTCATGAATATCGAGTCTCATCAAGGATCATTGTTCAACAGAGGTAAAAGGGACTATTCTCACGGCCTAATAATTTTTTATGCGATGAAAGAGCCAAATGATCATTACATGGCAGATATGTAAAAAATGAGTTGTCTTCCCTCAACTGATGGAATCCAAATTAGTGTGATTATGACATAACTTTTAATATGTTCAAATTTATCTAGACAATTATAATCACACTGGTATGTGACCCCTTTCTTCAACAACCCTGTTAACAGAAAACACATTTTATAAATGATGGCTATGAATTGAAGAATGTTGGCCTAGAGGCCCTAAAGACCCCTAAAATCAGTGATATTTTTAGGTGGAGACATTCCAAGGATGGATTTTATATTCTCAGGGTAGACTTCGATGTAGCGATGGTGTATGGTGAAGATGATGAAAATTCTAGAGGTTATTCGAAAAGAAGAATTCTCTGGATTCATATTTAGTATGTGATATCACATTTTATTCATGAAAATTTGTTGATTTGTAATGTGGTTTGAGCACTGTTATGGTTTAATCCCCAAGTCATTGACATAGAACTCAATGAATTTTACATGGAAGGGATTGAAAATGAGATGCATGGTGCACTGATATGTAGTGCCGACATTTTTAAAACCAAAGGACATCATCTAATATTTGAATACATCTTAGGGAATTGAATGTAGGATATTCCTTATCATATCGGTCCATTCTGATAATGTTGTATAAAATATATCAATCCATGAATGATTGGGCCTCATATTAGGTGGGCACATCAATAAAAAATTATGTGATCAGGATAGAGAAATCATCTTACGGGTTGTACCAGTTGAGGTCCCTAAATCAAATACTAACTCTGATCTATCCATTATTATTTTTGATAGGAACCATGTTTCGCATACATATTAAATATTGGACTTCTTATATGATATTATCTTTGACTATTGTATCACTATTAGCCTCTTATTTTGAAGCATGTTTCAGGTAGGTCTTTCTGGAAAACTGTAGGTAACCACGATGGTCTTCCGTCAGACCCAGGCGATGAGTGGAAACCCCATGATCATGGACTAGAATTTCTATGTATTTCTTGGAAAAAAATATTGATTATTCTTTTTTAAGGATTTATATGCCTCCTTCTTTTCGTAAGGAATATCCACACTAATCTGAGTGGGTTTCGAGTCGACTTCAATTACCCTGAATATCTCTCTATAATCATCGATCACGGTGGAGACTCCTTCTTCAAATATGGGTGGAGCATTTTTGAGATCTTATCCTTATTTTTATTTTTTACCATCTTCATTGTCATCTAACACTGCTATTAGAGAGATGGTGTTTAAGGTGATATTTCATGAATTTGGAGAGGAATAACAACACTAATTTATGTAAACTGAAAGAACTCCTTTCACCCGGATGACTACTGGAAATTTTTGGAATATGATATAATGGGGAGGAGTTTACATGTTTTTCTAGGGAAATGTAATCATCTTGTACCTTATTGGGTAAGGAAGGAACTATATGGTCCCCAAAGACATGGATGGAGGAAATTTTTTTGATCCCTCACCATCATCGTGGGGGTTAGCATGTGTTTTAGCATCGTTAGACATGGATGTTATAAGGGAACCGATGAAGAGGGCTGCATCCATGTCTGAGAATGAACCTATTACTCAACCTACTTGATGGGTAATATATACACATCCCCATTCTCTTAGAGGGGATCAGAAATATACATTTACAATCCATTTGGGCGGTGATCCAGTCATCGTCACCATCCAAATACTGATTCTATATCGTTTCAAAGAACCCTACATCAAGGTGATGTAGCTCACATGATTAGAATGTGGATTTAGTGGTGTGAAATTTCACATTTTTCCCATTATCTCAATATTTAACAAACTTATGTTGTGATGAGGGAATCATAGTGTGATGACGAAGCCAGGGCCTCCCCATCATGATAATGAAGGTCATACTTTCCCAAACTACTAAAAATTTGGAATCAAACATGGGGTCACCAAGACAGGTTTAAATATTGTTTCTTCTGAATATTGTTTTCTAAATTTTTTCATTTCTCAGCATAGATGTGGTGTTATGTGTCATATATTCCTCATCATAGCCCACCCAGCGAAGTGTTCCAAGCCGAACGAGGTTAACTATGAAGCCATTATCAATGAAAATTTTCCAATCATCAATTTGATTTTTCTTTCTAGGAACATATACAGAATTGATGTGTCCCTACATGATTGAGTCTTTATCCTAATATATGAATGTAATAAAAATAAAAAATTCCTCAAGATTGGTCTCTATCCAATAGACTTTGGTAAATTTTACTTATCCCTCGTACTCTTGGGAAAATCTTAAGGATTAGATGAGTACCCCCCTAAGGTCTCCTAATAGACACAAGGAATCCTGGATCAATAGATTTTCTGGTAATGAGTCTTGTTTCATTAGCATATAATTTTTCTACTTTAAAGGCTGACACATCCCAACATGGGTATGATCATTCTTGGGTGATTTAGGGGCTTGAGCATTGGATGTAGATGGTATGTCTTCTATGATAGGAGTATATGGTGTTGCTTTTATTTCATAGTTTGGCTAAACTGGTCGGCATGTACATTATGCATGAATAAAAATTTGATCTTCCTCCAACGTATACTTCAATATTATTGTGATCATATTTCATCTAGAAGGATTATAAAAACACTATATTCTCTATTGTGTATATAAGAGGGTCCTCTTGTGAGTTTTCACACATTAATGGATTTGGTTATGCCGTGGCATGGAATATATCTCCTGCCAAATCAACCCTTCCTAAATACCCATTGGCCTTTTCAACCTCTCTGTCTATCTCTCCATTTAGGTGCTGATAATTTGGGTGTGTGGCCATAGTCCACCTCAGAGAAGAGTTCAACAATTGAATTACGTTAAAGGAGCTAAAGATCAGTTCTAGATCCTAGGATAACTTTTTCTTCTTATCTTCTTCTGATGGTGTCATTTGGTGGCTAGTCCCCATTTTCCAATTTGGAGTGGTTGTACCCATGCTTTCATGTCTACTAGTATGAATCCCGAATGTTTCAAAACTAGTTTTGGATTTAGTGATGGATCATTTTATTTCTCCTTATTTCTGCCTTTTCAACCCTCATGGGATTCTGGTTCTGAGGATGATGGTTGTGTTGCATCAGGATCTATTCATAGAAAGAATGGTTGCTTAATCTATTCTTAGATGATTCCATGAGCCTGGTTGAATTATTTTAGAGTCATACAACATTCAAATATTAGTTCTATTTTTCTAGTCACTGTTTTCCACCCCTCTTACTCTCTTAGGTCTAAGATAGAGACACATGCCACGTGGTTTTGTAGTGGACCTAACATGACATGAATGGAATCCACCATCTTTTGCAGGAGATCCATATAGGTGAAGCACTCTTGGATAGTATGTCCCAGTATTGGGTGGAATTGAAACTAATTTGGATGGTCATCGAAACCCAATTCATCTACCCCCTTTGGCTCCAGCAGCTAGAGTAGTATGAAATCCATATAGGCTTTGAAGTCTCCACATAGTTGGTCATCATAGAAATAATAGCATTATTTATTCATTCATCGAAATTTTTTCTTTTGACACCCCTTCACTCATCTTGATGAGGTGGGGGTGGATGTTGGCATCTAGGGTGGGGGGGTGCACGCTTTGGTGGAGGCCATGAAACTTAACCTCATGCTGAGGGAGGCATATGCATGACATAGGATTCCTAATCATTTCCTTTATTTTTCATGGGGCTGATGGGGCCGTTAAGGATATGAGATTGGTCCAATGAAAGGATTATTCTATCCATTCGGAAATCGCAGAAAAATCATAAAACCTACTTGTTTACTTCACTGGGATAGGTGGTGTCTACAAATAATCAAAGAGATTATCGATGCACATAGCGATCATTTCATTGTGGGGGAGTGGGTGGTTCAGGTTTTAATTTAGTCCATTCCATTTTGAAATGATTTCTGAAACATTTTAGTTCCCTCACTACTATCATTTCATGAGATCACTGACTAATTTTTAGGCAATGTCGAACTGAACTGGAAGATAAACTATCACTTGAGGTCCCCTGAGGCTATGATTGAGTTAGCAGGAATACTGGTATACAACATGATGGATTAACACTGTAGAGTTTGTACAAAGAACCTAAGTTTCACTACTTCTTATTTCTATGGGGATCCCATCATGGGGTCATAGTAAGATTCATAGTGAATTAGATGTTGTACGGGGTCTCCTGAATCATCGAACACCGAGAATACAGGGTTCTCGATGTTTTTTTTGTGGATGAAAATTACTCAAAAAAACAATGTACGATTTTCAATGAGGTTTTATTGAACCGCACCACCCTTCCACGGATTCAAGATGGTCTGTAAATTGCTCGATAGTATTCAATATCCATTGATTCATATCTAGGTGCACTTGAGCTTGGGAGGGTTCAACAGCAGAAAAAACCAGATGTGTAAGTGCTACTGGAATTTGGGGCGGTTATCCAGCCATGGGAATCCTTTGTTGGTCCGTCTGAATATATTTTTACCACATCCCTAGTGGAGGAATGTCTTGATTTGAATCCATTTTTGGATTCATGTATACTGATGGTCTCGATACTAGATTAGATGGCCATTCAAACTTAGTTTTAATTTCTGCGATGAGTGCATGTTGAAAAGGAACCTCTTCTGGGAACACCAATTGATGTTCATTCTAAGGAACACATATGTAATGATATCTTCCTCAATGTTTATTAAGAATGACTGAACTAAGCTCTTCAACTATTCTTTTGTCTTAGAGAATCATTCCTCAAGAGTGAGGGACACATTCTCATGGGAAATAGGAGGTAGGTCATATTTGAATTGGGATTTATTCTTTTCCTTGTTGGGGATTCTCGAGGGAGGTAGTAAGTGTTTTTTTAGTGTGAAACCATATTTAGGGATGGTATTTGATTATTGGTATGCACACCAACTAGCTCAATGTGGGCCAACTCCAGGAGGGAAACATATTCGGTTTCGTCATTCCCATTTATAGCATTTCGTGTGTGATTTTTTAGACTAAATTTCACCTTGTTCATTGATTCATACCGCATTGGGGGTGGTGTACCATGTGACGATTTGAAAGAGAACTTATTCTCCCTTTGTTAGACCTTCTCCATCCATTTTATGGTATCTTTTTATTTATTGGAAAATATCATCCCAATGGGAGACCATTTATTACCTTGCAATTTTACTTCATCCCATGCGGTATGTACAACAAGATGGGACTGGATGAGTGGCCTCTCTGCTCGTCATTCTTACCAAAAATAAGAAAACAAACGTCCTTTATGATGGAATTTGAAGTAAACATGGACCTAGGACTATGGGGTAGGGTTTTCTCATTCTCTTGGTGATGAACTGTGTCCAACATACTTTGGTCTTATAGGGGAATATTGAGATAAAAATTCCCCAAGATCAGCAGGTGTGGTTGTTCCCATATTGCTGCAATAGATGCCACATTTTCACCATTCTTAATTTCATGCACTACCACATTGTTGTGAGCCAGATATGGTGCAATATCTGTAGGAGATTTATTTAATTTGGAGGACATGCGAACTAATTTCTATTTTGATTCCCTTAGGTAGGAATCTAGCTCATTGTTCTCAGTTCTCTAGCTCGGAAGCATCTTGTTGGATTGATCTCATCGGGTCTGACACTTTTGATACTTACTCATAGCTGATTCTTTTCATGTATTCCATATTTCCTGAGTATAAAATCAATATTCTCTCTACACTTGGGTAATGACATTGCAAGATGTCACTTCAAATGGGGTCTACTAGACGAGATGTGGGATGATGTGTAGAGCTCCATATTCTCGCTATCCCTAGATATGAACTTTAGATTGGGCTTAACCGATTAGGCAGCGAATCATATGATTTGCATGTAGGAATTACTTTTCAAGGTCATTATCATTATTTTATGATTTTGGATACCATGCATCTGGGAGGGATTCCATGTCGATTTTTCAATGAATCTCTCCAATTATGTCGAATTGGATGGCATAACCTTCATAGGGTAAGAACCATTCATTTAGTTAGTAGAGAGTTTTTTCGATATTGAGAGAATTGTTATGAAAAAAATTCTCATACAAATTCCATGGAATATCAATGTGAGAATGGGTCATGGGCCAATACATCACTGGTATGTCATCATTTTCTAGATGACTTATCATGAGAATAATATCATGTTTTAATTCTTCCAGGGACTCCTCAACATGATATTCCCACATTTATTAATTATTAATGTTTTCATCCCTTGAATTTGGTCTTTTAAGAGCCTCAATAATATGTGAGTAGCACAGGGGTTGCACAGAATATGAGCATGTCCCCAGACCATACTCTAGTTGAGAAAGGATATCACTAATCATGGAAAAAATTTCTAACCTGATTAAAAACATCATTCGTAGTTCCTAAACGTAGAAATGCTTACTCACATTTATCTCGACACGATGAGGAACTTATTATCAGGGTGAATTTTTATTTTATGGAGGAACATCACAATCGGTGCCACAATGGTGAGGGATACCATTTAAAACTGATGTTCGATTGTGGGGAATGTACCTATGGTGTATACCTTGGTGAGGATATTAAGGGTGGGCTGTAGTGATGGGGGGACCTTCTTACGACATGATTTTACTAAGGGGAAGTTCTTCTCAATGACTGGTATGATGGGACATACTACTATCATATCTTATTATCTGGTCGTAGAGAGCCTTTCTGTAATTTAAATTATAGGTAGGGCCTTTATGTTGTTCTATAATGAGGGGAGGACATTCTCATTGCTCAATGTTTTTTAGTAGAGGGCCTTGAAAACAACTTCAATTATAGGGAGGTATTTTGCAATGTCTGTTTTCCTGGTGAGGACTATCATCATGACTTGATGTCCGAAAGTAAGGAGAAACATATCTACAGTGTATACCCTAGGAAGGACCATTGGCGTGGAAAAAAGAAAGGATATGGTATTCTTGGTGTCAGATCATCTTTTCAAGGGGATATCTTCTCTGGCACACATCAAGAGATTGTATCTCTTGATAAATCATTCATGGCCCATAGATTAATCCCCAATGTTCACTCTATGGTGGACCTTCAGAGCTACTGGTAGTAACATTTTAGGGAGGGCCTTTACAAATGCTAATTCCACTTCTGTAATTTGATATTGGATAGATAGGGAATTTAACCATTATTGATATATGCATGAGGGAATCAGATTATCCATTTTCCATTTGATTAGAATCATGTATATGATATTCATTTTCAAGTTTCCTTTGATGCATTTCATTTTTGGGTGCTCTATTGTGGGTAACCATGCTCGTTTATTATTGGTAACTACATTAATATATGGGTATATTTTTTGTTGGTTCCCTTGATTCCACTGGGATAGGCCAATGGATATCTTGAAATTTGGTTGGGATATATTCTAGCTCTGGAAAAGACACCACGTTGGACCGACATCTCCCAAATGGAATGGGTATTTCTTCCCGACTCTATTTTTAGGGAATCACGAGATATTATCGTCTACCCTCATATACTGGAGAATGGAATGTTATTAATTGTATGATTCTTTCCCTTGGTGGGAATCCAGAGTGGCCCGACCCATTTGGTCATCGGTAGGTGTCCTCGACATTATATGCTCATCAGAGGGTGGATACTTGGTCACCCATTGTTAGTTGCGATGCTCCCCAGAATTGGAGTTGCACCCATGTCGTGTTGGGATGAAGTCATCAACATCGACGTCATCAGTATCCTTAAGATAAGGGAGGTAATTGTCATCATACAATGGGGACATTCTCCCAAAAAGGTTCATGAAGACAACTAGGAACACCTTCTTATGGGGTACCTGACACGGTTGTGGGGGTGGTTGGATATCTTTTGTAGATAGGAGGTCTAGTCTTGTGACCTCCACTATGGTGAGACTACCATTTTGGTGGTAATCACTTGTAAATATGTTGGATACCCAGAATTGAAGACACTAGGTTAGAGAGGGGTCATCATCTTAGTTGGTGCCCCGATCACTTTGGGGATCGCTGAGATACATGAATGTATTGATTATCCAGATGCCATTGGGATCGAAGGATACTCTATGGGAACCTAATACATATATATATATTACATATATAGAAAAAAAATCTCTTTTATAGTATCATCTCTAGATCATATGAGTATTTGGCGATGAAACATAGCCCCCATAATTTTTTAGGCAAAGGAGCTTGAGTTTGTAAAAACAATCACCTTGATTGAGGATTCACACCAAGTTGACCATTTTTGTTTTGGCCCTGGGTTGAGTGTTTAGGGCACTATAAAAAACATGACATGTGAAAAGCATGTTTCTATTATTATAACGACATTCACGTCACCGTTAATACTTCAACCATATCCACATCATTATCATTTAAGGGTAATTTTATTAACCCTATAGGGACTATTACATTCATTTACTTTTGCATTATGTGGTAGGTTACATAGTTGAACGATCCCAGTGTGCGATTACCGGGGTGAAGTGTTTGTAAAATTGGTCATCCTAGGATAAGATTTACTCGAATGGTCTCCAATATATTTATTCATAGATCTATAAAGATATAATGACCATGGTATCCATGATTAATGGACCTTATTTCAAAATTCAGGAGCTCATTGGATGAAGATTTGGCCACTGACACATAAGGACTCTATTATTTGAGAGGATGTGAGGTCGGTCTCATCACACCATTTAGGTTAGAATTTTTTCCTACTCTATGACTCTCTAATTGATTTATTTCATGTTAATTTGTCCGTGAATCGTCGGATCACTTCTAAATAGTTTATCCATGGGTGACCTCTAGGTTATAGGATCACTATAGATATTCATGTATTTGATGCTACAGAGGCAATGCTGACATAAACTATGAAATAAGGTGCTCTAGAGATTATCATCATCCATGATATACAAAACATTGTTTGATGTTGGAGACATACCAATATGACAAGATTCATAAATATCCTTGAAAGAGATTTAAGATCCCACGTAGTTCTGTTTTCAGGATATACACCTTGGAGGATCCACTTTCGAATTTGGGGAAACATTTTATCAGGACGGACTTCAATGGAGAATGTCACTTAAGATTAGGCCATGAAAAGGCGTCCTTCATATCCCAATTATGGTGAGAATCTGAGTTATCATAGTTCATTTTACTTGGGGCTAACACCTGGAAGATGACCCGTTTTTTGGGGTATTAATTGGTTGAAATATTTTGGTGGGTTCCTTTTTGAGTTTAGGTTTTCAAGTAGGTATCCTATGTATCCTGGTTGAAAATGAAATTAGAGTTCTGATAGTAATATTATTGGTTTTTTCAATATCATATCATCACATACCTAAAATTCCACTTAAGTCATTCTTGTTGTGAGAAACAAGAGGATGTGAAATATTCAACAAGGGACCATATTCTCCTCTCCGGTGATTGAAAAGGTGGATGACGATGGTAGATGAGGACCTGGCTACAAGCCTGATGGGAGTGGGAATGGAGATCTTTAAGCATGATTTTCTCAACCATATTGATATTATAAGGACTCAACCTTAAAAATAACATAATCTTGATATAAGTCAATATTTTTAATGTTAATTAACATTGAGTTATTTTTAGTTTTATAGATTTATAGAATTTGATCAAAACATATAGGTAAGCACATGAATATTACAAGTAGACACTTCTACCCTCTATCCATTTTTTCATAAAAGAATCACTCTTATAAATAAAACATGACATCGTTTCATTTTTTGACAAAATAACTTTTCCATGATCACATCAATGAATCAATTCGTCTTTAGGTCTAGTGAAAAACATTTCAATACTTGGGATGAGAAAAAAAAATTCAGTATGGTATGGATAAAAAATAAAACTGTTAGTCTTTGGACAACATTAAAACCATGAATACATTATCAAAATGTAATAATTTTCAACATCAAGAAGTACTAATTATACTTCACTGAATATAACCTCGTTATGTACAATTTTTGTAAGAAAATTATTACCATAAAGCTCATATATATAATCATATAGAATATAATGTTAACTTGAGACATGAACAAACATAAACCGAATAACCATACGGTCGAATTCCACCCATATCGTTAAATGGAATAGCCATATGACCATCTTCGATGCCCAATTCATTGGAGGATATAATGTAATCGACCATCCTTGGTTTATCCTGGAACCACCAATCCTTTGGTATATCATGTAACTTCTTGTCATTGGATAATAAGCTAAACCCTTGTCAAATTTCTGAGTAATATTATATAATCTTAACATATAAATTATTGAAAATATCAACATTTCACTAATAATATTTCATTTACATTAAAAAAAATTATTTCATAATATTGAAGTACTCAATTTATTTCAAAAATAATATTCAATACTAAAACACAAAAAAATGGAATAAGGGATTTCCATTCCATTTAAAAAACGTTATGGGTTATAGAGGAATCCAAATATCAAATAATGATTACAATAGGGAAGAGCTCATTGTCACCGCATATGTTAAAAACATTCCATTGTTCATTTAGTAAAAATATTCAGAGTAAAGAAGTATTCACATTGAATGAAACTAAACATAAAAGGGGATTAATATTCACTATGGAAAGTAAGGAGGTGTATATTATCAAAATATGCCTCAAGGAATGGAGATTGAGAAGAAGTCCCTTACCTTGAGTTAGATACATCTTGTAGGTTCCTTATTATTCCTAAATAATAAACATAAGTTAATTTATATAATTTATTTCCTTCCAATAACAATTATATAATTATTGAAATTCATTTCAATCATTTCATCCATGTTCGGTTACTTAGTAAAAAAAGAACTTGATATAATAAAAAAATTTACTTGTGGTCAAAAGTAAATTAGCTCTACAATTGTTTTCAGGATTCAAATATCATATATATCTGCCTTGTAAATATAATATTACCTAACATTTGGAGATAAAAAAATATGAAATTTACCATTTATGTAGACAATAAGTTGTATGTTTGCATGAACCATACTTTCATTGATATTTTCAAATTTAAAGGAATTCAGAGTAAATGATACATATGAATATTATAATTATTTTATAATATCACATGATATATATTTTACATATTTTTATTAACTTCATCCTTTATATGTTCCATTAATGGAATGAACGAGTCATATAACATTGAGGGGGCGGTAGTCCGCACTTTCCCAAAAGAAATTATCGTATCTAAACATCATGAAAAAAATAAATTTATGTTGGTAAATAAAAATTAAAATATCATAGAGAAAATATAAATATAATATATATCTTATATAAATACATTCTAATCATAATGTCCGCCATGAGAGGTGGATGGGGAAAATTGAACAATAATTGTTTAATGAGGCCACAGTTCGTCGTGCACTGAAACATTATGTTTGTTTCTATTAGTTGGAGGTTTGTGTAATTGTATTTCAAATAATAATCATGAACACATTATATTATATTTAGGATAATTCTATTTGTATATAATAAATGTATAATAAAAGAATATCTAGTGAAGAAGTAAAATAGTGGGAAGTAACATTAGAGAAGACACTACCTCTGAAAACGTCTAACTCCCTATCATTTGAGCCACATGGCTTTCTTGAATTTCCTTATTCATATGGTAAGGATTCTAGGAGGAATATAAGGATTTTGGAATATTATTTGGGAAGAGTATGGAAGATACAAGGGGCTTGAGATGTGTTACTAATGTGGTAGGGGTGATATTCTTTTATAAGAGGGAGGAGGGACAATATAGGAAGCTATTGAAGTATTAGTTTATTATAAAGTCATACTCTGTTTCAAAAGGTCACAAAGTTATTTATTTCAAATATATGATTTTTTTGGGTCAACAAAATCTCAACCAATAGGTTTTAGAAAAGCATAGGTCTCAAATTTAACCATGTCTTTTAGGATTAACCCATGGTTAAATAATTAACTGTTACATTGTCTTCTTGAATATTTATACTATATGGAAAATATAGTTACTATAAAATGACAATAGAACCTCAAGTGTTACATTAATGGAATTTTTTAAATTATCTATTCCATTTGGAAGAAACATATAACTTTATTTCTATTATATCTTTTAATAATATAGTATTTGTTTTAAAAACTCTTTTAGGTAAAATTTTATACTATTCATAAGATGATTTTTTAGAAATCCACAAAAAAATTATTATTTTGTTTAAAAAATCATTTATTAAAAGATAAAAAGTAATAATTATCCCTAAAATTCTAGTATGGAAAATAATGATTAAAAATAAATTTATTTTATTATTAAAAATATCATTTATTTAAATCATTCATTAATAAGGTAATCACTACATCATCATTGTGTCCCAAATAAATTTAAGTATTTGATGTATAAAAAATATAAACAAAATACCACGATTTACAAAATCTCTATATTTTTACAATGACACATATTAGTCAAAATGATAACTTATATAACCCGATATAAAATTTGTTTTACCAAAAGATAAATTTTATGTTACATTTTTCATTATATTAAATTAATTGTTATAAAATGTTATTTCACATTTATGTGGTTCCTTGGGGTCCCAAATTCGACCCAAATATTCCCATGGTTAGATATATCACATCCAATAGGATTAGGATATGTTTTAGGCTAGTTTAATATTATTTTAATATTATTATTCACCATTATTTACAAGATTTACCCTTTAACCATAATAAAAAAATAATTACTGATGATATTATTCATAATGTCTAATTATAAATCTTACCTATTTACACAATTTGGACCTTTTTATTTAAAATATTTAATCCATTATTCCAAATTGAAAACATTTAATTGGCAGAAATAATATTAAAATTAATTCTCATTGTCAAAACAAAATAGTGTGTTTTTTAGGATAAAATAACTATCAAAATATTTACATGTGTTTAGGACCAATTAAAAAGTGAAATTACATCCAAAAAACAAAATTGTATTAAATGATGAAACTATAATCCAATTATTCCTTCAATCCAATTAAAATTACAATCTTACTATATAAATAAACTATATGAAAATATAGTTTTTGACTAAAAATGTGGTAGTTTTTACTACTCATTAATAAATGATCATTATCCGAAAATTACCAAAAAAATTTCCAAAGTAAATTTTGATGTCTCAATTCATTATAATAAGTTTATTTTGTCAAATATAATATATAAAGTTGTCAAAAACTATATTTAAAAGGTGTTCTCCATCAAATGTCAATAAAACAACCTTTTAAAAATATTAAACTATTAAATGATTAAAATGAGAATCATTCTTATTTTATGCCTCCAAAATTTATTTGATAAATGTAAAGAAATTTAAAAAACATGTATAATAATATTCTAATTAGTTTAGTTCATTCCCTCTAATACAACAGGTATGCGTTTTCTACCCTTTAAAAAAGTATTTTTATTATTTTTCAGTATAACTCAACATTCTATGAAATTTAAGATTTCCTAGAAACCCTCAATTGTGTTTTGACTATTATATCCAAAATATAATCCCATTTAATGAAAAATTAGTTTTAAATTCAAAAGTATTAATAAATATGAACATGTAATATTTCTTATTTACCAGATTTGTAACATGCTTCCCCACTTTTGGGAATTACATCCCTGTAATTCTATTCCCTTATCAAATTCATGGGGGTATTTATCCCTCGTAGCATTTGCAGATTCCCATGTTGCCTCTTTAATAATATAATTTTCCAAAAAAATAGTGACCCGATTAATTACATTATTCAGCAACATTTTATCTCTTTAGTCAACAATCTGGACTGTTTGTTCCTCATATGAAAGATTCTCTTCCAACTGAACTACCTATAGAATCAATATATTACATGGATCCATCATATAATTTCTCAACATTGAATCATTTAAATCCTTGTTTACCTTGGATAATCATAGTGTTAAATCCACCATGTAGGAAACTAATCCAAATTTCTCAAGGATTTCATAGAAACAACCGATCCACAGACTCAGCTTTCCCTTTTTACCAAAACGCATCACAGTTTCCCATGGAGAAAAATTGGGAAAGACATGATCACCTACATTAAAAGAAAGATAATTCCTTTGGTTATCCTCATTACTTTTCTTCTTGATTTGTGTTATCCTCATTTACTATATAATTTTTGATAAAAAGATTCCAAGTAGGATTCCATCACATTAATTTATAAATACATTTTAGTAAGTGGTCTATAAAAATTATATTTAAATAGAAACTATAAAAATTTAATTTTTCATTTCAATAAACCCTGATAAAATGGGAGGTAATATAGGAATCATTTCCTTGATATAGAATATGATGGTAATATAATAAATAACAAATAAATTATATAATAAATAATAAATGTATACTATTTATAGTACCTTTTTATATTAATGGAATATAAAAATATTAAAAAACATATATACATCTATGTTAACCACCAATATTGTTTCATTGTTATCATTAATCAATGGATATAAATAATTCTTGAATTATGATCTTTAATATAATATTTTTGAATACATTGAAATTATATTCCTACACATACAGACAACTACACTGGAAAATAAAAAATGAGCAAAACAATATAAAAACCATAAGCAAAAACTAACCCATAAGCATCATTCAATAATATGAGATCTGAAATGATTGTAATATTCAAGAATAAAAGATTTGTCTATTTGACATAAAAATGAAGTCCAAGAATATTATAGTAAAAAAGATTTGTATAATAGTATTAAATAACATAAGCTAAAAAAAGTAAAATAAAAAATTTACCATTTAATTTTCATCATGCGACAAAATCCTTGGATTTCATAAATAATAGAAATCTTGATATATGGGTAATAAAGAACAAAAAATGGAGTATACATTTTTTAGGCTAATATACCATGAGTTATAACACACTATTAACTATAAAAAAATATACATATATTACAAAATTGGGAATAATGTGGGGGTAAGGTGTTATTGTATATGAATGGGAGAGAATATAGAATAAGATAAGTATTAACATAAATGAAATTTTACAACAAAAAAATTATTTTCTCTTCAAAATAATTCATGGTTTTTATAATGGTTGTAGAAAAACATGAACCAACATTACATGACCTATTGGAAAAAATGTATCAATAGAAAAGGCATTCAGGTAGGGTTTGGGTATGCTGTGACTAGAAATATTTCCAAGAATCATCCCAAAATTCCTAAAAATAAAACTCTAATCAACACATAACTTGATTAAATAAGTAATAGAATATATAAATATATATACATGTGACACCATGGGTGTTATAATAATCACAACAATTAAACAATTTCACTCATTGAATGTCTCATATAACCATTATGATCTTATAAAAAATTTATAACATATTTTGAATATATAATATAGGTAATGATATTATCATAATAATTACCATGATTTACATGAGGGGATCTGTATTCCATATTATTCATTATATTATTCTTTGGAAAAAAATCCATGTCCTTCATTTATTTCAATGATGTTATAACTAGAACTATATGAACTCAAAAAAAAAATAGTATCAAAAAATAATTAAAGTTCTAAATATGTTGAAACTAAAAAATAAAAACAAATATATAATGACCAAATACTATAAAACCGCTATAAAACTTTTACTTATTGATCTTGATAACTGAAACACATTTTGAGTTCATGATTCACTAATGAAAACAAAGACAATAACAAAATCGTTGAATATATATATTAATGAATAATATTATAAAAAATAAATTTCCTTTAGAACACAATAATATACATATAAAGACATAATAGAAAAAATTATTACAAAATAATAACGTCATTAAACTGGTTTTGAGATATATATACTTTCCCAAACAAGGTATTACATAAGAAAGATGTTAATAGGGACTATATATTCTCTATACAAGAAAATAGTATTAATTTATTTCTATAAAAATTATAATCAATGGTATAAAGGTGGAATAGTGAGAAATAAAAATTATGACTATTATAAACCCTGAAAAAAATTGTAAAAAATCACCTGTGCTAAATAAAACCCAAAAAAAATATTTTTTATTTATAGAGACTACATTAATAATTTTGAGAACAAATGAAATTTAATATACATATGAATTATAGAAAATCAATTTATCAAAATTAAGGATAATCTAATCTTCATAACATTATATATTCCATATATTCAGAAATTAAACTTTATTACATACAATATAATAAAAAAGGAACACACCACATTAGAAAAATTAAATTCACAATTTTAATCATATATATCAAGAACCAACGTATTCTAGAACATATGAAATAGTTATTACAAATATATATCATAAAAACAAAATGTTTCGATGGACACAAGTAAACCATAAACACATCCTTGATAAACCAATTTTAAATTCTGAAAAGAAAAAAAATTTCAACAATGTATATTTAATTATTTTTATTTCAAATATTAAAATAAAATAATTGAGTGTAAACTTTTAAATACCAAATTTTGAGAAAAAATTTGTTAAATACATTACATAACTTATTAAAAGAATGAAAAAAAATTCAATCAAAATTTTATAAATTTAAATTCATAATCATGAAATAATAGAAGAATATATATTAAATAAAATAACATATAATTTTATAATCCCATATTATATAAAACAATTCATAAAATAAATCCAATTAGAATGATAAAGATCAATTAAAAAAAGGTAAACTATTTTTAATTAAAAATAAAACAATTTTAGGAATATATAAGATATAACCTATGATAAAGATTAATTTATAGAAGAAAAACAATTAAAATTATTATTTTACTCTAAAAATACGTTTTCTTATTCAATGAAAATATATTTAGAAAAATTATTGTAAAGAAATCATTATATTGATTCATATACATGGATTGTAACAAACTCATACAATGTAGATGCCTCAAATGTAATTTTGAATAAGAAAAAATAAATAATAAATGGTCACAATGGTTCATTAAATTAAATAAAATTTATATACAACACTTTTTCAAAACAAAATACATTGAACATGATAACATTTTGTGATTTCCATTCTAGAATAAATTCTAGTAGATGATGTCAATGATAAATAACAATTCATTATTGAAATATAAGAAAAATATCAGCAAAATATATAAGAATAAAAAAATTTAAAGTCCCATGATTCGAAAATAATTATATATTTTTTACAGAACTAATTTAAATTTAATAAATTTTGAAAAATGATATCAATAAATTTTAATTTAAAAATTCAATTTTTAATCATTTTGTTTTATTAGGATTCCAGAACAATTTAAAATATAATACATCATAACAATTATATTAAAAAATTATTAAAAAATATGAACATATTTATAATAAATTAGGGGATAAATCACGAAAAATAATAACATTGAAAATTTTATAATTTTTAAAACCATTTATGGGACCAAAAAATTAATCAACATTCTCTACACCAGTGAAAAAATCAATATATATAGAAACTTAAAAGAAAAATCATGCAAGAAAAAAAATTTCAATTAACAATTTCTCATAATTTTATTTAAATATATTAAAAATCCATTAGAAACAAAATTAAAATATATTATATGTTTCATGTTGATTTTTCTAGTGTAAATGTTTCAAAAATTGTGCTCCAACCATTAAAAACTCACGAGGAACGTAAATTAGATTGATTATTTTGGTTAAATTGCTACAAAAACTATGTTCCAACCATGTGACCCTCAATGGACAAGAATGTATAGTTTTTATTACATGTAGGGACACTATTCATATTATAAACATCAAAAATAACAATCCCATTTCAGTTTTCATTGGGGAATTTAACCAAAATAAATAATAAATGAAACGTAAAATGGAAATTACACATCACAAACATCCTATAGAATCTCAATTATCCTAGAAAATATGTTGGAAATTAATTTTTCAATACATCTCTCCTGATTAATAGTAATATAAACTCATATCTAAAATAAATTAACAAAAAAATTATATAAAAATAGGATTTAATTTTATTTAGTAACAAACCAACCATGTACACACTAAAAAAGATGTTATACCCATCGAAAATGGAAAATTTCTAAACCAGTCCTTGGGTGTTGTAAAAACAATTACTTTGTATCATATTTTAAAATTTTGAATTGTTTCCCTATTAAAATATAAATAAATTAATGTAGTTCCTACTATAAAAATTATGTGGGAAATTTATTTTTCATATTAATATAACATGTAAATTAAATACATTGGCATTAAATCTCATCCAAAATGTAACAAAAAATAACAACATCATCCAATATTTTAATAATGATATAAAAACAACATGATTAAAACTAAAAGTCAATGTTATGTATCCCTACATCATGTCACAAATAAAATACTCAAATATATATTGAGATAAATTCACATAGCCTAAAGACATCAAAAAAACCATATATTTTACTAATATAAAAATAAACTCTATATATCTATGTTATAGGTGTGAATTTCCCATTCTTCACCCCGTCATATATTATTCATGCTACCTACTTGTCAAATAAAATTAAAATGGTACAAAACACTACATACATAATTACATTTATGCTATATGTACAACCAATCTATGTATGCTGGGTGTGGAAAAAACAATCCAAACAAGAATACCTTACATTATCATTAAAATGATTTCATAAATTAAACCATCAAATAGTTATTTAGAAAAAATAAATCTAAATATAAATATTTATATTATAAATCCAAGGCATATGGGTGGTAATTTAGTTATCAATTAATTAAAAATAACGATTTATCTAAATACTTTATACAATATGGATTTTTTATAAATAAAACAACATTTATTAATTGTGATGGGATTGAATTAGAGTTTTTATGAAATATAATATATTTGAAAATAAATATATTTATTTAGTAAATAATAAATCTGGGATTTATCAGTTCAAAACCATGGTTTTCATTTTACATGAAACCCCCATTGAATGTATCAAATTTTGAATACTGTGATAATACATTGATTTTAATATATAAATTGGACTATAAAATTGATTCCATGAAAAATTATCTTTTTATAAAAATATGAATAAACAAAATAATAATAATAATAATGAAATAAAATTATTCCATTAATATTGTGATAAACTAAATCTGATCATATATGTAACTAAAATCCAAAATCCTACCTTCATTATGATATGAGATAATATAAAATGTATAGAAATCCACAAACATTATAATGGGAACTACCTCTATTGTGAACAAATTTTTGTGACCACAAATCATCCTTCTCTATGTAATCTAAGGACAAGGGATGAATCACATTATTAATCCCAAAAGGATAGAAATTAGTTTTTAGACTAAAAATAACCATATCTATTGTTAATTTTTCAGATAAAACAAGAAGAAACATGTATCTAACATTCATATGTATGAAAAAATTACTTTGTATGCTCGAGAACCACGAACATGCAACAAGTAGAACGAAAAAAATAGAATTCATACTCTCATATGAACATAAAAAATTTCATTTATCATAACCTGATCAATTAATATATATAATTAATCTTATCTTTTTAAAAACTTAATGGTAGATATAATATTGATAAGTACTAATTAAACTATTAAATTAAATGGTGATGTGGATTGATACATCAGAATAAAAAAAATTCCAAATTTAAAAGTATAAATATCCACCCATATCCATGTTATAGATTAATTGTCATCATTTAAAACCTTAATGTAGAGGAATCCTGATTCGATAAATGAGTCACTGCAGAGTCTTTAGTGAATCTATAACATATAAAAATCATTGAAAACCAAAATATAGAGACAATATCGATAAATTTAATCAATTAATAGAATAAAAAATATTGTATTATACTTAGATTTTGTTTTAAAAACTATGGGTTTCAATTATTAATAGTTATTTGAGATATCAAATAGATAATTAGCATTGAGATCCATTTAATAAAGCCTCTATGACATTTTAACAAACAAAAATATTTAAATTTTCCATTAAATTTTTTGGAATTTAAACAAAGGTATTACATATTATTCCTCATGAAAACTAATAGATAATCCAAGTGAATTATTAATAGAAAAATAAAAACGCAATTTAATAACATTATGTGGCCTAGAACATAGGTTTGTAATGGGAAAACAATCATAGTTTCAAATTTAAAATTATAATATTGGAGAACCCTAATTCAGTGTATACTTTATATTCCTCTACTCTCTGGGAAAAACATTCCAATTAAACTATGAACAATGGATATCATATTATTTAAAATAAATTAAAATTTAGGGGAAAACTGATTTAAAATAAGGAAATTTTTATAGAAACCAGAAATAAATTAAAATGATAAAATCACTTAAACCTTCAACTTATCCTGAAAATAGATAATATGAAGATATAATGATAATTTACATAGATCTACCATAGAGAAAAACCCAAAAATTTTGGGACGGGTGGGAAATGTTTATTTTATTAAGAGGAATGGAATATGAAAAAATTTTAATTTAATAAGCTGATTTTATTAAAAAATTTGAGAAACTGTGAAAATATGACAATTTTTTTTAATTAATTGCACAATTTTTAATAATTTTAATTTATGATCCAATAATATGAATTTATATAAAAATGATTTCATGTATTGTTGTAAGAAAATATTTCAATTTATTATAATAAAAACTCTAAATTAAAAATAATAAAAATATTTTAATATTAGTAACCATTATATCTTTGATTAAGTTAGAATGAATAATTGGAATTTTTTGATATCACTGATTTATCACTAAATAGTAAAAAACTACGAATTTTACTGAAAACTATATATTTTTCAAATATTTAAAATTAAAAACATTGTTTTTAATGTTTATAAAATTTAATTTCATTTTTATTATATTATTAATAATACAATTATGTTCATTATATTTTTTTTTGAAACAAAAATTTTTATACCAAATTTTTTATTTCTATAAAATCATATTTTTATTGTATTTTACAGATTAATGTTAAAATTATTTTTATTACTTATGGGAATATAATTTTATTAATGTCAGTAATTTATGGATTTATAAATTAAAAATTAAAATATAAATATTTTAACCATTTTTGGGATAGTGATAAATATTTATTGAAGAGTAAAAAATTACAGTTATTTTGAAATAAAGTATCTTTAATGATACGATCAAGAGGAAAAAAATATTATTAAAAAAATATCATACATAAGAAATTAGTCAATTATGGGAAATTAATTAAAATATAATAAATTGGTAATTAAATAAATAAAAATGTAAAATTTATTCTATGATTAATATGAAATGAGTTTTTAGTGTCAACACATAGGATGAACCACACCAGAATTGTCATATTTAGTACCCTATTAGAAATTATGAGATGAAATTTTCCATTTCTAATCATTTTTATTAAATATTATGTATCAAAAATGAGTATTAAAAATTTTAAAAATTGATATTATAAGACATATGGCTTATCCAAATTCTTGATCAATGTTTTTGTAAGGATGGAAAATTGAAAATAACAAATTACATAAGTTTTCATGACATAGATATATGTTATAAATCATATTGAATGGATAATTTTTTTTTATTTTGATCATTTCAAATTTTTTTAATGATTCTAATTTATTTATCATTTTTAGGTATTATATAGATACCGTAAATTCATGAAAGACAAGATCACACAATTTATTTAATTAATATAAAATTGTAATAAATAAATTTAAAAATAATTAAACTAAAATAATTTGAAATAATTAATAATTTCCCTTAAATCTATTGAACATGTTAATATTTTGGGGAGGCTATAAAGTATTATATGTTAATTTCCCAATTATATTGACTTATTTATTATTAAATTATATAAATAATGTCAAATACAGAAAAATGATATTGTATCAAAAAAATATTTCTTTAAATAATATTAAAAAAAATGTGAAATGTGGATATTTATATATCATATGGTCTAATGTTTTATTTTTTTACTACCATATAAGATCGTGAAATTAAATTTCTAGCAATTCTGAAGCATTTATATCTAGAATATTCATATTATATTTCAATTTTTTATGAAAAATAAAGAACATCACCTCACCTCAATTATAAAAGTGAATATCCGGAATCACATTATTACACCACATTTAGTTTTTTTATATAAAAAAAATAAAAATAAAAATTCTTATTAGATACCCTATCCAAAATATTTGGATTTGTTCTTCACAAAATTGTAACCCTAGATCCCTTTATAGGAGATCTAATTGAGTTGTTTGAAATAAGAGGTCATCTCCTTAATCAAATAATTTATTTTCTACTATTCATAAAATTCACTATGTCAATTGTATTTTTCATAAAATAAAAACCACATTTTCCTAAATATTCTTAAATTTTATTACTATTAGGAAAAACCCCATTATAAATTATCTTTCACATCAAAAGAGAAGTAAATGTATCACTTATGTTAATGTATGACTTACAATACCAATGAATTGATAAAATAAATATTTCTTCTCAATAATTTATGAATTGATATAATTATGGTTTTAATTAATATATATCATTTTTATGACATAATTTAATTTGTTGTTAAATAATATGATGGATACATTGTTTCTATATAATCTATTTAGAATCGATAATATATGATTCTTTATGTCTGTGGATTGCCACCTATGTGAAGCAAAGTTATTTTTTCATTTAAATTTTATAATTAGAGTAATTAATATGAATTTAATAATAAAATTTATATAGTATTAGATTTATTTTAGTGATTTTATATTTACCATTTATTCATTTCATTAGTCAAAAAATTCTTACAATGCTAGTGATTATATACATCCTACCATCATCACGAATGATTTAATTCATTTTCTATCACCGAGTTTTATAATTTTTTATATATACATATTTAATGTATATAAATTATTTTTATCAAATTATTAATATTCTATAAATGATGTAAAAATAATCAATGTATGAGGAACAAAAATGTCGAACTTATACATGCTTGAAAAATAATGAAGTTATAAACCATAATGGTGATTTTAGTAAAACGAATTACTAACAAATGAGTGATATGATGTCATAAAGAAATCGTAAATGGATGGATATATATTAATAATATGATATAATAAATTAATAATTTATACATATTTATTAATCATTTATTGTCTATGATTACAAGTAAAGGAGAGACCTGAGGTAAGGTATTTTTATATCACATTTATTTCTGTGGAAAAAAATTTATATTCCACACTTCTTTCTATGTACTATATGTACAAAAAAGAATTTATTTTATGGTATATTCCGTGAATGTTTTAATGATTTACATATCCATCTCATGTTTTTAATTACATGTGGCTAATGGTTCAGTTGTTATTACAGCATTATGGGTTATTTGTTTCTATCCAATTTTAATCAAGATTGATTATACTTGAATTTTCATTGAGGAAATTATAAGATACATAGATGATAAATTCCATTTTTTATTCTCTTGAATCAAAATCATGATATTTAATTATTTCCTTTTGTTTTCCAAATATTAATTATTAATGAGATTAAAATTATGTTTTGTATGGAAATCAACTTCTTTTCTCTCTTCAATATAAAATACATTGTATTTTATATCTATTTTCTAAAAATGGATTTAATGAATGTTTTTTTCATTATAATATGATATTTTTGTCCTACATTTTTCATTGATTAAATTTATAAAAATGTTATTAATTTATAAACATTATTTTATTTTTTATTAATGTTTTGTCTAGTTTTTATAAAAAAATGTTGAAGGAATGTTTCATTTAACTTATACGTCAAGAAAAAGATGATCAACCATTAGGATTACTCATGGATTTGATGATTACATTAATATTTTACAAAGATACATTCAATTAATGTTGTGTCTTTATTATATGTTCCATTTTTATTTATTTTAACTGTTAATTTTTAAATAAAAATTGATATTTACCACATGAAAATAATATTTATCTTTTAATGGTATAATTTCTCATAAATAAAGAAACATGGATATAATATTTCATCATCAGGGTTATGATCCATGTATTACATCATTTTTATTTACCTTGATCGAATATGACTAGGATGAAATGTTTTATTGAAACCTGTTGTTATGGGTTATTCTATATTGAAATGATTAATAAACTCATTACTTTTCACCTCTAGTGATATAAAGATTGTTTTCTGTTCTTGTGGAAGATATATAAATGGTTTTTATTTTGTTATGGGTTGGACATATATCTATTTTAAGTGAATTGGATATAGTATTATATCTCATGTTGAAGGTATGAGAATCAAGTTAATGTTCTTTATCTTCGGTGGGAATCAATTAAAACTCTTGATTTTTTTGGTAAACAAGTCTATGTGCATGATCCACGATGTGAAATATGTGTTGAAACATCTATTGATGTACTTTCAGTTAACATTGATATATAAAATGATCTTTATAAATATAATTATTCCACAGGAAAACATTTCACATGATCATGTGGTTCAGGATTGATTTATGATGTATCCTCATTCTAAGGATTTGTGTCTGTTAAAATGAAAAGGTTTTATGTGACAATTCATTTTTCTCTGTTTTATATTTTCTTTAACTTTTTTTGTTATGGTCATGATCTCAATCCCTAATTATTTTCATCGACTTTTACTGATCATCAATTTATATTATCCAGGTTTACCCAAACTGAGATTCGAAAATCACACTTTTATATGATTCTATTACATAGGTAATGAAAAAAAGAATTATGTATGAAATGACTAAGAATTATTTATGTTATTAAATGTACGTTGGGGAAGATATATTTATTTTATGAACTAATTGTTTAATTTTTCACGTTTTTTAAGGTAGTAGACTATTACGATTTTGGAATGGACTATTATGATATATAATTAATATTCATATAAATATATTTAATATATATACATATATTAAAATAAGGATACAATAAATTTATGTATGAGAAATATGGGTCTCTATAAATGTTAACAAAAAAGGGGTTTTCAATTTGAATTGATATTAGGGTTAGAAAATTTTAATAAAATTAATTGGTGTAGGTTTAGGTAAATCATTTCATACTAATGTTGTGTTAATGATCATGAATAACCTAGGTTAAACAAACAATTTCACAAAATATATTTTTATATTTTAGACATCTATTAAATGTTTTTTTGTTATTATATTCTTCCCCACTATGATTATTATTTATATTACTGTCATTTTTTGTCATAGTTATTGGATTCACCTGAAATAACTAGGTTAATGATTAATGTGATAGAAAGTGGATTGATTTTAATTACGAGAAACCAAGCCAAATAAGTGATTTTATATGTAACCATGTGATTGTACAAAAATATTAATGAAATTATTTGGATTATAATCATAAATTAGTGGGTATCCATACAAACCTAATAAGAAAAATATACATTTTCACAAAGACCATGAATAAAAGATAGGTTAATCCATTTTATAGAAATAATACTCTCCCTAAGGTATCCTAAAAAATTGAATTTTTTAATTGTGAATATTATTGAAATTTAAAAATATATATCCTCGGGGGAAACTTGGGGAGATAATCATAATAGTTATATGAGAAATTATTTTACCAATGATGATGAAGAGGAAACAAATGCCCTATAAATGGTATATAGCATTTTACAATATTTACTATGTTTAAAGTAATATGGATTATTAAATTAATGTGGACGAATATTAATATATGAATCATATTTCGTATTTTATGTGATACTTATTTGGGAATAAGATGGTTAATCCCATTTAATATTTTAACATGGTAGTGCGATTGTTGAAGTGTTTATGAATTTTGATTCATGAATAATGTTATATTATTGTCACAGTAATGATATTTTTATTATATATTACATTAAATAAATAAGTTTTATTTTATACTAGTTTTCATTAGGGGTTTAAAAACAAATATTCAATGTTACTAAAAAATATGAATAGTGACTTAGTGCTAAGTTGCTATTTTATAGAAAAAATGTTTAATGGAAAAGATAATCCTAAACACGTGAATGATGTTGAGTAAATAATGTTTATTTTGTAGAAAGGTATGATTGAAATTGATAATATTTGAAACCATGAAATTGGGTTATCATATGATAAAAAGTTATTTAGGTCCTTTGAGATGATGTTTATTACATTTTAAAATTTATAAGAAATACTCAACATTTTGAACTTATGAAGGATTAAGGATTATATTCATTTTTTGAAGTATATATGTTTCCATGTGAGGTTAACATAAATTTTCTGGATTATATCATGGTATTATATTATTATAGTAGAACATAACTTCAAATTAATTTAAATTTCAATTACTATTTTCCTAACGGATGGGGGTTTCAAACTCTATTTGTTACATCCTCTCTTAGATACTAATAATATGATTCCCTAAAAATGTGGGAATCATTGCCGCAATCATAACTCATCATATTCTAATATATCCTGACTATTATTGATGGTAAAATGTTGTATTTTTGGGAGACTATAACATCATGATCAAGGTGTAGAAGAATTAACATATATAAACAAATAAATTACGAATAATAATAAAAAGATACCTGGTGGTGGAAGGTAAAGTTATAAAAAGGAACAAACAACCAATAGATACAGTTTTTCACCCTATACACAAAATGATGATATGTATATCTAAAATAAATTATTATTTTATCATTCAATAGAATAAATTTATAGAAAATGGAAAAAAGACACAAAATATTTATATACACTATCTACATGTTCCAAAACTCTTTCATATACTCCCCTACACCCACGCTATAAACATATCATCTACTACGAACTAGAAGATTTCCCAGATCCCTACCCACATCAAAATAATCATCTAGGGTGCCAAATTTTTTTTAGAGAGTGTGTAAAATTAACATTGTATAAAACAACTAACATGGTCTATTGATATATAATCTGTGAAAATAATATGGTATTCAGTAGGTAATATGATATGAAGTAATAAAGCTGTAATGAGTCAGCTCTTGTACCATTAGGAGATCAAGATAATAGAACATGATCCATCCTAAGATGAATAATATCTGAATAAGTAACATGATATATACACATATTTTTTTTGTATACATAGTAACGTTTACTTCTATATATGCAGCTACTACTACTATCTTGGACTAAAGGCGTTACTCATGCATCCATAAGTTGTAACATGAGTGTCATAAGTATCAATGGATGTAATTCCCATTATTTCAAATATATGTTCTCTATGATTATTCCCTTCATTAAGGGTCATCATGCTTATTAACACATGAATAGGGTACTTGATAACCTGTATCAACATAATTGGGGTCTTCATGCATGTGTATCAAGAAAAGGTTAATCATGCCTAGTATCATATCGTATGTTTTTCTATACCCAGTAGCATATCATTTGAATCTAAATGCCCAGTATCATATCATAGGTTGTCAATGATCAATATCATAGCATAGGGCCTCCATGACAATTATCATCTTCACAAGGGACTCCATTCACATAACTAGACTAATAATGGTGGTCATGACCATTATCACTTTACTAGAAAGTGATTCCATGATGATATATATATATATCATGTATATGGTTCTCAATGACAAAATAATAATAGAAGGGTCTCGATTCCCAATTATATTCCATATAGAAAATCAATATATTAAATAGAGTGAACAAATGATTTATAAATAATTAAAATATAATATTAAAAAGGGCATAAAAATAGTTTGTTTAATCATGTGACATGTTCATACCACTCGCATTCATTTATTTCATTTAAATTTGATAACATTTTTATCCATGATATAGAATTGTGATTATCCACTACATTTATGAAATCTCAATTTAGATCTAATCCAATCACACCAATAGGTGTTTTGACTCGATTATTCTAAATTTCAACTCGTTATTTTAATAGGAACACCTATATGGGTATATTATTATGAGGTGGATGATCACAATATGAATTGGGTTATATAAATTTAGTAAGATCCATGATTGTAATCCTATATATAGAAGATTCAATTTAGGTGCAATGTGTAGTGAAAATGCAATACATAACAAAGAAATGTATTATAAAACATCTCAGCATCCCGGAATAAATACTATACACCTATATTATCCCTATAAAGGATTAATCATAATTTTTTATCCTCAGGTGTTCTCTATATTAATAGAAACAGGAAAATTAGATGAATGCCTTTGAATATAGGGAATAAGAGACGCCACCTAAATAAATCATTCGAGATAATAAAAATGATGATATGATTATGTTGAATGATGAAATTATAATCACAACTCCAATGAGTGGAGAAAAGACCAAATTTTCTTTAGGAATAATTTCAAATCTATGATCCTCAGATGATAGAGGGTTCACTTCATAATGGGGAAACAACCTCCTGTCCACTTGAATAAAGATAAAATAAGAGGTTGGTGGTTTTTATAAGAAATTAAGTTTGCGTTGTTAAAATATATCAAAATTTCTACGTCACCCAATTTTCCCTATTGTTTTCTAAATCATTCACCAATCATAGACACCACATTTCCTCATGACCCATATAACATGGCCATTCCATGAAATTAGTCAACCTGTGTTCCAATCAAACATCTAAACTCTGTCAAAAACATTAGAGGATTTTCATGACTGTGCAGCCTTGGGTGCATGGTTAGGGAAAACTGAGCACCCCTCTATACCCTATGAAATTCAATGCATCGTATGGGAAAATTGGGTGTGATAGGCTACACATTTTCAACTAACCATGCAGCCTAATGATATTTATCCAAATAGTAAATACCTAGGAACTGAACAAGACTTAAAAACCCATATTTAATCTATACAATCTCTATGAATTAATATTATGTAAAATGAGGTTCAACCCAGAAATTAATGGATCCTTACCTCATAGAATGACTCATTTCATAATGTATTCCCACCATAAAATAATTCATATCTGATTTAAATTCACAATGAAGTGATTATCCGATAATATCTCCATCCACTAAGAATGTACTTCATAATCCCACTATCATGTTTCATCTTAATCCCAAAGTTGCAACCATATCACCGGAACAAAAAGGAAAGATCCTCCTCTACAAGCCTTCAAGATCTGATAAATGATTCATAACAAATACTCTTCAAAAGAATGAATGAAAACAAGGTCAAAATCCTCATGGTAAAATTTATGAGATGGGTCACAAGATAAAAGAGCAGCTACAAAAAACCAAATACATTTTTCCTCAAATGGTACCTCAAGGGTAATAGAAATTGATTGGATACCAGCCCTACTCCCTCCAATATCTCAAATGTCCTAGCAAAATTATGTGACATCTTCCATTAATATTTTATCTATATGTTCCCAAGTATGGTTTGTACCCAATAGAAAACAAGCTTCACGACCACAAACTCTATAGTTCATCGACTGTCGCCACGATAATATTTATATCTATAATTAATGTTGGAAATATGTGTCTTGATAAGATGATCCAACTAAGAAATCATATGAATGATTTGAGGACTCTGTAGGAATGCCTCTATTTCTAATCAGAAAAAGGGAGGAAAAAAGTACCTATCATATATGGCCTTATAAGGATCCAAATTCATCATCATTTAAAATAAATTAGTGCATGAGAAAAATAGGAGAAGAATACACTCATCCCATTGAATTCTATAGTCATGGATTAATTCTTAAATCATGTCCTCTAAAACATGTACAATCCATTTTTACTGACCATTGGTCATTAAGTGAAATTTTGTACTAAAAGTCACCAGTGTTCTCATGGAATTCAGTAACCCTTTTCGGAACCTTAATGTGAAACACTTGTCATTATCTAAAAAATAGTATGAGGAATCCAATGTCGCTTTATAATATCAAGGACATATAATCATTCCAACTCATTAACATAGAATGTCTCCTGACTAGGGAGGAAGTGGGCTACATTTCATAGTTGATCCTTGGCCACCCAAACTGGGTAACTACCTTGAGATGACCACGTAAAATCGACCATAAAATCCATATAAACATCCTACCATTTACATTATTATAGTAGAAATAGTTTTTACAATCCAACAGGTTATGGGTTCACTTGCTTAGCATATTTATAGAAGGAAAGATTAGAAATAAATCAATCTACATAACATTTCACCCTTCATGCCAATAATCATGGAGCATATCATAATACAACATGGGGAAACCAGAATTAACCGCCCATTAAGAATAATATGAATATCAAAAAAGTCCTCCCATATCTATGTAAACCCATAAAAATCCAAGCATATGACGGATGTTGTAATCATCAATAGACAAATTCAATGTTGTGAATCAGCAATGATACCATTTAATTAGAAAAAAATCATAATCTAATAATTACCACATATCCACACTCTTCATAAGTCATAATGTAAATAATAGTGATGTATTTATAGAATGTTCAGGATGGCCCTTTACATCTATGTGCCCCTCAGAAAAAATAGAAAAAACCTTCCACTTAATATTGGACTCCCAAATTGTATGTTTCTATGTCCAACTACCTAGATCATCGAAAATTGTATTACCTTTCTCAATAATATAGGCTACGAAGAACCCAAAAAACTATAGGTATTCATTCCACCATCTCAACCCAAAAAACCGGTCACAATATGTGAAATTATACCTAAGTCTATTGTGGTCCATAAACACCACAAAATACACTCCCATTAAAGAATTCATCCAGAAATATAAAGCATGAACAACCATAATCATTTTGAGATCACACATTGGGTAATTCTACAACTGATGCATCAGTTGTCACAAAAAATATACAATGACTTGATCTTTCTAATTCAGAAATGCTCCTTTCCCAATACTAGATTCATCATAATAAATGGTACAAATTCTTAGATGGATTGTAAAAATTAATATTAATAATGACGTTAGTATCCCTTTCATCTCTGGGAATTATTTCTCCCATGATTCAGAACATCTAAACATCACACCAATCTTTGTCAATCTCACAATAGAATATCTTATGAGTGATAAATCCTATATAATGATTCTTAATCCTCATGAAATATCATATATCAAATAAATTCCTATTCTAATCTAATGTAACTACATCTCTCATCTTCTCAAAGACAACTAAGACACCTACCTATGAGATAATATGAAAAAATTAGTGAACCTAGTCGATCTAAATTGTATATTAACATATACTATACTATTTTTTTAATATCATTGTATATTTCATATAGTATCATGATGTTTGTGTTTGTGTCTTGGAGTGTGGTAGTAGACCATGATTTAATATATTAATAAGACAATAGAGGAATTGATAATTGAATGGAAAACCATATTAATTAGTTACATAAATAGAGAAGGTGCATTCACAATATATAATGACATAACCAGATAAATATATAACTCAAACCAACAATGTAAATTTTAAAATGTTATGTGGAAATCTATAACAAACTGTTGGTGATAACCTGATCTCAGAAAAATCTTTAAGAACACTCTATTGACATTGTGTAGGTTGAAGGGATCTTTTATATGAGTAAGTGGTACTTTTTTTCATATTATTCTAATTGAAATTCTTGTAATCCACCCAAATCATGAGGGTTCTATCATACCCAATGGAGAAATGGACTGGTGATCCCAAAAGAGAAGTAATGAGTTATATTAAAATATTATCGTCTAAATCCTTTAGATTCCCATAGGTTATGCATTGTATTTGTTTCTATTGGACATGATAAATACAGTTTCAATTACATATTATATAAGAAAAACACCTTTAAAACAAAATTTTCTTCCCCATTTACGATTGACTATTTTGATTACGATTATATCTTAATTTAATTATATCCAAATTAGTATCATTTTTCTTAAATGTTGAACTATATGGAATAACAATTCTATTTGAAAAGGTAATATAATCCTTCTAAATTGAAATTTGGCGTCCATTTAATCAAAACCAATCATTTATCGTGTAACGCCCCGAACCCAGCTACCCAGAGTCGGTGCATTACTTCGTAACATTGGCATGATCACAAGAAAGATAAAATCTCGAAAGACCGATTAGTTTAGTAGCCTTGGAAACACTAGATATAATCATAAAGTTTTACATTACATTTCAAAGTGAAAAACTACTACAACAAAAAAGTCTTCATATCCGCACTATTAACCCCTCATAATATCCCTGCAAGTCAATTATAATTTACTTCTTCACTACCTGGGAAAAATAAAACATAGAAAAGGGGTGAGCTCAAATGCCCAGTAAGGATAACAATATAGCGGAACATTCAAAATAAGCGTAAAAATTTAAGGCAATGAATTACTAAAACAAAAGCCTTTTAAACTTGAACTTCAACATAGTATGGCAAAAGTAAAATGAAATAATTCCATTTACTTGTTCACATGGGTATTCTACTAATCGAATAATCACATGCAAAATCAATAACCACTTTCATAATGTTGGAATGCATAATGCTAAACGTTAATTTCTTTTTCTAGGCCTCATCCCAGGACCTAGGGGTTACTTCTAACCGGAACCCAACCCGGAGTGCCTCTAATAACCGGACACCAACCCGGAGTGCCTCTAATAACCGGACACCAACCCGGAGTGCCTCTAATAACCGGACACCAACCCGGAGGGCATACTTTTACCAGTCCCTAACCTGGAGGGCTTACTTTAACCAGTCCCCAACCTGGAGGGCTTACTTTTACCAGTCCCCAACCTGGAGGGCTTACTTTTACCGGTCCCCAACCCGGAACATACTTGTTTAGCACATTCATCTGAAGAAAAGTTTGAAATATAACATAAACATTCGGGTTAAAACTAGCATACGAAATGTCAATAGTTTCACCATAAACTATGAATGGTATAAAATAGCACATCCACATTCAAACATATCACAAAACCTTCAATACAATATAGAAGTTTTGTATTATAATAAATCAACTTCGAATAATCTTAAAATCCATCAAAGGATGTTGACATAGATGAAATCAAAATTCTTTTAAAAGAAGTATCTCCTTTTATTTTGAAATAATTTAAGATCCATATAAAATAAAACATTTTATTTGAAAATATTCTTATAAGCTTGTAAGGAAAGCTTCGACGATTTTATAATGGCGGAAAATAACCGCACCCGCCGTATAAGTTAAAAAAAACATTCTTACCTCAATTCTGTCGAAAAGGTTAAAAAGGACCTTGTTTTGAAAACGACGGAAAGATTCCTTTATAAACCTCTTATAAAAAGTCAAACAAGGGTATAAACGACTTTAACCCATATTCTTGTAAATAGTAAAAATGTTTTGAAATACATTTCGATGAAACATGGATGTGGATGATAAAGAGATCCTAGTAGATTATTACGTATAATACAACCTCAGATAATGAAGAGATTGTGAAATAACCCTTACCTTGTACTTTTCCTTGGTTGGGGTAGGTTAACCTCCTGTATAATGGTGAAATAATTGTTATTAAATTATACAGGAATCATATACATAAATATGATATCATATATGATCTTTTAATATTGATTTGATAATAATATCTTAGTATTATCGCTGTTTCGGGTGTGAACTTACTTGTTTGCTTTTGTATGTTTTGTTACGTAAGACATGTTTGTAAAGGATAAGTTGTATATTATTCAAATACAGAATGGTATCAAGTCCTTAAACATCATTTTTAAATCATTAAATGATAATTATACTTGAATGGATACAATGGAGAATGAATCTCATCGCGTTCGTGGAGACGGTAGTCCGTACGTACGCACGAACGCTACTTCCATTTAATTTTTATTTTAAAAGAATCAAATCCAAATGATTCATAGGTATATTACTATTCCAGTATAATATAATATTTTATATATGTTAATTAAGTTCATTAACACCATCCTTTATACGTTCCATGTGTGGTATGAACGAGTCATATCATTTTAAGGGGGTGGTAGTCCGCACTTCCTCAAATGAAATTATCGTATGTATATACAACATGAAACGAATAATGGTATGAAATAAAATGGAATTAAAGAAGCTTATATATAAAATATATATCATTAATATCATATTTAATTACAGTTCCATCATAATGGCCACCATGAGAGGCGGTAAGATGTATTTGAACAATCATCGTTTCGTGAGGCGTTAGTTTTCCATCCACAGAAACATTATGTTCATCATCCATTAGATGGAGTTGTGTGTATGTGTAGTTTGAATCCTTCTTATAACAACTTCCTAGTATATTGAGGATACTGGTGTTGTTACAAAAGAAAGGAAATAAAAAGAGTTTGGGGGTTGGAGAAGCAAAATAAATGAAAATAATTTAAGAGAAATCGTTACCTTTAATTTAGGTAACTAACTTTGGTTGGAACCAAAGGAATTATTGAAATGCTTTCTGCCTAAGGGGAAGCTTCAAAGAGGAGGAGAGGGATGTGGGGAGCTTATTTGGGCAGAGTTTGGACGAGCCAAGTGGCTTGAGAGGTGTGAGGAATGAGTAGAAGTGGTCTCCTTTTATAAGGGAGAGGAGGGGCTCTTTAGGAAAGAGTGAAAGTATTACTTTATAATATAATTATATTCGGTTTATAATGGTCCAAAAATCATTGAGGTCGAAGATAAGATGACTCATATTCTAAATAACATCAACCAATAAGAATTGGACAGGTTTTAGATAATATTTTAACCATTATAATCTTATTTATTTAAATGATTTATTAATGAGGTAAACATTGCATCATTATTGTGTCATTAATAATTTAAATTATTTGATGTCTAAAAATTATAAATAAAATATCATTATGTAGGAAATATTTTTAGCTTTCTAATGAATATTTATAATCGAAAATCCAACATGTATAACCCTATTTAAAAATTGTTCTTCTAAAAGATGTAAGCTTAAGCCGTTTTCATTTTTATTTTAACTTTATTAATATAATGTGTCCCTACCACATACAAGTGGCTCCAAGGGGTCCCCAAATTGACCCAAGGATGCTCATGGTAGGGTATGTGTCCACCAATAAGGTTAGGACACGTTTTAGGGTAATTTTGTATTATTATAATATTATTTTTTAACCCTTATTTACCGGATTTACCCTTTAACCATGGTAAATAAAATATTTACCGCAGTAATTATTCAAAATGTGTAAAAATAAAAGTTACCTATTTACATAATTTGGACATCCTGATTCCAAATATGGAATCCATTTTCCTAAATTCAAAACACAGAAGTGTCAGAAATTAATTTAAAATCAATTCCCGCTGTCAAAACAAAAAGCGTGTTTTTAAGAGGTAATAACTATCAAAAGATTGACACTTGTTTATGTTCGGTTTAATTGTAAAATTATGTCCAATGACCAACATTATATTAAATGGTAAAAATATATTCTAAATATACTTTAAAACCACTCAAATTCACAATTTATCACTATTAATTATTTTGATTAAAAAAGATGTTTTTAATTAAAATTTAGTAATTTTCACTATTCATCAAAATATGAAAGTTATCCGAAATGTACCAAAATTTCACCCTAGGCTAATTTTGATATTCCGAATCCAAAAATTAAGTCCATTTTGAAATATAGAATATATATGATTTCAAAAAGTAGGTATTACTATTCACAACGGCTAGTTTGATCGGTTGTGGTGTGTGTTAAAACCCGACGTTGCGTACAACACACACTACTGTTTTATTCAAAGGAAAGTGTACTGTGGAAGCTTGGGATGTTTCATTTTAAATTTTTTGATGTCTCCATTTAGTCAAAAAGTTTAAAATATTGTATTTAAAAAGGTTTCACTATCAAAAGTTGATAAAAGTGCAATACTGAAAATGAATCTGTTCTTGCATTATGACTAAGAAACTCATAATATGGATTCTAAAATTATAAGGATTATATAAAGTTAAAAATGTAGTTAATTCTATTCATGAACTCTTTTAATGGCTTTTTTTTTGGTAAGTCATGGTGCAATTGAACTCGGTGTTGCGTGTAGTGCAAGTTATTGAATTATTTTGAAGAAATAACACACTATAAAATCTTGGGGTGTTACATTCTCCCCTCCTTCAATAAATTGCGTCCTCGCAATTTGAAATTGTTCTTCGAAAATAAAAGGTTGAAAATAGATAATATATTTGTGGGAAAACCCACATCGGAAATTGGGTTACTAAAATTTAGTCTTAATATGAGGAAAAGAGAAATGAAAGGGTCACCACCAAATTATGATCTCGATTAGGAGAACATTGGTGGAAATTAGAGACATATAATTGGAGGAAAAACGTAAATATTTATAGGTAGTGATTGAGGTCATCAATCACAAACAATTATAAAATTGAGGTCCTTAAATTCACCAATCTATGATGATTTGAAATACCATCGGTTCAACAAAACATAGGGTATTAGGATAACACATTTTTGACGTTTCAAAATATCTTAGTTGAAATCCCACATCGAAAAATGAATTAATGAGGCCTCTATTTAAAATAAAGAGTCAAACGTATGAAGATTACCGAAAATAACACATACTAGGGTTCCATGTAGGAAAATATGGATATGGAAGAAAAATCTAACCATCAATTATCTGATGGAGAGTGGTAGAGAACATGGCTATGAAAAGGCCAACAATCCCAAAGCCATAAATTAGTGATGATTTAAGGTACCATCTAGGAAAACATTTTTGTTCTAAGTTGCTTTTCTTAATATTGAGGAATTTATCTATGAGATTGGCTAAGATCATAAAGAGATATACTTACTTTATAATTTGAGTTTTATCCATTAATAAATTTCTACCACAAACGCATCTTCCACTCTAAAAGATAATAGAATGTAAAAAAAATTCTATTTACACTCTTCGTATAGGGTTCCAAAATAAACGAATTTATAATTCATCTACAAGATATTTTAATAAAAACTACATTATTTAATCCAGTACATCTCGTGGGCCAGTGGTAGGTGATACACCCTTGTCTCCCTTCGGTTGCGGGTTCAAGTCTCGCAGCCTTGCCGGACGTGACAGGTTGCCGCCCGACCTACGGGTTGTCCTTTTATGGCAATCCAAAATAATCCAAACTAGAACTATCCAAAATACTTCTGTCCAAATTCACAGTCCAACATTTATAAGGAAGGTAAACATAATGTAGATCCTTTTTACCCCGTAATAGCATATGAATACCTTCATCATGTATTCTTTTAATACACTGAAACATCCTAAATTACCATATTCCTTATTGATTACATTTTATGCTCCCTTATTCCATATAGAATGCTGGATATACTTCATCAATCCAAAAATGTTTTAAACCCCAACAATGATGGAATATACAAATCATTAATCAGTTCCAAGGTAGTCATGAATATCCAATATAATTTTTCCAAAATAATCATGTATTATTCGAAAATCACTACCTCGGTATCAGAACTATATTATGGTTTATCATTCTCTCAAAAATTTATCCTGCTATTGAGTCACTTTTCTTTGTTCCACACAATCTCAAGTCCTTAATGAAATAGTACTGCAGTACAATCCTTTTATACTCCATAATTATTATAACAAGTACATTGTTGATACAACACTCAATTGACATAATCAACATAAGAACTCTAATCATTCATGTTCATCTGTGGTAGTATCATAACTTGATTATTATCCAATAACATCATTTGTGGCATAGTCTGATGACTGGGACATAGGTTCGAGTAGTGTCCAAACTCCTTGCAAATGAAGCATTGTACATTTGAAACCATTTTCTTACCCTTGCAGTCACGTACATTGTGCCCTTTTCCTCCACACTTATAACAAACTCTCATTCCTTTCAGGCAAGTTCCAGGGTGTTTCTTTCCACAGTTACCACATATGGTAAAATTCTTCTTTTCCCTCTTCCCTTTATCCATTTTTCTCTCTTCCATCCTTTTCTTCTCTTGCTTCCCTTCAAAGCCATATGACTCAGTAAACTCTTTACTTATCTTATCAACACATGATATTATTTCTTCATATGATGATAATACATGGGAGACTATTTCTCTTATCAATTCTAGCTTAAGACCATGAAAGATATGATCCTTCCTTCTCTTTGGATCATGTGCATTTCTGGAGTTCTCATTCCTTCTACTGGGTGCCATTTCTAAACAATGGCATAAACTAGATCAGTTTATGAATCAAAATACATAATCCCATACTTATAAAACACTTAACATAAATTGAACTATTTATGGATATAATCCATAATTATAAAAATGTTTTCTTTGAGGAAGTATATACTCATAAACCCTTCATAATGATTTGTAAAGAAAATGAGAGTTATCCTAAGCATATCCCCCGGGAGTGTCGTAACCAAGAGTGCAGCAAGGCCCGTTGTCGTGCACCAGTTCCCGTTCGAGTCTAGCTCAAAGCGGTGTTTTCGGGTTTTACCCCTAGGTACATCTGTGCCAGAGCCGCCTCTACCTGCTCGTATCCAGACAGGGATGTATTGCTCGGAAAACTCACAAAATCTCTACAATACCAAAATTCTAGGAAGTTCTTCTATACTAATCCTCAATGTTCATCTTAGGTATAAGTGCTCTAATCAGAGTTTATCTAAATCTAGCTTCCAAGGTTTGTACTAAACTTCCTCTGATACCAACTGTAACGCCCCGAACCCAGCTACCCAGAGTCGGTGCATTACTTCGTAACATTGGCATGATCACAAGAAAGATCAAATCTCGAAAGACCGATTAGTTTAGTAGCCTTGGAAACACTAGATATAATCATAAAGTTTTACATTACATTTCAAAGTGAAAAACTACTACAACAAAAAAGTCTTCATATCCGCACTATTAACCCCTCATAATATCCCTGCAAGTCAATCATAATTTACTTCTTCACTACCTGGGAAAAATAAAACATAGAAAAGGGGTGAGCTCAAATGCCCAGTAAGGATAACAATATAGCGGAACATTAAAAATAAGCGTAAACATTTAAGGCAATGAATTACTAAAACAAAAGCCTTTTAAACTTGAAATTCAACATAGTATGGCAAAAGTAAAATGAAATAATTCCATTTACTTGTTCACATGGGTATTCCACTAATCGAATAATCACATGCAAAATCAATAACCACTTTCATAATGTTAGAATGCATAATGCTAAACGTTAATTTCTTTGTCTAGGCCTCATCCCAAGACCTAGGGGTTACTTCTAACCGGAACCCAACCCGGAGTACCTCTAATAACCGGACACCAACCCGGAGTGCCTCTAATAACCGGACACCAACCCGGAGTGCCTCTAATAACCGGACACCAACCCGGAGGGCATACTTTTACCAGTCCCTAACCTGGAGGGCTTACTTTAACCAGTCCCCAACCTGGAGGGCTTACTTTTACCAGTCCCCAACCTGGAGGGCTTACTTTTACCGGTCCCCAACCCGGAACATACTTGTTTAGCACATTCATCTAAAGAAAAGTTTGAAATATAACATAAACATTCGGGTTAAAACTAGCATACGAAATGTCAATAGTTTCACCATAAACTATGAATGGTATAAAATAGCACATCCACATTCAAACATATCACAAAACCTTCAATACAATATAGAAGTTTTGTATTATAATAAATCAACTTCGAATAATCTTAAAATCCATCAAAGGATGTTGACATAGATGAAATCAAAATTCTTTTAAAAGAAGTATCTCCTTTTATTTTGAAATCATTTTAGATCCATATAAAATAAAACATTTTATTTGAAAATATTCTTATAAGCTTTTAAGGAAAGCTTCGACGATTTTATAATGGCGGAAAATAACCGCACCCGCCGTATAAGTTAAAAAAAACATTCTTACCTCAATTCTGTCGAAAAGGTTAAAAAGGACCTTGTTTTGAAAACGACGGAATGATTCCTTTATAAACCTCTTATAAAAAGTCAAACAAGGGTATAAATGACTTTAACCCATATTCTTGTAAATAGTAAAAATGTTTTGAAATACATTTCGAAGAAACATGGATGTGGATGATAAAGAGATCCCAGTAGATTATTACGTATAATACAACCTCGGATAATGAAGAGATTGTGAAATAACCCTTACCTTGTACTTTTCCTTGGTTGGGGTAGGTTAACCTCCTGTATAATGGTGAAATAATTGTTATTGAATTATACAGGAATCATATACATAAATATGATATCATATATGATCTTTTAATATTGATTTGATAATAATATCTTAGTATTATCGCTGTTTCGGGTGTGAACTTACTTGTTTGCTTTTGTATGTTTTGTTACGTAAGACATGTTTGTAAAGGATAAGTTGTATATTATTCAAATACAGAATGGTATCAAGTCCTTAAACATCATTTTTAAATCATTAAATGATAATTATACTTTAATGGATACGATGGAGAATGAATCTCATCGCGTTCGTGGAGACGGTAGTCCGTACGTACGCACGAACGCTACTTCCATTTAATTTTTATTTTAAAAGAATCGAATCCAAATGATACATAGGTATATTACTATTCCAGTATAATATAATATTTTATATATGTTACTTAAGTTCATTAACACCATCCTTTATACGTTCCATGTGTGGTATGAACGAGTCATATCATTTTAAGGGGGCGGTAGTCCGCACTTCCTCAAATGAAATTATCGTATGTATATACAACATGAAACGAATAATGGTATGAAATAAAATGGAATTACAGAAGCTTATATATAAAATATATATCATTAATATCATATTTAATTACAGTTCCATCATAATGGCCACCATGAGAGGCGGTAAGATTTATTTGAACAATCATCGTTTCGTGAGGCGTTAGTTTTCCATCCACAGAAACATTATGTTCATCATCCATTAGATGGAGTTGTGTGTATGTGTAGTTTGAATCCTTCTTATAAAAACTTCCTAGTATATTGAGGATACTGGTGTTGTTACAAAAGAAAGGAAATAAAAAGAGTTTGGGGGTTGGAGAAGCAAAATAAATGAAAATAATTTAAGAGAAATCGTTACCTTTAATTTAGGTAACTAACTTTGGTTGGAACCAAAGGAATTCTTGAAATGCTTTCTGCCTAAGGGGAAGCTTCAAGGAGGAGGAGAGGGATGTGGGGAGCTTAGTTGGGCAGAGTTTGGACGAGCCAAGTGGCTTGAGAGGTGTGAGGAATGAGTAGAAGTGGTCTCCTTTTATAAGGGAGAGGAGGGGCTCTTTAGGAAAGAGTGAAAGTATTACTTTATAATATAATTATATTCGGTTTATAATGGTCCAAAAATCATTGAGGTCGAAGATAAGATGACTCATATTCTAAATAACATCAACCAATAAGAATTGGACAGGTTTTAGATAATATTTTAACCATTATAATCTTATTTATTTAAATGATTTATTAATGAGGTAAACATTGCATCATTATTGTGTCATTAATAATTTAAATTATTTGATATCTAAAAATTATAAATAAAATATCATTATGTAGGAAATATTTTTAGATTTCTAATGAATATTTATAATCGAAAATCCAACATGTATAACCCTATTTAAAAATTGTTCTTCTAAAAGATGTAAGCTTATGCCGTTTTCATTTTTATTTTAACTTTATTAATATAATGTGTCCCTACCACATACAAGTGGCTCCAAGGGGTCCCCAAATTGACCCAAGGATGCTCATGGTCTGGTATGTGTCCACCAATAAGGTTAGGACACGTTTTAGGGTAATTTTGTATTATTATAATATTATTTTTTAACCCTTATTTACCGGATTTACCCTTTAACCATGGTAAATAAAATATTTACCGCAGTAATTATTCAAAATGTGTAAAAATAAAAGTTACCTATTTACATAATTTGGACATCCTGATTCCAAATATGGAATCCATTTTCCTAAATTCAAAACACAGAAGTGTCAGAAATTAATTTAAAATCAATTCCCGCTGTCAAAACAAAAAGCGTGTTTTTAAGAGGTAATAACTATCAAAAGATTGACACTTGTTTATGTTCGGTTTAATTGTAAAATTATGTCCAATGACCAACATTATATTAAATGGTAAAAATATATTCTAAATATACTTTAAAACCACTCAAATTCACAATTTATCACTATTAATTATTTTGATTAAAAAAGATGTTTTTAATTAAAATTTAGTAATTTTCACTATTCATCAAAATATGAAAGTTATCCGAAATGTACCAAAATTTCACCCTAGGCTAATTTTGATATTCGAATCCAAAAATGAAGTCCATTTTGAAATATAGAATATATATGATTTCAAAATGTAGGTATTACTATTCACAACGGCTAGTTTGATCGGTTGTGGTGTGTGTTAAAACCCGACGTTGCGTACAACACACACTACTGTTTTATTCAAAGGAAAGTGTACCGTGGAAGCTTGGGATGTTTCATTTTAAATTTTTTGATGTCTCCATTTAGTCAAAAAGTTTAAAATATTGTATTTAAAAAGGTTTCACTATCAAAAGTTGATAAAAGTGCAATACTGAAAATGAATCTGTTCTTGCATTATGACTAAGAAACTCATAATATGGATTCTAAAATTATAAGGATTATATAAAGTTAAAAATGTAGTTAATGCTATTCATGAACTCTTTTAATGGCTTTTTTTTTGGTAAGTCATGGTGCAATTGAACTCGGTGTTGCGTGTAGTGCAAGTTATTGAATTATTTTGAAGAAATAACACACTATAAAATCTTGGGGTGTTACATATCGAGCACCAAAAATAAATTTTTTCAAAATTAATGGACAATGAATGAATCAATAATACATGCTTCATGAAATGCATGCTATAAGAAAACATGTCTAGGAAAATGTATGACATATAAATACTATAAGGTTCCTTAAATGATTAATTATTATCCTTCCATCACATATATGACCTTGGATAATAAATAGTCTTTATTTATAATGAAAAAAAATCACACATCATGTGTGTCACGAATTGATGGAATGAAATTAATTTTATATGAAAAATAAAGTACAATATTTCCCATTCCATGAAATTTGGCAATTCACAATTTATGGGTTAGCTACTCTAAGGTACATCTCGTTACAAAAACCTGATACATTTTTAATATCCAGTATAATATACCCAAATTATAACACAAATGAAATTCAAATCATTGATGCCACATTTTGATGCTCCCACTAATAAGTCACAAAAATGGTTAACGAAGGCAGTTGAAAACATGGCCTCCATTGTGCGTCCCTATATTCTAATAGGATGCTAATGAGAAACAAGGATCTAAGGTGGTATGGTGGTTAGACTATACACTCATCATCAAAGAAAAAAAATGAATAAATAGATTTATAAATATCATATGATTAATACTAAAATTAAATACAGAAGAGCATGGAAAAACATCCGAATAAATAAAAAACCAGTGTTGACAATATCTATTGTCATATAAATGGAGATTATATTTCATATTTATGATAAAAATAAAAATGAAATTATATACAATACATGTATAATGTTGTAAAATAATTAAATGGACAATCTCCACTAGCATTACAACCCAAAACATAATCATATTCTCCCCAGCACCGAAGATATAAAAATATCAAGTATTTACATCTAAAAACATTCCCTTGAACCTAACTGTGTCAAAATTCTCTTGATAGGTACCATAAATGAATATATTGGGTTTGAGATAAACAAAGTAGGACACCATCAGTACTATGTATAAATGTCCAATAATTGAATATAATGTGGTAAGAAATAATAAAGCTGTAATTGGTCGGCTCTGGTTCCATAAGGATACCAGGTTAACTATACCTTCTTCATCCCATGCCGAATAATATCGGAATATATATATATATATATAAACAATTATGGGCAATATACCTATTGAAATCTACATCCACATACATGTCTACAACTACTAGTATGGAGTGAAGGCATAACACATTTGTCCAATAGTTGTAACATGAGTATTATATTTATCAAGGGATGAAATGACTCGTATCGTTGTAATTGGTTCTCTATAACCATATATCACTATTGTTCTCATCATTCCTAGTACGACATGAATAATGGATTCTGTGCCTCGTATCCTAGAAATATTGTCACCATGCCTATGTATCACAATAAGGGGTGTCAGGCACAATATCATATCATTGGGTTCACCATGACCAATTTCATATCATAGGGGTCACCATGCCCAGTATCATATAATAGGGTCACCATGACCAGTATCATATAAAAGGGTCTCTATGGATATTATCATATCATTTGGACTCCATGCCTAGTATCATGTTCATAAAGGATTTCATTCCCATATCATTGCTAATAATGGAATTCATGACCATATTAAATATTAAAAATAGGTATTCTCTGCACATATATATATATAATGCATAGAAGTTATCATTCCAATATTATAATAGAAGGACCTCTATACATGATTATATTGATTGTAGACCATCATTTCTTGAATAATAGACAACAATAAATTCAAAACTCATTAAAATTTATTTTAAAACAAAAGTAAAATCATTTTTCAATTTAATTACATGAAATTATTTAACCACCTACTAAAATTTAATTCATATAAAATTGATAAGTGTGTTATTTATGCAATACCATAATGATTATCCTTATAATTTATGATATCTGAATTTTTATGTAAATCCACACACATAAATAATTGTTTTTGATATATGATCATGAAATCTAATTTGGTATATAATGTGGCCCAAAAATTGGGGTGTTTCGCATTGAGGTGGCTGATCTCAATATGAATTGGGCTCATGAATGTTATGTGATTCCATTCAAGGAAATGAATTTAATATTGATTCAATTTATGGGTAACAAATGGTGATACTCGGATGTGGGATAATGGAAAATATTATAAAATGTCCCAATATTGAGGGATAAAAGGGAGAATGCCTTTATAATTCCTATAGAGGAGAACGTTTCCAGTATTTTCCATATGTTTGGTCCATAATCAGAGAAAAATGAATCAACCGATGAACGCCCTAGAAAGAGGCCATATTCAAAGACACATAAACAACTAATTTAAGAGAAATACAAGATATTAATGTCTAAATATGAATGAATATCATAATAGTATACATCCAACGAGATGATCATGGATCAAATTGGAGCCTAGAGGATATTTTTATCCATCAAACTAGGTTGATGGAGGCATGAGGTCAAAAGGGAGAGAAAACATCAAGTAAGCTGTTAAATATAGAAAATATGAGATATAAGAGGTTGGGGGTCAGTTATAATATTTTGATGTAGTTTTTTTTAAATCACCCAAAATTATTAGATATCATGGTCGTGGTGAATAGTCAGATCGACTATGTTATGACCATACATTTATCCTATTTTAAACAATACTCAAAATTTTGTTATTAGAAACAGTCCTTTAGTGGTGATTTCTTAAACCACCGTTAATTTGTTTCCCCAAATATAGAGATGGGTTTTTAAAACTCACATATAATAGTTTTTTCTTCATAAAACACTTCTCCCCCCCTCCCACTGAGGCTAACACCCCACCCCTCTTCCACCAAGAAAGTTGAACCCCTATCTTTCGGCCCCAGCCCCTTTAATCCCCATGATACCTAATGCCGACCAAAAAAAAAACCATTTCCCCATCGCCATACCCTGTCAAACCCCTCGCTGATAGACCTAGACCACATCGAACCCATCATCCCATCAAACCATAGATCTTTAACTCTTTCATTAGATCCCTTAAAACATGTACCCTTAACTGTTGGCCCCAGACCCTTTCAAACCATATCAAGATAAAACTTAGATCCTCGCCAACCCTATCCCTTCGTCACCAACCCCCATCTACCCCTTGTTGTCAGCCCCCTTCTCTGTTTCTACCTTAAAGCCCTATCACACCCAACATTGATGTAATTCACATATTTATTATTATTTTTTATATATTATTTGGGTTCATGAATTATTCTATCCAAGATTAGGGAACCTTAGATTCTTGTATATGTGATTACTGAACTAGTTCTGTGAGATTCTTATTATTTGATAAGAATGATTCTAATTGGATGAAATCAATTTTTTTCTTTTTTAATGTTGACTTGGAAATGATATTCCATGTTTATAAAATAGATAAGTTATTTGTTTTATATTTAATTGGAAAAAACTATCATGATGGTTTAGATTTTTTCCCCATATTTGTATATATATTTTGAGTTGTGAGCTCAGTAGTTCTATTTCTGGTGGCGTGTGTGGTAATATTTAGGTTGGATTTCTTATTGTGGATGATTACAAGGAACATACATATGAACATTGGTGTGTATTATTGGAATTTTCAGACTCTCACCACAACTATTACATACCTAAAAATTTGAATTTATGCGAGGGACATGAAATAAAGAGGTGGGGGTGCTCTGAGTCGATAAGATTATGTTCATAGTATATAAAAAAGTTGAATATATAATGAAATTATTATATTTTATTCATATATGGTATCCCTAATATACATAATAAATTTCAAGGATATATGAACTCGATACTTGGAATTGGTAATTTCTATGTATCTCTGGTCTCATTATAGTTACACGACATAATGAATACCACATTTTAACTTCTTTATAATAACTTTTTTGTCGATATGAGGTATATGTTTCCAATGTATCACCCTTGATATGATGTATTCCTCATCGAAACATGCTACATACTCATAGCTTTACTATCAATTATTAACATTTGATTGTGATACATTTTTCAATGTTTTCATAAACGTATATTCTTATTTGAAATGAATTTCAATATGTATTTTATTCTTGGGATTTGTAATGGTGTTTAAATTAAAAATGTAACTATCTTACATAATTGTTTCCTCACAAATAAACATCAGTGATTTAAATTATCCTTTTTAAAAAGATTCATTATTTACCGTATGTATTTATGGGTTCTCATAGTACATTGATTTTTTGGAATAAGATCACATAGTATTATATATTGTTTTGGAATATCAATAATCAATTTTCTTGAAAATATTATTTCAAGAAGTAGACATTAGACCCTATATCCCATTTTTTGTATGTTTAGGTCAATATGTTTGATCACCTTGATAAATTATTGGTAATATTTCTTTACCATGATTATCTCTCAAATAGTATTGACATATCATTTCCTATTGGAGATGTTAATTATTGATAAATATAAAACATATCGGTTTGGTAATGAATTTCTTTAATCCATTTATGTGCATATATAATGTAATAATTGAACCTACATTAATGATCTGGGACTAGTTATATTGATAGAGGTAATTTTTAAAGAAGGAAATATAATCAAAACATAATTTACTAAGATTATGTAATAAAATTATGATAACACCAATATTTAATAATCCAAATTCAGAAGAAGTACATCTTGATACATATATAATAAATTTAATGATGACAAACACAAAGTAATTTATTAAACTAGAAAATATAAGTTATTTATTCATGAGGTCCTCCACCACTACAAATGAAAGTGAAGCATTGTGTGACATCCCCTTTAGTATATATATATGAATCTTCTTATAAGAGTATTCTTAATACTCTATATGTTGTGGTTTTTTATCATCCATTTATTATTTTGTTATAGTTATCTTTTTAAATTGTTTTTAATAATGTGCAGGAATAGTGTGAAATATATGGATAAAATATTGATTACATTATCGCGTAACACACCTCAGTATGCTATGTGTTTTGAAGAAGTTTAATATTTTACAATTTACAATCGATTATTTGTCAGGAGAAGAAGATGTAAATGTCTAAAAGAATATTTAGGATATGGTAGAATGGAAATGATGTTTATGAACACTTGATATTGATGAAATTCCACACACAAAACATTTGTTATATTAAGCATGGTGATTGGAATATTATACAAACATTTACCACAACTATCAATTGATATAATGTGTTTACAACATCGTCAATAATGAAAAATGAAATGAAAATAATTATTAATGTTGCATTCACTATGGAAAGACAACAACATCAACCTCAAAACATATCAGAATAACCAATTTGGGGTGCTACAATTAAAAAAAAAGATATTTTTTGAGACTATATTCCCTTAGGATCAAGATTGTAGAATATATTTTGATCCTCTTGTTGATTCTGGAAAGGCTAAAATATGATAAAACATCACTGATTATACATATGCAATTATTTGTTTAGTTGATGATAGAAATCGAGAGATGTATATTGGATCTTTGAAATATTCAAAACATTATTTTGTACTGATTTTTACTGTATCAAATGCCTATATGGAATTACAAATAAGGATATTCCAATGATATTGGATTAATTGCAAGATGCATTTCCTAAATTAATGATTTCTCAGTCTATTGTGAAATGAAAAAAAATCAACAATATTGTTTTTAATTATAAAAATATACATTCATCTCAAAATGATTATATACTTTATTAGAGAGATGATTTGAGAATACTTGGTTGCAAAAAGTTCACTTCTTCTATATGCTCGTTAATGAGTGATGTTGGAAGTCTAAATCCACATGGTGCAATGAAGAATAAGGGAAGGAACACACTAACAATGGGTTTTCATTAATATATTTTAAATTCATGATGGGAATGATTAACATGTCATACAAGTCCTCCAATACCATGAATTGACATTCTATAGACAATAAAATTGATAGGTTATGAAATCATCAAAGGGATTCAAAATAGTGGATGAAATTTGATTCAATAAATTCATATTGCGCATCTAATCCTATGAATGTTTGATTGGGATTTTTTGCTTTTGGATTCAACTGATTTGGGACATTGAGCACCAGTTATAGTATTTGGCTAGTATTTTTTATCCCTTTCAATCAGCCTAAATGGATGTGTATGAAACAAAAATCTAGTATCATTTAGATTATAATTCATCAAAAATAAATTCTTGTAAATTATATTGATGAATACTTACAGCCATTAATTGAATAATTCCAGATGTTATAGAGCAGTGGTCTTGAGAGACATGAAGAATCTTCTAGAACAATGTTCAAATTGAAAGCGGCTCAAATGTGGACCATTTGTGACTTTCCTAGACATGGGAATTTAGCTAGTTGGAACACCTTTCATGGGTTTGGAACATTATGTTTATACCTTTGATTTTGTGCCCGAATGACTACCACACATTATAAAATTATTCTTCTTATGTAATTGAATATTTTTAATGCTTCTCAATGATTTCAGTTGAACAAGTCAAAATTCAATGGTTCAATTGATCATAGACCACCTCCAAATCATTTGATAGGTTTTGAAATATTGGCACATCATGAATGTGTTGAATTATAATTTTGGAAGGTGTATCATTTGAATTATAGTGGGAATGAGTTCTAAGTGCATCATCATGCGAAAAAAATAAGCAATGGTTGAAAATAAGTATATTATTCAATATTTATTATTTTGAATTTAATTTCATATGAAATAATCTTGATGTGATGAATATTGAGAATATTATTTGTGACATTTTGATCTTCATAATTCTTAATGATCATGTAAATCAATGAGTTATCTTAATGCATCGAAATACATATAACCAGTGAACATAACTTGTGATCTCTTGACAGATGAGAATGGAATGTATGCACTGTAAATTTTTGTAACAAAAAATAGGGATAAAGATACATTCATTTGATTTTTAAAACATGTCAAGGAAACTAATGGGTATTAAAGTAAAATATCAAGGTGTTTTGACATTAATCATCATAGGTTATATGGATTGAAATGTCATGATTCACATATTTTATTACAGATGTTTCTACCATTGGAATTTAAAACATTAGAACCAAAAAAGTTAACTGAGGTTGTACTGCAATTGCTCATATTTCTTGACAAAAATATATTATAAGACACAAACCATTTGATTTTGACCCCCGTTAGGAGATATTTTTGTAATCAATTTGTTTATAGGGATGATCGTTCCACCATTACGTTTTACAGTCATGACGTATTTAATTATGAATTTGGTTAATAATGCTAAATTAAGAGTCCTGGAACATTATTAATGGATGAAACAAACTGATTGGTACTTTAATTATATTTTTTTAATTTTATTAATGAATTAATGGAAATTCAATAAATACACATTTATGTTTTCCTCTTTTATTTTACAAATATCATGAGAATTTGAAATCATACATGAAAAATAAAGCTCACCATGAAGAATCAATTTCCAAAGGATATGTGGTAGATGAGTGACTTATAATATTTTCTAGATACATTGATGATATTCATACAATATTTAATTGTTTTGTATTTGTGGAAAAAACATCATCTCAATATCAACTACATGGGAAATCAAATATATTCGATGATATTGGTCGGTCAGTTGGGAGGAACTCAATTGTTACACCGATAAAAATAGAATTATAATAGACATATAGTAATGTGCAACTAAATATTGATATTTAGGATCATTTTATTGAATTTTTTAGGATAAAACTAGGTGAATAATGAGATGTTGACCACAATGTTAAAACGATATAAAAATAGCTATTAATAATGAGCATGGTTAATGGACTTCTTGATGTGTAAGTCCATAAATATTAAAAATTAAAACTGTTACATGGTTGAAACATATATTTTATAAATATTTTAATTTATATTATAGAATTTAGATCATGAATACTAATACACAATATGTGTTGTCATCATATTTGATGTTTCTTTCTCGATGTTCTCTAAAATAGGATAGAATGTTCAATGCTCACATTGTATATGGCTTTAAATTTCATACAGTAGATCATGAAAAGGGTTTGAAAACATAGAATATTGTTATATAAATATTTTTTGAAGTTGGATACTATGGAATGATGACTGAAATTATATGTTTAAAATAATATGGAAATTTTTCAGTTCTTTTATTCAAATTCAATTGGGTTGATTTTATCAGTGGTTTTAAAAGAGATTTCATTCAATATACATTTGTGAACATCTCTCACATGAAGAATGAAGGTGTATATGAATTATATGACCAAAATATCTCCTTCTTGCAATAGAATATGGTATATTTTGTGGAATATGTCTCATATAAAGGGTTGGGTGTAGCTAATCATGGAGAGCATATAAAAATGTTTGATATGGGTGATGAAGTAGAATATTTGACATCTAACATTGAATCTCATCAACACTAAGAAAGGAACTTATTTTTCTATCGTGATATTGAGAATATTAGTATTTAAAGTGTGGATGAAGTAGATGATGTAATTATGTAGAAAGAAAATTACACGGGTGATGGAGAATCTGAATAAATTTTTAGTCATCCATTCATTTATCATCCACTTATGTGATTTGTACAGTAATTCTTTTCCATTGTTAAATACAATTATTTTTCAGTACAATGCATTTATATTAATTTATAATTTTTTTCTATATGAATTTATTTAAATATATTTTCTAAATATACATTTATTTTTTAAAATGATTGGAATTCTAAGGAGGAATCATTATATTGATACCAGTTGACCCTCAACAGCAAGTCATAAAGCCATTCCTTGTTACTCGTGGGGATATATTTTAGTGACTACTATAGATAAAAAATTTAATATGAATAATGTTGATGTAGTTTTTTTATACTATAGTTTTTTTTAAACATGAAATTAATGATACTATAGAGATAAGTATGAGTAGTTAAGATGTTTGGAATCTGAACAAACTAATGATACTTGTCCCATTTGAAAACTATGTGGTCCTAACAGATGATGTCATGAGATTATTTGGATAACTTTTAGGTCAGCTGGAAGTGGAGACAATTACCATTATGATTAGGAATTATTATTGGAGACATATTCATTCATCTGAGAAAAATGAATTTTTCGATTCACATATCTTAATTTAAATACATTATGGTGTAATTGTATATCATTATATTGTTAAATAATAATATTTTCAAAACAAATTTATTTTTACATTTGTTTTTAAACCTTCCCATTATTAAGGTTATATAGTTGAGGTAGACAATAAAAGAACTGAATGAGTTATGAAATAAGTGGGAAAGATCAATCCACTGTGATATTCTATTGATAATGTGTTTTAAGCATGTAAATAACAAAACATAAAAACCCTTTAGTTCACAATCATTTATTGTTTTAATGATTAAATAAAAATATAAAACACTATTTATTATTCATTATAATTGTTTTATAATTTCTATTAGTAGGATGTAGATATGGAGGAGAAGATTGATAAGGTGATTGAGAGGGTGACAAGTAGAGTTCATCTAGAAGTGATTAATGGATTTCTAATGTTTTGGACTAATATGTAATGAGATGTTTTTTTGATGTATTTTTTATGACCCTTACAAGAAACATGTATTGGTGGGATGTGAACTAATATATTGGATTTTTGATGAAATATTTTTTATATATGTATGATTATCAATACTTCTGATAGTGATTTTTTGTGACACTAATAGGCGATACACATGGATTATATTCCTCTTACTTTTCCAGGTAGTTCTGGTTTAAAGAATTTGTAACTGGGTTTTTTGTAAATCAACATCAAGAGGCGGTTCAAACCATGGGAAAATATGGCATTATTTATTCACAGGGTATAAAAACTCAACTATAAGATGTATTTTTCAATATTGTTGTGGTTAAAAGAAATACTAAATATGACACACTAATTATTTTATAGGGGATGTAAGGCATTTATTTGAATTTTTAGAGGGATTGTTTTTTGATTTACTGTGGTTTTTAACCACCTAAAAATACTTTTCCCCCCTAGAAAAGCACAACAAAAATATAAATAATTTTCCTTAAATGCTCTTTCTTTGATAATTACCATAATCCATCACTAAATGAATGAAGTCATCGTGTATTGGATTCTGACACATGATTTAGTTTCTATTTATTATCTTCCATAGTAACATGTAGCAGCAGTTTAAACTACTGGAAATTAAAAAAAACCTTCACTACTCGTCTATTTTCATAAGGTGAATACTGAAGAGGATTTTCATGGGTGTGTTGTACTAGGGGTATGGTGAGGGAAATCATGTGAACTACTCTACCCTTTGAACTTATTTTCATGGTTAGATGAAAAAATGCAGGTTGGTCGATATGGTGTACACTAACTGAGTCACCTAGTGATTTCATTATAAAATTGGGGCTCCTGACACGAATACTCATGATTTGGGGAAACAAATTTGATTATGATTGAAATTATTAAAAGATGGAATTATTCCAATAAAGTCAGTATATATTTATTATGTTCATTCTGTATATGGAAATAGAATTCCCGAACTCTAGGAAAATCGTATTGGTAAAAATAATTTGTCATATAACAATTAAATTGGATGAATTGATGTTGTTTTAGCCCCTTATTAATTCATTTTTTAGGTTTTTATCATTTTGATGATATTGTTTGGTATCATTATTTATAAGTACATGGCCATTAGATTTATATTAAATATATTTTTTTTAATTTCAAATAGATGAAGACTTAATTCGATGATAATTATTTGTAGAATTAAATTCTTCTTTTTTCCATTTTTCAAGGGAATGTTTTGTTAACCGTTTTCAAGATGTGTTTTTTTAAAAAAACATATTGAAATATCAAAATATTAATTACTAACAAAATTTTCAAAATATTTCGATGATATTTATTATGGATTAGGGGAGAATGTAATAACCCATGAATTTAAAAAAAATAATTATACTTAAATAATTATCATTATCTAATAGCATAGCTTATACAAAACTCAAGGTTTTTATAAACATTGTAATAATATTAAAGTATTAGTATTCACTTTGAATGTCATGAACCAGATATTATATGATTCTTTATGAATATTATTAATAAAATATTATGCTATGTAAAATCCCGTGATTTTAAAAAATTCATTCTCTTTAAATAATTATCATTATTTTACTACACACCATACAGGTAACCCCATGCTTTTATAAACATTGTTATAGTATTAAAGTATTATTATTCAACATGAATGTCAAGAACTTTATATTAAATTATTGTTTATGAATATGATTAACTAAATCGTGAAATATATTTATCCTACAAAATTAAAATAATATTTTAAATTTATATTCCATATTTAGACAATTTTATATAATGTAATTAAATGCTCTATAAACACTTCATCGAAAAACATTTTATTTTTTTGTGAGAATATATTATAAATAGATGTTTTAAAATTTAATAAAATTTCCATTTATTAGAAAATATTATCCTTATATATGAAAACTTATAACATTTCTTGTTGATAATTTTGTAATCACAAGTTTAATTCAAATTGGTTAACAAGGGATTAATAAAAAAGAATGAGTTTAAAATGACATCAAAACAGTCATAAAATATAATTTTTATGGTCTTAAAACACTATACAATCTAAAATTCATATCTATGCGTTTTTGGGATAAAATTTCTCTAGAATACTATAATTATATTTTAATTAAATTCAAAATGTTCCCCTCACAAAAATTATAAAAGGGAACTTCTTCCCTCATTTATTTACAAAACATTAAGCCTCCTATGTCAAAAATATATATGAGAAATTACCTTATAAACATAAATAGACATTTTATAGAGGTTTTTTTCATCCCAAATTACAACACTGGATCCCTTATATAGGATATATAAATGATTCGTTTCAATGATTAGGTAATCACCATGACCCATCACTTTACTTTCTATTATTCCTTGCATACTCTAAATCAATTGTATTTATCATAAAATAATAATATCACTCTCCTAAATGTTATTATGTATTATTATGACTATGAATACACTTTTATACAATGTCTTTCCCATCAAACATTAATTTACAATATGGATCATGCATACGTATTACTTATCATCACAACATAGTGAAAAATTTCATTTTTCATCATGATCATTTATGTATGTGTATAATAATTGTTTTAATTTTAATATTTGACAAATATAAAATATATATACATATTTATTTATAATATTTTAACCACCTTCTACCCATATAATTATTTGTTAATCAACAATGTCAGTCATGTGTATGTGTTGATATACACATACGGGAAACAATGTCACTTATTTTTAATATATATTTTACATGGATGGTAATGGGGATTAATTTAATAAAAGTATTTAAACAAATAATTATTCATGAATGGTTATTTTTTATTTAATATTTTTTTCATTTAGTGACTAAATAATGAAAATAATGTTCATGCATATGTATGGCCTACCATCTCCATGGGCAACACAATTCATATATGTATCTCTAATTCTTATTAATGATAATAAATATGTATATAATGAATAAATATTATGAGTATAATATTATTCGAATTATTTTAATAATCTAAACATTATTAAATTATAAGGATTAGGACTACAAACCAAATCACGATGATAAAACAAAGTAGTTATCACCATAAATAATGATTTTGTTAAAACAAATTAATAAAGATGTGATAATATATCATAAAATGTAATAAGTGGAATGAATAAATATTTATTTCTTGTAATAAATCAATAATTAATCCAAGTTTATTATACTGGAGGTTTGAATCTATATGGGGATAGGTGATACATGAGGTAATATATTTTTGTGTTACTTTTATTTATGTGGAACATAGTCATATTCACCACTTTTTTCTTTTATATAGTGTGTATAATCTGCTTGATTGTATTTTAGGAAACCTATTATGAATATTTTGGGAATTTCTATGTCTATATATAGTTATTTCATTCACGGGGATTATAACTCAAAAGGTTCTAAAATTTGAAGCAATTTATGTTCTTGTAGTATATTAATTGAGATACATTAAACTTGAATTACCATTAATTAAATTTTATAATTATTACCTGATGAATTAATTTATTATTATTCTAGTGGAGTAATTTATTACGATTACATGTTTTCTATTCAATTTCCTTATACTAATAATTTATGATACCAAAAGTGTTTTTAAAATAAATTACATTATATCACACTTCAATCTAAAATCCATTTTATTTCCAATTTATATTTTCTAAAAATGTTTTCAAGTAATAATTTAAAATTATATATTGAATATGTTATGAGATGTGATCACTTGTTAACTATATTTAAATAATTTAAGGAATCTTCTAGAAATTTATTAATTGATTTCCTTTTCAACTATTTACAAACAATGTGAAAGGAATGTTTTATCGATCCTATACTACTTGTAGAGAATTTATTACAATCATGATTCATCAATGAGATGAATAATAAATAATTGTATATAATTTTATTCTCAAATAAAATAGTTCATTTATTTAATATGATGTTTCAATATTTTTATATGTGTTTTTTATTTAAAAGTGAATTTTTTTGAGAAGGACTTTATTATTTTAAATTATACCTCTATTCGTTAATGATAAAACCCATTGATTATTCTTATAGTTTATTTGGGACATGTTCCCACGATTCCATATATATTTTTTCTCTTGATGAAAATTATTTATTGTGATAAATGATTACGAGACCTATTTTTATATATTATTCAGTGTTGAAATTTTAATGAAACCATTTATGTTCATGGGATGTGATATGCTAATTATTTTTTTTGAATTTGAGGAACACCAATGTATGGAATTTTGTTGTGTGATGGGTGGGACATATTTCTATTTCCAATGAATTAGATAAATATTTATCCCAATATAGACATATATTAAATATGTCATTTTTGTTGATTTATTTTTGGAAACATGTCAATGTGTTTGATTGATTATGAAAAAACGTCTACATCCACGATCCACTATCGGAAATTGGGATTGATTACAAATTTAGTTGTATTATTATTTTATAATTACATATTATTTGGTTTCACTATATATTATGATTCCATAACTTGATTTATTTATATTATTTGTTTTTTATGAATGAGTTATGATGTACCTTCCTTCTTACGATCCATGTATTTTGAAATAATAACGATTTTTAAAAAACTGTTTTTATGATAATTATTATATTGGGAAAGATAATTTATTTTATTGTTCTGATATAAAACCCTAAAGATTATATTATAATTTTATATGATCATATATTTATAGATTCCATGTTTACCATTACATAGTATTTGGTCTCGTCCTTTCTTATGGTTTCTTTCCCTTGGAAAAGAGGATATTTATTATGTATGATATGTTGTCGAATAATTCTAGTTATGAATTATTATGTTAGAGAGTATGTAGAAATTTAATGAACTAGTTGTAAATATTTACAAGATTACAAAGGAACTAAATCTATAAGATTATGTAATATAAAATTATGTTATGTAATGAATATTCATCAAAATAAAGGTAATATTAATGTTTTCAAATCTCTGGCCACTACATTTATGTATAGAAGGTATGAGTCACTATATTAACACCCTCTTCTAACATAATTTTATCCAAAATTGAGATTTTTCAATTTACCAACCACGATTCATTTTTAATACATTCAATTCCATACATAATGAAATATCTATACAGGCATCTCACATATTTATTATGATTCCGCAATTCATAAAAAACTCATTTAAAAGTTTCCACACATCTCTTATGTAAGAAAAATAATATATAATTTAAACACTTTCTTTTAATTTTTTAACATTATTATCAAATTCCTTAACTAGTAGGTCTCTATCTCATGCCACCAGACAATAATGCCATTATATAATAATAACCACCATCACAACCCATGCCAAAACTAATCCCATAGTCTAAAAATAAGATAAAATTACAACCACAAATCCATTAATTAAAAGACCTCAAAACAACCCACGAAAACCATCCAATTCCCTTATGGATATTACATTATAAACCTAAAATGGTCAAGTGGATCACTTTAAAAACCTAACCAATTTTATTCCAGCGCTGGAATACTAAAAAAAATCGTTAAGGGACTACAAAATTTGATTCTTAAAAATTCAATGAAATACAATATAATATTTAAGGCTATATTACATATCATTTCTTTATCACCAATATGGTTCTTTTTAAAAAATTTCCTGATCATTACAAAACTAGTTCTTGTTCATTTATTACTACATAACCATTGTGTATAGTGATCTATGAAGAAAAATCATGTCATGGGTTCACAATTCACAATCAATCATAGATTAAAAAAATTAATTTAATAATATTTCTCTATCAATTCTTAGGTAATGATCATGTGACCAGTAAAATCAATGAGATGCACTCATCAAATAACACCCCACAATCCCTTCCATTTAAAATCATATATACATAATGAAAGAGTTTATTCATTTCATATTATCTTCCAATTAAAAAAATTTCTTATTCCATTGAATCAAAAATAGAGAGGGAACTCATATCGCCTTATTTAATGGATGATTCCTAAAAAAATTGATTAAAAGGGATAAAGGGATCATAAAAAGACTACAACCTGATAGGAAAAGACTATCCCTAAAAATGTATCATCCCACATAGAAAATATTATACCAACCCAAAAAAATACAACCCAGTTAATCAAATATAACAATACTCTGTTGATGAATGAAGGAGAAAGTGATAAGGACAATGTAGGAAATAAAAACATATTTTATGAAATAACACTCCCAATACTATGATTAAATGTTAATGAATAGTGGATGGATGTTATCCCCAAAAACCCTAGGATTTCCCATGAATCTATATGAATTATTCATTGATAAAGAATATAATCAGTGAGATCAAATTTAATTATAGTGAAAAATAATCAATTCATAGGTTCACAAGTTCATCTAGGCCAAGAAACACTTAATTTAGACATCCAATAAAATTCATGTCAATAGATCCAATAGATCAAGATGGTGTTCACTACATGAACAAGGCTATTAATTTCGTCAATATTTATAAGATAATACAACCACAATTAAATCCTCAAAGCTTCACATTATGAAATACCACTCCAGATGTAATCACCACATATAAACACTCCTAGAAATTAAAAAACTACAAAATTATAGCATGAACCACCTTAAAAATATCTAAATGTTACCCTGGGTATTTCTATACATTATTCAATCTAGAAAATAAATTTTTATGTCACAAACCATATAACTAGATTTAAATTCGTCTCAGATTTTCCAATATTACTCAAAACTCCCCCATGAAACATTATAATATAAACTCAATCAACAACAGAATTAAAAATATTTGAATCATTAAATTTGATATCTCTGAACAAATTATTATAATAGATAAATAAACTAAGAATCAATATGGAGGAATGGAAATATCTGTCTAACCTTACAGCAAAATAACTATCTTGAATCACGTTATAATTGATACACAATCTACATTTATGATGTAATAGAACATGAAATTATCTAATTATAAAAATCATAATTATTCAATCATTAATGTACTAAAACAAATTAACCACATGGTTTATAAAATCATAGTCTACTATGCTTGCATGAGTTTCTCATGAACCCATGTTTTCTGTTACCTACCACCATACCCACGCAACATATGGAATAAATGAATAAACCACTAATTTTGCAAAATTTCCTACTAATTCTGCATCTTGATATGCCAATCCATGAACATCACATCATTGATATCAAATCCCCCCATTTTAGATAAAACACATTTATTGTGAATAAAAATAACAATCTTCGATGATGAAGATGTTTTGGATTTTTTACAACTATGTATGAGGTAAAAAACAAGTGTTCTAACCACCTATGTTCTCTAATATAATGAAAGACGCAACAAAATAAGTTGATAACATTCCCCTAAGAAAAAATATACTACCACCATTGTGAGTAACCTTTAAGAACACATGGACTTCAATAAGACACTATGAGGGTATTTTCTTATGATTAACATTATGCTTTTTGCAGTAATTCAATACCATAATCTCTTAATAATCCACAATGATTATCTTCTTCAAAGAATATTGTAGAGACCCAAATCTTGAAGTACATGGAAATTACATTACTTTTCCAAAATAATTAATACATAATAAAAACAAACACCGAATGACCATAATAGTTTAGTGTCTTTGGAAACTCGGAAGAAAATCTCTTAATCATGGTGAAATATATTCAACATCTCCAATAAATATCTTCCCTTTTTTTCTTACCTAAAACCCTTATTTATATCCTAGAGAAAAGAAAACAGATAAAGGGTGAGATAAAATGCTCTGTAAGGTTAAGCATTGGAAAAATAAAACAAACCATATATATTTCAACTCCAAAACATGAACATAAAATCTAAACATCTAAATCTTGAGCAAAGACATGAATCTTGGATGTTCGTAAGGCATATATCATAAGGGAAGATCAATCATGATAAAATATCATGGAAATAAAACATGAAATTGTGGAAAACCATTAAGAACATTATATTATTTCTATAGTAGCCAAGGCATTGCTTCCAAGACCATCTTAGTGGACAAAGTCCCTTTCTCAATCGAGGTCACTCCTCGTTCCAGTCCTATAACACTGAATAAAATTAACATACCGTTATATCCATGTCTATATCATGAGATATAAATCATTACTCAATTCATTGGAGGAATATATAGGTCCCACCTATCTCATAATGAAATCATTCTTACTTGTGCCACAAAATAAACTTAAAACATTCATCATAACCCAGAGAATAAAATGGGTTTCATAAACATGATCCCATCATAACATAATCTATATAAAACAAATGGATATAATTTCATCATAAGAGAAGTGAAACCATGAAAATCAAAGAGAAATTATAATTGAAACATACACAAATGAAATAATGTCATCTTGGATGGAAAATGGTTTTGATAAAACACTTGAAATGAATTCTTGAGTAAAATATCCTTTCTTCTTCAAAATCATTCCTTTTCCACAAAATTCCAGGCAATTTTAAAAGAAAAGTATTTTGATGAAAATATTCATAAAATTTTGTGGAGTAATCTTTATTGAAATATGTCGTTATGAAACCGTAAAAATCCATTCACGCCATATAAGTTAAAAATAACATTCTTCTCATACTTTTGTCGGAAAGTCAAAAAGTACCTCGTATGGTAATCAAAAGAAATATTCCTTACATACCATGTAGTAAAAGTAAAAAATGGGTAAATACACTTTAGACATACATGAAACCATTTTAAGGAAATAGGTACATGGATAATAAATATAACCCCAGTAAATACTTATGAATAAATAATCTCGGATAAAAACGAGATTGGAAAAGTTATCCCTTACCTTATTTCCGATATGCTTATTATGTATCCAAACCTCATGTATAATGATTTAAATAATGTCATTTACTTATTAAAGAATCGTATTCACTGTTATGATATCATATATGGTTCCCTTATGACTTTATATTACCCAATCCTTTGTAAATTCCATGTTAAAGCGGTGTTTTGGGTAAAATAGTTTCATTTATCGTACGTGTTTTGACTTCTTGTTCTTGATATTATTACATATATCATTTTTTACTTAATTAAAGAATGTAAAACATGATTTATATATAATATTTATTCAGAATATATTTATATATGATATATCTATAAATGGAATGAAATACATCGTTCATGAAGACGGTAGGCCGTACGTACACATGAACGATGTTTTTGTTTCCATATTGAATTGAATGGAATTAAGTAGATGACATACATATATATATTTATAGACATAAATATAGTATCATTATTTTTTTATATTTAATTATTATTCATTATATATACTTTATAATCATTCATGAATGGTTAACATGGAGAATGAAACTCATCACGTCGTGGAGACGGTATACCGTACGTACGCACACGCAGTGATTTCGTTTTCTGTAGGAAGGATAGAAGGTGAAATATGGATGTTTCTTATTTATAATAATATATCATTATATTATTGATACTGATGTTTTTAATTTATAGTGAAACAAATAAAGAAGAATAAGTATAAGAAGAAAGAAACTTGAGAGAATTGGAAAAAAACTACCTCTTCTTCGATGCACCTCCTTTAAGCTTCCTCTTAAGGAAGTAGAGTTGGTCTTTTGAGAAGACAAGAACCTCAGAATGTTTCTAGGAAAGTGGATAAGATAAATGGGCAGTGGTTGGCCGAGCATCAAGGCTCAAAAGGGTGTGAAAACAAGATAGAAGGGGTTCCCTTTTTATAAGGGAGGAGAGGGGAACCTTTGGAAAAACATAAACTATTATTCTATAATAAAGTCATATTCGGTTTATAATAGCTCCAAATTGATTTATTTCAAAACTAACGTGGGGAAGGGTCGAAAGCCTCTTGACCAATGGGTTTAATAGAAGTTTAGGTTACTATGTTATCCTTATCATTTATATTTAACTCTAAGATAAGTAATTTAACATTTACGGTGTCTTTTTGTTTTTCTTACATTATATGGTTAATAAACATACTATAAAAATATAAAAGACCTCTAAGAGGTTAATTATTAATATATATATCCTTATCAAAGTCATTTGAAATAACCTTTGATTCTTAGGAATAATATAACAATTATTAATATAATATTTGTTTTAAAAACTATTTTATGTCAATTTTAATAGAATTTGGTAATTGATTTTTGTGAAAATTCTAACAATATTATTAGTTCAAAAAAAGATAATTATATGAATAATAACATGTCATAATAACCTAAAAAATTATGTTAATTCAAAAAAAGTCTGAAATTTCATTTATTTGGGTATTTATAACATTAATTATGTTAATATTTCATTATTAACCTAATTACTGCATCATCATTTTGTCATAATGAAATTAAATTATTTAATGTCTAAAAATTATTAATAAAATACCATTATCTAGGGAATATTTTTATCTTTCTAATGAATATTTATAGTGGAATTCATCTTATGTATTACCCTATATTAAAAATGTTTTAATTATTAAAATTTAATTTTAACTATTTTAACTTTTCTATAAATAAAATAATAATAAATGTCTTAATCTAATCCAAGTGGACCTAAAGGGAAATATTTTATTCCTAAGGTTGTTTTTGTTCAAATTAAACTTATCCAATAGTATTAGGACATTTGTTAGGGTAATAATAATATCATTTTTACCCATAATTACCCTATTTACTTTTAACCGTGGTAAATAAAAGTAAAAATTACTAACCACCAAAAATTATTTTTCTATTATTGAACCAAGTTTTACTCCTTGATATTAACCTTGTCTCTCGGATTTTAAGAATAATACTCACAGAAGCGGTAAAATTATGTTTTATATAAATTTTCAAATTCTCCTAGGAGGTGGGTAAAATACGGTGAAAAGTTCAATAAAATTTTTATATATTAAAAATTATTCTAAAATGACTCATATGAATTACATTGAACTTATATACGTATTATGTATCAATTTTTACCTAAAATAAATAAAAATAATTAATTAATTAATTAAATAAAAAGTCGGTTTTTAAATAGTAACCCAGTGTTTTCACTGTTCATCAAAAATTGAAAGTTTTCCAAAAAATACAAAAAATTCTCCCTTGGCTAATTTCGATATTCCAAATCCAAATATGAAGTCAATTTTGAAAGATAAAATTTATAAAATTTCAAAAATTAGGTATTACTATTCATAACGGCTAGTTCATAAAATTATTATAATAATTTCTCGTTTAGTGAATCTCGTTATTACGTACTACACACGATATCGAAGAAGTACTTTATTGTGTGTAATGCAAGGAATGTCAGGGATGTGTGTAGCGAAATCTATGTTTAGTGTTGCATATAACCTAATTAAAACTTTTTTCATTTATACATTAAATAAACTCTATAATTAATGTTGTGTAGAATAATTTCTACAAAATGACCTTCAAATTTTGTATAACACGTGCCAAGAATAGTGTTGCGTATACTGCAAGCTAATACGGTGTTGCGTATAGAACAAGCTAATCTTGGTGTAGTGTACAACATAGGACATCAATGAAATTAAAATGAATAATTCTCATAAAATCTCGAGTTGTTACATTCTACCCCCCTTTAATGAATTTCAACTTCTAAAATTGTCGGGGTTATAAATCGTTTACTACATGAAAGTTTCATTCATAGAAGCCCACATCATAAAGAGGAATATTAAATAATCATTTTAAAATGGAATTTTATAATCAATATTGATACCCAAAGTAACTCATCACTTGGGTTCCCACATAAGAGTATATAGGTGAAAATAAGGATATGGAGGAGAAATCTAACTATCACTTTCTGATGGAGAGTGGTAGAGAACATGTCTATAAAAAAGCCAACAATCACAAAGCCTTAAATTTGTGATGATCTAAGGTATCATCTGAGTCAATATATATCAGAATACTTGGACAACATTTTTGGTTTCCATGATCATTTCCCTAACATTGATGAACTTTTACAAAAGGAGAAATACTTAAATGATTTTAGTGTAATATCATCATTGGTCATTCTGTGAACAATTTCCACTTCATCTCTATTTAACGAAATGAAGATGGATTTTTCATTCATGAAGTGTTATAAGATCATGCGATAGAATGATTAATTATCCCATATGTTTCTATTACAAACATGTTAGAATATGTTATTAAATATAAATAAGTCCATCTATGGTGAGATTAATCATATATGATTCCAACAATGGACTTATATTTCATCTATCATACCTCTTAATAAAATTAAACTAGTTCCTACAAACCAGGGAATTCCTGTAGGCCAGTGGTAAGAAATAAAGGCATGTCGCACTTCGGTTGTGGGTTCGATTCCCACAGCCTTGTCCGATGCGACGGGTTATCACCCGTCCTGCAGGTTATCCCTTTTTCTAAAACTGCATTATAATAACATTCCTACAATAAAATAGAAAAATGTTCTAGCTTTAAACAATACTATCTTATGTCTATCTTAATTCATTCAAATATTTAGACTTATCCAAAATACTTCTGTCCAAGCTCACAGTATAAAGAAAACAATTACTAGAAATGTCATCAACCAAGCATGTGAATACCATCATTTATCCCCCATATATCATACGCTATATCTTCTTGGTCACATTCCAAACATGTGAATACTTTAATAATGTATTACCTTGAACTATAGTGAAACCATGAATTCTATCACAAGGAAACTCTTTCCATATACCAAAATCCGAAAATTCTAGATACTCAAACCATGATATTACATTTTCCTTATATTAGTCATGACTTCTTTAATACTATCAAACATTTCATTATCTCTTTGTCCCTTCTTTTGGCGCATATTAGGTGATTTCCAAAAATATCTGAATATCCTTTCATGGTTGCTAGTACAATTCAACATATACTTTCAAAACTCAAGCAAAGGCAACAGTGTAACAATCCTTAGATTTTTCTTTATTCCATAGTACCATAAATTATTCTTGATAAACATACAATCATTACACTACCTTCTTAAACCACTGACTGATCTTCATCATTTCTTCCATCTCATATATCATTTGTAGTCTCTTAATCATCATCCACATAAATACTACACATATGACCATGCTAATTCTCTTTATGAGATTTTCCATTAGGTCATTGGTTTGCATAATGCCCGTACATTCCACATTTAAAACACTTAACCATTGTTGATGTCTTAGCAATACAATTATCTTTGTCCATGGTGTTAACTGAACATTTTAATTTACAATTACTATCATTGTGTCCATATTTTCCACACCCAAAGCCTCTTCCAGTTCCTTTGAAACATTCTCCCTGATGCTTCTTCCAACATGGTTTACATGAGGGAAATTGAACTTTCTTTCCTCTATGATCATCATGACACTCCATCTTTCTCTTATTAGCTGAGTCGATAAACTTACCAATGTTGAGATTATTGATCATATTATGATATTTATTATTAGTCATAATAGCAATATGTTGACATCCAAATCCAATTTCATTTGGTTGCTCATGATGAATATCATTCCATTGTCCATCATATCCTCCATTATCATGAATCTTCATGTTTCCATCCATTTTATAAAACCCAAAAATATTAGAGTGAGAGTTCAATATAAAAATCAAGGGGAAGTAACATCAATATCTAAAATCGTAGGTTTAATTCTAATATCATTTCCGTAATTCTAGGACTATAACCTATATGCATACTTATTCTTTGGGACATCCCTAGACATACCTTAGAAATATCTCTAGGGATTTCACTAATGTTTTCGCATCCATGTTTCCAAAGCTTTACTAAACCTTCGCTCTGATACCAACTATAGAGACCCAAATCTTGACATACATGGACATTACATTACTTTTACAGAATACTTAATACATAACAAAAACAAACACCAAAGGACCATAATAGTTTAGTTTCTTTGGAAACTCGGAATAACATCTTCTAATCGTGGTGAAATATCTTCAACATCTCCCATAAAGATATTCCCTTTTTTTACCTAAAACATTCCTTTATATCCTAGGGAAAAGAAAAAATATAAAGGGTGAGCTCAAATGCTTAGTAAGGGTAAGAATGGAGAAAATAAAACAAACCATATACATTTGAACTCCCAAACATGAACATAAAATCTAAACATCAAAATTTTGAGCAAAGACGTGAATCTTGGAAGTACATAAGGTAAATATCATAAGATAACATCAATCATGATAAAATAGCATGGGAATAAAAAAAGTAATTTTGGAAAACCATTAATCACATGATATGATTTCCATAGTAGCCAAGACATTTCTTCTAAGACCATCTTAGTGGACAAAGTCCCTTTCAGAATCGAGTTCACTCCTCGTTCTAGTCCTGTAACACTAAACCAGATTAACTTACCATTCCATCCATGTCTATATCATGAGATATAAATCCTTACCCAATGCATTGTAGGGATATATAGGTCCCACCCATCTCATAATGAAATCATTTTTACTTGTGCCACAGAATAAAATTAAAACATTCAATATAACCCAAAGAATAAAATGTTTTTCATAAACATCATCCCATCATAACATAGTACATATAAAAACATGGGTATAATTTTATCATAAGAGAAGTGAAACCATGTAAATCATAGAGAAATTATACTTGAAACATACACATATGAATAATTTCATCTTAGATGGAAAATGGTTTTGATAAAACACTTGAAATGAATTTTTGAGGAAAATATCGTTTCTTCTTCAAAATAATTTTCTTTTCAAAAAATACCATTCAATTTTAAAAGAAAAGTATTTTTTTTGAAAATATTCATAAAATTTTGTTGAGTAAAATTTATTGAAATAAGTCATTATGAAACCGTAAAAATCCATTCACGCTGTATAAGTTAAAAATAACATTCTTCTCGTACTTTTGTCAAAAAAGTAAAAAAGTACCTCGTATGGTAATAAAAAGAATGATTCCATACATAAAATGTAGTAAAAGTAAAAACTGGGTCAAAATAATTTAAAAATACATGAAATTTTTTTTAGAAAATAGGTACATTTATAATAAATATAACCCCAGTAAATACTTATGAATGAACAATCTCGGATAAAAATGGGATTGAAAACGTTATCCCTTACCTTATGTCTGATATGATTTGTATGTATCCGAACCTCCGGTATAATGATTTAAATAATGACATTTAATTATTAATGAATCATATTAATTGTTATGATATCATATATGGTTCACTTATGACATTATATTACCCGTTCCTTTGTAAATTCCAAGGTAAAGCAGTGTTTGGGGTAAAATCGTTTCATTTATCGTACATGTTTCGCCAGGTTGTTCTTGATATTATTACTTATTTCCTGATTTACATAATTCTATAATTTAAAACATTATTTATATATAATATATATTCATCATATACATATATATTTGATAGATCTATAAATGTAATGAAATACACTAATCATGGAGATGATATGCGGTACTTATGCATGAATGTTGTTTTCGTTTCCTTATTGAATTGAATGGAATTAAGTAGATGAAGTATATATATATATATAGTATCATTATTATTTAATATATTTATGTATTATTCATTATATATACTTTATAATCATTCAGGAATGGTTAACATGGAGAATGAATCTCATCGCGTCGTGGAGACAGTATTCCGTACGCACGCATGCGCGGTGATTTCATTTTCCATAGGAAGGATAAAAGGTGAAATTGTGTTATTTCATATTTATAATAATATATCAGTATATTAGTGATAATTATGTTATTAATTTACAGTGAAACAACTAATGAAGAATAAGTATAAAAAGAAAGAAACTTGAGAGAATCGGAAGAAAAAATTACCTCTTCTTCGACACACTTCCTTTAAACTTCCTCTTAAGGAAGTAGAGTTGGTGTTTTGAGAAGACCAGAACCTCAGAATGTTTCTAGGGAAATGTAGAAGAGAAATGGGAAGGGTTTGGCAGAGATTCATGTCTCAAAAGGGTGTAAAGAGAAGAGGGAAGTGGCGCCCTTTTTAAAAGGGAGGAGAGGGGAACCTTTGGAAAAACATAAAATATTATTTTATAATAGAGTCATTTTCAGTTTATAATAGCTCTATATTGAATTATTTATAAGCTAAACTGAGGATGGGTCGAAATACACTCAATAAATAGGTTTTAGACAAGTTTAGGTTTTTATTTTATCCTTATCATTTATATTTAACTCTAAGTTAAATAATTGATCTTTTACCGTTTCTTTTTGTTTTCTTGCACTATATGGTTAATAAACTTACTATAACAAGCCAAACGAACCAAAAGTGGTTAATTATTAATATATATCCTTATCGAAGCGATTTTTCTGAACGTTATATTTTTTGGAATAAAATAACAATTAATAATATAATATTTGTTTTAAAATCTATTTTATGTCAATTTTGACACTATTTGGAAATTGATTTTTGTTAAAATCATAACAATATGATTAGTTCAAAAAAAGTTAATTTAATCGATACTAACATGTCATATTAACCTATAAAATTAGTTTAATTCATAAAAACCTCAAAATACATTTATTTGGGTATTTATAACATCAATTATCTTAATATTTCAATAATATGGTAATTACTGCAGCGTCATTGTGTCATAACAAAACTAGATTATTTAATTTATAAAATTATAAATAAAAAACGATTATGTAGGAAATTATTTTATATTTCTAATTAATATTTATAGTAGTGTTTATCTTATGTATAACACTATATTAAAAATGTTTTAGTTATTAAACATTCATTTTATCTATTTTAACTCTTCTTTAAATAAAATAATAATAAATGTCATAATCTAATCCAGGTGGACCTAAAGGGTAATATTGTTTTTCCTAAGGTTTTTTTTGGTCGAATGACACTTATACAATAGAATTATGACATGTGTTAGCGTAATAATAATATCATTTTTACCTTTAATTATTCTATTTACTTTTAACCGTGGTAAATAAAAGAAAAAAGTTACTATTTACAAAAAATTATATTTATCTTCTTGAACCACATTTTACTCATTGATATTAACTGTGTCTCTCGGATTTTCAAAATTTCACTCACAGAAGATGTAAAATTAAGTTGTATGTAGATTTTCAAATTGTACTAGGAGGTGGGTAAAAGACGGTGAAAGGTTCAATAAAATATTTATATATCTAAAATTATTCTAAAATGACATAAATGAATTAAATTGAACTTATATAGGTATTATGTATCTATTTTGACCTAAAATAAATTTAAATAAATTAAATAATTATTAAAATAAAAATTCGGTTTTTACATAGTAACCTAGTGGTTTCACTAATCATAAAAAATTGAATGTATTCAAAAAAATATTAAATATTCACCCTAGGCTAATTTCAATATTCTGAATCAAAAAATGAAGTCTATTTTTAATGATAAAATTTATAAAAGTTCAAAAAGTGGGTATTACTATTCATAATGGCCAGTTCATAATAATATTATAATAATATATTGTTTAGTGAAACTCGGTATTGCGTACATCACACGCTATCGAAGAAGGTCTTGATTTCGTGTAATGCAAGCCATTTCAGGGTTGTGTGTAGTGAAATCTCTGTTTAGTGTTGTGTATAACATAATAAAAACTTTTTTCATTTATACATTGAACAAAATCTATCCTTTTTGTTGTTTAGAATAATTTCCACAAAACGAACTTGAAATTGTGTATAACACGAGCGAATGTCTTATAATGAGAGTATATGATATGTGGAGAGGGGCCCTAGATTGATTTGTATTATATTTGAATTATTATCAATAATAGAGAGAGAAATCAAACCCTACCTCAGTGGAAGATTATAGAATTACCACATAAAATAAGTCGATGAAGGGATTCCAGTATGTTTAGAATCAAACCAAAAAAGTTCATCAACATTGAAAATGTCACCACCCTTCTTTTTTATGTTATAACCCCACAATGTCATACAAAATTTATAAACCAATATATTAACTATAATAAAATTTATGGATTATTAAGGAATAATAAATTGTAAACCCACCATGGATGGCTATAAATCAATCTCCTAAGTCTATGGTCCATATTAAAATAATTGGGGACCTTTTTCCCCTTATAATATAACTAGGACCACCAAAATGCATAAAAAATGATTTAAAGATAAGTAAAACCAAAGGGGTGTAAAATTAAATCCATATATAGTAAAACAAAATTAATTATGTGATAAATTCAATTAGACCATGAAACTCTCAAATCTGACATCTTATAAGTACAATACTATAATGAATTCACATAATGAACAAGCCTATTCATACTATAATTATTCCAGAGATTGACCAATTATATTTCTTCCACCATAGCCTCACCAAATGAATTTTTCTTTACATCATCAATGAAAGCTTGCTATTTCAATAAAAAATAAACCATGAAAACTTCCATCCACGAACCTACTTTACACGTCAAACCAAACCCTCATGTTTTTTCCTGAAACATTCACATTATGACTAGAATGTTCATTCCGTAATCCACTCTCCCTATACAGAGTCAATTGTTTCTTCTATATACAACATGAATATGAATCAATCACAACTCTATCACTAGAAAAACCAATAACTAAAGTTTTATAAGAACCAAATCATTACGATATTAGTGTATCATCTTTATTATGAGTTTCAAAAGTATTGATATTTCTTATAAATAGTAGATTAATACACAAAACTATGTTCATTTATAATGAGAAAACACCATGGAAAAAAATAGTCCACTAACTGTGTTTCCACATCACCTGGGTGATAAATAATCACCATATAGATATCACTCAGATGATATTACTGATGAATAATAAATTACTACTATATTGAACTATCAAAAAACATGATTTAAATGTTTCATGAAAATTTAATTAATGAATATTCCATTAAAATTAAAACAACAAAACTATCTTAAATAATATAGTAGAAGGAAACCTATAATGGGATGTCCCATAGGAAGGCATCACGTAAGATGAATGTTCATTCGGATCATCCTAAGGATCATCTAAATGGGATATCTTGATGTACTCCATTATGGTTTATATGTTCTATTAAACTATTATATGTGATATAGATATCTTTAACTAGGACTGGTAATAGGAGAATCCTATCACAATGGGTTTATTGTACATATCAGGTAATAATAATAGAATATGAGGGCCAAACATCAAGAAGAATATCATAATGATAACTAGGGTGTCCTGTGAATCCCACAACCATTCTAGATTGGCTTGGGATACTTCCCCATTCAAAAAATATAATTTCCATCACTATTTATAGGGTTAATTGAAATTTCAACAACTAAATTTATCGTATTCTATAAATCATCAACATAAAAAACTTGCTCCACCACCTCTAAAAATAACATTATGACAACCATGAAAACATTAATATTATGTTTAATAAAATTCCCTTCCCAAAATTCTAATATTATAAATAATATTTCAATACAATTTCAGTTATATGAAGTACCAATTCAATGTAATTATGTGTGTAATCATTTAATGATTGAAAATTTCCTCATGAAAATACAATTAATATGACATTGTTATAGTTCTATTTTTAGGTATTTTTTGTTATATGAATAACACATGAAAACCATAGGTAAGCTCCAAAGAACCCACATGTGACTATAATAATTATACCCATTTATACCGATATTGAACACAATAAATATGTATTATTTTCATTTTTATTAAAAATAAATTAAAATATATCATTACTAAATACACAGATATTATTTTTGTTTAGTTTCTATGTTTTCATAACAAAACAAACATTATTTATTTTCTTAGAAGTATGAAATTTTATATAATGAATGAAATTACAGAGTATACATTTAAAATGAAAAAACAATAGTATAAATAATAAAAACAATGTTTTAAAAAATATTTAACATAAATTATTATATATTTTATGTTAAATTATACCATTAAAAAGAAAACGCCAATCATAAGAGCCACATCAATAAAAAATAAATATAAAATAAAAACAAAATTTTTTTATAAGGAATATATAATCTATATTAGTAAGGGAAAACCAAATATATATTTATAAAAGCCAGGAAAACCATATTGGAATTCATCGAACTAGCATGTTATATGATTAAAACTCTTTAACAATCAATTATACTCTACCAAGATTGACCATGGGGATAAATCCCTAAATAATATTATGATTCTAATTAGGAAAAACAATCTATTTAGTAACCATAATCTAGATTAGCTTGTGTCCCTATATTTCCCACATATCAACCAATTTAATTCCATTAAAAAATTGTCGATGAAGAAAAACCATGCATATGAGTTGTAATATGTTATACGAATCAATAATAAATTCCATCACCTCAAATCTTCCTTTAGTAAAAAATCCTCTTTTTATTCAATAATATCATATAATAAATATATATTGTAACATTCATTATGGAAGTAATACTATCTTTTTGTTTAAAATAGAAATGAATAAATTGATCACAGAAAGGACATAATCATATAAAGAATAAATCACAGAGATCAAATGGAAAATTTGATGAATCTTTATAGAAATTACATTATTAACCTATAATTCGAAACTAAACCATGGAAAAAATATTATGGAATATAAATAAAATTTCAAGTAAAAAAATACACCCTAAATTTAATAAAATTTTCTAAATAACAGGTGTTATCATTAGTTAAAATATAATGAGGACCCAAAAAATATTTTTACAATTAGGATTTTTTTAAAATAACCTCTACAGAATAAATATAAACATAAACTATTAAATAAAAAATTTTGTCTGATTTTTGTTACAGAACCTAAAAAATAAAAAAATTCCATAGAAAACTCGGATAAAATCCAAGATTCATTAGTAATGAATTATAATGATAGCTAATAAAAAAAATCATAAATTATAAACAAAAAAAAGGAAATTGAAAATTAAACATGGATGTAAATTTAAAAGTCTATGAATTGAGTAACCTACCAAAATATATAGTCAAGAGAACTATACATGAAAATAGTCTCACATGACTTAGATCTTAGTAAATTTGAATTTTTAATAATATGCTCAAATTAGGGGAAAATAGGAAAAAATTCGATAGAAATACAATATGTAGAAACCCACGGTAATTTATCTTTACCCATGGACACTCCAAGAAAAAAGATTGAAAGGATAACCATCAGTACTAGATATTGAACAGTTATAGGGTTGAATAGAGGACTGGGTGGGATGTATCCATCATATATATACAAAAATTTTCTTATATCCCCATTTATATTCCATTATAAAATTGCATAAATATATAAATAAAACTTACAAAACTCATCACATCTGAGTAGAAGAAAACTCCATAACCCCTACGTATTGGACCTTATTTTTGGGATTTCCCTTTTATATAACCCCTAGTGACCCTTACATATCACTACAAAGGAATCATTTATTAATTTTCATTAAAGGACTTGTAAGTGTATGATTATTTTTTTGAACATTTACATGTTTCACATTTGTGTATTATAATGAAAATATAGCCTTGTATTGTACCCCTATATATCAATGAGATCCCTAATGTTATAAAATAATATCATTGAAATTGCCTTTACGTATCATATGTAACACCCTAATAATAGCATTTTGTAGACTTTTTCATATCCAATGTGGGGACCAATAAGAATCCACCATCGATATATGCTAATTCTAGGAAAATTATAAATAAATGGTAATAATGGTACCCTTATGTATTCCATGTTTACTCGCACAATTATATATTTTTTCATAATAGAAAACATCCCTTAAAAATGTGGATAAATAAAAAATCCATATATGTGGGATTCCTAAAAATCATAGGTATTCCCATCATGTAACAATCTTTTCATTATAGGGTAACTCTTATACATAAAACAATTAATCTCATGTATATCTTATGTAAAATTTACATAAAATTAATAGCCATTTATGAGTGGTCACCCATATATAAGAGTAAAATTTTTGCACCATCACTTTTATATATTATGACATTTGATAGTTTTGAAACAAAAATATATAAAAAACCATTTTTTAGGTGTATCCTTTCAAATTATTTTTTCATCCCCAACAACTAACAACCCAAGTAAATTAGATTTTTTATATCATTTATAAAAACCACAAAACCTCCAATTATATTGAATTGAATGAAAATTTATAAAAAACACTTACAACTAAATAATTTTATAGTGATTACATGTTCTACTCTAAAACTCAATTTCATGATGACATTGAAACGTACATCCCTAATAAGGGTTAAAAACACACCATAGATCTGAAATCAACCCCAAAACATAAAAATTTAAATAATGAACCAATAAATTCCACACAAAAAAATTACACAATGGGCATAACTACAATCAATTAATACATATAACATTAAATCATAAAATAATTAACATTATGTTCAATATGATACATAAGGTTATCGACATAAAATTTATATTTATATATAAAAATTACAATGAGAGAATATTAAATGATTAAAATAAAATTAAAAGATAAAAATATCACATTATAAATAAATGGTATCTATAAAACTAACAACATGAGGGTGTCCATACTAATGAGATGTCCACTTAATTAGGTATCATTTAAAACATCAATATCTATGATTGGGGATCATCCATCATCAACCCCTAGTAATATTATTTGACACACGTTGTATAATGTGTATGCACACATAAATATGTGAGTAATAATACTAATTATGGTCACCCAAAAAACATAACGAACCAATAAGTATATAGTGTATTTGAGTGTTAATATGTAATGTATATAGATGTAAACATTACCCAATATCATCATCAGACCTAATGATTGTCATTATCAATAATGATCAATTTACCCATGACTTGCATTTATTACACTAAACAAATAAAAATATATCATTTCAAAAGAGTAGTATTAGATCTAATTTCCTATTATAGGTCTGTCACATGACCATTAAAAATTGTTGTAGCAGTCATGATAATATATAGTATGTACACATGTCAACTTATATTTATTTTATTGTAAAAAATATATATCCTTCAATATAGTAACAATATAAATGTCAATTCATTGGAGGAGTGAACATCATTTTTGATATAGTTATATATCATTATGTTGAAATAAATACACGTCTATAAAAAAGAATAATTATATTTATTCTTTATAATTTTACGTCTTATAGAAGGGAGGATAAAAATTATACAATCCATCATTGATGGCCTCCTCCCCATAGTTATACATAAGAAAGTGTTTCTCCATTCATCTGAATTATTATATACTTCATTATAATATGTAGTGTGACGAAGGAATAACCCATATTAACATATATATAAACATTGTAAATATCCCAAAATAGATATATGGGTTAGTAATTCTTGCTATATGTACAGTTCATCAATAATCGCTACCAATATTTGAGGGTAAGAAGTGGGAAATGACATAATCAACTCTTTATATCACATGAATGCGACTGAGGGTAATAATAGAAAACAATCATCACAATTGATATCCATCTATTTTTAAGAGGCATCACATGTAATTGTATACGAAAATTATAATGAAAACACTCAATTAATATCAATGATCCTAATATTATAAGATCATAACACATATTAAGATGGATAAACATAATAGGGGAGAATTTTTTTTAAAAAAAAATTCATTTTTAATCATAAAAAAATCATAATTTAACAGAATAAAAATAATCATATTCAAAACTCTTTTAAATTGTTTTATTTGTTATCATATTTGTTCCATGGGTGAAATATTAAAAATATAATAATAAAGAAGATTTTGATTTGTGAGTCGACGCGTGATAATGACTAATTAATTACAACATAGGTGTGTAAAGAATAAAAATCAGTATGATTTGGTAACCTAATCATGTTTTAGTCATGTTCACATTAGAAAATGAATTAATCCCAGTAAACTAACAAAATAATCCTAATCATAATAGTTATGATAAATCAGATTAATAATGAATCTATATTAAATCATTAAACATCATAATCAGTGTAATATCATATTCATATAAAAATAAATAGTAAAAAAGTATTATAATCAATGTTATTACAAAAAAAAATCAAAAAAAAGTTGAATATAAAAGTATCAATTTCTATATGTAGTAGAAATGAAATACTGGCAATAAAACAAGCAATAAAAAATAATATAAATAATTTTACTCAAATATAATGGATCAAATAACCTCAGATAGAGGTTCCTTGATTTGTTGTTAAAATAATGATTGTATTATCCCTAAAAGGAAAATCCCACAACAGGATGATCTGTGTGTATTATTATCCCAATGATTCATTGATATAATATTTAGATTTTGTTGTATTATCCCCATGTATACTCGATTCAGTTATGGGAACTATCTTGATATCCTAAAAATTCATCGATCAATATGATGATCAGTATCGATTTTTTCCAAGCCTAAGAAGGTTTTGATCAAATTCACATAGTCGTACGCATAAAGAAATTAAAAAAAATCTTAAGGAGACTACCCGACAATGATTATTTAATAAGGACTCTTTCTAAAGTAATAAATGATACTACAGACTAAATGTTCATGTTTATTAGATTTTAGAACATTTTGGATTAATGTCAAATAAGTAGTTCTGAACAATTAAAATGACCATGTATTTATAGGAATTGTTCTGAGAGTCAAAATGATTTTCAAATGGTCATATATTCTCAGAGTTTTTTACAATGAATTGGACCAATTTTAGTTCAATGATGATGTAATAAAATAATTATTATATCATTTTTTATAAACTAAATTCTATGTAAATGATATATCAATGCAATCGATTTTTTTTTCATAATATAGAAATTAGTCAATCAGATGGATTTTCATAATGAATTTCATTACCATAAATTCCACTCATTTGAATCCAATTTTTATTGGCTTTGATATCAAGTACAATTATGAATAATTTTGTCATAATGAATTTAAGACATAATTATTCTATTCGATTTGAAATAAGTGGGTCCAATTACTATTAGATTTATACTCATTATGATAATCGTAATGAGTTAATTAATATAATGTATTTGAAATATTTTTAACTATTTTAATATATAGTAAAATTATATGTTTTCTTGATAAAAATTATAAAACGAACATTGAACATAAAAAATAAAAAATATATCTAAATATGTAAGAGATTGTGATTTACAAAATAAATGGAATGGTAAATTCATAAGTAAACATTTTAATAGGTAGTGTCCCCCTTTTTGGAATGTATATACTATAAGATATAAATGAGAAAAAATAGAAAATATTAATTCAATTATCATTTTAGTGATAATATTAAAAAAAATAGATAAAAATACTTATATCCCACGTTGTTTTTATCTCATAAAAATAGAATTAAGAATAAAAATAAATACCCCCTAGAATATGAGATTCCCCTAAGGTTCATATTCTCTTCTTTAATTATTTTTCTCTATTCCAAACATAAACATCTTCATCTTAGTAAAATAATCTACATATTTCTATAAAATTAAACCCCATTGTGATTTTCAAAATCGATTAAGGGAAAAAATTTAATACCTGAAAAGGATTAGAGAAACAATTAGGAGGAAAAAATGATTTATCTATTTATTCAACAGAGTTATGAAACAATTGTAAAACAACCAGAATTGGTAAAAAATACAAACAATTATATTTTAATGAGATGAATAGTTTCTTCATTTCATCAGATAAAATGTTTTCAAAAATAAATTAAAATAATATATTAAATAGATAATTGTAATCCTTCTTTGGCATCAAATATCTCAATATTTTATTGAATTTCATGAACTCCACCATTTTTTATTCCTGCAATTTAATATGCTCTTGTTAAGACTGATTTTTCTTTTTGAGATATTGTAACGATTCCTATTGAGTCTAAACCACTTCTTCTTATATTAGAATTATTTCTCAAGAGGTTTGTTGGATTTGGGGAAAAAAATTTAGGGTACTTCTTTCCACATTATGATTTTTGAGTCTCCGTTTCTAATCCTAAAAATACACAACATTTCAACTCACCCAATATAAATTCATATTATTATTATCAATATTATCTTTAAATGAATGAAAAAATATTACCCTTTCTATCCCAACCATTATTATATTGTGGAAAATGATTTCTAATTATTTCATGTCCGTCCTTATATCTTCATTATTCTCATAAAAATCTTTAGAATATTATTGACCTTTCAATAATACTTAGTTATCTGTCAAAATTAATATCTATGAAATTAATAAAAATGATTAAGGTCTTTGAACTCATTTTCTAGTTTATTCCATATAACAATCATATAGTTTTTTGAATATTTTATTATTAAGAAAATATCAGATAATACACCATTATGAAAATAAATTTCTAAAGGAAATGATTTTTTACATCATGACATTTAATATTTTGAAAAACAAAATCAACTCTTTCTGAAGAGATTGTTATGAAGTAATTTGATTGATCTGATCTTGATATTCAATAAAAAGTATGTGGCTAGTTCTAATTTCATCTGAAAATTGTTTCCCATTTTCATTCTTTTTCATTTAATTTTCAATTAACTATTAAACCTTGTTTCCATCATAAAATTTAGTAGCATCAATATCAATATTTTTTTGGAGATTCTTGTTTTTAGTTATGATATTGTTCAATATTCATGGATTAATAATTATCTTCTTTAACATATATAGAATTTTTTCTCTTAAATTTCAAATTTCACTTTTCAATTTTCCAAGGGAGGAAATTATATTGAATATCGCTGCGAATTCCTCAAAAAAATGTTATCACATGGAAGATATTATTTATTGTTATTTTTATTTGATTATTATTCTACTTATTATTATTATAATTATTCATAAATTTATATTTCATTGAATACAAAATATACTTCATCTCGATGGAAATATTTTGCTATAATATCAATATCTATTCCACTATAATCCATTTTATTTAAAATCACTACATAGATTTCATGTTTTCTTTAAAACAATGATCCCAAATTGAACATATTATTTATAAAAACCAACTTAATTTCATTTTTTATGATAGATATAACATTGGTATTCAATAGAAATGTATACTGGAAAGAAAATATGGTATTCATATTTGCTATACCAACATTTTCTAAAGAAATAACAACTCCTATCAATAGATAATAAATTATATTAGTACATTGTAGATTATTCATTTGTTTATTTTAGATGGATTATTTTTATTTATTTTATATTATATGGATTTTTATGGCTATTGATTCAGAAGTTTTGAGTCTTAATTGAGTTTTTCACCATGGTTGAGGATTTCATCCAGTTTTTCTCTCAACTCTATGGATACTTCATCAGATAGAGTCATCTGATTATATTATATTGGATGAAGTGATTAAATGTTTCTATTTTTCTAAATATTATATCCATTATTTGAATTTGATGATGGTTCTACTTCTGATGCATAAACCTGGGTATTCTTTACCAAAAAAATGATTTTTATTAAACACATAATTTATTTGTTTTTTAATCATCACTACTAAATGTCCTTAGTTGTATAATTAACATGGTCTTCTTTTATATGTTTTAATTTTTCATACATGAATCAATCATATTTCTTATAAAATATATAAATATTGAATATTGATAATTGATTGAATGATATTTGAAATTTTTGACTAATGGGAGAAAAGACCCATCCAAATAAATCTTCATTGTGTTAACCAAGAACCAAAAAAAATGATATTATATTCCTTCATATTATCTATATATCCCAATCTCATCATTATAGACCCTTTCATTAAAATGGATATTAATTTATGATATTGCATTATATGGGTAACCATTCTTGGTTAATCATATGAGACATTTCAAAATAAAATTATTTTTATCACATTATTTGTTAAATTTAACCACATAAATGGCTTGTTTAGATGTGAGAAAAACAATATATTTCCTCTGAAAATCCACAGAATCCTATGGATACCCTATATTTTATCTTTTCATTCTTATCATAGATTTTAAATCAATACATTTATTTAAATTATTATTTTATGTAATGTAAAATATCCTAAAAGCCTCTAATTTGATTAAAAAAATAAATTATAAAGGATATTTTTCCAAAAAATAATGATATATAGCTTTGGAGTTCAATTATATAACTCATAGATGAATCATAAATTTTATTAAAGTATTTCACTAATAACCTTTCTAAAAAACATTTCAATTTTTGTAATCCTTCTTAGGTTTCATCGTAAAGGGACTTGATAAAGATGATTTGGACATGTAGATCAAATCAGACTATGAGAATTAAATGATGAAGCACTTTGAGGAGAAGGATATGTGATTATATATTTGGGACACAAAGGAGTTTCCCTCCATATAAAGGAATTTTAGGTGATGGTTGATCTCCCAATAATATATGTTGGTTGAGATTCAATCAGATGATCAAACATTTGAGAAACAATCCCATGAAATAATTTAAAATAATTAATAATATTTATGTTTTACAAAACGTCTATATTTTATTTAATGAATATGATTGAAAAATTTATAAAAATAATTAAAGTTAAAAATAATAAAAAATAAATGACGTTAATGTATAATATAATGAATAATTCATTTCTCAGTGGTATTATTGGTATTATTATTTTTTATTCATGGTTTTTTATTACAAATTATTATAGTTTTAATTTAGAAAATTCAAAAAATAAATTTTTTAAAAGAAAACAACAATCTAGAAAATTTTTTAATCCAATTTTATGAATCCAAGAGTTCATAAATTTAATTGGTGAGTACAGAAAATAAATTAATTGATGTGTCCCGAAATTATTTTTTAGTGAAAAGACATGGGTCCTAAAAACTCATTACGATGGGTGGAAAAATAGAATATCAATAGATTTTGAAAATTAATAGACATATGTACTCCTCAAATATAAATGTGTAGCTTAATTTATGTACATGGTTAAAACAAGAAGTAGATGTGACATATTAGATATTGTTTTTCATTTCAATATTTTTTAATATATTCAAATCTCGTTCAAGACAATGTTTCTATAAAAATATAATCAAGTTGTTCTTGTGTTCAGATGAATTTTATAATTATGTATAAATTATGTGTGTGATCTCTAATAATGGGATGCATAATATATAAGTTTTTTTCATAAGATTTTTGTGATGGGTTTTTACTAAATGTTATGGATGTTGTGTTGTCATAATTTACATGAGTTTTTGTAAAACTAATGCCAAAATCAGTGAGTGCATGTTATATTTACAACACAATAGCAAAACAACTTCTAGTTTCCACGTATTTGGATTTAAATATTGAATGTGTTACCATGTGTTTTTTAATAGAAGAATAAAATACTAAGGAATCTCTAATAAAATGATAGTTTTGGGAATTAATTTTCCTATCCATCATACACACATAAATATCGAAACCAAAAAAACATTTTTGATGAAATTCAATTCTCGTTGAATAGAAAAGTCCTAAATCTATAGATCCGTTCAGATAATGAAAATTTATTTTAACTAATTTTAAATAGGATTGCATGGGATTATCTTGATAACCATCACATAAGAATTAATAAATAATTATTTATGCGAGATTAGGTTTTATGTACTGCAGGATTCCTATCATACCTATAAAAATATATTGATCAGCTGGTTTCCCAACCTCATCATGATGTTGAATATTTGAGGCACTAATGGGAGTAATAATAAATTTTGAATTGTTGTATCTGAACTATTTAAGAAGATCATTTATATATTAATTTTTAGATATATAACTTTTGGATTTTTAAAAATGTGGGATCCAATTAAAAATGTTAACTCACACAGCATACTCATCTAAAAATATTATTTTATAATATCTACTTAGAAATATATTAAATAATGTTGATTTTATCTAAATATAAAGTCATTATCATATATTTGATCCATCATAATATTTTTTAGACAATTATTTAAAAAATATTTGGACATAAGGTTCATTAATCATAATTGTTTTCTAACTAAAATCTTATTAATATATCATACCAATCGTTGGGCCTTGTTTAAAGCCATATAAAGCTTTGGTAAATTTTTAATCATATTTAAGATGTTTTGTTTCATTATTACCAGTGGTTGTTCAATATAAACATCATCCTGTACATATCCATTTTTGAAAACAGACATTACATCCATTTAAATATAATTTGAAATTAAATAATTTTATAAAGGAAAATAGAAAATGAAATATTTATTGATTTTTATAAGAGAATATGAATCATCCTAATATATTACCTCTTGTTGATTATATTATTTATCATCATGCCTTTCATTATTTTAAATTATTTTTCCATTTTCATTACCCTTGTCTATGATAACCCATTTTAAACCATTTACTGAATATTATTTATGGATTTCAACTAAATTGAAGACATTGTTTCATTTAAATCCATTTATCTTATCTAGCATGGCCTTAATCTAATCCTCAGAACATAAATAAACATAAATATTTTAAGTTCAAATTGGGATAGAAAATAAATATGTTCTACGTCATTTCGTAAAGAACTTGTAGTCCTAACTTTTTGATTAACATCACCAATGCTATTATAACTTGGATGAATCCTATAAAAAAATTAATTAGGTTTTTTTAATCATTTTCATCATCATGATGTAGAAAATATTCCTTCGAAAAATCTTTTGAAACTATTTCATGAGTATTTTATTTATTTGAAGAATATTCTATCAAATATTGAAGATAATTTTTAGAAAATATATTTGAGGATATTGGTTGTGTTTCATAACAATATTTTGGTTTCATAAATTTTTCATGTAATATTTCACCAATAATCCAATAATTTTTTATGAAAATTTTCTTCCATTAAAAGGGTGGAATAATCGTAAAATATAAATTCATCGGTTTTGGGTGAAAAATTATGTATGTTAATTTCATATTCCGAATTAATATATATTTTTAAAATACTATAATGTTACAAAAATATGGTTTTCGATTAATCCATAATTTATAAAGTGTTCAATTAAGAAACATTCTTATTAATTCTTGATAAGTAGAATAATATCTAGTACTAAATAATTCTTTCAAACAATATTTGTCAATTGAGTATTAACTAATCATATTTATAATTATTTCATGAAGAATATGATTTATTCGTTCAATAACACAATTTCGATGAGTTATGTGTAATCACTATCTTACTAAAACTAGATTCAGAATCAAAATTTAGAAATACTATACCATGATCAAAATGAATAATTATCATGGAATGTTTTCCAAAATTTTTATTTTTATCAACAATATTTTTAAAATAACAAATTTCATTGGTTTTTTTAAATAAAATATACCCATATATATAGTGTAACCATGAAACAAAACAAATACGTCATATTTTTCCCCAAATACATCCAACTCTTATGGGACCAAAATGACCCATGTGCAATAACAATGAAACATAAGAGGAACTGACCTCACTAATATATTTAAAGAATGATTTATGTTGTTTACCATATTTATAAGGGTCAAGAGTTCTTGAAGAATCAAACCATAAAACCAATATATCCTTATCATTAATTTTTCATAGTCCTCTTCGATATGTTTAGAAGGTCAAAATATACTAACTTTATACATCATCACCATAATTGATCTTTCATAGTACTAATGTAAGGAATGTCTTGGATCCAAAGTTCTTATATATTTATTGTGTATACATTCTCATACCAATGGGAAGAAAGAATGAATTCTTCAAGGGAATTGTGTACATTACATTTATCATTCTTAAAATTCACTATGTAACATTAATCATATAATTGAATTATAATTATAGGAATTTTGTTAAGAAGTTTTCCAAAAAAACATTTGATATAAATGTTTTTTCTAGGGGATCAATATTACATATATTGGTAAACTCGTCTTGAGTGATATTTCTGAAAGAATCTTTTTCACTATTCACGATGATAATATTTTCAAATAAATATTTTACTCAATTCTTTCATCTAGAACACACACTTTTGATGTACCTCGTATTATTTTGTTATTACATAAAATTATTTTCCTAAAAAATATATATAGACTTTACAAACCCAAACCTTCTTGGGTATGTAAATGTTAGAAAACAAAATTTTAAGATTCCACATTAGTTTAAAAAAATTGGCTTCCCAAAAATATAGAAATTGATATTTTTTAAAGAAAAGAATTACATTGACTACCAAATTAAAATTTTTTATAAATGGGTTCACCTATTGGAGCAAAATAATTATAACAAAAAAGGTTTGATATTAGTATACCCTATTCTTGAACTAGTACCATGACAACAGATATTCATTCCCATTTTTTCAAAACCCTCTATAAAAGAAAATAATTCTGAAAAGAGTTTTATTAATGTTGAGATTTCATATTTTTGTTTCCCAACTAAAATTTTAACTAATTCGGTACTTGTTTTAGAGAGGAGTTTATCAAAAATGGATTTCAATCAAAACTTTTAGTAATATACATTTTCAAAAAATATATTGAAATCATATTTTTAAAAGAATATCATTTATCAAGATATGTTGGTAAGATAAATATTTCATTTGATGAAATATTTTATAATTGATTATGTTTTTTTTTGTTAGTCTTATCCACCTTTCTAAAAAATTACAATATTCATTTTATAATTCATTTGAAAAGAGAGAAACATATTCATATGATGTTAATATTTTATATACTCAAAGTGGATGATTCTTCATTTGATGATATATATTTGACATCATTAGAAAAATTTAATTTAATGAAGGATTAGTTTATGAATTGGATATGTGTACCTTTTCCTAAAAAAACTTATATTTGAAAGAGGTACTATATAAAGAATACAAATATTCCTCAGATCTAACATATCATTATCTGAGGAATTTTCATAAGAATTACAACCAATGGAATAATAAGAATCATCATCATTAATAATATTCATTATTTTTTATTTGAAAAACTTCTTAAAATTCCATTCAGAATGCATATACTTTATGTATTCTCATTTCAACTTTGGATAGTTAGGTTGAATATGTCCATATCATTTTCTATCATAATAGTTAAAATTATAAACCTTATTTTCATTACGGTCTTTGTTATTTTCTTTAACATGATTTAAAATCTTTTTTACTAAAAATATTTTATATTATACAATAAGGATTATCTATTTCATTATTAGGAGAAACAAAATCACTTTAAACACATTAAAAAATAACATTATATTTCATTATAGACATGACAACATTCAAAAGAGTCTACGATTTCAACAATATTGTTTTATTAGTAAATGAATCTCCAATATTATTTTTCTTTAGTTGTTCTACATATCTTTTATACATTCCCTCATATTTCAAAAGGGTTCCAAATAAATCATTATGAGAGAGATTTGATATTTTCCATGACTAATCAACAACTGTTCTCTTATATTACTAGTCATATGGAATGATGTCAATTATTGTTCCAGAAGTATTTAAAATTAAAATCCATTATATCCCACATATTTTAGAATATAACATATTTTCATAAATCATCACATTACAATTTAACAGGTTTTATAAAATAAAAAATCGAATTCCTGATAGATAGCTATATGGATTAGTTGTCTAGTTCCATCATCCTTGTATGTTCCAAAATGTGTTATCTATAACATTTTTTCAATACTATTAGTATATTCACAAGAATAAATATGATTGTATATGATTTTTATCATAGATAATAATAATGTGTTTTTTACTCTATAATTTAATTTATACTCTTGTTTCTCTATATTTGTGAAAGGTTTCACCTCATAACATGGGATCTTTCAAAATCTGGTTAACATGATTAAATTGTCAACTCTCGTTATTATAATAGTTTCCTTCATTCAATATCTTCAATACTCAATGTAAGCTCCATAATTAGATACTGATATGGGATTCCATAGATATTAATGAAAAACTGATTATTTCTTAATAGTTTATCGAATTTTCATCACTAAATATATTTAATGTATTTACAGTGTAATAGTTTTCACAGTAGAAAAAAATTCAGTTAGATTATACTAAAATATTGATTCATTGTCACAATTTTTGTGTCTCGAAGAACCCTACTGGATGGGCATCGGGAACCCTACGCAAGTCGTTTCTCTCGGAGAAGACGGTGGCCGTCGGGCGGATCCCTCTCACCCCAGTAGGGGAGGGGTCTTCTAAGTTCCGTCCCTTCTCTAATACCAACCTTCTTAATCCTTTCTTGAAGGCAGAGCTATGCCACAAAGTCCCGGAGATCCTAGATTGTTTTTCGAACCTTCAGATTTCAATAGAAGAATTTTCGGAAACCTCCAAGCTTCTGAAGCACACACTCGTGGTGCGGTTCAAGAAGAGGAGACATTCAGTTGACTCCTTCGACCGCTTCATCTTCGATGCCTGGGATTTTCAAGATAGGATGACAGTGGGATTACATGATAATCACCATATTATGATCCACTTAGCATCAGAGGAGGACCTCATCGACGCCTTGGTGAGGGCTTTCCGCTGCTGCAATGGTCTTCAGTTCTTTCTCTTCTGATGGTTGTTCGACTTCCACATGAAACATGATTCATCCTCCATTGCAATTTGGGTTAGTTTCTCTAATTTTCCATTATTTTTCCAAAATCCATCTATTATCAGGATGCTAGGTAATATGGATGGTCAGTATCTGGGATCAGATAGCCACACTGAATCTGTTTGTCACCCTGTGAATCCACGAATCTGTGTCAAGATTGATGTGTCTAGAGTTCCATTTGATTTTGTTTGGATCACGGGTGAAGAGGAGTATGGATGCAAGAAGTGTGTGGTTTATGAGAGTTGAACGGATTGTTACTGTTCATGTGGTCGGCTAGGTCATTCCATGGAAGCCTATTCTCAAGAGTATCCATCGAAGGTCGATAGGGGACCTAAAAATCAATTGAAGGTATATGGGGAGGTGCTGGAACCATCAAGAAAGGAAGAACCTGTTTAGATCAAGTCTTTGGAAAATTTTGAAGTGGTTGGTTCGGGACAGAGGGAAATAGGAGGATATGATTGTGATGGCGAAGATAGGATACCACGATCGGGTGTGGAGAAGCCTACCAGAAATGAAGCAGTAGAACGTAGCCCGGAGGATGGCATGGGTTATGGCGCATGGAAGGAAGTCAGGATGCACCAATGCAATAATAAGGTAACTGATGTGTTCAATTGGCTATGGCAGTACCTTGTGAGTCCCTCCCACACTCAAGGTGGTGCGGGCTCCTCATGTAGGACCCCAATCAGGCTGGGAAATAGGTTTGAAGGACTCGTGGAGTTAGGGTCGGGAGATTAAGTGTAACGCCCTGACCCTAGTTGCCCAGAGTCGGTGCATTATTACATAACATTGACATGATCACAAGAAAGATCAAATCTCGAAAGACAGATTGGTTTAGTAGCCTTGGAAACACTAGATATATTCATAGGTTTTACATTACATCATATAAAGAGAAACTACTACAACAACATATTGTCTCCATAATCCACACTCATATCCCCACATAATATCCCTGCAGGTCATTCATAATTACTTCTTCACATCCTGGGAAAAATAAAACATAGAAAAGGGGTGAGCTCAAATGCCCAGTAAGGATAACAATATAGCGGAACATTCAAAATAAGAATAAACATTTAAGGCAATGCATTACTAAAACAAAAGCCTTTTAAACTTGAACTTGAACATAGTATAGAAAAAGTAAAATGAAATAATGCCATTTACTTGTTCACATGGATATTCTACTAATCGAATAATCACATGCAATATCAATAACCACTTTCATAATGTTGGAATGCATAATGCCAGACTATCATAACCACATAGCCAAGGCCTCGTCCCAAGACTACAAATAATATTTTTTCAAGGCCTTGTGCCAAGACACTAGTTTGTCTCATGAGACCTACCGATGCATCGAGGATCTATAGCGGGCTCCACCTGTCACATATTAAGTCCAATGCATTCCCATCTGAAAAGGTTTAAACATAACATAAACATTCATATTAAAACTATAATACGAAATGTTATAAACTATAAATGGTATAAAAATAGCACATCCACAGTCAAAAATATCACAAAACTTTCAATACAATATAGAAGGTTTGTATCATAATAAATCAACTTCAAATAAGCGTAAAATCCACCAAAGGATTTTGACATAAATGAAATCAAAAAACTTTTTAGAGAAATATCTCTTTCTATTTTTGAAATCATTTAAGTGCCATATAAAATAAAACATTTTCATGAAAATATTCTTATAAGCTTGTAAGGAAAGCTTTGAATATTTTATAACGGCGGAAAATAACCGCACCCGCCGTATAAGTTAAAAAAACATTCTTACCTTAATTCTGTCGAAAAGGTTAAAAAGGGCCTTGTTTTGAAAACGACAGAAAGATTCATCTTATAAAAAGTAAAACAAGGGTATAAATGACTTTAACCCATATTCTTGTAAAAATGTTTTGAAATACATTTTGAAGAAACATGGATGTGGATGATAACGAGATCCCAGTAGATTATTACGTATAAACAACCTCAGATAATGAAGAGATTGTGAAATAACCATTACCTTGTACTTTTCCTTGGTTGGGGTAGGTTAACCTCCTGTATAATGGTGAAATAATTGTTATTAAATTGTACAGGAATCATATACATTAATATGATATCATATATGATCTTTTAATATTGATTTGATAATAATATCTTAGTATTATCATTGTTTCGGGTGTTAACATACTTGTTTTCTTTTATATGTTTTGTTACGTAAGACATGTTTATAAAGGATAGGTTGTATATTATTCATATCCAGAATGATATCAAGTCCTTAAACATTATTTTTTAAATCATCAAATGATAATTATACTTGAATGGATACGATGGAGAATGAATCTCATCACGTTCGTGGAGACGGTAGTCCGTACGTACGCACGAGCGACAATATCATTCTTTTAAAATAATATATAAATGGATGGTATATCATATATACAGAATAATTAACATGTTATATTTATTATTTACATGAGTTATATATCATTACTATACCCATCCAAATAATAATATATTGAATAACAATTACACCACGACGTGGAGACGGTAAGCCGTACGTACGCACGTATGGTGACATGTTATTCAAAGGGTGGATAGAATACTGAATATGGTTGTACCATATTTATAATAACATCACAGTATATATATGATACTGGAGTCATTATTTTAGAATGGTAACAACAAAGGAAGAAGAAGTGGAAGAAGAAATGAACTTGGAAAAGGGTGGTGAAATCATTACCTCTTCTTCGGGTTATTCCTTTTGATTTGATCAAAAGGGCTCCTTAGGTTGTCTTTATGGTCAAACTAAGGACTATAGGTTGTAGTGAGGGAAGTTGGTAGAGTATATGGGCAGATTTTGGCCGAACCAAAAGGCTTTGAAGGTGTGAAGAAATGAGAAGGAGGAGTTCCCTTTTATAAGAGGGGTGAGGGGCACCTTTGGAAAAGCTAGAAATATTAATTTATAATAAATTCATATTCGGCTTCTAATGGCTCCAAAGTTGATTATTTAAATTTTAAGGTGGGGATGGGTCGAAAAAAACTCAACCAATAGAATTTAGACAGGTTTGGGTACTTATATTAACCTTATCTTTAAGTATTAACTCTAAGTTAATTAGTTTAACTTTTACAATGTCTCTTTGTATTTTTATATTATATGGTTAATAAACTTACTATATACATCCAAGAGACCCCCCAAGTGGTCCATTAATGATGAAACTATCATGATATAAGTCGTTTGGCCGAACCTTAGATTTTTAGGAATTTAATATCAATTAATAATATAATATTTGTTTTAAGAATTCTTTTATGTCAATTTTGACACTATTCAATAGTTGATTTTTTTGAAACTCATAACAGATTGATTACTTTGATGAAACTCAATTAAATCAATACTAATATATCATATTATCATATAAAATTAGTTTAATTCATTAAAAGTTTCATATTATATTTATTTGGGTATTTATAATATCAATTAGTTTAATTTTTCACTATTATAGTAATTACTACATCATCATTGTGTCATAAATAAATTAAATCATTTAATATCTAAAAATTATAAATAAGATATCATTATGTAGTAAATATTTTTATATTTCTAATTAATTTTTATAATCTAAATTCCAACATATATAACCCTATGTAATAATTGCTTTTCTAAAAGATATATGCTTGTGTCATTTTTCTATTCATTTTAACTTAATTAAAATAAAGTGTCCCTATCACCTACAAGTGGCACCATGGGGTCCCAAAATCGACCCAAAGGTTCCTATGGTCGAAAATGTATAAACCAATAATTCTAGGACACGTTTTAGGGTAATTTAGTATTATTATAATATTATTTTTAACCCTTATTTACCAGATTTACCCTTAACCATGGTAAATAAAATATTTACCACAGTAATTATTCAAAATGTCTAAAAATAAAAGTTACATATTTACACAATTTGGACATCCTGATTCCAAATATGAAATCCATTTTTCTAAATTCAAAACACAGAAGTGGCAGAAATTAATTTAAAATTAATTCCCGCTGTCAAAACAAAAAGCGTGTTTTTAAGAGATAATAACTATCAAAAGATTGACACTTGTTTATGTTCGGTTTAATTGTAAAATTATGTCCAATGACCAACATTATATTAAATGGTAATAATATATTATAAATATACTTTAAAACCACTAAAATTCATAATTTATCACTATTAATTATTTTGATTAAAAAAGTTGTTTTTAATTAAAATTTAGTAATATTCACTATTCATCAAAATATTAAAGTTATCCGAAAAGTACAAAAATTTCATCTTAGGCTAAATTAGATATTCCGAATCCAAAAATTAAGTCCATTTTGAAATATAAGATATATATATAATTTCAAAAAGTAGGTATTACTATTCATAACGGCTAGTTTTATTGGTTGTTAGAACTCGGTGTTGCGTACAACACACGCTATCACATTATTCAAAGAGAAGCGTACCGTAGAAGCTTGGGGTGTTACATTCTCCCCTCCTTCAAATAATTTCGTACTCGAAATTTCTAGAAAACTACCGCATGAAAAGACTGGGGTGGTTCTTCATCATAAGTTCCTCGTGTTCCCACGTTGCCTCTTCCATCTTATGGTTTCTCCACAAAACTTTTACCGGACGCGTCGTCCGGTTTCTCAGTACTTATTCTCTCGTATCAAGAATCCTGACGGGCTCTTCACAATAGGAAATATCGGGTTCAGTTCTAATTCCTCATAGGTGAGTACATACGTTGGGTCAGGCATGTATTTTCTCAACAGAGATACGTGGAACACATCGTGAACTTTGGAGAGACTTGGAGGCATTGCCAATCGGTAAGCTACAGCCCCAATTCGTTCTAGAATTTCGAAAGGTCCAATGTACCTGGGACTCAATTTACCTTTCTTACCAAAACGTATGACTCCCTTCCATGGAGATACCTTCAGGAAAACAAGATCACCGACTTGAAATTCCAAATTCTTCCTTCAATTATCGGCATAGATCTTCTGCCTACTTTGAGCTTCTTTGATGTGATTTTGGATTACTTTCACCTTTTCCACCGTTTCCTCCACCATTTCTGGGCCTACAAGTTTTCTTTCACCAACTTCATCCCAACAGGTTGGTGTACGACATCTCTTTCCATATAACGCTTCATATGGTGCCATCTGAATACTCGAATGGAAGCTATTGTTATAGGAAAATTCTACCAGTGGTAAATATTGATCCCACATACCCTGAAAATCAAGTGAGCAAGATCTCAACATGTCTTCTAAGGTCTGAATAGTCCGTTCTGATTGTCCGTCTGTCTGAGGGTGGTAAGCAGTGCTCAAATGAAGTTCAGTATCCAGGGATTTCTGAGGAATTTTCCAAAATCTTGATGTAAAATGGGGATCACGATCAGATCAATTGATAAGGGTACTCCATGAAGTCTCACAACTTCATTAATATATAGTCTTTCTAGACGTTTCAGGGGTAGATCTTCTCTTATAGCAAGAAAATATGCTGACTTGGTAAGACGATCAACAATAACCCATATTGCATCGTTCTTTCTAGGAGTCTTTGGTAGCCCCATGACAAAGTCCATCGTAATATTGTCCCATTTCCACTCTGGTATGGGAAAAGGTTGCATGACTCCTCCAGGCTGTTGCCTTCCAGCTTTCACTTGTTGACAAACCATACATCTTGACACAAAATCAGCAATCTCCCTCTTCATGTTGTCCCACCAAAAATGTTCCTTCAAATCTCTATACATTTTGGTGCTCCCAGGGTGTATAGAGAAATTGGAACTATGAGCATCATCCAGCAATTCCCTTTTTAGATCAGGTAAATCGGGAACACAAAGTCTCTTCCCGAATTTTAGAATTCCATCTTCATACACAAAGTCTCTCAATCTCCCATCATTCACATCTTTAATCTTCTTTTGAAATTCTTCATCATCGGTCTGTGAACTCTTAATCCTTTCTAGTAAAGATTGTTTGGCAACCATTTGAAAAAGCATTGATGTTTCACCTTCCCTGGTTATTCCCATGTCCATCTTCACCAGATCCATGAAAATTGGATCCCTTTCAATTATCATATTGTTCAAAACTCCATGGTCTTTTCTACTCAAAGCATCTTCCACCTTGTTTTCTTTCCCCGGGTGGTAGTGTATCGTGCAATCATAATCCTTGAGTAATTCAAGCCATCTCTTTTGCCTCATGTTGAGTTCTTTTTGTGGGAAAATATACTTCAAACTCTTGTGATCAGTATAAATCTCACATTTTTCACCATAGAGGTAGTGCCTCCATATCTGCAAAGCAAAGATCACAGCTGCTAACTCGAGATCATGAGTAGGATAGTTTTGTTCATGAATTTTCAACTGTCATGATGCATAGGCAATAACTCTATCATTCTGCATAAGGACACAACCAAGTCCTTTCTTTGATGCATCACTATAAATAACGAACCCATCATTCCCCGATGGTAGAGTCAATATAGGAGCATTGAATAATCTTCTCTTCAGTTCTTCGAAACATTCTTCAAACTCTTTTGTCCAAACAAATTTAACCCCTTTACGTGTGAGCTTTGTTAATGGGTTAGCCAATCGGGCAAAATTCTGGACAAAACGTCGATAATAACATGCCAAACAAATAAAACTACGTACCTCAGTTATACTCGTAGGTGCTGGCCATTCTTGGATTGCCTTGGTCTTATAAGGATCAACATAGATTCCATCTTTAGAGACAATATGGCCAAGAAAAGAAATCTCCTGAATCCAGAATTCACACTTGCTAAAATTCCCATATAATTCATGCCTCCTCAGAGTCTTCAAGATAATGCGCAAGGGATTTTCATGATCTTCGTAGGTTTTGGAGTATACCAAGATATCATCAATAAATACCACCACAAATTCATCGAGATACTCCTTGAAACTATATTCATCAGATCCATGAATACAGATGGTGCATTAGTCAATCCAAACGGCATTACAGTAAACTCGTAATGCCCGTACCTGGTTCGAAATGCTGTTTTCGGAATGTATTCCTTCTTCACACACAACTGATTGTATCCAGATCGAAGGTCAATCTTTGAAAAGTATTGAGCTCCATGCAGTTGGTCAAATAAATCATCAATACGAGGTAGGGGATACTTTTTCTTTATCGTTATAGAATTGATCTCCCTGTAGTCGATACATAACCTCATAGATCCATCTTTCTTTTTAACAAAAAGAACAGGGGCACCCCATGGAGAAACACTAGGGAGAATAAGTCCCTTATTACTCAATTCCTCTATTTATTTCTTTATTTCAACTAATTCTGCAGTAGCCATTCTATAAGGGGTCTTCGATATAGGCCTTGATCCAGGAATCAAATAAATGGAAAACTCAACTTCTCGTTCTGGAGGATGTCCAGGTAAATCTTCAGGAAATACATCTACAAATTCTTTCACAACAGGTAAATCCTCTATTTGAACATTCCTTTCCTCACCAATAGTTATTTCATTATCTTCCTCCCCAATAATTGAATTAAGTTGAGCTACTGGGGGCGGATCTAAATAGGAATTAGGTGGTGACGATTCTGCTCTAAAGATAAGGTGTTCCTTATCATTATCATCAAGAATCGTAACCTCTTTCTTCTTACAATAAATCTTCTCATAATAGTCCGAACGCCAATCCATACCGAGGATTATATCAAACTCAATCATAGGTATGACGATGAGATCAGCAGATAACAAACATTTATGTGCTCTAATGGGGACTGATTCACAAAACTTTGTTGCAATGATACTTCCCTTAGGAGTTTTAACTGACAACTCCCTTATTAAATCAAATTGGAAATATCTAATTTTCTTAGTAAACTGGGAAGATATGAAACAATGCGATGATCCAGAATCAAATAATGCATTTGCTAAACTTGAGAAAACCATTAAATTACCTGCCACCACGTCTTTCGGAGCTTCTACCTCAGCAGTAGTGATAGAATAAGCCTAGCCTTGATCCCGTGGCCTTTTCTGAGGTAAGTTCTCCTGACACTTAAGACATGCATTTTCATAATTCCCCATCTCCCTGCAATTGTAGCACTGAACGTTGGCAGCTTCCTTCTTCCCCTTGCAATCAAGAGCTTGGTGGCCATTTTCACCACACTTGTAACAGACTCCCATTCCCTTCAAGCAAGTACCAGGATGTTTCTTCCCGCATTTACCACAAGATGGATATTCAACCTTTCCCTTCTTCCCCTTATTTCCTTTCCCAGATTGATCAGCAGGTCTCTTCTTCTCTTGCTTTTCTTTAAATTCATATGACTTAGAGAATTCCTTTTTGGTCTTGATAGCACATGAGACAATGTCTTCGTACGATGAAAAGGATTGTGAGACTAATGCTCGACGGAGAAATGGTTTTAACCCATCAAAGAAACGATCAATCATACTTCTTGGGTTGCGAATATAATCTCCAGCATACCTCGCTAACCTTGTAAATTTAGCCTCATACTTTGTGACATTCTCATCCTCCTTTTGTCTCAGACTCAGAAATTTCCTTTCCATATCTGCTTGATGGTCGCGAGGAAAGTATTTTTCTAAAAACAAAACTTTGAACTCCCTCCATTCCATAATTGATACTTCATTATCTTCCTTCATGTTTTGAATCAATGACCACCATTGATCAGCATCTCCAGTGAGGCGGTAAACTGCCATGATAACTTTTTCCCTTTCACTGCTCCCCAAAGCCTGAAATATTTTCTCTAGGGAATTTATCCATTGCTCAGCTACTAAGGGATTTGTACTCCCATTGAACGTCGGTGGTTGTTGCCTCATGAATTGATCTAACATTGATCCTCCACGCTGTGGATCAGGGTGCTCCATACGGGTAAGGTTATTATTCATAACCTGAGTGAGTTGTCCCAATACGGGGATTAGCTGATCGGCACCAGTTGCATCACTAGCTCCACTATAATTATCTTGAGCAGGAGGGCAATCCCTACATGGAGTGCGTGCATTGATATGGTTTCCATTTCTTCCACTAGGCACCATTTCTAAATAATGGCACAAACTAGATCAGTTTATGAATCAAAATACATAATACCATACTTATAAAACACTTAACATAAATTGAACTATTTATGGATATAATCCATAATCATAAAAATGTTTTCTTTGAGGAAGTATATACTCATAAACCCTTCATAATGATTTGTAAATAAAATGAGAGTTATCCTAAGCATATCCCCCAGGAGTTTCGTAACCATGAGTGCAGCAAGGCCCGTTGTCGTGCACTAGTTCCCGTTCAAGTCTAGCTCAAAGCGGTGTTTTCAGGTTTTACCCCTAGGTACATCTGTACCAGAGCCGCCTCTACCTGCTCGTATCCAGACAGGGATGTATTGCTCGGAAAACTCACAAAATCTCTACAATACCAGAATTCTAGGAAGTTCTTCTATACTAATCCTCAAAGTTCATCTTAGGTCTACGTGCTCTAATCAGAGTTTATCTAAATCTAGCTTCCAAGGTTTGTACTAAACTTCCTCTGATACCAACTGTAACGCCCCGACCCTAGTTACCCAGAGTCGGTGCATTATTACATAACATTGGCATGATCAAAAGAAAGATCAAATCTCGAAAGACAGATTGGTTTAGTATCCTTGGAAACACTAGATATATTCATAAGTTTTACATTACATCATAAAATGAGAAACTACTACAACAACATATTGTCTCCATAATCCACACTCATATCCCCACATAATATCCCTACAGGTCATTCATAACTTACTTCTTCACATCCTGGGGAAAATAAAACATAGAAAAGGGGTGAGCTCAAATGCCCAGTAAGGATAACAATATAGCGGAACATTCAAAATAAGCATAAACATTTAAGGCAATGCATTACTAAAACAAATGCCTTTTAAACTTGAACTTCAACATAGTATGGCAAAAGTAAAATGAAATAATGTCATTTACTTGTTCACATGGATATTCTACTAATCGAATAATCACATGCAATATCAATAACCACTTTCATAATGTTGGAATGCATAATGCCAGACTATCATAACCACATAGCCAAGGCCTCGTGCCAAGACAACAAATAAGATTTTGTCAAGGCCTTGTGCCAAGACACTAGTTTGTCTCATGAGACCTACCGATGCATCGAGGAGCTATAGCGGGCTCCACCCGTCACATATTAAGTCCAATGCATTCCCATATGAAAAGGTTTAAACATAACATAAACATTCGTATTAAAACTAGCATACGAAATGTTATAAACTATGAATGGTATAAAAATAGTACATCCACAGTAAAACATATCACAAAACATTCAATACAATATAGAAGTTTTGTATCATAATAAATCAACTTCAAATAAGCGTAAAATCCATCAAAGGATGTTGACATAGATGAAATCAAAACACTCTTTAGAGAAATATCTCTTTCTATTTTTGAAATAATTTAAGATCCATATAAAATAAAACATTTTCTTGAAAATATTCTTATAAGAATGTAAGGAAAGCATTGAATATTTTATAACGGCAGAAAATAACCGCACCCGCCGTATAAGTTAAAAAAAATATTATTACCTTAATTCTGTCGAAAAGGTTAAACAGGAACTTATTTTGAAGACGACAGAAATATTACTCTTATAAAAAGTAAAACAAGGGTATAAATGACTTTAACCCATATTCTTGTAAAAATGTTTTGAAATACAATTTGAAGAAACATGGATGTGGATGATAACGAGATCCCAGTAGATTATTAGGTATAAACAACCTCAGATAATGAAGAGATTGTGAAATAACACTTACCTTGTACTTTTCCTTGGTTGGGGTAGGTTAACCTCCTGTATAATGGTGAAATAATTGTTATTAAATTATACAGGAATCATATACATTAATATGATATCATATATGATCTTTTAATATTGATTTGATAATAATATCTTAGTATTATCGTTGTTTCGGGTGTTAATATACTTGTTTTCTTTTATATGTTTGGTTACATAAGACATGTTTATAAAGGATAGATTGTATATTATTCATATCCATAATGATATCAAGTCCTTAAAAATTATTTTTTAAATCATCAAATGATAATTATATTTGAATGGATACGATGGAGAATGAATCTCGTCACGTTCGTGGAGACGGTAGTCCGTACGTACGCACAAGCGACAATATCATTCTTTTAAAATAATATATAAATGGATGGTATATCATATATACAGAATCATTAACATGTTATATTTATTATTTACATGAGTTACATATCATTATTATACCCATCCAAATAATAATATATTGAATAACAATTACACCACGACGTGGAGACGGTAAGCCGTACGTACGCACGTATGGTGAAATGTTATTCAGAGGGTGGATAGAATACTGAATATGGTTGTACCATATTTATAATAACATCACAGTATATATATGATACTGGAGTCATTATTTTAGAATGGTAACAACAAAGGAAGAAGTGGAAGAAGAAATGAACTTGGAAAAGGGTGGTGAAATCATTACCTATTCTTCGGGTTCTTCCTTTTGATTTGATCAAAAGGGCTCCTTGGGTTGTCTTTCTGATCAAACTAAGGACTATAGGTTGTATTGAGGGATGTTGGGAGAGTATTTGGGCAGAGTTTGGCCGAACCAAAAGGCTTTGAAGGTGTGAAGAAATTAGAAGGAGGAGTTCCCTTTTATAAGAGGGGTGAGGGGCACCTTTGGAAAAGCTAGAAATATTAATTTATAATAAATTCATATTCGGTTTCTAATGGCTCTAAAGTTGGTTATTTAAATGTTAAGGTGGGGATGGGTCGAAAACAACTCAACCAATAGAATTTAGACAGGTTTGGGTACTTATATTAACCTTATCTTTAAGTATTAACTCTAAGTTAATTAGTTTAACTTTTACAATGTCTCTTTGTATTTTTATATTATATGGTTAATAAACATACTATATACATCCAAGAGACCCCCCCAAAGTGGTCCATTAATGATTAACCTATAATGATATAAGTCTTTTGGCCGAACATTAGATTTTTAGGAATTTAATATCAATTAATAATATAATATTTGTTTTAAGAATTCTTTTATGTCAATTTTGACACTATTCAATATTTGATTTTTTTGAAACTCATAACAGATTAATTAATTCGAAAAAACTCAATTAAATCAATACTAATATATCATATTATCCTATGAAATTAGTTTAATTCATTAAAAGTTTAATATTATATTTATTTGTGTATTTATAATATCAATTAGTTTAATTTTTCACTATTATAGTAATTACTACATCATAATTGTGTCATAAATAAATTAAATCATTTAATGTCTAAAAATTATAAATAAAATATCATTATGTAGGAAATCTTTTTATATTTCTAATGAATATTTTTAATCTAAAATCCAACATATATAACCCTATGTAATAATTGTTTTTCTAAAAAATATATGCTTGTGTCATTTTTGTATTCATTTTAACTTAATTAAAATAAAGTGGCCCTATCACCTACAAGTGGCACCATGGGGTCCCAAAATCGACCCAAAGATACCTATGGTCGAACATGTATCAACCAATAAGTCTAGGACACGTTTTAGGGTAATTTAGTATTATTATAATATTATTTTTAACCCTTATTTACCAGATTTATCCTTAACCATGGTAAATAAAATATTTACCACAGTAATTATTCAAAATGTCTAAAAATAAAAGTTACCTATTCACACAATTTGGACATCCTGATTCCAAATATGGAATCCATTTTTCTAAATTCAAAACACAGAAGTGGTAGAAATTAATTTAAAATTAATTCCCGCTGTCAAAACAAAAAGCATATTTTTAAGAGATAATAAATATCAAAAGATTGACACTTGTTTATGTTCGGTTTAATTGTAAAATTATGTCCCATGACCAACATTATATTAAATGGTAAAAATATATTCTATATATACTTTAAAACCACTAAAATTCATAATTTATCACTATTAGTTATTTAGATTAAAAAAGTTGTTTTTAATTAAAATTTAGTAATTTTCACTATTCATCAAAATATTAAAGTTATCCGAAAAGTACAAAAATTTCATCTTAGGCTAAATTAGATATTCCGAATCCAAAAATTAATTCCATTTTGAAATATAAGATATATATATAATTTCAAAAAGTAGGTATTACTATTCATAACGGCTAGTTTGATTGGTTGTTAGAACTCGATGTTGCATACAACACACGCTGTCACATTATTCAAAGAGAAGCGTACCGTAGAAGCTTGGAGTTTTACATTAAGCGCCTGTTGAGGTTGAGGGAATGGATATTATGAGGAAAACCCTTGATGGACTTAACATGGATGTTGGGCACATGGATCATGATTTTCCAGATTTCTATACTTGAAATGGGGTGGAGGAATACATTGAAGATAGTAAGATTTTATCTGCAGTGGAGTACAGTCCGAGGAGCAATAGGAGAAATAGGAGGATGATGGGTAGGAAGGATTAATCAACCTTACCACCTCCCATGTAGACTCGGTCAGGAAAAAAGAAAATGGAGGAGAAGATGGACAGTGAGGTCTGGTGTCAACGGGAACCTCCTGGTCAATATGAACTAACCCTGGAGTTGATTTTAAGCTTGGATGATGAGGTGGTAGAGAAGATGTTATTTCTCAATGCCTTAGGAGAGGAAACATCCAAGATGATGGTCCGGGACATCGAAGTGAATCTTAATGAGGAAAAATATATTTGGATTGACAAACATGACTCGATCTTGGTTGGGGGCTTCAATATGGGGATAATCAGACTTGAGGTGTACATCCAAGTCTGGGATAGGCTGACTTCTTCACTTGATGTCCTGATAAGGGGAGATCTGCATACTCAGGTATCCGCTGTATCCTAGAGATTGTTTAGGGATACAGTATTAGGTAGAGTTGAATTGTTTTTCAATGATTCTGCTCTACTAGTTTTTGATTAATTCTTGGGTTCTCACCTTTTCCTGAGGTTCTTGGTTATGGGGAAGTTCTTCTTCAATTTGTGTGTCCCAAGGTGATTTTGGGTGTTTCAATCCCAGCTATTTTATATTCGTTCCTTAGATGAGGTTTAGATCACAAGGCAGCCTCTACTACATGTCACTTGGAGAGGAAGACTGATATGGTTTGGCTTGACCATTCGTTCCATGCCCATGCATCCTTGCACGGGACTGTTTTCTGAGTTTACATGCTTTGGTAGAGGCCTTTTAATGCTAAGTTACAAGGAAGAGGTAGGACCAGTTTTTTCTTGGGGTTCTATTTGCTATTATTTTGGTTGTTTGTTAGACTTGTGGGTTCTAACTCTTCCTTAAAAGTGATTATATAAAATAAAAAATAAAAATTTTCAGTCAGTTAGTCACAATTGTCATGATGAATATGAGTGTTAATGATTATATCTTAATGATTATAGAATCATAATTAGGGTAATATAAAATTCACATAATAATATAGACTAAAACATTTTTATCATATTCAATTTTATTTCAATAAATAAAATATAAATATAAATTTGAATATAATTGTATGGCATTATACTATATGTATTAGAAAAAAAATACTTTTAATAAAAAATTACTGAAAAATAATAAACTTAATTTAACCAAAACAGTTCTCTATCTTGTATCCTCTGATAATGGACCCCTCTTTTAAACATAAATTAAATTTTGTCTTATCATTACATGAAGAATCCCCTGGTTTGATTATTAGTCTATCTCTCTACCCCCAAAAGTAATTGAAACAATCATCAGATTATATTACAATATCATCATGTTCCCTAAAATGATAATAGGATATTTCTAGTTATCCTCTCAAGTCCCCGATTAATATAATTATTGACATATTTATCTTCCTAGACATGTAATCCCTCGATCGTATTCAAACAATCAAAATAATAATTCAATTACAATTAAATTTATTAAGGTGATAAAAAGAATGAGTTTATTTAAGAAGAACTGTCTCTAAAGAAATACAAGATATTGGAACAAGTTTTTCTATCATTTTATACTTCATAAATATTTGTGAGAGAAATTTAAGAAGGATCTCCAAACTCTCCAAAGGATAGGGTATTTAGAAAAAATTACAACTGTCATTTTGATCCTCCAATGTACATATTTTCCTTATGTTTTACACAAGGAATTTTATTATTTGAAATTCAACTATCTTATTATAATATAATTTTGGATGTAATTTTGTTATGAACTATTTTATATTAAAAATATATTCAAATATGATATAAAATATATTTTTTATGTATATTTAAAATTTTTGTTAATTTGGTGGAATTTATTCGAGAATATTAATACAATAAATTATATTGGGGTGAATCTAAATTTTATCCATTATGATATTATGTTTTATTGTGAAAACTATTATCATTATGTTTTTAGTAATAAATGTATTCAATAATATTTGATAAATATGGATCTAATGTATATCAATTTCATACACATGATGATAATCGTAATCATTAACGTTTTTTATGTATTTGAATATGTTAGTATTATTTCAGTTTATGGTAAAATGTTAAGTTTTCTCCAAAACAAAATTACAAAATACAATGGACAAACAATGTTAGTAAACATGTTATTTTAGAAATAGTTTTTGATTTAAAATTCACCTAGAATGAAAATATTATAAATAAAAGTTCAAATCATCATTTATCTTTTACAAGAAACAATTAATATTAATCTAGGGATGGAAGATTATGGAATCCCACTATTTTGTTACATAACTTCAATTAAATTTTTCAAATAGATGATCTTTAAAGTCCAGGGTCTTGGTAGTCAAGAACTATATACATGAACATAACAAATAAAATCCTTTTGATTTTTATTAAAGAATGTTTTCCAAGTATTTTTTAACGAAATTACCATAAAATTAAAATGGTTTGAGAATTAATGATATGGATTATATAATTGTATACACTAAAAATACAGATAATAAAAATTTATATAAAAAAAATTCATCGCACCAATCATTTTAATACCACATAATGAATAAAGAAGACGGTTAACCTAGAGAATGGAAATCAGGTACATAATTCCCATACATTGAATAGTATCATTGAAATTATGAAGTTTTCCACCTTATAGGGCTTGAAGGAACCTTGAAAGGAATAATTTTCAATTAAAAAATAATAGAACCTCATTGATGTGGAATTTGGAATGAAATTAATGAAGGAATGGGTTACTATTTATATAAAAATTGAGGGACTACTAAATTAATTTCCATGAGACACCGCATCGATGGAATTAGAAAAACCATGGGCTTTCTAATGGTATTTTCCCATGGTAATGGCCACATAGAACACCTCATAATATATAGTACTATTCATATATCGACCAGAATTATTACATCATGATTACTTCATTAATGATTTCATTTAACATATCGAAACTCAAAATTGTATTTTTTCTATTTTTCAAAATGAATTTTTTTTTATAAATACCATAAATTTTTCCTACCTTAATATTGATGCTCTGAATTCAAAAAATGAACTCCATTTTAAGAAAATAATTTTATAAATATCATTCATTTAGTTATTAAATAAAATAATCATTTGTTATAAAAACCACTCTAAGACTATAACTGATTTTGTGACACCCAGAGAATGTAATCAAGGTCCCATAAAATTATCATATAACCATAAGAAAATTAATTAAATATTTATGATAACATTTTATCAATACACATGTCCATTTTAAGTTATTATATTAATTATAAAATTGTAAATAAAATATTTATAGAAACACTGAAACTTATACTATGATCCATTTTCACTTTTATGATGTCTAAATTAGATTTAATCATTCATGGGTGATGTTTATACTTTTTTCTTCTATTAAATATTCATTACAAATCATTACAATTCATATGGGTATGTTACAATTCCCCCCAAAAATTATTTTGATCTTATTTGACATCATTTTAACCTGGATTAGATCCCTGTCTGATGGATTTTTAAAAATAATTTCTAAGAAAAAGTATTCCTCAAAATAACACTATTTATCAAATAAAATACTATTTATCAAAAAAATGATATTTCGTATAAAACATCCAAAAAATCATTGTAGGTTAATTTTTTATTTTGAAATTCCAAAATGTTATTTATTTAATAATAATAATTCTATAATTATGAGAAATTTATATTTTATATATAAAAAATTATTTATTAGAAATAATATTTGATAGAAAAGGAATAATAAAAATTCATAGAGAATGATTGAAAACTTAAAAAAATAAAATTATTTTATCATTTAAATTTAAAAGGGGTGTTTTAATCATTCTATTTAATTAAAATAATAATCATTCCATATAACATAATTCGTTATAACAATTATAATAATTTTTAAAAACAAAAATTTGGGTCAAAATTAACTTGATGTGCTTCTATTTAAAAACATAATAAAAATTTAAAAGGAAGAAATGGATCCATAAATAAAAGAATTATATTTTTTCAGGTTGTTACATTCTTCCCCCATTAAAGAAATTGTGTCTAAACAATGTTTTCTGTTTATAAATTTGTCACTACTAGGATACATAAAACTATATTGTAATTTGATTTAAAAAAACAATTCTTTAACAGTAACTACATTTTCTATAAATATATCAAAATGATTCCAAAAAATCATGTGACTAACCAAACAAATCCCTAGGTAGTGTCATAATAAGAGTGCAACAACGCATGTTGTCTTGTACCAGGATAACCTGAGTCAAGCCCGAAACACCATCTCAAAGATTTCACCTCTTGGTATAATTGTGCCCAAACCACATCTATTTGTGCGTATCTAGATAGAGATTTATTTAGTTAGAAACCACATAATTAATATTTAAACAAAATACTATGATATTTTCCTATATTTATACTATTGTATAGGGTTCATACTAATGTTTTCATAATGTAATTTCCATAAATAACTATACAATTATTTGATACCAACTATGGAATAAAAAAATTGTTACATAAATTTTCATTACATTTCAAAAACTGAGGATCATTAAAGACTAGTGTCTTGGAAATTGGGTACAATATACATGAACATAACAAAAACAATCCTTCTGAAATTTATTAAAGAGAGTTTAAAAGGATATTTAAAGGAATGTCCATTATTATATAAATGGAGTGAGAATAATGAAATGGAATGGATATTTGTATACACTAAAAATAAACATAGTGAAACTAATATAAAAAAAATTCATTACACCAATAATATTAATTCAACATAATGAATAAAAAACAAGGATAACCTAGAGAATGGAAATCAGGTTAATAATTCCCTTAACATGAAGAGTAACTTCTAAATATAGATGGATGGGACCATATGGGAATTAAGGGCACCTTGTAAGGACTACATGGGAGGTAAAAAGACTATAACTTCATTGAGGAGAAATTTGGAATGAAATTAATGAAGAAATGGTTTGGTATTTATAGCAAAATTGAAGGAATTTTAAATTGATTTCAAAGGGACCACTCATCAGTGGTATTTGAAAAACCATGGGCCTGCCCTTGCTATTTTCTATTGGTAATGGACACTTGGAACACCTCATAACATATATTACTACCCACAAGTCTACCAGAATTATTACATCATTATTGATGTCATTAAACATACCGTAACTCAGAACCATATTTTTACTATTCACCAAAAAAGAAATCATTTTATAAAAATCTCATAAATTTTTCCTAACCTAATATCAACCCTCCGAATTCAAAAGAGAACTCTATTTTAGTAAAATATTTTTATGAATATTTTTAATTTAATTTTTCAATAATATTATTATTTATTCAAAAGAATGACTCTAAAACTATTACACATTTGTAACACATTGAGAATGTAATCAAGGTCTTACAAAATTATTGTATAACATTAAGAAAATAAACTAAAAATTTATCATTACATTTTAATACAATAAATTTCAATTTTTAATTATAAATGTAATTATAAAATTGTAATTAAATTATTTATGACATATAAGAATACCAAAACATATACTATAATTGTTTGGTCACTGTTAAGATGTCTAAATTGTTTTTATACATTCATGAGTGATGTTTAGATATTTTCAGTTGATTTACTATTAATTAATATTCATAAGTGTATGTTACTATTCACCAAAAAAATATTAGGATCTTATTTAACAGCATTTTCACCCAAATTAAAACCATCTATGAAAACAATTTTGGAATCATTTCATAGAAAAAAAATTTAAAATTTAAACATATTTTTCAATTCATCAACATATAACTATTCATAAAATAATATTCCTAATAAAAACACTAATAATCCAACACTATTCACAAAATAAAATTATATTTATAAAAAAATCCATATTTCTTAGAAAACTGCAAAAAATTAACTATTGAGTATTTATTCATTTAAAATTAAAAAATGAAGTTTATTTTACAACAATAATTCTCTAAGTATGTGAAATTTATCATTTAAATATAAAAATACTGATTTAATAAACATAACAATAGATAGAAAATGAATATGGAAATTGTATAGTGATATTTTTATCACTTAAAAAAATAAAATTATTTTATCACTTACATTTAAATTAGTATTTTTAATCAAAATTTTAATTTAAAATAATCATTATTCTATAAACATTAATTTTTTATAATAATTATAATATTTTTTGAAAACTACAATTGGGGTCTGATGTAATTTGTTTTGATTCTTTTTTAAAACATATTAAAATGTTATTATGAGGAAATAGATCAATAAATAAAAGTAGTTTATTTTTTTGAGTCGTTACAGACATCATATTCTGTAGATTTATTCAATCCAAGATCATAAAATTCTAACAATAATAACTTAATAATAATGAAATTAATATTATTAACTTATTAATATTAAAATAAAATTCATCGTTGATAACAAATTCAGTATTATGAGTTATATGCCAATCATCTATAGTAACCTAAAATAGTGATATTTTCTACCATTATTGTTTCTTGATAGAATTTCTCATATAAAAATACCCCTATTATATTTTACACTTTTCATTTTACTACCCTATGTTTTCATCACTTTTATTCTCAGATAATTATTAATGCATAAGCTCTAGTAAAGAGATTATTATTTATTTCCAAAAATACCTATTTCATTTAAACATCAAATTAATAATTTTATTTTGAGTACTTATTATAATAATTTGATGACCATTCTTATAAAAATTATTAATTTTACTAATAAATAACAATTATAAATATATATTTTAACATGTTTTCACTTTTATATTCATTTGAAAACTTTACGACATCAATAAAAATATATTTTATTACAAAAATTCGTTCATGAATTTATTTTATTAAATATTTATATAATTTCATTGTAAAATGATCTTAAAGTAATCTATTTTAAAAATATTATCATTAATGTATACCAATTGTTTCCATATCTATCCATACTGAAAGTCTCTTCAAATATTAATATTTAAATATGTTTTCATAATTTTTTCATTCCCATTATTTTTTTGTCCAATCCCTTCATATCATCAAGTATAATAAAATATTATTATTTTAATTTCATTTCCATTTACCAATTTTAAATAGTTAAAAATATTATATAATTTGAAGGTGATTATACCCATTTTTTAAATTTATTAATATTCACCAGCATAAATTTTTCAATATAAAATAATATAATGTTTTTCTAAATTTCAGATTCATTTACTATAAAAATTGACTTTATGAAAATATAAAAACATTATATATGTGATATTTTTATTCATGAATTGCATTATAAAAAATAGACTTGTTGTCCCTCAAACCCATCACAATACCCTATCTACCATATAATGAAAGGGTATTCTCGATCTAAACTGGATAGAGACATGCAACCGGGCATCGAACGACTATGTCTAGGGTATGATTTCACCCATTATATATAACCACATTGAATATATATATATATATATATATATATCAATAAAAACAGTTGAAGGATAATGAATATATGTTCCTTAAATTTAAAATACTACAGAAATTAACAACATTAGGATTAGTCAATGCTCCAAAAACATGACCTAATGAAAGAACAAAACAACACAACTACTCCATGTGATGGTATGAATGAACTTCAACCATGTCACCACCAGCTACCCAAAACATGCTAAAATGAACCCTACATCCTCAATGTTGCAATATTCCATTCCCTACATTAGAATACATAAAATGTTCTACACACCACAGATGATATGTGCATGGTTTTAGAAAACATGCACATTAGGATCCCACCTAGGGGTACCATATCAAGTATCTGTATTAAAAATTATTGTATGTACATTTTAAATAAAACATGGAATGAGAAGTACAAATGTATTTTTTAGAATATCATAATCATTTCGCAGTTTGAGAGTTATAATCAATATAATAAACAACATGCATATCAAGGCTAACATAGAAATCCATTCATGTAAAAATAGAAAAATTGTATAGCCATCAATACCAATGAAAATTATAGGTCATACTAGTAGACTACTCATACTATTATAAATCAAGAGCACATTCTAGTTCATATAACACATGCATATAAATCATAGTAATACCCCATCTGCAACCCCCCATCAATGTCAATATATTTCCCCATAAGAATGGGCCTTGGAAAAAAAGAAAATACCCATGGGAAAACCATCAATTAATTACGAAACATGGATGATTGACTCATGATAAACCATCCACCTTTGTACCCAATGTTATAATTTAGTAAATCAACATTAATGATTCAAAAGTACACATCTCTTTTTCATTAATCACGTCCCATAAATATCCATTTCACTTTCAAAACCACTTTTCAACAACCAAAATTCATGAAAACTGGATTAAGAAATATATAATTAGATATCAATAGTGTTTATTATTATTGGATTGAGACGAAATGACCCACCTCCAAACTCAGTTCACACAAACCTGCAATGGGATCTAATAATAATAAAACCCAACAACACAAATAAATAACATAGAAGCCAAATCTATACACCTTAGGATTTATTTAATTTAAAAAAAAAGGGTCTATAGGGAACAGGAAACCATATACCTCATGAATGAAATCCCATCAAACCATGAGCAACAAGGAATACCATCCAAAATGAGATCAGAAAAAAGACCATAGAAGAAAAAAGAGGAAATCTCATCTTAGATAAATGGATATGATAACAAAAACTATGGTTGATACCATTATCAATAGGAATGATGATGTGGAAAGCTTTCTGACCTAGAGAGATGCACCCCAATCACAACAGAGATCAAGTTCTTATCAAATCGATCAAGAAATATATGAGTTCTAAAAAATTTTCAAGGAAGATCTCTTGGTCGAAGGTGAAGAGGCTTGGATAAAATAAACAAGAAAAAATAGTTATGCATGTGTTTTAAAACAGGACTCATTCAGTTTCATGACATGTAATATAATTACACATCGTGAAATCCAGGGTGTACAATTGTACACATAAATCAAAAAAATCATCATAAAATAGATTATTTAATGAATTGATGGCATGAATCCACTATTCATGACATGGGAAATTTCACAGTGTGAATCCCCAGTAACAACTTGTACCCGTTAATAGTTAAACAATGTGTAACATTGTTACAAAATGTGAAATCCTTTGGCATCCTACAGAAAAATATGGTTATGGTTGAATGTCCAAAAAATATCTAACATCACCATTATAGGTATTTTCCCAATGTAAATGTATGGGAATACCATGATGAAGTTAAGGGAGTTCATGATAAAATGGTAATGGGATGTTAAAAACTCCCCACTACAACTTATTTTCATCCCTAGGAATTCCTGTTGAAGATGCAATCCCTAGAAAAAGATGAAGCCACTCCTTCCTAATCACCGACTCACATTCCCATGTCTTATGAGAATATGATCCCTGTTTTCATATAATTCTAACCAATAGAGTCGACATATCCTATAATACATTCACTTGAGATTCAACAATCTAAATTGGTTTCTCCAAAATAGAAATATCTATCTGTAACTTAATTTCATGCCAACTTAGAGCATGAGTGGGATCATGATGATATTTCTTGACTTGAGACATGTGGAAAACATCATCGATGACTATTAATTGAACTTGTATTTCTAACCAATAAGAAAAATATTTTAACCGCTCAATTACCTCAAATGGTACAACATGCCTCAAAGCCAATATCCTTCATTCCATGTAGATGGAGACCCAAATGAGTAAAAACCTTTATGAAAACCTAGTCACTAATAGAATAGTATAGATATTAATGATGTCGATCTGTATATGATTTTTTCCACTCTGGGATGTTGCCAGTCCTCAATGAATATCCTGAATATTTTCTGACATATCATGAACTAAACATGGCCCATCTGTTGATACCTCAACCACCTCAACCCAAATAATATGAGATCTAAAGTAGAAACCATAAAACTCCATAATAGGACCCATTATTACTAGAGACTGACTACTGTTGTGGTAAACAAACTCAACCATTCCGAGATAGAAATATAAGACCCTTTGAAATCCTATACATATTCATGTTGAATATCCACCAAGATCTTAGTTGCATGCTCTCTCTGACCATCTATATGAGGAAGGAAGTTTATACTCAACATGACGTGAGTTCCCATTACCTCATGCGGAATCGTAGAGAAACATAACGTATACCTAGGATCCCTATCTGAATCAATGGAAGAAGTACTACCATCTAGACTCATTTATTTGGATATTTTGATTTTCTAGATCATCAACATTATTCGGGTCTTCAATCATAATGATAAAACTAGAATTCATCAACCAATCAACAACCACCCAAATAACGTTTCTCTATCATGGAGTATATGGTAATCCAACAAAAAATATATGGATACCTCATCCCATTTTCAAATAGGAACTGGAAGAGGATAATGAAAAAAGTGGGTTTCAAGATATATTTCATTATCAATAGGTTGGTGTAATAGCAGGACACAAAATTTTTAATTTCAAGCTTCGTACCTGTCCACCAGGATATTTCTATGATGTAATAATACATCTTCAGAGTGGATGGATGAATAGTGTAACATACTATTTAATTATATATTCATATTTGTCATTTATGTTAATATTTATTAATTAGAAATTAACTTTACTATAAACAGGACCCATTTTCTGAGAGCGTACCTGACACATAATAATGGGGTTCTACTAAATCATATGTTGCAAACATGAATGTGATATACCAAAATATAATACATCATTAATATTATTAGTTTAAATGATAGTTATTTCTTATATATTGTATTAGATAGAATGAAAATAACTTCTTATATTATGTTTACACATGTTTATTAATTTTTTTAACAAATATTAGAGACCTAAAATGAGAATAAATACAATGTTAAGAATAAATACACTAATTTTATTAAAGGGTAATTTTAACACCTTTTTATGGGGAACCCATTTAAAATTATAGTTATGTTATATTTATTTATTATATTGTCCAAAATAAACATATTATTTTTAATTGGCACATCATGATTTATATTTCTTGATTTTTGGTTTTTTTAGATTACTCTTTTTTTAAATTAAAATGAAATGAAACTGTATTTTAATTCTAATTTCCTTTTTCATCAATTTTGTATATATAGTTTGGTTAAATTTTTAATTATTATTAATGTGTAAATTTATTAAACTATTATCAACTAATAAAATGTTCTCCATTGGAGGAAATATCGCAATTAAATTTGATATAATCACATGTCATTCCTTTTTTGGTTTTTTACATTATAAAATATGTCTTTGCAGGCCATCAATGAAAAAAATTAAATTTATTGTAGTAACATTTGTGAATTTATTTTTTAAAAAATGGAAATAATGGGGGTACACAATATGAATATTTTGATATAATAAAATGAAAATAATTTTTCTTCATGAATAGTAACATTAGTAGTTTATTTATCATGGTTAATGGGTAATCATGTAATTAATGTTAAAATTATTATTATAAAAATATTAAAATATCCTAACACTTATCTTAACATAATTTAATGAGTTCTTTTCTACCATGATATTCCATAGGTCTAGATTATGCCCTTTGGAATCCACTTGGGTGTTATTATGACATTTTTAGCATTTAATTTAATGTAAAGGAAAAAATGATGTAATCATGTAACTTATTAAAAAATTAATATGGGTTTAGGTAATTTATCTACTCGACTAAAAATTGTCATTATAAATCTAAAAATATTACCTGCATCATGTATATTGTTTTACAATTTTTATGAAATAAATTATTAAATTAAATTATGATACAATGAAGATGAAATAATATATTTATTAAATAATGAATTAAATAGATGATATTATAAATATTAAACTAAATATTATTAGAAATAATTTATTACATACACAACTTTTATAGGTGGCCATGACTTTTTATAAGTCAAATAAATTATTATTTTTGGTTTTATCTCTATGTTTTTTTTAAATTCAATGAATTGAATAGTGTAATAAATGAAATAATTGATATTTTATAAAAATAATATTTTATTAAATTATTTAAAAATACAAAAAAATCTTTTAAAATCTAAAATATACATTTATATGTCATAATATTTCATAATGATTATTATTATTAGAAATGGACCCCATATAAATAATATTTATAGGATCTTAATATTTAAATGTTTTACTACAATTAAAATTAAAATAAAATAATTAGTGGTAAAAAAAGATATCATTTATAAAATTAATACATGTTAAAAACTTATTGGACGAGAGGATTTGTAACTATTCTCATCTTATATTTTACATATCTCAGGTTGGAGACATTTGGAATAAAATATTAATTAATATTAATTTGAAATTTGAAAAGTTTTGAAGGGGGGGGGGCACCCGTGTCCTATAAAAAGATACCCACTCTTATCTACTAGTCACACTTAATGAACCTCTTAGTTTATCCAAGATCTAACCAAATTAAAAACTAGAATCCCTCCCTAATTTATTAAGCCCTTAGTCTAGACAGAATACCCTTTCTAGAGGAGTTAAGGTGTTCTTCGAAGGTCATCAACCGAATAAGAGGTATTGTTTCTTTTAAATGTTTCTATTTTAATCCTTTTTCCACTCCCATTTAAACATTTTATTCTAAGAAAAAATTGTAACTCAAATATCTTCACTATAATGATATGTTATTATGTTAATATAATAACTTATATGCATCTCTAATTTCCTCAAATGGTAAATAAATATTTTGTTCGTTTGTACGGAGGACTACCGGATCCTGAAACAATATTGTTCATTTTTCATTAGTGTATATAATGAATAATTATTATTATGGAATAAATTAATATATATGATATTAATTATATATTTTTTATTGTAAATTAATAATATTTCAATTATTCCCTTACCTTCCATGCATATAAAAATGATAGAATCATTCATGTGTATGTGTGATCTATCACCTCCCGAGAGCAATGTGAATTATTTTCATTCACCACATCACATGTATTATATAAATATATATATTTAAATTATTTTTATATTGTCAATAATGTTATGATAATATTTTAAAGAGAAAATAACCACTAATAGAAAATGAGGCTACTGCCATGGACATACAGTCACAGTTTTAAAACCATGGCTATAGGTATCTATTGCCACGATTCTATGGCCTATAGCCATGGTTTTAAAATTGTGGCTATAGGCAGGTTTTCCATGGACTATTACCATGGTTCTGTGGCCTAAAGCCACGATTTTATGGCCTAAAGAAACGGTTTTGTGGCCTAAAGCCACAGTTTTCTTTCCTAAAGCCATAGTTTCAGAACCGTGTCTATATGCCTAAATTTTCGATAGAATATAGCCACGATTCTGTTGGAAAATAATTTCCTGCACAAAAGTTTTGTGGGGAAGACCTACAACCATGGTTTTGAGACAATTTATGTGGTTTCTATTAAAATATATATATATCATAATATATATATATACAAAGAGTCATGTGGTCTAGTGGTATGTATGTTGGTTCGTAAAGAAAAGGTACATGGATCGAAACTCTCTGGAGACATTTTTTATTTAGGCTATTGCCATAGTTTACTAAAACTATAGCCATGGTTAAAACTGTGGCAATTTCATCCTATAGCCACAGTTTAAACCGTGGCTATAGGTCAAATTCTACAGTGGTAGTTTTTGAGGCCAATTGCAATGGTTTTCAAAACCGTGGCAATAGACTGCTAATACCATGTTTAAAACTGGGAGAGAAGGATGGGACCTACTCCATGGAGATTGTAGCCACAGTAGGCCAAAACTATGACTGTAGGCTATGGCCACGTTTTATGGACCTATTTCCACTATTTTGAACCTTGGAAATATTATTTTTTTTTCTAATTGTGAACAATTACCTTATTTCTATAATGCTAAAAGAAAAATGATTAAATGTTACTCATGCGCACGTATGACCTACCATCTCTATGATTATAATATTGTTCCTTTTTCATAATTATAATTAATGGTTTTATATAAAAAATATAATTAATGTACCAAATTTATGATAATGAGATGAATATTATTCTGGACATAATGTAATTATAACTACATGTAAAATTAGTATCATAACAAGTTCAGTTTCAACTCAAGTACCGAATATCAACAAAAGTCTGATATGAACATAGATAGATAACTATGTTTTATAACATGTTACTCAGTGATAAGAAATGATTAATAAAATTTATAAGGGTTATCAAAAAATTTGTAATTAACCTAATTTTATTATTTAATTATATTAATATTTTATGCGACTAGTCGTACTCATGGTAGGGGACATTGTCTCAATTTCCTTTCATTGAGGAATATTTTGGTAATATACACCAGTATATATTATACTGTGTACAATAAGTCCCTTTGAAATTTAATTTCATTAAATGGGTTTAAAAAAGTAACCTTTTTATATGAATAATTTTACTAAATGATAAAATGAATGTCCGTTTTTAAGGTATATTACAAAAATTATATTTCTTCCACAATGACCATTATTTGATATTTGGATTCCTCTATAAGCCATTTGTCAAAGATAAACAAATACCGTATTACTTTTTTTATATTTTGGAGTTTATGTTGTTTTTTTAAGGTATTTATTATGTAAAAATCTGGAAAATATATGTTATTATTACAATGTGGAAATGTTATTTTTCCATTATTATTGTTTTATATGTCATGATTTTTTATCGTTCTTGGTATGTTTTGATTCATACAGGTGGTTCTATAATAAATCAATGGTGGGTGATCCCATACTAGTTATCCAATGCATTGGGTAATGATACAAATTTAAATGATAACGTTTCTCTAAAGATATTAAGGGAATATTATAAGATGTGTATTCAAAATGTATACATGAAGGTTATCCCAAGGTATCTATAAAATCTAAAATGTAAGAATGATATGGAAGCCACAATTAACCATTATGATATATAATTTATATGTGATTTTATTGAATACTATTATTTCAGGAGGAATGTTATAGAGCTTATTTTTATTGGCAAAAAGTATGATTTCAACACTTTATAAGTATTAATTTAATAATGTTTTCAATCCTTATTTATATTTCATTTACTATTATGTTTTGTGCTAATCCCTTGTTTTTTTATGATTTTTAAATGGTATAGGGATGGTTAATAGAAAATAAATATGTGACTATAAATGTTATGATGATTTTTATCATTAAAAAAGAATTATGTTATATTTTAAAGAGTTACATTTTTGGATAAAAAATATGTGGGGAGTATTTTTTTCTATATTGTAATATTTGAGTTGGTTAGTAATAGTAATGGTCTAACTCTCTAAAATAATAAACATGAAAATATATTTGATGATAAATAAATTAATCGTATGATTTAAACTCATGAATATGTAATGTATAAGGTTGGATCTTTATAGTTTGTTTCTATGGTCAGTTTAGATTACTTTAGTGGTTATGATATTATTAATAGAATATGTGTAAATGATGTTTACTTTATAGTCAAATTGAAAAGATATAACCTTTTTAGATTACCATGTTGAATCATCTCAGATATTCTTTATCATAATGGTTTTCCATACATGAGTTATGGAAGCTATTATTGGATAACATCAAGGTGGAAACAAATTTCAAAATCAACAACTTGATATGGTTAGAATTCGAACTAACCAATTTTTTTGAAATGATGGTGCAATTGACTCCATCTATAAATGGAGGCGGTATCCATCCACTAGATCAACAAAATCAACCACATAGTAACATTTCAGTAGTGAAGAATATCATGAGGCAATATCCCCCATCATTCTGAAGATCATTTTACCCCATTCTTGATTAAGAGTGGATTGAATCACTAGAAAATATTTTTGATGTCACGGAGTGTTTCAACAATAAAAAGGATAGTCATGATGTTTACTGTTTTCAAGATGAAGTCGATTAGTGGTGGTCGATTGTTATGAATATAATATATATTTATGAGATTAATTATTTTGATTAGGATTTATTCAAATATTTATTTCATGAAAAAACATTATAATGGAGGATCAACATAGGATGAAAAAAATTATTGGAATTGAGGATGAAAAATTAATTAGTGGCTGAATATAAAGACAAATTTTGTTGACTAGTAGGGTATGTTATAAATTTTATCATGGATATTGATACCAAAATCCATTTATTTTTCTATGGATTAAATACAAATTATCAAAGGGAATTGGAATCTCGTGATTTTAAATGTTACCAAAAAACATGTTCGATTTACGGATAAGGGAATAAAGATATTCTATAATCCGATTTTCATTGAAAAAAAGTTGAATAAAAGGGCAAGGTGGTATGAAAATAAGAATATTTTACAAAAATTTATGATTTTAAGAAAATTATTTCTACATGTTGGGAGAATTGTGGAAAAAATAACATTGTGATTTTCCTTTTGAAATATGGTAAGTGAATTCGATGTGGTAAGATGGGACATACAGATTGTAATTACCCTAAAAAAGATCACGGTAGTGGTATGAAAAATTATGATTTACAATCAGTAAAATTTTTTATTTGAAATGATATGGGTTATTATGTGATTGAGTAATAGATGAAAAAAACAAATGAAGGGAAACATCAAAACAATAGGCAAAAATGTTTTGTGGGAAACATTTGAACTATTTCAGTAGATGTTGGGACATAAAATGAAGTGTTATCAGGTACATTTTCGATTATTTAGATTATTCAAATGTTTTATTTGGTTCTGGATCTACTCATTGTTTAATATATAATAAATTTTCTGGTAAATTTGGAATTCCACCTCATGAAATGAATCCAGAACAAATTTTAAAAACACCTGGGATAAATTTTGGGTAAAAAATAAATTATAAGAATATTATTATCCATATATGGAGAAGTAATTTAACTGAAAGCCTAATTTTTTCTTCTTTTATTGTTTGTGGTTATTTTTGGTATGGATTGGATTTATGTTTTCCTTGTAATGATTTACTATATAGCTAAAGTGGTTTTTCCGAAATAGTTTGAGTTTGTGTAAAAATAGAACCCTTAACTTTGAAAACATAATTGTAATCTAGGAATCCAGTGAAAGGTGGATATAAATTTTAACATTCACATATTTTTTGAAACAGAGGAATGATTCATTTTAATGATGTTTCAGTTATAAAAAATATTCTTGATTTTTTTCTGATGAGTTTCATTGTATTATACTTGATCAAGAAGTTGACTTTACTATTGACTTAGTTCCTTATTATAATCCAATTTAAAATAGCCTTATCTAACGTCTCAAATGGAACATTAAGAGTTATTTAATTAATTGAAAATTCTATTATATAAAGGTTTTATTCGAACTAGTACATTACCATTGGGAGGTCCTTTATTGTTTTTCAAAAATAGTGATGGTTCATTGATAATTTTCATTGATTATATAGTCGGGAATAACATCATAGGTAAGAATAAGAATCCTTTACCTCGTATTGATAATTTTTTTTATTATATCTATGGAGAATAATATTTTTCAACGTTTCAATTGAGGATGATGTAACATCAATTTAAAATAAGTAATGAAAACATTCTGTATACAATGTTACGTACTAGATATAGCGGTTGTGAATTTTTAGTTTTTTTATGTTAACTAATTAAACTTATGTATTAATGGATCTTATAAATAGAATATTCCATGAGTTCGTGGAGATGTTTGGGGTTGTATTTATTGATGGAAGTTTTGAATGTTTTGAATTTAAATAGGATCACAAATGTCATCTCTATGTGTTTTTGAAACCATAAATGAAAATAAACTGTATAGAAAATTTTGCAATTGTAAGATTTGGTTGCAGAAAATTCCATTCCTTTGTCACATTGTTTTTAAAGATGTCATTAATATTGATCATCCTAAAAATATTGTTGATGAATGGGAAAAATGAAAAATATAATCTAGATTCATAGTTTTCGCGGTTTAGTAGGAAATTAAGGTAGGTTTGTTGAATTTGTTTCATTGTTATCTAGACAACTATCTATGTAAACACATAATGGTTTTACAGTTCATCTTGAAAAAAATAATGTGATGATTAATTTTAGGATTTGAATAGAATATTTTGGAATTCTGTAGTATTTCCATTTCCTTCTTGCAATGGTGACATTGTTATATAATGTGATTCTTTATTTATAGGAATCGATTGTGTCCTAAAACAGAATGATCATTAAATTGATTATTCTTCACATTTGTTGAAAAATCATGAGTTAAATTACCCTACACATGATTTGGAATAAGCTCCTATTGTTTTTCAATTAATTATTTGGTGGAATCATCGGTTTGGAGTAAAATTTTAAATATATACTAACCACAAATGATTGAATCGTATATTCAATCTGAAAAAATTGAACATGGGAAAAAATGTAATAGTTATAATTAATCATTTATTATGATTACATGATTCATTACCAACTTATAAAATAAGATATTTGGTTGATGATTTGAGTTGGAAATGTAATGCTACATTAACCATGTTGCATTTGGAACATGAACCATTGTTTAATGATTTGATGAACATTGCTATGGAAGTATTTTTTTTAATAAATAAATCAATTTTGTTTCCAATGTCATTAAAATCATCTCTATCAGATGAAATTAAGAAAAAAACAAATGGATGACACTGATTTTATTTTTTAAAATTGTACAATTGGTTTAGAAGGGTATGTTTCTAGAATTTCACATTACTAAATATTGTGTTTTCAAATTTTGGAAGAGGTTATGTGTGCCTTTTGACTCAAAGTTGAAGAATGAATTTTTATGTGAACATCATAGTTCTGTATTTTTAGTTTCTCATTGAAGTACTGTTATTTATAGAGTCATTTTAGTGTATTATTGGTGGGATGGAATGGAAAGATTTATTTCTGTAATTAATTGGATGTGTTTGACTTTGAAGAAGGTGAATGGAGAGTGACAGTTTATAAAATGGATACTTCAACCTTCTCCAGTACCACAATGTTAATGATAGAATTTATCTATTCATATGGTAGTGGGATTACAATGGAAGTATTGATATAAAAATTCAATTTGGGTTATTGTTGATAGATTGACTAATATGTTAATTTTCTTTTGATTCATGATACATTGTTTTGAGATTAATAATTTCGCTTGTATTGTAATGATATTGCTAGGTTACATGGATTTCCTCTCTCTACTGAGTGTGAACATGGTCCTTGGATAACTTATATCTTTTGGAAAGTCCTTTGGATGACATTTGGTACTATGTTATATTTCATTATAGATTTTCATCATCAATATGATGGGAAGATAGAAGGAAAAATTAGGAAATTGGAGGATATTCTTAATAATTGTTCAATGGTTTACCAGGGAAGTTGGGACCAACATCATTACTTTATTGTGTTTTCTAATACTAATTTATTCAATTCTATTATATAGAAGGATCCCTTTGAGAAATCATATATAAATCAATGCAAAATTCCAACTTTTTTGGATGACATCAGGGAAAGGAACTGGATAGGACCATAATTTCTAGAAGAGACAGCTTAAAAAGTTCAGTTGATTTGAAAATGCATGAGGACATCTTAATTCATGTAGTAATGTTATGCAGATAATCAAAGGAAGGATAGTTCTTTTGACATAGGTGATCATAATAACCTCAAGGGTTATCCATGGAAGTTTGTGAAATGTTTTGGTATGAAGGGGAAACTATGTCCGCTGTTAATTACAAACAAATAAATCCTATAAAAAGTGGGACATGTTTCGTACTGAGTGAATTTATATCCATGTTTATCCTAGGTACACAATTATTTTCATGTTTCCATGTTATTAAATTTTATTCCGGATCCTTCACTTGTTTTGAGTCCAAAAAATGTTATTTTGGAAAATAATATCTTTTTATGAGGTATTACTAGTAGAGATTATTGACTCTAGAGAGAATGTGTTTTGGAATAATGGGATTTCAATGGATAGAGTTTTTTATAAAATCTGTGGGGCTGAAGATGCATCATGGGAATCATAAAATGATATGAGGGAGAAATATCCCCACTTATATGATCAGTGAATACAATTATGCAGATACAATTTTGAAAAGAGAGAAGGATGTAACATCTTAAGAAATTATATAATAATACTTCTTCATATGTATTAATATTTATGAAATAGATATTAGTATTAATTTAAAAGTGACACTTTATTTGATAGCTAATCTGAAATGCAACAGTTGGTTTCTTTAAATTCTTGTGATGCACCCAAAAGTGAGATATATTAATAAATAAATTATTATTATTATTATTATTTTGAATTGTCATTATACTCTATCCATTTTATTATACGGGATTAATAGAATGAACTATATTATATTCACACGTATTTATTTAATATTTTTTATTTTTTCTTAATATAATTCAAGGGCTTAAAATTCAAATAAAAACAATTGTATTCATAAATACTCTAATATTTTTAAAATGCAGTTATAACAAATTAAGTTGGAAAAAAATATTTAAATATAGTTTTTTCACTTTCATATGTATTATATGACATAATAATCATCTTTTATGGATTAGGGACATTAAAATTTATATTCATTGATTTTTTTTATGATAAAACCCGTTTTCAAATGAATAGTAGAAAACACTCTATTTTAAATAGAATCTACTTTTTCATGTAATTTATTTATATAGATTTTTTATCATTTTTTCTGGTTTTAATGTTTAATTGGATTTAGTTTTTTTCATTTAATCGACTGTTGGACATTGGAAGTAATTTATCATTTAAATTGGATATAAACACATGTCAATCTTTTGATGGTTTTTTACTTTTCAAACAGTCATTTCGCAAATCCATCAATGAGATAAACATTAAATTATTTTAATCACTTTTTTTTAATTTTATTTTAATAAAATAGACATACATGGTTTTAATTGGTATGAAAAATGCGATCTAATAGGATAAAAATTATTTTTGGTGAATAATAACATTAATATTTTATTTACCAAGATTAATGGTAAAGTGGGAAATTAAGGTAAAAATAATATGATAATAATATAAAACTACCCTAAAACATTTATTAATCTTATTTTGTGAATTGTGCCCATAAAAACAACCCTTTGGATTAAATAGTGGCATTTGGAAGCGACTTGGGTGTAATTATGAAATTTTTTACATTTAATTTAATGTTTAGAAAAAAATGTCATAATCGGGTATCTTCTTAGTAACAACATTTTAATTTACTGTTATATAAGTGATCTCTTCCACTATAAATATTCATTAGAAAAAAAAATAGTTACCTAAAATATTGTAATTTATTTACAATGTTTACAAAATAAATAACTTTATTTATTTATTATACAATGATGATACAATAATAGATTTATTAATTAAAATATCATATAAATGACATTATAAATATAAAACTAAATATTTATTTTCATAATATATTTCATCCATGAATTTTATAGGTGACTATGACATATTATAAGTATATTTAATGGTTTTTTCTATTTTATCCTTCAGGATGAATTTTATATAAATTCCATGAAATAAATAGTGTAAAAATATAAATATTTGTTATTTTTAAAAATATATATATATAATTATTTAAAAATATATAAAACATAAAACAAAAAAGTTATTATGATTTGTTATAAAAGTTCATTAAATATCCAATTATTGAAAATTGACTACATATAAGTAAAATTTATAGACTCTTAATATTTAAAATGTTGTTATAAGAGATAATGTTAAAATAAAATAATTTTGGTTAAATAGAAAAGAAAATGTTTTAAAAAATAAATATATGTCTAAAAATATTAAATTAGAATAATAAAAATTAACCTCCTCTTATCTTTGACATATCTTATGTTGGATTCACTTGAAATGAAAATTTGATTTATATTAATTTAATATTTAATGAGTTTTTAATGGTTCCCCTCGCATTTCCTATAAAAAGGTACACACTCTTCACTATTACTCACACATCATGAAACATTTTTTTTTGGAAAAGCACTTCTCACACACCTTTTGGTTTGTTGGAAATATCTAGATAAATTAAATAAATCAAAAATTACAATCAGAACTAGATATGTGAGAAAATAATATTAAACACACCATGTATACATGACAATATATTGGTATAGGAAACAAGAGGGTAAGAATGAATTTGGTTTTGGTGTTTGGTAATGCATAATTATTTCCATGCTATGCTCAAGCTACTTCGACATAAGTCCTAATGGGTATTCCATTCTCATTCTACACCATTTTAATTCATTGAATTTCTCAATTATCCTCATTTTTATATAAACCAAAAAAACGTGATATGTACTTGTAGACCTCAAATTCACACTCTCCTTTGATAGTATCTCCCACATAAACCTACATTTTTTCCACAAATAGATAAAAAATTTAAACATAACCATGGAAAGAGGAATACTTCTAACCTCCTCATGAACTGGGAGGTGTTTGAACAATGATATTTGATAGATGTTTTGCAAACACATGAGTTTCCAATGGCTTATTCAGAATGTCAACCACATGGTCATTAATTCCATCATGATCCATTTTAAATATGTATTTTTAAACAATTTACTTAATGAAATGATATCTAATTTCATTATGTTTTATATGATAATGATGAATAAGATACTTCATAACATCAATTATACACCTGTTATCACAATGAATCAAAATATTTTGTTTCACCTCGTCACTAATATCAGTTAGTTATTTCTTCATCTGTATTACCTATGTAAAATAAATTCTAGAAGAGATATACTAAACTTAAGAAATATTTAGAGAAGTACATTATTATTTCCTACTCAACTAGATCAAACATTTCATTCCTATAAAAAATGATCTTCCACTTCTGGAATTTTGATCAATAACATCTCCAATCATGATTGCCTATGAAAATGATCAGAGTTCACAATCACATCCATCGGTAAGGTTTAATCCATAATTGTGAGTACCTAGAATATACAAGATGACAAGATGATTCTTTTCATTGTGTTGATATATTCTCCCATCAGATTACTTTAATGGAGGGCCTCTTAGAATTTTGTGAAGAAAATATATTTCCATGTCACTATCTTGTATAATATGCTTACAATGATTCTCTTGTACATGGTGGGATCTACATAACTCCAACAGAATTGATTTCCTTGATTATATACAACTACCATCATTGTCAATATTTGGTTCTATTCATGTATATTGTTTTTTTTTCAACAATTGTCCTGCATACATTTTTATAATAAATGAAATTGTGAAACATATTCTGTATCTCTTACCAATCCATTAAGTATGTCAGTTCAACAATCATAGATATTTGAAATTATGATTTCTTGTGAACGGAAAATTATTCAACTAATTTGTTCCAACTTACACCACATTTAATACCATCCACATATATCAACACCAAAAATTTAACATTCTTTATGTTATTTACATTGGGATTATGATAAAAACATCCTCTTTTTAATTGGATTTTCTTTTGATAAGAATCCAGTTGAGAATACCATGCTTGTGGTTTCTTATTTAGACCATAGTGGGTAATTCAATAAGATTCTAACATATTTTTTCATTATTTCAAATTATAAATAAATCTTTTTGGTCATTATATTCTATTTGTTAATGAATTCTATTTAAGAATGTGGTTTTGATATTCATTTTATAAACATTATATCACATTTAGATTTCCAAAAATAGAAAAAACATGATTCACTCCAGTTATTACACTATAGAAAACTTTTCATTAAAATAAACTACTTCAATATGTGTATAGCCTTTACACCCCATTTATTTATTATTCCCAGTCACATTTCTATATTCATTGTTTTTTAATTCATTTTAGTCTGATAACAGTGCGATTTTCTTGTCTCTTAATAAGATCCCATTTTTGGTTCTTATTAATCTGGTCAGATTCATCAATCATTCCCAAATCCAAGGACTCATGCTTTTTTTCTTAATTAAATGAGTTTTTCTACTCAATTAATTGAAATGAAGAATGTGTTTCATTTCTCATTTTCCTTATCTGTGTTGGAGATTTTTAATCCCCAATGATGATGGATTGAGAAATTTCACCTCTTCATGTTTTCCATTGAGTATTAGATGAATTTTGTCATGACCCGACACTACCCGGGCTCGATCCGCAACTAACCCAAGCCCGCCTCCATAGGCCAGGGGATGGCGACCAGCGCTGAAGGCACAACAACATGGGGAGTCCTTTACCTAAGCACCTGTACACACACACACGTAGCACAGTCAATGCAAAAGTGCAGCGTAAAAAGAAAAACAATGGGAACCTGCTATAAATAAACCACAATGTGCATCAACCTCTAAATGTACAAAGTACAAGCTAAATGAAACTGAAAAAAGGGGCAAAACATGTGCCCAACCAGAAAAGTGCCACAACCCACCAACAGGTAAACAAAACAAACAGCTGGAGGGGTCCCCCACCTGAGACCAGACCACGACCACCGCACGCGGTCCAAGCTCCTGAACTCCTAAGCTCTACTGAAGTCACGACCAACCTGTATGTCGTATGCAAAGTCACACCAAGTGCGGTAAAATCCCATGAAGGGGTGAGTATAAATATACTCAGTAGGATACACCGAAGGCTTGAGGGAGCAACAAAAGGAGGTACCGAAGGGTGAGCAGTAGATCAAACAGGGGAATGAAAAGGAGTATAACAGAGAGTGCAGTAAATAGTATAGTGAAGGGTGCAGCTCAACCCAACAATATGAGAGAAGGTAGACTCGTCCAAACACAAGGAGCTGGAAATGGAGGGAAGATGAACTTATCAACAAGTATTCGCAACCTATAGTGGGAGTGTAGACTCATCCAACCACGAGAAGCTAGAGATGGAAAGCCTGTGGCATACCTCATGCGTCTTTGCCTCTCCTAGAGGGAGATTAACCAAGCCCATGAAGTGGGTACTGGAACAAGGTATATTCATATACATATTCTCAATCATGAAGCCTGAACAAGACCGTAATGGGATCTCCATCCCGTAGCTCAGTCCCAGAAAAGTGAGTCGCCAACAGTCCCAGAAGCAAACACAATCGATGCCCAGCATCCCACACGTCTACCCCAAACTGCATGTCAGGGGCTCAAAACACCGCACCTCGACACTATCTACTTTGGGCGGTATTGACACGCCCGCACGGTTTTAGGTCACGTCATAAGGATGCATCTCGGTGAGGAAAGTTCCCCTCATACTTGAGTGTTTTGGGGGAACGTCAAACCGCACCTCATCACCGTCACAAAGTTGAGAGATCCCAATGTCGACAGGCGACCCCCTGGCCAGCCATGATGGATGGTCCCTAGAAGTCGATGGGTTCCCACTATAGGGAGACCCGGTAAGAATCGATGGGTGCCACACAGCCTAGTCCTGTAACAGTGTAATCCACTAGAGGGAGACCCAGCTAAAGTCGGTCACGGGACCACTGCCCAGCCCAGCTGGAGGTAACCTGGCATCGGGGACCACTGCCCATCCCAGCTGGAGTTAAGCCCGACATCAGGGACCACTTCCCTGCCCAGCTGGAGGTAAGCCCGACATCGGGGACCACTTCCTAGCCCCGCTGGAGGTAAACCAAAAACTGCTATGGCAATCCCTACTGGATGGTACTGCTAAGTGAACACTGGTGTGCTGGCCATCCTTGCTGGATGGTACAACTGGCAAGCCCTACTTGAATCAACCTAAGCCTGCTGGAAACAACCTCAGCCCTGCTGGAAACAACCTCAGCCCTGCTGGAAACAACCTTAGCCCAGCAGGAACAACCTCCTGGGTAGAGGATCGGTGCCCGCGTAATGTTTTGTTCACACCGAATCCACAGGAACTCTACCAAGGAACACACAGCAATGTGAGAAACTCCCCATGCCTCTCAGGGCGATCACGATCCAATCCGCTGAGTCACTGTCGAAGCAGACTGAGACAACTCATCCTAGAAAGTGGGGAAAACACCCACACTATACGAGAAGACGTAGTCGCAAATGGTTCCGTAGTCCGGTGAAATGGCACGGAACTGAAACTCCTCACAGCTGAAGAAATAGAGGAAACAAACCATCTCTGTCGGCCAAACCATCGAGAACAAAACCAGGGGATACCACTCAACCCTGCTGTTCAAACAAAAGCGCACCGGGCCAGGGGAAAGTCTACCCTACTAGTTAAACAAATGAGCACAGAGGGAACCTCTTCGTCATGAGAGGTCAAATTTATGTAAAGTAGAATACGACACGCACATGGGGCCAACACAACGTGTGGCCCCATCTCAACCCCAACCAAGTGTACAACCATTTTCATGTACAAGCCAGACGTACCTCCAATCATTTCCATATTCTCCCAGTGTATACTGTGTTCGAGCCCAAAGGCTAATGTGCACACGACACTCAACATCAACGTGAAGGTGTAACGTAACAACTCTAACCTACCACCTAAACAGCTGAGGCACAGTCAACCAGATTTCTTTAATCACCAACCTCACTCTCCCCAGAGTGCATGCGATCACATGCCATATGTCCGCTACAAACAAGGTAGAAGAACCGCCACAGGGGCACCTTTCACATTTCCACATTTAATAAGATCGCGGAAGAAGCTCCGAAAAACCAAACGGATCGTACAGTTGTAATCCTCATGGAAAAACACACGAGTTAGACTACTTACTCTCCTCAAATGGATATCCGGTAGAAAAGTCACCAACCCCGCCTCACGCCCGAACGACATCCCGTGATCCCAAGCCTTGGCCCCGAAAATAGTCGGGTGCATCACACTATTGTGATCCTCTCGGAAAAACACGTCAATAGGATTACTCACTTGAGTGGAATGGATATCCAGAGAAAAAGATGCATTCTGGCGCCCCGCGCACGAGCGGTGCTACGTGGGACCCACATCTGGGTCCCGAAACTCAACTGATGGATTGCACCACTGCGATCCTCTCGAAAAAAGTATACAAGTTGGACTATTCACTGGTCCAAAACGAAAACCCGGTGATAATGTTGGAAATTACCGTCAACACCCGAAACGGCCCTCATGGGGCCCGCACCATTGTGCCGAATTAAAGCAAGCGGATTGCACCATTGAAACCCCCTCGGAAAAGCTTCTAGAATTGACTGCTCGCACGCCCCGAATGGATTCCCGATGAGAAATTCGTGCACCGTTGCACGTAGCTCGAATGATGGTCCATGGGGCCCACGCCTCAACTCCGGCCTCAACGCACGGAACCACACTGGAAACTCTGGCTCAACGCCATGGTTGCAACGCCACTGACAGTGCTGAAATCGAACGTTGGTCGCGTCTGCGTCGTCCAAAACAAGATCCCCTGGAAAAACGTCAATCTGCTTAACGCATGTGACGCGCCTCTGAGGCCCCCGTTTCGGGAGTCAAAGACCCCCGAAACCCTCTCAAAAAGTTTGCCTCTGTTTAAGGGACGCGTCGCCGCAGACGGTGCCCCAAACGGACACCCTGCGGATGATTTATTATTTATAAACCATTTCTATAATAATAATAATAGTAATAATAATATTATTATTATTATAAACATATATTTTTTTTTAAAAAAAAGGATTCCACCGACCGGTGTTGGCTGGTCGGTTGCCTTCCACGCGGAGACCCGCCACTGGCGGGTCTCTGTCTCATGAGTGGGGTCGCGCACCCCGACCCCGGTTGCCGCGTCAACCGGCCGGCATAGCCGGCCGGTCCTCCTACTCTGCGCCCCCAACGGCCGCTGTCGTCGCCCGGTCCGCCTCCAGCGGCTCGTGGCCGTCCCGCCTCAGCCAACTGCCAGTGCCGCCTGCTGAGGAGTCACCCGCGCCACCGCCTCTGCTGATTCCCAAACCACCTTGCACCGAGCCGCCGCCGCCTGATGCTCGGCCGAACCACCGCGCCACCCTGTTGAAGCCCGCCGGACCACCACGTGAGCCGCCAAAAATCACCCACAACACCGGAAATTCCCGCAAACTTCGATGAATGATCGCGACAACATCCAAACCAGGATTTCAAATCTGAAATGAGCATCAAAAAGAGTAGAATTTATACTATAGGACCATGGGATTTGTTTGAAGATTTAATAGCAAATCGATGAGTAAAATTGAATACAAAGGAAGGTTTGGAAATGATAATGCAACCAAAACCTCTTACATGGAAGGGCGTAGCCCGAATCATTACGCGGGGTTCGCCGGTGCTCCCTTGCTGGAGCCGCCTCGCCAGAGAGGAGGAGTAGAGGGTGGTGCTCCTTGGTGTGTTCCTTCCTCCAAGGGGTGAAAAAGAGAAGGTATGTGGGGGTGGGGGTGGGGGTGGGTTGTTTGGTTTAAATAGAAAAATTAATTAAAAAACACAATTAATTTAAAACTCCCAAATTCACCCGTATCTGAAACGCTCGACGTGGTCGAGGTTAAGCCTCCCCTAGAGGAAACACCACCTCCCAAGAACAACGACGGTCTCTAAATTTTAATACGATGCCCTGATAAAATGTTATTAATCCTAGTACCCGGGCTGTCAAATTACGAAAATGCCTCCATGGCCATTTTTTACAAACAGCCTGCGCCCGCGAAAACTACATCCCTCCTAGGGTAAACGACACGTTATGAACTCAACAGTGCCCTCAAGTTTTCAATCTGAGCCACCATTTAAGATATACTGAGTTTTATCCGTTAAATGAATAAATTAATTATTTAATTTATCCGTTCCACATTCTGAAAGTGGGCGAGGGGTCCAAACGTCCCGTTCCAACATGTTTTATGTTGTTCCTAGAGTAAAAACCCCGTTATGGACCCATCTATACACTCAGATCTCTTATCCGGATCACTGTTCAGGTGTTATCCCATTTATTTGGCGTTTCTAGTGTGAACGCACTGAAAGTTTAATTCCGGCCACACCGGGGCACAGAATCGCACATCGTCTGAAGGTGATGCTCTGGAATAACATCAAGAATATTCCAAAGTCTTTCGCAGAAAAAACTGGGTTCTTACATCCTTCCCTCCTTCAATCATTTCTTCCATGAAAAGAAAAACCAGGGAACAACTCAGGGTACTAAGCCCACACCTGGCTCTCCCATACCCAGAAGAACTTTCGCACAGCACTGTGCCACCACACACAGACCAAAGGATTGATCTATTCACAAGAGGTCGGCCTTTGCTGACATCGTGCATAGGAGAACGCACACCATTCTTTAGGTAAACCATGCGAAAGACATAGTGAACCCCTCCAGACTTTGGGGTTAGGGAAATGCGGTAGTGAACCTTGCCATCCCCTTGCACTGTGTCAAACGGCCTGAAGGCTCTCGGGGTAGCTTACATCTGGGACCGAACCTCCACTCGCATGCCGTAACTGGAATCACCGCTCGCACTTGGAACAAGGCCAGGTGATTCCCTCCATCAGAATATTCATATGGTAAAACACCCAAGGATATCTGGTCACGCAAGGTTTCACAGCCGATGTCCCACGACCAAGACTCTCTTACATGCTCGAGGAGAAAAGGAGTCAACACCGTCGACTAAAGATAAAGGTCATACGCCTTTTATCTTACATGCACATGGTTACACCGGTGCCCCGCGCCACCCTGGTAACAACCCAATCAAGGATCATGGAGAAAATCATTTCACACATAGAGTCTAACAATTCTACTGCAAAAATTAGAAGATCTACAGGGTTTACCTCTTATCACCCCATGCCCTACAGGATCATAGACCTCTACAGCTCGCGACTGTCTGTGGTTCCAACTGTCAGCTCCCAGAACCTGATGTGGACCACCTAGCGGGGATGAGAAGGTCTCATAAGGTCTTACCCCACTTCCATCTCCTCCTTCTCCTTTGCTAGAACCACCTCTCTGGCCGCTACTCTGATCACGACGCTACCTCTATCGTGGTGGTCAACCTGCTTCCTGCTCGACGCTCTCCGCATGCCTTTTCAGGCAGTCTCGTGCCAAGTGACCTCACCCATCACAAGCATAGCACCAACTCTCTTCGGGCCGCACTGGTGCCATCTGGCACCATTGTGGTGTATGACCACTCCACTGAGTCCGGTTGTCAGAAAGCCACCTGCGTTGAGGTTCTGCTTGCCGACGCCCGCTAGCTGCGGCAAACGTCCCGGTTCCAACATGCCTGCTGCCACCACCATCTCTAGAACGTGACAAGAAACTCTCTGTCACCAGCGCCTGCTCTAGCACCACGACATAGGTAGAAATTCGCAAGGGTACTATGACAGCACGAATCTCTCAGTGGAGACCATGCTCAAACTTCCACGCTCGGATGTTGTCGTCACGGACCATGTCTGGGTAAAAGCGTGCGTGGTCTGAGAAACTAGCTGTGAAGTCGGCCACCATCATCCCTCCCTGCTGAAACTGTAGGAGCACCTAAATCTGAACAGAGCTCAAATAGGAGGGGAAAAACTTCTAATGGAATAACAACAGAAAGTCGACCCACGAAAGCAAAGAATCATCAAGAAATTGAGTCATGAGAATCCACCAACACCATGATGCTCCACGAAAAAGGTTGGTGGCCAAAGCCACCATAAGATCTGTCGGCGTCTGCAAAAGCCTGAAAAGGAGAACCACTGACTCGAGCCAAACCTTTGCTGCCAGAGGGTCTGGGTCACCACTGAACCTTAGTGGTCTTTGCCGCTAGAACTCGCAGAGCACGGTCAACCTGCACTCAAGCCCCGTCTGCTCTGTTGAAGTTGTCTGCTGCTTAACAGGTGGCGATGATGCTACCGGCCCACCAAGAGAAAGTGGCTCGCATGATGGGACCTGAACTGAGGCCACATAGGTCACAGGGTCGTCTTCATGAACCAAAGCTGGTATCCTGGATGGCTGTCCTCATGGAGACATCCTGAAAATTATCAAGGAGTGTCGTGGTCCGATAAGCATGTATGTGTATACCGATAACAACTATGGGGAGCTGACTCATTAAGGACAGTCAAAGACTCAATCCTATGTGATTCACAAACCAATTTTTCATGCAACAAGTGTCTCATCATGCAGAGTCGACATGCGGGTTATCAAGGTTCTGGTGAATTGATACGTCAGCCGCCACACCATCACTGGACTCCCTGGCTTGAGAGCCGCTCTCGAGACAGGTTAACACTATTTCCCTAAATCCCAAGCGATTCATTTTTAGGGACGTCCGCACAACGTCCCAATGAACGAACCGGATCTAATACCACTTTGTCACGACCCGACCCTACCCGGGCTTGAGCCTGTAACTACCCCAAGCCCGCCTCTATAGTCCAGGGGCTAGCGACCAGAGCCGAAGGCACAACAACTTGGGGATGCCTTTACCTAAGCACGTGTACACACACACACACAACACACTCAATGAGAAATTTCAGCGTAAAAATAAAAACAAAGGGAAACTTATATAAATAAACAACAATGTGCATCGACCTCTAAATGTACAACGTAAAACCAGAAGGTAACTGAAAAAAGGGGCAAAACACACGCCCAACCAGAAAGGTGCCACAACCCGGAAACATGTAAACAAAACAAACAGCTGGAAGGGTCCCCCACCTAGGACCTTACCATGACCAATGCAAGTGGTCCAAGCTCCTAAACTCCTAAGCTCCACTGAAGTCAAGAATAACCTTTCCGTCATCTTCAAGGGCACACCAAGTGTGGGCAATGTCCAAGCAGGGCTGAGTATAAAAATACTCAGTAGGATACCCTAAAGGCTCGAGGGAGAAAAAAATGGAGGTACCGAAGGGTGAGCAGTACATCGAATAGGGGAAAGAAAAGGAGTACAACAGATATTGCAGTAAAGAGTACAGCGAAGAGTGAAACTCAACACAATAAGAGGAAAGAAGGTAGACTCGTCCAAACGCAAGGATCTCGAAACATTTAGAAGATGAACTTCCCATCGAGTCTTCGCTACCTATAGCCGGAGAGTAGACTTGTCCAACCATGAAAAGCTAGACACGAAAACACGTGGCATACCCCGCGCGTCTTCGCTTATCCTGGAGGGAGAGAAACCAAGCCCAAGATGTGGGTACTCGAACAAGGTATATACGAATACATATGCTCAATCAAGAAGCCTGAACAATACCGTAAGAGGATCTCCATCCCGTAGCTCAGCCCAAGAAAAGTAAGTCGCCAATAGTCCCAAAAGCAAACACCATCGATGCCCAGCATCCCGCATGTCTACCCCGAACTGCATGTCAGGGGTTCAAATCACCACACCTCGACACTATCCTCTTTGGGAGGCACTGACTCACCCGCACGGTTTTATGTCGCGTCACAAGGACGCGTCTTAGTGCGGAAAATACCCCTTGTACTTGAGTGTTCTAGGGGAATGTCAAACTACACATCATCACTATCACACAGTTGAGAGATCTCAAAGTCGATAGGCGACCCCATGCCTAGCTCCGTTGGAGGGTCCCTGGAAGTCGACGGGTTCCGACTATAGGTTGATCCGGTAAGAGTCGACGACTGCAACTCTACCCAGTCCCGTAATAGGGAAATCCACTGGAGGGCAACCCAGCAAAAGTCGGAGACGAGACCACTACCCAGCCTAGTTGGAGGTAACTCGGCATCGGGGACCACTGCCCACCCACCTGGACGTAAGCCCAGCATCGGGGGCCACTATCCAGCCCAACTGGAGGTAAGCCCGGCATCGGGGACCACTGCCCAGCCTAGTTGGAGGTAAGCCGGGCATTGGGGACCACTGCCCAGCCCTGCTGGAGGTAAACCAAGAACTGCTCTGGCTATCCCTGCTGGATGGTACTGCTAAGTGCACACTGCTATACTGGCCATCCCTACTAGATGGTACAACTGGCGAGGCCTCCTCAAAACAATCTCAGCCCTACTGGAAACAACCTCAGCCCTACTGGAAACAACCTCAGCCCTACTGGAACAACCTCCTGGGTAGAGGATCGGTTCCCACATAAAGTGTTGGTCATACCAAATCCACAAGAACTCTACTAGGGAACACCACGCAACAGGACAAACTCCCCAAGCCTCTCAGGGCGATCACGCTCCAATCCATTGAGTCACTGTCGAAGCGGATCGAGACAACTCATCCCTGAAAGTAGGGAAAACACCACACTGTACGAGAACATGTAGTCACAAACGGTGTCGCAGTCCTGTGAAAGGGCATGGTATTGAAACCCCTCACAGCTGAAGAAACAGAGGAAACGAACCATCTCTGTCTGCCAAACCATCATGAACAAAACCAGGGGGAGGCCACTCAACCATACTGGTCAAACAAAAGAGCACCGGGCCAGGGGAAACTTCACCCTACTAGTTAAACAAACGAACACAGTGGGACCCTCTATGTCGTGAGAGGTAAAAAATACTTAAAGTGGAACACGACATGCACGTGGGTCCCACACAACATGTGGCCCCATATCAACCCCAATCAAGAACACAAACATTCTCAGGTACAAACCACATGTACCTACAAGCATTTCCATATACTCTAGAGTTTACCGCGTTCCAGCCCAAAGGTTAATGTGCACACGGCACCCAACGTCAACGTGAAGGCGTAACGTAACAACTCCAACATGCCACCTCAATAGCTGAGGCATAGTCAACCACATTTCTTTAATCACCAACCTCACTCTACCTGGAGTGCACGCGATCACACAACAAAAGGTATGCTACAAACACGGTAGAAGAACCATCATCGGGGCACCGTTCACATTTCCACATTTAATAGGGTCACGCAAGAAGCTCTGCACAGCCCAACGGATTGTACCATTGTAATCCTCATGAAAAAACACTCGAGTTAGACTACTTACTCGCCTCAAACAGATATCCGACTAAAAATTCCCCAACACCGCCTCATGCCCGAACGGCGTCCCGTGATCCCGAGTCCCGGCCCCGAAAATAGTCAGGCACATCGCGCCATTGTGATCCTCTCTGAAAAACACGTAAAAAGGGATACTCACTTGAGTGGAACAGATATCCAGAGAAAAAGAAGCATTCTGGTGCACCGCGCACGAGCGGTGCTACATGGGACCCACATCTTGGTCCCGAATCTCTACAGATGGATTTCACCCTTGAGATCCTCTCAAAAAATTACACAAGTTGGACTATTCACTTGTCCAAAATAGACACCTGATGATAAAGCTGGAAATCACCATCAACACCTGAAACGGCCCCCACGGGGCCCGCACCATCGTGCTGAATTAATGCGGGCGGATTGCACCATTGAAACCCTCTCGTAAAAACATCCAGAATCGACTGCTCGCACACCCTGAATGGACTCCCGATGAGAAAGGCGTGCAACGCTGCACGCAGCTCGAAGGACGGGCCTGGGACCCGCGCCTCATCTTCGGTCTCGATGCACGAAACCCCACCGGAAACTACGGCTCAATTCCAGGGTCTCAACGCCACTTTCGGTGCTCAAATCGGACATTGGACGCGTCGACGCTGTCCAAAACAAGATCCCTCAGAAAAACTTCAATCTGATTAACACACGTGACGCACCTCCGAGGCCCCCTATTTCGGGAGTTAAAAACCCCCGAAATCATCTCAAAAAGTTAGCATCAGTTTAAGGGACGTGTTGCTGCTGACGGTACCCCAAACGGACGCCCTGTGGATGATTTATGATTTTTAAACCATTTCCATAATAATAATAATAATATTATTATTATTATTATTATTATTATTATTATTATTATTATTATTATTATAAAATTAATTTTTTTCAAAGGATTCCACTGACCGGCACTGGCCGGTTGGCTACCTTCCATGAGGAGACCCACCGTTGGAGGGTCTCTGTCTCCCAAGTGGGGTCCCTCGCTGTGACCCTGGCTGCCGCATCAACCGGCTGGCACATCCGACTGGTCCTCCCGCTCTGCGCCCCCAGCGGGCGCCGTCGCTGCCCAGTCCGCCTCCAGCGGCTCGCGGCCGTCCCGCCTCAGCCAACTGTCGGTGCCTCCTATTGAGGAGTCGCCTGCGCCGCCACCTCTGATGATGCCTGGACCACTCTGCACCGAGCCGTCGTTGCCTGAAGCTCGGCCAAACCACCGCGCCACCCTGCTGAAGCCTGCCTGACCACCGCGCGAGCTGCCGAAAAACACCCACAACACTCAAAATCCCCGCAAACATCGACGAACACCGCGACACCATCCAAACCTGGATTTCAAATCTGAAATGAGCGTCAGAAAGAGGAGAATTTATACCATATGACCATGGTATTTTTTTGACGATTTAACAGCAAATTGACGTATAAAATTGAATCAAAAGGAAGTTTCAGAAATGAAAACGCAACCAAAACCTCCTACCTGGAAGGGCGTAGCCCAAAGCTTTACGCGGAGTTCGCCGGTGCTGCCTCGCCGGAGCTGCCTCACCAGAGTGGATGAGTAGAGGTAGGATCTCCTTGGTGTGTTCCATACGCCAAGGGCTGCAATGGATAAGGGAATTTGGGGGGTTTGGATTAAATTGAAAAATTAATTAAAAAACTTAATTAATTTAGAAGTCCCAAATTCACTCGTATCCGAAACGCTCGACGGGGTCGAGGTTAAGCCTCCCCTAGGGTAAAAACCACTTCCCAAGCACAACTGAGGTCAAAGAATTATAATCTGAGGCCCCGATCAAAAGTAATTAAACATAGTACCTGGGCCGCCAAATTACGAAAATGCCCCCAGGGCCATTTTTCACAGACGGCCCTCGCCCGCGAAAACTACACCCCTTCTAGGGTAAACGGCACATTCAGAAATCAACGGTGCCCTCTATTTTACAATCTGAGCCACCATTTAAGAGATACTATGTTTATTCCATTAAACAAATAAATTAATTATTTAATTTATCTGTTCCACGCTCCGAAAGCGGGCGAGGGGTCCAAACATCCCACGCCGACATGTTTTATGTCATTTATAGGGTAAAAACCCAGTTTCGGACGCATCTGTACAATCGAATCTCTAATCCAGATCACCGTTTAGGAGTTATCTCATTTATTTGGCGTTTCCAGAGTGGACACACTGAATGTTTAATTCCGACCACACCAGGGCACGGCATAGCACGCCGTCTGAAGGCACAGCTCTAGAATAACATCAAGAATATTCCAAAGTATTTCGTAGCAAAAACTAGGTTCTTAAAAATTTTCATTCCATATAATTTTATGTTATAATTTTTTATATAAATAATACTCATTGTGTCAGCACAAAATAATTATAAGCCTTCCATTATTTATGCACCGGAATTTTTTTCCTAACCACTGCTCGTGATACCAGAAACTCATATTCGAAGGAAATGGTCTTAATGAAAACTTTACACATTTTATAATATTCACTACATCACAAGGGATTATCTTCAGGAACACTTATTCTACTGAATACCAAAAATATGATATAACCATGATGATACCCCCTTTATCATAACTATTCCGAATGAAACATCATTATCTTCATAAAAAATGATCCTCTAACTTGTCGATAATTTAATATTGAGTTGTGGAATCATTAAAAATTGTGACTTCTTTATCATGAATATTAAAATTTAGAAACAATATTTTCTTATCATAATTCACCTTAATTTTCCTATATTATAATAAATAATACGATACACAAAATAATATGGAAATAATGTTATTCCTCCTTAATTCATAATCAAAAAATGTATGGTTGAGATGTGTTTCTCAATCATCTTTATCCATTTACTCTATTCTTAATTCCTTCACATTTTAATGAATGTTTTATTAATTTTGTGGTAACATGGATCTATTCACATCCACATATACTTTCTATGGAGAATTTATCTTCTTTATAGACCTCATTGATGATAAAATCTTTATCCCCTTAAGGAAAGGTTATTTTTATTTTAGTCTGGTAAGAAAACAATTGGAAATGTGACCATATTTCATGGATCTATCATATTTAACATCATAAAAACTCGAGTCAGGCCACATCCATGAACTGGGACAAACCCCTGTTTGGGCTGGGTTGACCCCACTGGGTTGGACCTAACCGAGACCCACTACGTCCATTTTAACCTTTAAGCCCACATCTTGGGCTACGAGTGTCCGAACGACGAACCGACATCAGAGATGGAATTCATGGAGTGAGGATATTCTTTTGGAATACTCCACATGAGGTATGGACGCAGTTGAGGTATGGTCAGGTTGGTTTGAGCCAAAAAACCAACTGGGCCCCTTGAACAGAAATTCCAATAACTCTCACACCGGGCGTCCGATAGACGCATCGTATTTCAAATTGGGTTCCGTATAATGAGATAGACCTAAAAGGTACATCAACTCAGGACTTCATGATACTTGATTTATTGACACTTGGATTGAGGAGAGGACCCTCCCAAAATCGAGCATGCTATGTACGAGAACCCTTGGGCTGGCTGCAATGATATTGTACCAAGATATTCCATGGGGTTTGAGAGTGATGACCTATGTACCAGAATCAACCATGTGTTCGACAGTGATGACTTATGTACTATAATCCTCCATGGGTTCGACAGTTCTGACTTCTGTTCCTAGATCCTGTGTGGGTCCGACAGAATAGCTGGTCCTGTATCATGTGTGGGTCCGACAACATTGATGGTCCTATATCCTGTGTGGGTCAGACAACTCAGATGTAGAAAGAATAGCTGGTTCTTTATCCTATGTGGGTCAGAGAGCATAGTAGGTCATATATCATGTGTGAGTATATCATCTTAGATGAATCAGTGACAACATCTGATCATCTCTATCACTCTACAAAAGATGTATACATCAGTGAGCCGAGTCTAGTCTTTCAACCATTATCATCGAGGTCATTGACATTACTTTATTTCTGGATTGGTTTATTCATGGGATCGAGAGTTGGAGCAGGACTATGACTGGTGACATAGGTATATGTATGGGCATATACTTATGTAGGGTTGGTTGAAACATCGTAATTGTTTCTATTTTTTTGTTGGTTTATCCTTAGTTGATTATGGAAGAACATGGGGCGTCTCGAGGTCCCCTACTGATAATTGTTATACTCACCCCTCCACGGGTTTCACCCGAACCTTGTTCTGTTCTGTACAGACGATGGAAAATAGTGATCGAGGCTGAGGGTGATGGAAGGGAGGCAGCTCGGAGCTGGACTAGACGAGACGTACCTCAAGGACGTGTTGTTCGAGGTCTGTACCTAACCTTCAAGAAGGATTTCCCCCCTGGACGATCTAGGATATGTTTTCCCTTTGTACTTGTACTTGTTCTTGTTGTTCATTTGGGTTTGTATACTGGCCCATTTAATTTCTGCACTACCATTTTGTTCACTGTTACATAGTGTTTTGCATCCAGTTGTGTACTCTGATTGTGTGTGATTTCTTTTTATAGGCAATTCCTTCCCAGCTTTTGTATTTACACCTTTGGTGCTAGTTGCTAGCCCCTGGCCTATGGTAGGCGGGCTTGGGGTAGTCAAGACACAAGTTTTGAGGATGGGTCCTGACATTATACATGCTATTGAATACGATGTTCATATATTATGATTTAAGGGTGTCACATTAAATAATATATAATGAAAGTATGACCATATATATATTCTACAGTTTTCTAATTTAATATAAAGAACTAAATATTGTATTCATGTGTCTATAACCCTATTTCAATATTTTAATCTTTGTCTTGATTAATATTATAAAATATATCTTTCTATAATTATTACATCTCTTGTATATCATTGGGTTAATTGAGTTTACTCGCATGGTTCCGTTAAATTTTCTTTACAATGTTTTATGGAATTATTATTGTAACTTTTTGGGACTATATTTATTGTTAAAGTGTTCCATATATTTTCAATTTATTTATATTATAAAATAATTTTTGTATGAATACTTGAATCTTGAGAATGTATATATTATCATGTTGTGATAAGAATATCTACATTGTGATATTTTAATATATCTATTCATTTAAGTAAAACAAATTTCTCAAAATTATTCAATTAAGAAACATCGATGTAAAATCAAAATCAGATTCTTCGAAATAAAACTATTTTTTTAACAATACTATAAAGTTAATAATTTAGATGGTACACAAATGAGTAACCACACACTGAAATCTACAACATAAATGAAATGAAATTGGGTAGCTAATGTATCACAAACAAATACTTCCTATCTGATCATAAAAAAGATTGTGGCTTCACTAGGGTTTTCCAAGGACCATGCCCAAGATAATGTTGGAAAATTATGGTTGGTATAAAATCATATATGAGAGAGGACTATTATCATAGAAGGATCCACATGACCTGTGCTACAAGAATCACCAACCTTGACCCCAAATTAGCATATATTACATATAGTTCTTACATTCAGATATTGAGGCACTAAATAAGAAAAACATAGATGACATAAAATTGTAATTATTAAGGAAATATATATTTTTTGAAAGATAAAAGAATGGTTATTTGGTAATATGATAGTAATTTTATTCTAGAAAATATAGTCATCTAATTATTTTTATATTCCCCATTTTAAGATGAAAATATAATGGTAAAAATATATTAACACTAGTTTAATTTATCATTGATTGAAGTGAAGAATAATAATTTTTGATATTATAATAATTTATCTCCTAATAAAAATAGGTTTATATAATTAATTAAATTTTAAGGTAACATTAAAAAACATTAGTATTTTTATATAAATAAATTTAAATCATGTTTTTATTTCAATTAAAAATATTAATTTGATGTAATGTTTTGTGAATTTTTAGAAAGACTTGATTTCTAGGTCAGTAGTAAACAATATTAATATTGATAAATCCATAACATTGATAAAAATATCATATTAAAAGTATGTACCGAAAAAAGTAACTAATGTTATAATGAATTATATATTTTTAATTAAATTATATCTTGAATTTTTTCTATTTTTTTAATACCCATGTATATTGTTTTAGTAATATATTTAATAACATTCTCAAAAAACATATGTTTTTTCTTAAGTCAAAAACATAATTTTCATCCCTGGAAGAAATCAAATACTAAATAGTAGAGTAAAAATGTTATATCTATGTTTCCAATTTTTATTATAAGGTCAATTTCATATTTTTTCATTTAATTATTATCATAGTTATTAATTTTATTGGTCTTGAGAATGGAAAAATTGTTATTTTGACAGAATTTTTGTATTAATCATTCCTATGTTTTATATAATAAAAATTGATGATATGTTTTAATTAATTAATGTAATATGATGTTTAACCATATATTATATTATAATAACACATTATTAATTTGTAATCAATTCAAAATAATATTAAAAACACCTAATTGAAATAAATCTTATTTCTACAAAGTTGTTTTTCTATATATATATATTGTTTTAACTCTAACATCCAGACTCAGGTGCCATATTTCGGTCCTCTAATATTGTTCACAACATGACATCATGCATGGATCCACATATGCTAGAGGCAACTAACTAGCCTCAAGGGTTTCATATGTAACATGGTGGGACTATACACTATTTAATAAAGACACATATCATCGAAACTCAATAAAATATATACATTGAGACTATATAATAACCAATATAATACCATAATATAAAAATTTCCAAAAAATAAAAGATAAAATCAAATATACTAATTATTACTATAACAAATTTAGTAATCATGTCATGACATTTATGATAACATTGTCAAATGAAAAAATAATAATTACACACTGACAACTACAATGCTAGTCCAAACACTATGTATGGTTACATCATCAACTCTCCACCTTGAATCCGAACACATTCATTTATCATAGAGATGTTGAACTTATAATGTCTTAAAACATAGAGTCCATTTGAGTACTTGTCTTGTATCATGAGTACGGTGTGTGTACTACTCAACATGCCACCACCAACGACGTCTAATGTAATATATGTTCTATAAAAGTCTTCATTTTTTTATAAATAAATAATAAATAACAAAATTAAATTCAAAAGGTTTGAAAATTATTACTCTATATTATACCAAATTGTCCCTCAGCTTCCCGGTGACAACCAATCCAACCATACATACATTGTACCCATTGGGAGTATGAAAAATATATCATAGGAATATTTCAATTCATTTTCTTTATGGTATGTCACTATTCAATTTATTCCTGACATAATAATCTTGCATCTAGGGCCTAGGGTAGCAGTTTGGCACCCTATGGCTATTTAGAGGAGAAGTACGTGACCACGAACACATTGGTTACATGAATACATGTACTTATATATTTATATAAGGGTCATATGGATGTAGTTTATCACCATGTGAGTATTTCAAGTAATAGTCCCCAACCCAAAATGATTAGTTCACATCATTGAAAAATATCATATAGCATGAATCCACATTCATTACTAGTTTATCAGCCACAAATCAAGGATTTAATTCAACTTCAGACACCAATTATTCTCCTTTATACATTTCATAAATACCCTTCATGGAAGTTCAGCTCACCCCATGGGATCTTATCGAACCGGTCTCATTATCTCTAATGGGTCTAATGGGACCTGTGATGGGACTCAAAATTACATAAATTTATGTTCACCATTCTAACTTAAAACCAATTGAATAACACGGAAAAACATTTTCAAAATTACATATAGACAATTATAATCATGACTATTGTAATTTGAAACTAGAACACCCACCTTACAACCATTGATCCAAACTCAATAAATTGTAAACCACAATTCAATATAGAAATGACGAATTCAAAATCGTGGAGGTGATCTGAGATCAAAAACATAGACCATCATCTTATAATACAATATACATTAAAACCTAGATCTAAACCATCAATATGGAGGGAAAAATTATCACATCAAATTGGATAGAAATTGGGATATGGAGAAATCTAAATGAGAGGAGTTCACGTACTAGAAGAGACATTGGTTCTGTAGTACCCCTGGTTTCTGGTAAGTAACCCTTTTTTTATGCTTTTTATGTTCTTAAAGTACATGGGAGATGTTGAGAGGAAATTTGGGAGACTTTTAAGGTGAAAAAGTAAAAAATGTGGTGATTCCCGGGATGTGAACGGTTTTCCAAACCATGCAGAAGCCGTGTAGGTGATGGTCTCTTGGACAGAGGAGAGCGCACGGTGTGCACCTGGTTTGGGAAAACTGTGCAATGAGGATATGAATGGAAGAAGGCCAAGGCAGAAGCTTACCCACGGTTAGCGCATGGTTTTTCAAACCGTGTGGAAAACCCGTGAGGTCACTTAAAGTTAGATCCAAAAATTGCGGATCTAACTATTTTTTCCTCTAAGTGCGTCGTTTAAACCTCCTTTGCAGCCCTAACTTGGGATTACTCTCCCTTGAAGGTTGGAGGACTTCATCAAGGTATTCCAGAGGTGATTTGAAGGGTTCTCTTGAGGAATCGAAGCCAGATCCTTAAGGTATGTGATCATTGCTGACGGTTTCATAGATCTACATAGATCTACATCTCCTCTTCTCTCATTTTCTTAGATATATGCCCGTTATGGGTAGATCTAAGGGTGTGGATTCCAAATATGACATGCTTTAGTCTTGGTTGTGTTAGGAGGAAATATCTAAGGAGGATTCTTGGTGTTTTGACTTGGTGTTCTTGAGTGTTCTTTGACTGTGGTTGGTTTCGCCCAAATTTTTGAGGTAGGTGGCTTCAATCTTGATTCATCTTTCCTATGACTTGACAGATTAGTTCAAATTGATTTAACTTCTTGGTTTTGTTTGTGAAATTGTGGTTCAAAGTATGTTATAAATATTCTTTAGTGATGATTTATGGGTTTTGAGGGAATTGTGGATATTGAAAGAATGCTTTGTGAAAAGTGATTGGGATCCTTGATTTTAAAATATTGATTTTAAAATATGGCTTTTCTAGATTTGGAAAATGGTTGGCGGGAAAATGTTTTTCAACAAAAGGGTTGTTTTATTAAAATGGTTTTGGCATGGTTGAAGTGGTGTTGTTTTTGGGCATACTTGGTGTTTGTGTTCATATTGCATTTATGGGGCTTGGTTGAAATATGACCTTGTGCTCGGTGCCAAAAGTGTAATGGCACATGGGGAATATTACCTTGTGATGACTTGGTAGATTGATGAGATATTGCTCATGAGTATGGAACTATCATAACGATGCATGCATGGGTGATGATGTGATTATGTGGAATGAAATTTTTTTTTTCCAAGGTGGAAATGTGGTTTTGATTTGAGAACTTGGTTTTGTTTCTTTTCATGTAAGAGATTGTTTTTGGTTGGAAGAATGGTTTTGTTGGAAAAATTGATTCTATATGAAACTTGTAATATTGTGAAATTTTTAGGAACTGTATTATATAAATTGTTTTATATAAATGTGTTAACATGTTTTATCCTAGAGGCATGGGTTGGGAGGTCATTGGGGAAAACCAACTGAGTTTCATTACACACCCCCTTCTCTGGCATGTTGGTTCTTTTGTAGATGTCGTTTACCGGGATGTTGGCAAGGGAATGGTGTCACACGATTTTAGCACTTCTTAGTGATTTCATGAGCTATTGGTAGAGTTGAAGCATGGAGCTTGTGGAGCCTTGGAGTCTTGTTTTTCTTTGAGTATTTCTGGTTATCTTTCTATTGTTTACTCTATTTCAGTTTTGGTTTCTGCTGTTGCACATTGGTTGGTTAAAAATGGAATAAATTGATGAACTATATTTTTTTTTAAATCATGCATCATATAGTGGTTCCTGGGAGATATTTGTTTTGTTTTCTTTGTTGTTGGGTGTTTTCATTCAATGGTTAAATCATCCCCCATGTGTTTTGAAACCCTTCGGCATTTATTTCCAGCCTTTGGAACCTTGGGGACGTCGCTTAAGGCCATGTAATGAATTGTTGAGCTCTAAAGAAAATGAGAATTGGCGGGGCATTACAAATGGTATCAGTCTGGTCCTTCCTTTGAGGAACAAATGGTACCAGCTTGTTGGGTCCTTTCCCAAAAAGTGGCCATTGATGTTCTTTGTCTTGGAGTTGAAATTCCTTCATGTATATTCCTTGTGTTGGAATCTTAGAATGGAGAAGGATTGTCAGAACATGAAAGGTATATCATAAAAGGACGTAACTAACCCCTTTATTCTGAACTTCAAGTAACTCGGGTGTTGGGTACATACGTGTTTTGGATACACTTCTTGAATGTTGGAAATCTCATTGTCATGGGTTTATCCAATGAGATGAGCATGACATGAATTGTAGAGGAATGAATTCCCACTATTATTTCATATATCATTTTGAGAAATGGATTATGGTTTGATGGAAAAGCGTTATTTCTAAAAATGTCAAGCATGTTTTCAAATGAATGGTTTTGAAATGATAATGGTTGATTTATTTTGAAAATAGATTTATTTTCAAATCAAAGAAAATAGTTGTTTTAGAAATGGTTTAAAATCAATGTTTTGATGGTGATGTGATAGAAATTGAAATGTTAAGACTTCAGTTGCTAGGAAGTGAGACTAACAGTGTGCATTGTTTGAATAGAAAATGGAACCCGTTAGATGTTGTAGAAACCAAACTGAAGAGGCTGTGGAGAATGTGGTCGCACATGAGCCATTGGTGAACCAATATCTAGTCCAAAGTATAGTTCAATCATTTCAGGCTGTGAACAAGGGGAATTGGAGGGATGAGTCATGGCATGTAGACCATTCCTTCCAGTTCCAGAAGTAGAACCCACCCATATTTCGGGGTGATTCTGAACCAGAAAATTCGGAGGTGTGGCTGTGAAGGATGAATCCTAACTTCGATTTCATCGGCACAACAGTAGAGCTAATAGTAAATCTGGAAACTTATATGTTGGAGGATCTTGCACGATAGTGGTGGGAGATGGTGGAACAGGCTAAGGTGGATCAAGGCCTGAGCTGGGAGGAATTTGAGGAATTGTTTAATAAACAATTCTATCCCCAACGTTCAAGATACAGAGGACAACTGAATTTTTCCGCCTGAAGCAAGAGAATCTCTCTATCATGGAGTATGCGGCTATATTCATTAATTTAGTATGATTTGCACCGGAGGTTGCTGCAAGTGCATCGCTGAAGGCACACATTTTTGAATCAGGGTTGCGACAGGAGATTCACTCAAAAAATAGAAGTTCTTTGTATTATGAATTATACAGAGATGGTAAACAGAGCAACATTAGCTGAAAGAGACATCTCAAAATTTATGGGATGTGGAAGTATGATGATACCCACGAGAACGGGTGGGAACTCTAATGCTGGAAACAAGCAGAAGAGGGACAAATACTTCTATGGTGGGAGTGTGAATCAAAATCAAATAGCTGGATCGGTAAATCTTCTTCCACGACCCATGATGAAATCTGGGGGTTTTCAATGTTGTGAAATTGATCACATGAAATGAGAATGTACTTCACCACCAAAATCATGTCACAATTGCAACAAGATGGGGCATCTTCAGAGATATTATCATAGTGCTCCGTGGTCAGGTGTGTATGACACTACCCAGGCATCATAAGAATCCAATGCTTCGATAGGGAGAGGATAAAAAAATCAGTCTCACCAATAGAACAAAGCTAGTTTTGGTGATTCTATGAATACAATGAGTCCTTAGGCATGACAATCTCAACAAGGAAATAAGGAGCAATGTTCATCAACAAAGCAATTGTATGGAGCGGAACATGTGATTCTGGATGATCAGTCTGGACCATCTACGGTGATAGGTACGATTCTTTTGAATTCTACCCTCATGCAAGCATTGTTCGATACTAGTGCACCGAATACTTTTCTTGATTCTCATATTTCTTATTTTCTAAACATAAAAGTTTAAATGATGCCCTCTGTGATAAAAATTAATACACATATCGGTGAAAGAGAATGTAGATACTTCGTCTATAGAGAATGTTCTATAACTGTAGATGGAGCTAAGATGAAATGGGATTTCTCTGTGCTGGATATGGATGTCTATGATAAAATCCTAGGTGTGGATTGGTTGAAAAATATCAGGGCTCACATCGAATGTTATAGAAGAACATTCAGTTTCGCAATTGAGGATGGTGTTGAGCATCTCTTTAGAGAAGAAAGAGTGGTGAAGACAGGTGCAACAAGCTTTTTGGCACCAATAGTGGCAATGACCTTTTACCAGTTGGCTATGTTAAACTTGGAATCGATGGAAGAGATCATGAGTAAAAGTTTTCTAGTAGTTGTGGATAATTTTCCATATGTTTTTCCTAAAAACATTTCAGGGTTACCACCAGTAAGAGATGTGGTGTTTATGATTGATCTCCTATCGGGGAGCAGTCCTATCTCCCTTCCGTCCTATAGAATGGAACCAATGGAGTTATGGGAATTTAAAGTGCAGTTAGAGGAGCTGGAAAGCAAAGTCTTTATTCGGACAAGCATGTCTCTATGGGCATCACCAGTTTTGTTTGTAAAGAATGAAGATGGAACCTTGAGGCTATGTGTGGATTATCGTAAACTTAACCAAGTTACGGTAAAGAATATATATCCACTTCCATGCATTGATGACCTGTTTTATCAATTGAGGGGAGCTCAATTGTTTTATAAGATGGAATTATGGTCAAGATATCACCAATTGCGAGTTCAGTAGGAGGATATTCCAAAGAAAGCCTTCAGAAGCAGATATGGCCACTACGAATATATAGTCATGCCTTTCGGTCTAACGAATGAACCAACGGTCTTCATGGCTTTGATGAATCATATATTTCAGCAATATCTATATTCTTTTGTTGTGGTGTTTGCCGATGACATATTGGTGTATTCAAGAACAAGGGCTGAGCATGAGCAACACTTGGCGATAGTGTTGGAAATCATGAGACAGTATCAGTTGTTCACCAAATTATTGAAGTGCGATTTTTGGATACAAGAGGTACACTTTCTAGGCCATGTTGTTTCTGAAAAATGTGTTTCAGTGGATCCAAAAAAGATAGAAGCTATTCTTTCTTGGAAACTGCAAAGGAATGTCTTTGAGATACGCAGTTTTCTTGGTCTAGCTGGTTATTATCAACGCTTTGTGTGTGACTTCTCACGAATAGCATCACCTATGACAGCATTGACAAAGAAGAACAGTGCATTTCAATGTACTAGGGAATGTCAAAGATCTTTTCAAGAGTTTAAAACTAGTCTTACATCATCACCCATCTTGATCTTGCCCGAATCAGGACAGGGGTATGTGTTGTATTGTGATGCTTCGGGAACAGGTTTGGGTTGTGTTCTAAAGAAAGGAGACCATGTTTTTGCTTATGGGTCAAGGAATTTGAGGGTGCATGAGAAGCATTAACCAATACATGACTTGGAATTGGCTGTATTCATCCATTCTTTGAAGACATGGAGACATTATCTCTTTGGTGAGAAATTTACTGAGTTTACGGATCAGAAAAGCATGAAACACATTTTCTCGCAACAAGATTTGAATTTGAGGCAGAGGAGATGGATCGAGTATCTTTTAATGTTTGACTTCGACTTGATGAATACACCGAGTAATGGAAATTCAGTGGACGATGCATTAAGCAGGTAGTCGTACACTCAATTAGTAAAAGAAGCTTCAGACGAATGGTAGTTGATGTCGGTCTTAGCCGACATGAATGTGGAATGTGAAAACTGAGGTGATGTTGTGGTTTTATTTTCAACCATTCTTGTTTGTGATTTGGTAGAGAGAGTAAAGGAGGAACAAACATCCGATCTAGACTGTGTTGCAATGAGTTCAAAACTCAATAGTGGGGAGACCGTTGAGGGATAGATGCTGGACGGGAGTTCATTTTTGTATTTTTGAGATCAGATAGTTGTACCTTTAACTGCTCAGGAACAACTCCTTCATGCTTACCACCATTCTAGATGGGATGTACATCCTGGTACACAATATATGTACAAGGCATTGAAGATGCAGTTTTGGTAGAGCGGTATGAAAAGAAAGGTGGCCGAGTTCGTATCGCAATGCTTAACTTGTCAATAGATTAAACCAGTGAATCAGTGACCAGCTGGTATGTAACAGTACTTAACTATTCCAATTTGGGAATGGGATCAAATAGCAATGGATTTTATTACTGGTCTTCGAAGAACGGTCCAGAAACACGATGCCATTTGGGTGATAGTGGATCATCTGACCAAGTCGGCCCATTTCATCCATATTCGTGAAACTCATACAGTGGAAGATCATTCAAAAATCTATATTCAAGAAGTGGTAAGGAGACATGGTGTACCAGTTTCAATCATGTCAGATAGAGATCTGTGGTTCACATCTCGTTTCTAGAAATCCTTACAACAAGCCCTTGGGACTTAGTTGACTATGATCACAGCGTATCATCCTAAGACAGATGGTCAATCCGTGCAGACGATACAAACATTAGAAGAAATTTTTCGGGCTTGTGTAATGTATGTTGGTGGATCATGGGAGGAGCATACACCCTTAGTGGAGTTCTCATAAAATAACAACTCTCAAGCTTCAATACGCATGGCTTCATTTGAAGCATTGTATGGGAGTCTGTGTCGTTCTCCACTATGCTGGGTGGAAAAGGGTGAAACTTCACTAGTCGGGAAAATCCTTGTCCAGGAAAAAACAAAGAAGATTCAGTTGATACAAAAGAGGATGGACACGACACCGAGTCGATAGAAATCCTAAGAGGATCATCGCCGAAGTCCCTTGTCATTTGCAGTGAGTGATCATGTCTTCTCAAGGATCTCTCCAAGGCTTGGACATCTTCATTTCGGAAAGAAGGGAAAATTATCTCACCGGTATATAAGCTGTTTTGAGATTCTGGAATGAGTTGGCGAGGTGGAATATCAGTTGGTATTACCACCACAGTTCAGTGCAGTGCATAATGTGTTCCATGTATATCAGTTGAAGAAGTATCAGCCCGATCCTAACCATGTGATCAGATGGGATCACATTGACCTAGAGCCAGATTCATCATTGGTACATATCCTGGTGTGGATTGTGGATAGGTAGGATAATGTATTTCTTGGAAAAAGCATCAGTCTAGTGCGGGTTTTATGGCATCATGGTCAGAATCAGGAGGAGACTTAGGAACGAGAGAATGAAATGAAAGAGCAGTGGACAGAACTCTTGCAAGTAAGTGATGGTTTCCTAATTTCTGAGTACGGAAAGGCCAATGTTTGGGAGAATGTAGTACTCCCCAGTTTCTAGTAAGTAACCCTTTTTATGAGTTTTATGTTCATAAAGTACATGGGAGATTTTGAGAGGAAGTTTGGGAGACTTTTATAGTAAAAGGAAAAAATGTGGGGATGCATGGGCTGCGCACGGTTTGCAAACCATGCAGATACCGTGCAAGTGATAGTCTATTGGATAGAGGAGAGCGCAGGGTGTGTGCACGGTTTGTGCAAACCGTGCGATGAGGTCGTGTGTGGAGGATGGACAAGGGAGAAGCTAACACACGGTTTGTCAAACCGTGTAGACAAACTGTGCGGTCACATAATGTTAGATCCTAAAATTGTGGATGTAACACGTTTTTCTTTTAAGTGCCTCGTTTAAACCTCCTATGCAGCCCTAACTCGGTATTAATCTCCCTTGAATGTTTGATGACTTCCACAAGGCATTTTGGAGGTGATTCGAAGGGTTCTCTTGATGAATTGAAGCCAGATCCTTAAGGTATGTGATTGTTCTTGATGGTTTCTTAGATCTACTTAGATATACTTCTCCTGTTCTCTCATTTTCTTAGATCTACACCCATTATGGGTAGATATTAGGGTGTGGATACAAAATATGACAAGATTTGGTCTTTTTTGTGTTAGGAGGAGAGATCTAAGGAGGATTCTTGGAGTTTTGACCCGGTGTTCTTGAGCGTTCTTCGACCGTTGGTTGGATTCTCCCAAATTGTTGAGGTTGGTTGCTTCACCCTCGATTCCTCTTTCCTAGAACATGAATGCTTAGTTAAAATTGATTTAACTTCTTGGTTTTGATTGTGAAATTGTTGTGAAAAGAATGTTATAAATCATTTTTAGTGATGATTTATGGGTTTTTTTGGAATTGTGGAAATTGAAAGAATGGTTTGTGAAAAGAGAATGGGTTCCTTGATTTTAAAATGTTGATTTTAAAATATGGATTTGCTGGATTTGGAAAATGGTTTGCAGGAAAAAAGTTTTCAATAAAAGGGTTGTTTTATTGAAATGGATTTGGCATGGTTGAAATGGTGTGGTTTTTGGGCATACTTGGTGTGTGTGTTCATATTGCACTTACAGGGCTTGGTTTAAATATTACCTTGTGCTCGGTGCAAAAAGTGTAATGGCACATGGGGAATATTACCATGTGATGACTTGGTAGATCGACGAGAGACCACTCATGAGTATGGGACTGTCATAATGATTCATACATGGGTGATGATGTGATTATGTGGAATGAAATTTTTTGCCAAGGTGGAAATGTGGGTTTGATTTGGGAACTTGATTTTGTTTCTTTTCTTGGAAAATATGGTTTTTGGTTGGAAGAATGGTTTTGTTGGAAAAATGGATTTGATATGAAACTTGTAATATTGGGACCTATTTTGGAACTATTTTTTATAAATTGTTTCATATAAATGTGATATGATGTTTACCCTAGATGAATGGGTTGGGAAATCATCAGGGAAAACCTACTGAGTTTCATTAATAACCCCCGACATTGGCACATTGGTGCTTTTGCAGATGATGTTTATCGGGATGTTGGCAAGGGAAAGGTGGCACAAGTGTTTAGCCCTACTTAGTCATTTCTTGAGCAATTGGTAGAGTTGGAGCATGGAGCTTGTGGAGCCTTGGAGTCTTGTTTGTCTTTGAGTCTTGCCGGTTCTTTTTCCGATGTTTCCTCTATTTTAGTTTTGATTTCCACTGTTTCAGTTTGGTTGGTTTAAAATGGAATAAATGGATGAACTATCTTGTTTTTGAATCATGAATCATATAGTGGTTCCTGGAAGATGTTTTTTTTCGTTGTTGTTGGTTGTTTTCCTTTATAGGGTAAATCGTCCCCCATGTGTTTTGAAACCCTTCGGCATTTATTGCCAGCGTTTGGTGCCTTGGGAATGTCGCTTAAGGCCATGTAATGACTCCTTGAGATCTCAAGACAATGAGAATTGGCGGGTCATTACAAATGGTATCAGTATGGTCCTTCCTTTGAGGTAAAAATGGTACCAGTTTGTTTGGTCCTTGCCCAACAATTGGCTATTGATGTTCTTGGTCTTGGAGTTGAAATTCCTTCTTGTCTATTCCTTGGGTTGGAATCTTAGAAAGGAGTAGGATTGTCAGAACATGAAAGGTATAACATAATAGGACATAGCTAACCCTTTTATGCTGAACTTCAAGTTACCAGGGTGTTGGGTACATAAGTGTTTTGGATACACTTCTAGAATGTTGGAAATCTAATTGTCACGGATTTAGCCAATGAGATGAGCATGACATGCATTGTAGATGAATGACTTCCCACTAAGATTTCATATATCATTTTGGGAAATGGATTACGGTTTGATACAAAAGCAAGATTTATGAAAATGTCAAGCATGTTTTCAAATGAAAGATTTTGAAAAGATAATGGTTGATGTATTTTGAAAATAGATTGATTTTCAAAAGAAAGAAAATATTTGTTTTATCAATGGATTGAAATCAATGTTGTTATGGTGATGTGATAGAAATTGAAATGTTAAGCCTTCAGTTGCTAGGAAGTGATACTAACGGCGTGCATTGTTTGAATAGAAAATGGCACCAGTTAGACATTGTAGAAACCAAACGGAAGTGGCTGCGGAGAATATGGTCGCACCGGAGTGATAGGTGAACTAGAAGCTAGTCCAAAGTATAGTTTAAGCGTTTTAAGATGTGAACACGGGGAATCGGAGGGATGATTTAAGGGATGTAGGCCATTCCTTCAAGCTCCAGAAGCAGAACCCACCCATCTTTCGGGGTGATTCTGAACCAGAAAAGGCGGAGGTGTGGCTAAGTAAGATGAATCATATCTTCTATTTCATCAGCACACCAGTAGAGCAGAAAGTAAAGCTAGAAACCTATATGCTGGAAGATCTTTCATGACAGTGGTGGGAGCTGTGGAACAGGCTAAGGTTGATCAAGGGCTGAGCTAGAGGAATTTGAAGAATTTTTTGATAAACAATTCTATCCTCACACGTTCAAGATCTAGAGGAAAACTGACTTTTTCATCCCGAAGAAGGAGAATCTCTCTGTCACGGAGTATGCAGCTAAATTCTTGAATTTAGTACGCTTTGAACCGGAGGTTGCTGTAAGTGCGTCGCTGAAGACACGCATTTTTTAATCAGTGTTGCGACAGGAGATTCGCTAAAAAATAGTTGTGCTCTATATTACGGATTATGCAGAGATGGAAAACAGAGCAACAGAAGATGAAAGAGACATCTCAGGAGTAATGGGAGGAGGATGTATGATGATACCCATGGGAACGGGTGGGAACTCTAATGCAGGAAACAAGTAGAAGAGGGACACCCACTTCCAAGGTGGGAGTGCGAATTAGAATCAAACAGCAGGATTGGTAAATCTTCCACCACGACCCATGATGAAAGCCAAGTGTATTCAATGTGGTGCAATTGATGACATGAAAACAAAATGTACAGCACCACCGAAATCATGTCACAATTGCAACAATATGGGGCATCTTCAGTGATATTATCACAGTGCTGTAAGGTCGGGTGCGCGTGACACTACCCAAGCGTCTCAAGAATCCTATGCTTCGACAGGGAGAGGACAGAAAAATCAGTCTGACCAATAGAACAGAGCTAGTAAAGGTGATTCCAGGAATACCATGACTCCTAAAGGCATGGTAATCTCAACAAGGAAATAAGGAGAAATGTGCAGCAACAAAGCAATTGTATGGAGTGGAACAGGTGATTCTAGATGATCGGTCTGGACCGTCTATGGGGAGAGGTACGATTCTTTTGACTTCTACCCTCATGCAAGAATTTTTCGATACTGGTGCATCACAATCTTTTCTTGATTCTCGTATTGTTTATTCTCTACCCTTAGAAGTTGAAATGACTCCCTCTGTGATAAAACTTAAAACACCTCTCAGTGAAAGAGAATGTAGAGCCATAGTGTGTAGAGAATGTTCTATAATGGTTGATGGAGCTGAGCTTAAATGGGATTTCTATATGCTGGATATGGATTTCTATGATATAATACTAGGTTGGGATTGGTTGACAAAGATCATGGCTCACATCGACTGTTATAGCAGAACAGTCAGTTTCGCAACTGAGGATGGTGTTGAGCATCTCTTTAGAGAAGAAAGAGTGGTGAAGATAGGTGCAAAGGGCTTGTTGGTACCAACAGTGGAAATGATCTCTTACCAGTTGGCTACGTTAAACATGGAATCGATTGACGAGATCATGAGTAACATTTTTCCAGAAGTTTTGGATCAATTTCTAGATGTTTTTCATGAAAACTTCTCGTGGTTACCACCTGTAAGAGAAGTGGATTTTACGATTTATCTCCTACAAAGGACCAGACTTATCTCGCCTTCATCTTATAGGATGGAACAAATGGAGTTAAAGGGAATTGAAAGTGCAGTTAATGGAGCTGGAAAGCAAAGTCTTTATTCGGCCAAGCGTGTCTCTCTGGGTAGCACCAGCTTTGTTTGTGAAGAAAGCAGATGGAACCTTGGTGCTATGTGTGGATTATCATAAACATAACCAAGTTATGATAAAGAATAGTTATCCACTTCCACACATTGATGACCTTTTTGATCAATTGAGGGGAGTTGAATGATTTTCTAAGATTGAATTATGGTCAGGATATCACCAATTATGAGTTCGGAAGGAGGATATTCCAAAGATAGCCTTCAGACGTAGATATGGCCACTACGAATATGTAGTCATGCCTTTCGGTCTAATGAATGCACCATTGGTCTTCATGGATTTGATGAATCAGATATTTCAGCAATATCCAGATTCTTTTATTGTGGTGTTTGTCGACGACATATTGGTGTATTCAAGAACAAGGTCTGAGCATGAGAAACACTTGGAGATAATGTTGGAAATATTCAGAGACCATCATTTGTACACCAAATTATTGATGTGTGATTTTTGGATACAATAGGTACGCTTTCTGGGACATTTTGTTTCCGAGAAATGTGTTTCAGTGGATCCAGAAAAGATAGAAGCTATTCTTTATTGGAAACCTCCAAGGAATGTCTTTGAGATACCCAGTTTTGTGGTCTAGCTGGTTATTATCGAAACATTGTGTGAGACTTCTCACGACTAGCTTCACCTATGACAGAATTGACAAAGAAGAAAAATGCATTTCAATGGAATGAGGAATGTTAATGATCTTTTCAAGAGTTGAAAACTCATCTTACATCAGCACCCATCTTGATCTTTCCAGAATCAGGGAAGGGGTATGTGGTGTATTGTGATGCTTCTGGAATAGGGGTGGGATGTGTTCTCATGCAAAGAGACCATTTTGTTGCTTATGGGTCATGGCAATTGAGGGTGCATGAGAAGAATTACCCAACACATGACTTGGAATTGGATGTAGTCGTCCCTTCTTTGAAGACAAGGAGACATTATCTCTTTGGTGAGAAATTTACTGTGTTTACGGATCAAAAAATCTTGAAACACATTTTTTCACAACGAGATATAAATCTGAGGCAGAGGAGATGGATGGAGTATCATAAAATGTTCGACTTCGACTTGATGTTTACACTGGGTAAAGGCAATTCAATGGCTGTTGCATTAAACAGGAAGTTGTACACTCAATTAACAAAAGAAGCTTTAGACGAAATGCAGTTGATGTTGGTCTTAGCTGACATGCATGTGGAATGTGAACACTGAGGTGATGTTGTAGTTTCCTTTTCAGCCATTATTGTTCTTGTTTTGGTGGAGAGAGTAAAGGAGGCACAAACATCTGATCTAGAATGTGTTGCAATGAGTTCAAATCTCAATAGTTGGGAGACCATTGAGGGATAGAAGCGGGATGGGAGTTCATTTTTTCGGTTTCGAGATCCGATAGTTGTACCTTTATCTGCTCAAAAACAACTCCTTCATGCTTACCACCATTCCGGATGGCCTATAAATCCGGGTACACAAAATATTTACAAGGAGTTGAAGACACAGTTTTGGTGGAGCGGCATGAAAAGGAAGTTGGTCGAGTTAGTCTCACGATGCTTAACTTGTCATCAGGTTAAAGTAGAGCATCAAAGACCAACCTGTATGTCACAGTCCGTACCTATTCTAGTTTGGAAATGGGATCAAATAGCAATAGATTTTGTTACAGGTCTTCCAAGAACGGTCCGGAAACACGATGCTATTTGGGTGATAGTGGATCGTCTGACCAGGTGGTCCCATTTCATCCCTATTCGTGAAACTCATACGATGGAAGATCTTTAAAGAATCTATATCTTGGAAGTTGTAAAAAGACATGGTTTACCATTTTCAAACGTGTCAGATAGAGATCTGAGGTTCACATCTCGTTTTTGGAAATCCTTACAAAAAGCCCTTGGGACTCAGTTGACTATCAGCACATCGTATCATCCTCAGACGGATGGTCAATCTGGGCGGATGATACAAACGTTGGAAGACATGTTGCGGGCTCGTATAATGTATCTTGGTGGCTCATGGGAGGATCATATACCCTTAGTGGAGTTCTCATACAATAACAACTATGATACTTCAATACGCATGGCTCCATTTGAAGCATTGTATGTGTGTCTGTGTCGTTCTCCACTATGCATGGTGGAAACGGGTGAAACATCACTAGTTGGGCTGAGCCTTCTCCATGAAACAACATAAAAGATTCAGTTGATACAATTGAGGATGTACATGGCATAGAGTCGACATAAATCATATTCGGATCATCGGCGAAGACCCTTGTCGTTTGCGGTGAGTGATCATGTCTTCTTTAGGATCTCTCCAAGGCTTGGACATCGTTATTTCACCAATCAGGGAAAATTATCTCCTTGGTATATAGGCCCTTTTGTTATACTAGAATGAGTTGGCGAGGTGGCATATCGGTTGGAATTACCACCACGGTTCAGTGCAGTGCATAATATCTCCCATGTATCTCAGTTGAAGAAGTATCAACCCGATCCTGACCATGTGATCAGATAGGATCATGTTGACCTAGACCCAGATGCTTCGTTGGTACATATCTTGTTGTAGATTTTGGATAGGCAGGATAAAGTCTTGTGTGGAAAAAGAATCAGTCTAGTTGGGGTTTTATGGCAGCATGGTCAGATTCAGGAGGAGACTTGGGAATGTGAAAAAGAAATGAAAGAGTTGTGGCCAGAACTCTTTCAAGAAAGTGATGTTTTTCTACATTCCAAGGACAGAAAGGCCAATGGTGGGGAGAATTTATTACCCCTTTTTTCTGGTAATTAACCCTTGTTTTATGATTTTTAAGTGCATAAAGAACATGGGAGATGTTGAGAGTAAGTTTGGGAGCCTTTGAAAGTGAAAAGGGCAAAATGTGGGGACACACGGGCTGCGTATGGTGTGCCAGACCGTGCGGAAGCCGTGCAGGTGATGGTCTCTTAGACAGAAGGGAGATCACGGTGTGCGCACGGTTTGGGAAAACCGTGCGATGAGGCCGTGCATGGAGGATGGCCAACGATGAAGATAACGCACGGTTAACACACAGTTTGTCAAACTGTGCAGAAAAACAGTGCTGTCAATTAAATTTAGATCCTAAAATTGAGGATCTAACTTGTTTTCCATTAAGTGCCTCATTTAAGACTCCTATGTGACCCTAACTCAGGATTACTCTCCCTTGAAGGTTGGAGGACTTCCTCAAGGCATTCCGGAGGCGATTCTAAGGGTTCTCTTGACGAATCGAAGCGAGATCCATAAGGTATGTGATCGTTCTTGACGGTTTCTTAGATATTCATAGATCTAATTCTCTTCTTCTCTCGTTTTCTTATATCTATGCCCGTTATGGGTAGATCATAGGGAATGGATGCCAAATATGACAATATTTGGTCTGGTTTGTGTTAGGAAGAGTGATCTAAGGAGGAATCTTGGAGTTTTGACCTGGTGTTCTTGAGGTTTCTTCGACCGTTGTTTAGTTTCACCCAAATTGTTGAGGTAGGTGGATTCACTCTCAATTCCTCATTCCTAGAAATTGATGTCTTAGTTCAAATTGATTTAACTTCTTGGTTTTGATTGTGAAATTGTGTTCCAAATCATGTTATAAATCTTCTTTAGTGATTATTTATGGGTTTTTATGGAATTGTGGAAATTGAAAGAATGGTTTGTGAAAAGTGATTAGGTTCCTTAATTTTAAAATGTTGATTTAAAAATATGGCTTTGATAGATTTAGAAGATGGTTGGTGGGAAAAAAGTTTCCAATAAAAGGGTTGTTTTATTTAAATGGTTTTGGCATGGTTGAAATGGTGTGGTCTTTGGGCATACATGGTGTGTGTGTTCATATTGCATTTACGGGGCTTGGTTGAAATATGACCTTGTGCTTGGTTCCAAAAGTGTAATTGCACATGGGGAATATTACCTTGTGATGACTTGGTAGATCGATGAGAGACCGCTCATGAGGTTGGAACTGTCATAATGATGCATGCATGGGTGATGATGTGATTATGTGGAATGAAATGTTTTTGCCAAGGTGGAAATGTGGTTTTGATTTGGGAACTTGTTTTTGTTTCTTTTCTTGGAAAAGATGGTTTTTGGTTGGAAGAATGGTTTTTTTTGGAAAAATGGTTTTGATATGAAACTTGTAATATATTGAACTGTTTTTGAACTATTTTTTATATTTGTTTTGTATAAATTTGCTAACATGTTTTATCCTAGAGGAATGGGTTGGGAAGTCATCGAGGAAAACCTACTGAGTGTGATTACTCAACCCCTGCTTTGGCACGTTGGTTCTTTTGCAGATGTCGTTTACCGGTATGTTAGTAAGGGAAAGATGGAACACGTTTTTAGCACTACTTAGTGATTTCTTGAGCTATTGGTAGAGTTGGAGCATGGAGCTTGTGGAGCCTTGGAGTCTTATTTGTCTTTAAGTATTACCAGTTGTCTTTCTGCTGTTTCCTATGTTTTAGTTTTGGTTTCCGCTGTTGCACTTTGGTTGGTTTAAAATGGAATAAATGGATGAACTATATTATTTTTAAATCATGCATCATACAGTGGTTCCTGGGAGATGTTTTTTTAGTTCTCTTTGTTGTTGGTTGTTTTCATTCAAAGGGTAAATCGTCCCCCATGTGTTTTGAAACCCTTCGGGATTTATTTCCAGCCTTCGGCGCCTTGGGGATGTTGCTTAAGGCCAAGTAATGACTCATTGAGCTCTCATGCCAATGAGAATTGGCAGGTCATTACAGATTCCATTTATTGTATATTCTATTAATTATAGAAAAAGATCAAGGATCCTTGAATACTCTTGGAACCCTACAATATTAAAGGAAAATGTATTAGGTCGGATGAATTGTAATAATAACAGGGGGTTTATATAAATTGGTAAAAAAATCATGTGTTTAGAATCCCACATACACTATTTTTTTGGTAGGTTAAATGGTTTTCTAAAATGTGGAACAAAACCTTGTTCCATTACTCGTGGGGTTCATAGATTCTCCAGAGTGGGGGAATGGTTTTAAAAACGTTGACCAAGAAATAAAACCACCATTATCATAGGGATCTGGTTTTCTGGAGGAAGGACACCTGGTATGGTTAAACTGTACAACACCTCATGTGCCTCGAAAAATGGGTTCACCATTTCTTGGGAAAAATCGAATGGTTTTCTATATCCTTTCAAAAACCATGAATAGAAAAATTGTATTCCAAAATACATCTAATTGAATTGATATAACCCAAAAATAAAACTGAACCATGATATGATAAAAATATGTGTAAAGCAATAACTAATATTTTAACTTGAAAACTACAAGAATATCGGGATCTAAAAATATTCCCACCTTATAACATATATTTCTCGAGATGTACTCTGAAGCATAATTAAACATCTAATGTAAAAATGATAGTCCACATTTCCATCATATTATCTACCCTCCTCATTTTTTTCTTAACACATATATGCTTCCAAAAAAATAAAAAACCATAGAAAAATATTTCCCCAAAACACTATCAATCTTTGACCCACAACATGAATAAGATGTTACTCAGAGGACACATCATCCTCATGATCATCTTCAAAAACATAGATAACAGTAGAATGCTTATAAATATACTTAAAAAGTTATGAAACATGAAAGAAAATCTATGTAGAACAATACTTACATGGAAGGTTAAATTCATACACATTATTCCAATCATCTTGACAATCTCAAGTGGTCCAACAAACATGGGCATCAATATAACCAACCTCCATATACAATGGTGGTCCAATCTCGATGACACCCAACGGAATATGTGATCACCCACTATAACTTGCTATGTCAACGATTTTGATCATCATATGACTACTTCATACTATGAGCTATATCGTAATGTCTCTATATAAAATGAACATGTTATGAAAAGTCATGCTTAATACTCAGTACCAATAACCCTAACTCCCCCACCTCCATTCATCGTAGAATTTATCAACAAGGCCTACAATATAGTTCCATATATGGTGAAATCTAAAAAATCACCTCATAACTTTTTTCATAAGAGAACTCAACCAATGCTATGTATTTTTTGAATACCCACAAAAATTGAAAATCATGCACATATCATGTCCTCCAAAACCTAAATAGTATGCTCTGATCAATCATCGGTTAATGGGTGTAAATTGATACCTAGAAGTACCTGGGTACCCAAAACATTTTGTAAAACTTTTCATAATTTTTAATTAAATCATAAATCGTGTTCTAAAACTATTCTACATGAAACCCTATATAAAAAGACGATCACTATAAAATAAATATCACCTAACTGATCAACTATGAATGTCTCCTAGATTTTCTAGAGACGGTAATAAATTTTCAACCAGTCCACAATCACCCAAATTTTCTCATTATTCTGACGTCTCTCTATAATACCCACTAAAATTTATATGTTATTAGAAAAAAACATTAACTCTAGTATGGGAAAGGGTGTAGAAATAAATCATTTCATTGATTATTAACATTCACCTATAGGAAGTAGTAGCATCATGTCATGAAACCTACCATATCTATCTTCATTCTTAGCCGCTGACACTATCAAGGTAGTTCAAGGAATATTTTAATAAAAACATTATGTACCAGCAACATTGAGGAATGAAACTCATGCATTATTTCCCCTCCAACCCATTTGGACAAAATCACGATTCCAAACATAGAAGATCTCATCCTCATCTAAAGTCCAATTCATAGGTGACCACCACCTTCAAGGATTTCTGTCAAGCACAAACACTCCCAATCCACATATTGACTCTCCCCGATCCATCCTACAATTGTGGAATCATAGGATAAGTATATAAATAGAATCTAATATAGCCCTCTTAATCCTCAATGTGAATCACATCCATTATGTTTGTCATCTTACAAATAGATATAGAGTCAAGAACATCCATGATTCTCAGTCTTCCTACTCAAATAGTCAACAACAATGCTTCCATTTCCAAATGTATAGGCTATATGAATATCAAAATAATACATATAATCAACCCACCTCCACTACTAGTTGTTCAAATATCAATTCTAAAACATGTAAATTATTTTTTCATGGTGCTTATATAAACTATGTATTATTTTGAAACATATATCTCTTCAATAACATCATGGAATAAACCACCACAAATAATTAGTGATAATGTGTAGGGTAAATAGATTAATATAGTCTAAATTTTTTTGACCAATTCATGAAAAATAATTTTCTATGAATCAACACTGCTCCAAGTATGATCCCAGATGCTTAAAAAAATATTGTATATTCCTCAACCAGTTCAGGAAGGATACCAATTGGCTAAGTAGTGGAACACATCTTCAAATCCTAGAAGGTAGTATTAAATGAAATAGAACATCAAAATGATCCCATTATTAATCAAGACTAATAGTGGTTTCACCAAATTTGGAAATTACAACATGAACCATTTATAATTTCACTCTACCTTAGAAAGCTGTTAATATAAAAAAAAATATTTTAAATTATCCCAAGAAACAACTACCAAAACTTTATATGGTTGAAATAATAAAACAACCAAAGGGATGATGTGACCCATGAAATGAATAGGGTCAATCTAGAATTAAAAAATAGATAGCTTGTCGTATGGATGATTCTCTCATAGTGTAATAAATACAATTTCAATTTGAGGGGAATTATTTCATGAGTCTTGGAGTACAACATGTTTTTTTCCTAAACAAACTAAAAAACTGATATAACTATGGATGGATGACTTTTTTCATGGAGTCCACATGAAATCAGTAGCATCCATCAACATGAATGGCATCGTAGTGAGCTCATATAGTTTGTACATAATTTTGAATGTAGTTTCTAGTGTCTATGAAGTTATGAAAATCAACTTATACCATAACCTAAAGCCAATAATGTATAAAACCCATGATCCTAATATATAGTCAAATAGATCATTAATATGAAAAATAATTTACGGGTTCATCAATATCATATGGTTTAACATTTTGTAATCAAAACATCGTTATAACTTCCCATCAAACTTTTAGAAAACAAAACCGAAGTATTACATGGTGATATACATTGTTGGATAAATCCATTATCCATATTTTCTTCAATATAAGTCTTAAAAACATGAAACATTGCTGGATTGATTATATATGATGGAAGGGAAGTTCATTTAGCACTTGAAATTAACTCAATTGTAATCTCAAATTCTATCTCAGGTGGAAGCACTAAGAAGTCCTTTGGGAAAATGTTAGGAAATAGTTCCATAATGATTTGGAGTATCTCAATCTTTACACCCACATTGTCCAACAAAAAGACTCAAAACCAAGTTGGTGATCTCATCCAAAAACCTATGAATTGGCCCTATATGGACTTTTGGGATATCCCATTAAACATGATGAACATAATATTTTCCCAGATGTGATTTAAAGGTTAATATCCAATGGAAAAATGAAATATGGTCTTCGTACAATACCGTCCATTATGTACCCAAAATACTCTCATATGCTTTCATGTAAGGTATGTAACGAACATATAGGAGATTTTACTCACCACCCTCAATAATGCATCCCCTACATAGACAGATCTCTATTGACCATCCATCCATTTTTGAGTCAATCGTCAAAACTCAACTAAAAAAAACACTGTCAATCTCAAACCATTCAAAAATTAAGAAGATATAAAATATTATATCTTGTAAAATATAAAAAACTAGAATTCCTAAAACCAAATCAATAGTAACTCTTCCAGTCCTTCTCCCATCCTTGATATTAAAAAGATTAAACTATAGTACATAATATTGTCTAGTAACTCTTACATTTTTTGAAGTCTGAGTCCAATGATTCACAAAAATTTAGTGATACAAGAAAACTTTTGGTAAGGTACCACATCTAGCACCTTGAATCCCTCATGGACTATAACACCTACTAATAAACAAATATGGGGATTGATTAACCCTTTCCAAATTATTATTATCCTAGCACTAGTTTCACTATCTATATGTCCAAGGTTTTTACATAACCATTGTAGTTTCCTCATTGTGCCATAGTCTCAACACACTAGTTGTGGACATGGAAACATTCTATTTATGTTATTGAACCTATGGAACTAATGATAGTATACTTGATTACTACGCTGAGTAACTGATCCTTAACCCTGGCCACTATACATGCCACTTCATTGGTTAGCATTCCTATAATGATAGTCTGGACCCTAGGAAGACACACCACCAGGTTATCCATTAGAAACTTCATGTCATCCACTGTTATCCACCTTCATGTTTCCCTCATAAATGAAAGAATGATTCACAAACTCCTAATAATTGTTTAAATGTAATATATTTACTAGGTATATAATATCATTTTTAATTGAATCCAAATATTTTCTCTCCATTGATTCTTCATCTCCTACCAATGCAAGAATAATGTTTCTTAAATCAGTAAAATGAACAATACAGTCCATCAGAAACATACTAACATAGGTTATTCATATAAACTAAACTACTATTTCATTCCATAGCTTGTATTGATAGAAATAGTCATGGAATTTATCCTAGTAGTATTTATATACCATGATCTAAATTTTATCATCCCATTCTAGAATATCATAATTAAAAGTTTTCTATTCCTTAAAACAAATAGTCTTCCAAATTTCACATCTTCTCAGAATGAGGCTCTAAATTGTCACAAATATGATAGATATACACAATATATATCTCATCCACCATAGGACCTCCCTCTCTGGGTAATGTTACTAACTGATCTTACTGGATCTCTCGTTTCATGATAGAATATTCCATAGAATCCACCATGGGAACCTATCCATGAACTAGATAAAATGGGAAAAATACTCTTAGGATTTATGTATTTATCCACTACCCAGAACTATTATGGCCTCTAGTCCTTCTATTGGAGGCACATTTCCCACTATTTCCTCTACTCTTCCTATAAACAAATTTGATCATAAAAGAATATATCGACGATACAAAAAACACATATTAATATACATAACACGTCATTAAAACATTCATATAGTAGGTATTCACATAAATCTATAAAAATGCATCCTTAAAACCCCACCACATGATCCAAACTAATTCTTCGTCCCTCCCATCAACCATCTCTATCATAGACAAGACTAACTTAATGTAAAAAAGATTAAGATTTCAAGTATTATAATAATAAAATCATTTGATACACTTTATGTTACCTATTTTAAAATAATTTACAATATTCAAATCAATATTAGGAACCATTTCATTTTAAAATAATTATATAAATAAAAAAACCATTTTTATTTTGAAAATATCCTCTTATATATTTCTTTTCAATGAATGCCTATAATGATGGTTGTCACATTAAAATTGATGGGCTTAAAATGATGCTCTTATACACCTATATTGTTATATTTTAGGTCACGATTAAAATCTAGGACAAAATTAATCAGTAATATCAAAATCAAAATGCACCAACAATTATGAAATATCATTCAATTACAACAAAAAATCAAGAACATCAATCCAACACCGGGTACTTGAGTTTTCCCCTACACACGGATCAACTACTCCCTTCTATAACCTAATGATTAAGAATCAACTCATCCTACTATACTATCTATTATTCCCAATTATTATGAATGGTGACAAAAAGTTAAAAAAGCCATATGATACCACAATTTAATGTCTCGGCTCGGGTGCCACATGTCGGTGTCATGTGTTGGTTCTCTAGATGACTTTGGACACCCATACCTATATTCACATTCAGCCAAATAAAATTGTGGGTCTAATATTTTACATGTGGAGACTATACATACTTTATCAAAGCATCCTAATAGTGTAATCAATAAATAATAAACAAATGATAATAGAAAATAACCAATATAATATCATAATCAATATTAAACCAACATTAGAAGAAGAAATCCCAGAAATAGTAAAAGACCATAAACAAATTAGTGAATTTGTAATTCCATATGTCTTTCATGTGTCAAAATAAATAAAAAATATCATTAAAAAATACCAATTGGGACTTAAAATTATGTCTAGTTTCTTCACATATTGGCCATATCGATTCCCAACTCTCCCATGTAACACAACACTCTTTCCCTTATCCAGTCTTCCAAACATGATGTCTATATCAGTATAGACGAGGTATCCCAATATGTGTTTGAGTAAAATTAATTAGGCCAACCCAAAAATTGTCTAATGAAATATCATATCTATAATAGTGAATGGATTCTTATAAATAAATTGCAATCAAACCAATGACGATAATTGATTTTTTAATTTATTATTCATTAATTAACTACATTTCCCTATGGATTCATGGTGACACCTGATCCAATCATACCTTCTTTATCCCACGATGGAGTCATATCCACGAATCATAGGAAAATCGTAAATTCACTCATTCATGAGAATTAATTATTTAATTAATATCTATTTTTTCATTCATGCATTAGGGTCCTATAAGAGTTGTCTGACAACACATATTAATTTTGAGATGCTCTCAATGACCCAAAAATCATTGTTAATATTTATATAAATATATATTTATATATGTGACTACATATTTGGGTCCTATAATTGTAGTCAGGAACCCCATGAGTATTTGGAATAGTAGTCCATTACGCATAACTCAATGTTCACAAAACTCAAAAGTATCAAATATATTGGTTTCACATTCATAAACCATTCACAAACAATTCACATAATCCATTTATCAACAACATATAAAAAATTTAAGTAAATTAAAAAAACCAACATTATCAATTATAAATTTCATATTTATCATTTAATGATTATTAGAACTCCCCATGGGTTTTCATCAAATATGTATCATCTTATCCAAATTGATAAATGGGACTCATGAAGGGTCTCAAAATTTCATGGATTTATTTTTTCTATTTTCATTTAGAATCAATTGAATAATGAAAAAATTTCCCAATTAATATACAATATTATATCAAAATCTATGAAAATCAAAAATATGATCACCGATCTTAAGAACATTGATGAACTCCATAAAAATCAGAACACTCAATTTGATGTAGAACTATGAAAATAAAAATATTGTAGCAGATGTTGGATAAAAACCTAAGTCTAAGATCCAATGATACATGAATGCCCAAAACCAAGATAAAAAAATCAAAAAAAGATGAAAAATACATCTCAAAATTGTATAAATTATATGGTAGAAAAAATAATATTTATATAAGATCACATTCATGATGAGAGGTATATTTAATTCAACATATATTAAATTTTCAATGAAAGGGGTCTAAGGAGACATGGAATCATCTCAGGATCCTCCTATGTCAAAACATTATTTATTAGGTTGAGATGTGTTGATTTGGTGAAATAACCTATGGTTCATAAATTTTTAATAAAAATTTGGGTGTTTAAAATCCAAATCCAAGGGATTCCTTAGTTTGTGCATAGTTTTTACCAGTAGTGTACCATTACATATGGGTTAGTGGTTTAGTCATAGGAGTGAACACTATTTTCCAAATTGTGAGAGAACCATGAAAACCCCAATGATTTAGGGTGCATCATTTTTTCAGAGAGGCCACATTGTTTTTTCAATCCATGGTCCACCTCTTATAGCCCCAAAAGGGGTCTGTTGTTTCTTGGTGAAAACCCTATAAATTCATTAGGAAAAACCTAAAGTTTTACCTAACCATGTTTCAAAAATACATATCCCTATAGTCATCCAAAATTCTCCAAATTCACCCCGAATATCCCCACATTAAACCCCAATCAATGTATAATCAAAATAATGGTAATATAATACCTTTAACCAATAACATGGTAACTATATAAAGGTTGTGATCTTATAAAATATTAATTTTTAATTTACATTATTAGTAACTAAATTTTATTAAATTTAGAATAAATTTATATTAATAACACCTATATTTTTTATGATTTTTTAAATTATATAATTTTTAAAATATATATTGCATGGGTAAAAACTAGTTACTCTAGTAAAAAAAGGGATATTTGAAGGTAAAAATTCAATTAAAATCCAAAATGTTTAAACACATATTTTTAAATGTAAATTTGATGATTTAGCAACCCAGGGACACCCCCAGAGTACATTATGTCTATACTTTGGAGTCATTGTCCCTTTAATTGCATACATTTATCATTGGAATGTAATGATTTATCCCAAAGATCCCAAAGACCTCAATTATACACTTATAAATGGGAAAACATTCCTCTAAAAAATATAAAAAATATCCCTTAAAATTTAGTCATAAAAATAATCCATTTTTACCCTCATATAAATATATCCCATGAAAATAATTGATTTGTCAACATATATTATCATGATACCATTACTTAAAAGGATAGTTGTTAGAGAATGTTCATGATCTCAATGTGAGTATAACTTAATCTGTATATGTTTATACTTAATCATTACCTTGAAATAATATCCTTACCATATTAACATGATGACCAAAATATGATTAGTATAAATTTGTTTTCTTATATTAATTTAATGATACAAAATCATTCCTTTCCATTAACTTTGAAAAACAAAATAATGTTAATAATGTTTTTTGGGGACTACTACATACATGAATTAATTTTTTTTATTTATATCATCAATATATTTTATATTAAAAATAAACTAAAATATTAATAAATAACATATAAAATTTATATTATATCATTATTCTTCTTTAATAGTTATATTATACTGATACATTTCCATAATAAACCATAATTATACAGTGTGTTTAGGTTTGTGTTGGTTAAACCACATATTTGAAAAATACCATAAAACACTATTATAGATCACTATGGAAACATTGATACTAATAATATTAATATTTAATTGAAAAGAAGGAATTTATTTAACTTTTAATAGATATATAAAAAATTAAATATATTATTTAAATAACATCTTGAAACTCTAAATTTAGTAAAATGTTATGAAACTAATTATAGATTCGCTCAAACATTATATAAAATGAATAAATAAATAATGTATGTTAATTAAATAGATTATATTTAATAAAATATATATTAATATGGTTCTAAATATGTTAAATATTTATCACAATTATATTTTAATTGAGTTTATGCTATTTTACAAAATGAATTAGGAACTAGGTAAGGTTCTCTTGTATCAGTTATCACCCGAGGAAAAATATTTATTATTATGAACATTTTTTCATTAGGTTGATTTATCTATAATAATTTATTATTATTTATAATAATTAATGATATTTAATGTTTCATTTAAATCAATGTTATTTAGGTGGTTTTTGATTCAATATTTTAAAATTTCATTGCGGATCTTGGTCTATTTTCTGATTCTATGAGACAAATTACATATTAGGAGTCATGGTATCATTTCATGGTGTATATACTTCCCATGAATACATTTTTATTAAAAAAAATTGTAATTCATCGTATGTAATATCGCATGTCATATTACATTATTTAAAATCCTATTTATTCAATTATTAACCATGTGGTAATGATTTATTTTAAATCAATATTCATTAATTGTCTTATTACATCCAATTGTGAACTTATCATGAGTTCTATGACCATATTAATCCATTATATGGTATTATATAATATTAATTTTGAAAATTATATTTTAATTTAATATAATTTTTAACTCTCAGTATTTTTAACAAACCTAATTTAAAATTATTAAAAATGATCCTTTCACTATAAAATGTTTTATCATTGAGTCCACATTTCTTATAGAAAATGTAGTTTCTTTTTCAAGGCCCCATTATACGATAATATTTTTAAAATTAAAAATCCCAAAAAAAATCCGTACGGATTTAAAAATTATCTTTTGAAAATGAAATATAATATTTTATTTTACATCAATGTGAAAATTGATTTGTAAATAACCTTTTAATATTCCACTACCATTTACATTGTAATATTATATAGTGTTTATACTCATGGTAATTCTTTTACGTGATTTATTATATAATAAATATATGAATTTATAAATTGGGGGAGTAAAATAATTGTATAAAATCCCATATATTTTGACATCAACCAAATCATTTTTTGAAAGGATGTTTTTTAACCATTTAAAAATACTTCTATATTTCCTTTCTTAAAGTAGATGTATGTTATTTTGAATCTATCCATCTTATTTCTCTAGTAAGTTTATGTAATATTATTTTTTATCAAATATATACTCCATTGATTGATTTTTCATACCTAAAAATACTTTGTGATTTGATATACCATGTTTTACAATAACTTTTTTTATAAATACCTATCATTTCATTCCATTATTTGAAGGGTGTTCCCCCCAAATCCAGATATTAATTGATTAGTTAAATTAATGACATAACTATATAACATTACACTATATGAGTTTTCTTTTGAGATTCATTAATAGAAATATATTTTATTTAACAATTAGGAACTATTAAAAATAATTAATTTTTTTAAAATATAGATATCCATTGGGAACTCCTGAAAGTTGATTATGTAGTTTTTATCCATCCACATTATTTATCCTTATGGATTACAATAATGGTATCCTATTTATAGAAACAGGGAAATGTATTGTAACATTTTATATTAATATTTCAATATTAAAAATTATAGACATTTTTGTTTTCATATTTTTTACAAATTATCCCAAATGATGAAATCCATGGACTTAAATAATTGATGGGTTAGGCCCAATATTTTTGTCATCACATGGACCGTCCATTAAAAATTGCATATAAATTATTAATTGGTAATTAAATTTTGAATCCAGTCATGAAAAATCATCCATTTGATTGATCATGACACACAACAACCTATATAATATCACTTATATCATGACTATAGAATCCCAACAAGGACACTTTTCAAAAAAAAATTGGTTTCTAACAAATATATATTACATTTGTATCCCATTAGTAGCTCTCTATTAGTAATATCTAAATTAATAGAACCCATCTAGAATCAAAAGTAATTAATATTCCAGATCTAGACAAAAAATAAATTTATTTTACATAGCATTCACATTTAATAAATAATTACCTCTTAATATATAAAAAACATGTGTTCGATAATTGGTGTCATTTTAGGTTTCGTTTCAGATTGATATGGACTGATTCTAGATCATGGTAGGGTTATGGATCCATCTTCCAAAAGATAGGTGTTCATTAGATACTCTAATGGTATATTGTGGGTAGTTAATGTAGGCTTGTCTAAAATAAATCATTACGTAAAATAGTTATTCTAATAGACCCACATGAAATGTAACAATCTATAATTTTTCACTCATTATCTAAATTTTCAGAAAATTGATATAGAAAAAATAATACCTATATCTATTATCCAGTATCAATTTTTACTATATTTTAGTGGGAATAGGTAAAGTTAATCTTCTTGAATTTCCTTTCAAGGGACCTTTGTCTTCTAGATACAATGTATGTTGTGGTGGATATATTGACCAAGGTGTGACACATGATAGATATTTGAGATACCAACTCAACATTTAAGATGGGAAATATCTTTTTTTGGGAAATTTTACATCTTAATGTAGTTAAATAGAACATGGTACATGTCAGTGACACTCATTTTTCATTGTGGTTTTGGAAAGGTATCTAAAATTCAATGGGGAATCTATAAAAGATGAGTATAGATTTCCATCCATTGAATATTGGGATGCAAAAGTGAATGGTCTATACATTATAGATTATTCTTTCAGAATGTTAAATATATTATATAGGAGGCTGGGATGATAAATGTTTTTGGTAGAGTAGATATATAAAAGTACATTCAAATATTTGATTCAGATGGCACTATTTGAGGAATTATATTATTGGACATCTGATTCTCCAACAATCTGGTATAGGGTAGGTGAGTCATCAGTCTTTAGGTTCATTATATTACAATAGATCATAGATATGGTCAATTTGACTGATGAATATGTACCTTTTAGTTTCTTGTAAATGACATGGTTTTCATACATGTATCCCCTCAGTCATGGAATTAACATATAAAAAGAATTTATAGTTGGAATCATGGTATGTTGAATAGTTTGAGATTTATGGAAGAATCTCGATGGTATCCTTCTAGATGAATCTTTTACTATCTTACCATTATATTCATTGTGTTTTCCATCTGTCATTTTTTTGGAGGTACATCCCCAACCTTATATATGTACTCGACAATAATGATGCTATATTAGAATAAGTTGCATCTTGAATAGAGTGACCCATTTGATTTTTGGCCAAACCAAAAATGGTGTTGTGAGGGAATATTGTTCTTATTATCTTGGTTAAATGGATGTATAATCATTTTTAGGAAGAAATATTAGCATCGGAAACATAAATTCTCGTGATGTAGCCCATGTTCTTCAAGAAAACCTCTTTGGAAAATTATTATGGAAAATACGTCCTGTGACAGTGAGAATTGTGACCGAGCTATATCAGTTTCATCATTTCATATTTTTTAGTAATTTTAGTCATGTTAAATGATAATGGGACAAGAGATAATGAATGTGTTTATGATGGCGAGAATGGTGTGACGTTAATATTATAGTGCAGCTCCAGCAGCCAACTAGTGGGGCTCAACTGGCTAGTCAGTTGTGTTTACAAGATTCACATCATGTCTAACGAATCCATATGGTATCCATTGGTGTGTTTGGGAGAAAAAATTTTACACACTGAATATTATCTATCCAATCAACCACATCGACCAACTAGTGGGGCTCTTGGGCATAATGGTATTTTCTTAGATTCTAAAAATCATCCATTGGAATATTTTGATTCCCAAAAAGAAATTAGTGATTATAGTTACTTTTAAAAAACACATTCTCTTGTCACATTATATCAATATTATAGTTTTTATTTAATTCCAAGTGAACTTGGATCCCTCTACTAATGTATTGGACATCTATATTTTTCTTATATATCGTCTATTCAATGACCGAATAGTGGTTTGATGCTAAGATCAAATATCGAGAGATCTTTCTCAATCTAGATGAATTCACATATCTTACCCTTCATCAAAGAAAATTATATTTTTTATTTTTTTGATAAAATATAAGGTTTTATTCTTGTTATAGTTGATGATTTTTATTTTATCATTGATAGAATCATCAAAAAGATTTAATGATTTAGTATCTGTGTATGTTTTGGACATAGAACACTATTTGAAGTGAATCAAATCTTGTATGTTTATTCATGTATTACTATTTTATGTGTTGTTCACCATCAAAATAATTCATATAATTATAAATCATGTAAAATTTGGAATGTTTTAGGATCTAGTTCAACTTTTGGACTGACATGGTGCCCCTTTTTGTTAATCATATTTACACAATAGTGATGAGGAACATGAATTTAGTGTATATTTTTATACGAGATATTAGCATGAGTTTTTTATGTATGTCATTATGAGCCTCTATTTTGTGCATGATAACATGAGTTTTGTGTGGATATGAATCTTCTGTTGGGGTTTTTTTATGTGGTTCATGATGCTTAGGATACAAAAATGATTTTAGAAAATGTGTGATATATAAATTTTATCCTATATAGTTTGTGATTTCCTACTTTATTCAACAGTTTATCATGTATATTGAGACGAATTTAATATAACATAACACATATGTTTAATTTGAGTGATTAGTATGTATTAGTTTACCCATGAAGGGGATATTCAAATCATGTTTTTGACTATCCCATTGTGATAGATGTGTCAGTATGCTAGTTAATGTTCCTTCTAAAATGAATCCTATGATGATTCGTCATGTCATTGTGGAATTGGCATGTATATTTTTTCTTGTGAGATATATTATTTTTAATTTATATTCTATATAATTTTAAGGAATGTACTAGTACATCATATTCATATGTGTTATGGTTCATCGTTGGTGTCGCAGTAATTTATATACACACTTCCTATATGGGATTTTCAAATCCCCTAAATATTTTGATACCCTGGATCTAGGAAAGGGAAAAATAATTGAGTTGGATGGAAGAGGAAGACATCATGAGGATGTTATAATTATAGGATGAACATAAAGAATTCTATTCTATTATATTTATGATAATCTTCATTTCATAATACATTGATCATCCTCATATGAATAACCATTTTCACGTGTTTGGTATATATGTCCAGCATTCCATTCATTTACTATATAGGAGGATATTTTAATTTTATTATACCACACTTGATATGATATATATGGTCATTATTTTCTGATTTCATTAATCAATTCAATTTTGATCCATTGATGTTTTCTAGGTTAAAAATGCATAGTCTCCCCATGATGTTTATTTTATCCCTCCCTACTAATCAACAACCTCCAACATACAGGGAGGAACCCAAGAGGTAATGGGCCATATAATATGGATTCAATGATTATGGTTGAGGATTTACAATTTGTATGTGTGTTATTATTATTATTTCCTATAAAAATCCTAAAATATAATTGTTTTCATATTCTAATTTTATTTTTCAATAATGTCTGAATTTTTATACATACAACATACATGTATTTTTTTGTAAGGAACATAGAATTATCATAATACATTTATATAAAATATAATGAGGTCCATTAAAAAAAATGAATTTAAATATTTTATTGATTTCCCATTTTCAATTTAGTTATTTGTTAAAATATTATATGACATATAAGATGTAATTGATCATCATAAAACATCTAGTGATTCTATATATTATGATTGGTTGTTGATGAATTAATACATATATAACCTTTAACATAAAATATGTTAAGGTATTCCATTCAACAATTCAGACGTAGTAATAATAATAAAAGTTAGAAAATATTCATTTTAAGATATTTTTATAAAAATTTAATGTTTTTTCAATATTTTGTACAATTTTTAGAGGAACATGAATGATTATAATGATAAAAAACTCACCTAAATATGTTTTTTTTTATATTTTTCGTAAAATTTCACCAAACATGTAAAAAAACTCTTCTCCCACTACCATGTTATCCATAAAAATTTATAATATTTTATTGTTTTGAAGAATATTATCTAAAATATTATTAAAAAAATTTCATTTTTTTAATCTCACATAAAAATGTATGTATCATGACAAACATAAATAAATGTTGACTTCATTAATAATTATAATACATGAACATTTATTTATAAAAATAACTATATAACTATCATATACTATATTAATATATGTTTTAATAACATATGCATGTATTTTATTAGCTACATAAATTTAATATACTAAAAATAGTAAAATAAATTTTAACCTAATTCATTTTAAATTAATAATATAGATGTAATATTCAAATATGTTATTAAAAATTTAAAAGAAATCATATTTTATAATTTATAACCCATAATATGTTACACATGACGTTTAATACACTACAACTAATATCTCATACATTAATATAATGTTCAATTTCATAAGAAGGTTGTATCAGTTTATTAAATATAAGTCGGAATCCATTTTGAAAATATATTATCACCCAAAGTGTACATAGAATTTATTTTAAAAATTATGAATTAAAAATTATTATATGGTACATTCCTCCTTGTATTAAAAATACCTAGGTATCAAAATATTTTTAAATGAAATGGAATATATTAATAATGATATTGAAAAAGGTAACAATGAAATATTTATAAAAATATTTCATTCAAATCAAAATAATAAAAAAACCTCTTTTATATAGGTACATAATGAAATAAACTAACAAGACCATTTCATCCTTATAGTATGAATATAAGGATTTCATAACCTTTCCATCTAAAATATAAATTTTTTAACTATTTTATAACATCAAATACACCAATAGAATATAAATGAGTATGATCTGCTACTTCAGAAGTATAAAAAAATTTTGTATAAGAATGATGTTTGTAATAAAGAATTAGTCATATTTTTTATGTTCATTGAGAATCCATAAGTTTATTCTTAATGTCTATTCCAAATTAGTGTCAATAGAACATGATGTAATTATTTAATACTAAAATAATGTGATTCTTAATATTGTTATGTAAATTTTTTGAAATTTAATCCTAAAATAACTCGAAAAAATGAAAACACAATGAGAAGAAAAATAATAAAATTTACATTTTAATTTAACATAAAAAATACTTCACTATTATGATTTTATATGATATGGTTCATAACTTCTCTTCCTTAATCCCTTAATAATTATCAAATATAATAATATTTTTTCATCAAAAAAACTTGTTCCCAATATAAGTAACCCTAAACTATCAGAGAAACCACAAAATATAAGTAACCATTCACTAATGGAGAAAAATATAGGGGTCTATCACTCTTAATTCATATATAAAATAATTTTTTTAAAGATACATTATTTAGTGAAAGCGATACACTATGTAATGGTTCATTATTATGTAAATTTAAAATAGTGTGTTTTAAAACACCCTAATAGAAATATACATGTGTATAGAAACTCGGTCTCTCAATTAACAAACATTTAGAATAAAGTATGATACCCTTTGGAAAAAATAGGATGTAAGTAATTATTTTCTCTTGAGGTGAAAACTTGATGAATTTTAAATATACACAATCGAGGAGAATATCGAATGTAAATGTCCATACACTATATAGAAAATAACGATGAGTATTTAATTATTATATTTAATGAAATTTATAAATATATTACTATTTTTGGATCGTAGGGAATTATAAATGAGTGAAAAACATGTACATTGGAGGAAATGTTCAATGTAATGTCACCCTTTAATCGGATACATAAAATTCAATGTGCTCAAAATAGGTGTCTATTTGAAACAAAATGTAAGGAAAAACTGTCATGTAACCTCTCTCAAAATAAATTCTTGTAAAAAATTAAACAAATCAACATAGGATCCATGTGTTATCAAAGAAATATCATATCCAAAACTATTACATTTTGTTCATCATTACATTATATGCATAACTATTAATCTATTAAAAAGGAGGGACGTAAATTACTTTTTCATAACATATATATTATAAATTAAATAAAAAAATAAAAAATATCACATTTATGGAATCACATTATTTAATTCATCAGCATTTGGTAAAAACATATTCATATCAACATAAAGTATTTATAATAATTATATCACACAACATATTATCTTCATACCATTTGAAATAAAAATATCTTATTGATCATCATATTTTATTTTATATTTTCTATCAATATGGTAATATCAGAATTTATACATATATTATCAAATTATGTCAATCCCATCTTATCATTTACCCCAATTATGTAATCATAAATTATATCATTTAAACCACTCTTAATATTTAATTAGGCCCCCCATTTTACCCCAGTGAACAATATTTCCATGAACCCTACGCCTTATATTATAGTTTTTTCGGAATAATTTTAGAAAATTGTTTATGGATAAAAAATTCCAATATCAATTTAATATGAAAATTAACCAAATTATTTTCATTAGATCCAAATGTCCCATTATATTCCCATATATAATTCCTTTTGTGTTTACCTGGTTTATACAATATATTTAATCATTGATTTTTCATAACTTGAATATTATACACAATATTTTGACTTTAGTTCAAATCATTAATAAGATTACTAATTATTACGACTTTTACCAAAGGATCTCAATTTATACCAATTTATCAATTTATAGTATTGTATGAAATTTAAATTTTAATATATATAACTCTGTAAAAAAGTTATTCAAAAAGTTATGATACCTTCATTTACATTATCCTCTGTTATATCATTATAATGTTTTTATACGTCTAAAAATTTTAAATAATCCATTAAAAATATTACTAAAATATTAATATATAATCCTGATGTTTACACAAGAAAAAGTCATACATTTAATGTTATTGGATATATGAACTTCTAAGAACCCCACCAAACAAAACATTTATACACAAATATTAATTACATATTATACTAAGATGGATTGACTATAATGGAAGTTGAAGGTAGAAATCATAAAAAATATTAATTTATTGAAAAATTTAATTAACCACCATAAACATCGAATGTATTTATAACTATAAAAATATTCATAAGATTAAATCTAACACTATTCATGTCACAAAATTCATTATTCTTTTCCATGAAAATGACCTTTAAATCAATGAAATGATTATATGAAAAAAATATTGTATTGAAGAATTGTAATTTAGAATTATATATCACCTAGATTAACTCTTAAAAACCCTGTAATCTTTAATAATACAATATATTAGTCATCAAAACTCATACTAACAACATCCAAAAACTGACATTTATTATTTACTATCTAAAAAATATATTTACCTATGGAAGCATGATTTTATTTCTTAAATTTATGAAAATTTCTACCACTAGAATTCAATCCTATTGGAGGCTCATATAAAAATTATTAAAATACAAGATCATGGATAAAATCAGGGAGATTCATGTATTTACCATGATTTAAAATAATATAACTTCATGAATTTCTATCAAAAAATAGATAATTGTTATTGGATGATAGTTCAAGGGAAAATGAAATAATGATTCTAAATTGCCTCACACAAACCATTATTTTTATATTGTTAATGAGTATCAAATAAGATTTTCAAATTTTGATTGAATTAAGATAGATAAATTATAAACAACCTAAATAATGGTGGTTTCTATTTATAGTATAGTTTCATGAATACAGTTTTAGTATGCTTTCATTTATCTTGATATGGTATTAGGTGTTTCCTTATCCATCATCAAAATTGTGATAGTTTAGTTTAACCATGTAGAATTCCCTACGAGATCATTTTCTTCCAAAATCCTTCATTTACAATGTTCTAAAACAATTTCTTTTAGTTTTTCACAATACATTCCATATTTTATATTTAGATTTGATATGTTATATGATTTGAATCATGGAATACCAAGATAGATATGTGGATAAATGATGAATGAATATGATTTTTACAAATTTGTATCTAGGGAACCTAATGATTGTGATAATGCTTTATATAATAGTACATCTTTTCATTGGGATCACATTTCATAAAAATATTTTTCAAATTACTTCAAAATGTGTTACTTATTAGAAAAAATAATTTGTTATAGATAAATAGATTCATAATTATTATTACATTGATATCAATCTTTATACTAGAACTTTAATATTAAATGTATTCATGAGTGTAATACCGTCCTCAATGCTCTAATAATTAATTATTCTAATAAATAAACTTAGATGCATGTGAGAAGAATATATTAATCGTATCAAGTAGTTGAAATCATTTGATAACTTATTATTTAAGGAAAATTAATATGCTCTCATATATTTAATTTGAATCATAATGTTAATGACATTGATGATACACAAGTTTCAATTATATATTTATATGGTCATAGAATTCCTACAATGATCATTATTTAAAATTTAACAAAAAAAATTTATATGATTAAGAATTTTTTAATAATTGTTTTGATGTGTTGGGAAAAGAAAATCTAGTATAATTATTTTCATGTTATAATCTTGTTATAATAGTATAATTATTTAAAACATCAAATTGGATTAAGAAACATAAATGGGAATGTCTAAAAAATATTATTCTAGTACAAAATTAATGTATGTAAATATTATGTGAGCCTTTAGGAATGTTGTCTAATATTTACACATTGTGAAATTATCTAGGATACTTTATGAGTTATGGGAAACACTATTGATTGTGCGCAGCTAGTATAATTATTAGAGAAAACATTATTGCATTTAATGTTTATATATAGAAAATTTTATATTTTATAAATTTTTAAAATGTACATCACATACAGATAAAATAATAGATTTGATGAAGATTTTCATTTTTATTCAAGTGATAAATATAGGGCTACTGACTCATAATGATATTAATGAATTCTAAATTATATATTGTAATGAGATGAAATTTTTAAATATAATTTAGATCATTATAAAAAATTTTATAGTCATGTTGTATCTTAATTATGAAAATATAACATAATTATCAAAATTATTTTTTTTGAATCATTATGAGTCGATTTGTTTAATACATATGAAATATTTTTTCTCATATTCTACAATTTTATTTATATTATTACCCTAATAAAAGAATTATCTTGAAAAAAACTTTGTATAAAGTTGTTCAAAAATATATATGGAATGTGATCCTAACACCAATTAGTGACATATTTTAATGATTCAAATATATTTTTCATTATATTCAAAAAAACACATCTATGAAATATGAGAATTCAATATATTATATTATTTTTAAATATTTGAAATAAATAAAATATGTTTAATTTCCAAACAAGATGGTTTTTTTCATCATGTCCTAATATTCTATCAAGTGTATAGTTTCAATGATACTATTGGATGTATTTTTTTGGTGTCTTTATGATTAAAATAAAATGGATAATTGATTATTATATTTAATATAAAAATAAATTCTCATTTAATATCCTTAATGTGATTAGGATATAGTAAAAAAATTGAATCTTAAAGAGTACAATTTAGTTACTATAATTAAGTGACGATTAATTTACATCAAAAAGGTATATTTGGAAATATGTTAGTAAAAGAAAAAATTTTAGAGATATATTTTTTTTCATAATGTTTTAAATGAACATATATCAATTATATGTTCAAAGAATTAATACTATGATGATAACTAATAGTTATATATATATATATATATATAAATTATTATAATTAGAAAAAATGATGATGTGATGTTTAGATGTTTCAATACTATATTCAAGGAGTAAATCATTATAATTTTTCTTCCTATTACTCAGCATTATTTAAATTTTTTTGTTTCATATATTATTCTCAATAGTGAAATTTAGTAGGATTTTTTTATTATATGGACAAAAATAGATGTGTATTAAATAATATATATATATATATATATATATGTAATCAAATTAATAAAACCCAAAATTTTTTACAAACACAATTCTAGTCTAGGGGACTATAAATTTTTATTTTATTAGTTGGAAACATTTATCTATTATATATTATAAAATTAGTACGGTAATATATAATTTATCGTGATATATGAAATTTAAAAATCAATTTTCAAATCACATTCATTGGATATGTATATATTTTAAGTGGAAAATGAAAATTATATTCTTAATGTGTGGAATTTAGTAATGAATAATTAATTTCCATCATGGAGTATTATACACAATCAATAAATGAAAAGGATTAAATGAGTAGTATTTTATATAATGATTTGAAATATTCTGATATGGCACAAAAAGAGTTTTTTACTTTAGATTATCCCTCATGTATTCAATGAGGAGTGTTATAAATATTAATTTAGAAATAATATGGGTGCATGATTCATAGTTTTATTTTCCAATACATTATGATGGTTAGAAACCTAGAATAACATCAATTGTAATTTGAAAGAATTCATACACTTTCCATGCAGCTAGTATTATCTAGGAGTGGTTTGGTAAATTGTTGCCAATGTTTTCATTTGAGGATTAAAAAAACAAATATTATTTATCACATGATGAGTATAATATATTATCTATCAGTTTAGACAGAATAATGGAAAGTACGGTCATACCCAAAAATAATATGTCATGTTCTTATCAATTGGATTACGTTAATGTTATGTTCTCATTAATAAGGGTGAATTACAATTGATGTAATCATCGATCAAGTAAGTTTATGATTGGATAATTAAGAATATAATAGTAGAAATTATGGGATTTAAAACCATAATGTCCCATGATTACATGTATATTGGGGAAATGTTATATTCCTAAAAATCTATAATTTTGAGATACAATTTAAGGAAATGAGAATGAAATTTAATGTGTTTGAAAAAGGTCCATCGATAATAATTTATACCATCTTTAGCACTAATTTTTTTCGAGGAGATTTCCAATGCATTCATTAGTAAATAAGGGTTTATTATATTTTTAAATTCTACAAAGGCCCATGTATTATTATTTTTTATTTAATAGGATAAGTGATTTAGAAAACATAGAGAGCTTATCTAAATTTTTAATAGAGTTTTATCATTAAGGGTTTGGGATGGATATTGCCATGGTATTTCATATTATCTGATACATAGTGAGGTTGATAATAGAATTAAGAAATTGATTAGAAATATACTAAAGGGGGTTTGGATATTATTTAACAAGTTATTATATATTACAAAATTAAAGAGTAAATTACAAAAGGTTTATGGGACATTGGTGAAAGTGGGAGGTAAATGAGTTATGTCCAGAATATATATATATATATATATTTTGTGTATATGAAAAATGTATATTGAATAGTATAGATATTTCATAAGATAGTTTACATAGAAACTAAAGAATATTATATTTCAAAAATTGAAATTTCAATTAATATGATATATTGATATCATAGTAATCACCTTATCTAGTCATAATGTAATAAAATAGAAAAATAATAAAATAATCTCATTATTATAATGAAGAGTATTTTTTATAGTATTACTATTATAAAAAAATTATAAATAAAAGGAATCTCTAAAAAATCAACCCTCAAAAAAACCACATTACAATTTAATGTATTTGTTATGGTTCCTGAATATTAATCGTATAGATTTAATATTTTATGTATTTTAAATCCTTTTTCTAAGATATTTACAATGGATAGTCACGTCTACCAAATATATTTATTCCAAATTAACTATGTAATATTTAAAAATCTATGACAAATAACATATAAATATTTAATAAAAATTGAATAACAACACATTAAATACTAATAGTATTATGAAAAAATATTAAGTAAATTAATTCACATATAATACAAATAAATCTTATAAAAACAAACATAATAATAATGTAACCATGGAGGTGGGAGATGAAATTTATTATGGATAGAGAAATATCTTCACATGCCATGAGTATGAAATTATAAATAATCTATAATGTTCTCATATTGTTATGCATGTTATTAACATTGCTATTATTTTAACTTATTATACTCTAAATTAAATGTCTCTATAGTTGTCTCTTTATATATATTCCCTTACTCATAATATACAACATTGAAAAGTCATACATCATAATAACAGTTGAAGATATATTTTTTCATAGTTTTAATTCAATAGGAATTGTTCATCACCTATTATAAACCTATACCAATCACCCGAAGTTTTTCAAAACCAATCATCATCACTCATAGTTATTATTCCATATAATTAAATAACTAAAATGGTTCCATATCATCCAATACCTCTATATCACCATGAATTTCCTTCATGCAACAATAATATAACTCATTGGATTCATGAAAAAGAATAAATAAAAATTTGAAAACATAAAAAAATATTACATTTATTTTAAAAAATTAGTAAATATAAATAATAAACCTAAAATGTCAATGTTTTTAACAAAATATCTCAAATATTGTACATTATATTAACATAATCACATATAAATTACACATAATAATTGTTGGAACAATGGTTATTAAGTTAAATTTATTATACACATTTTTTATTTAATGTATATATAACTTAAATTATTATTTATTTTTATTAATTAGGAATGGTGTTCACTAAAAATGTGTCACAGAAAACTATGTGGGGTTTCATTTATCCCCCAATTATGTCATACTATATTTGATATCCTTTAGAATTAAGTGCCCAACAATGAAGTGGATAGTCCCTCCAATCCCTCTATAGGTATATATTTATGATGAAAACACACAGACAATTCAAAAATGGTAATTTTGTATTCTCTCGTTAAATATATATTATGGTTCTTTTTTAATAATTAGTTGAAATGGTCTTGCATGAAACCCACCTATGAATCCAATTTGTAGTGTCTCTTGCTTTCAAAACTAGGAGACAATATAACCAAAATATATTTAATAAAATATAAATTTATAAATTAAATTTTCTAAACATAAATTACAATTTTTTAAAAAATATATACTTTTATAAACCATGTGATGTCAAACATCACTAGGATGCAGAACTATCAAATTCATGGATTAAAAATAGATTCAACGAATATATCCATATAGTTTATTAAATATATATTAATTTTTTAAATAAAATAACATTTAATATCATAAGTAAAAAATTGAATGTATTAAATGAAAATTAAAAAAAAATCTAAAAAATTAACTCTAATGATGTTCTAAATCCTTAGATAGATTGTTTCCAATAATGAGTCCTAAAAACATAAACTTTTTCAGAGGATTTAACATCCCAATAACTTGTGCATTAATAACCCCTATACCGAATCAAAAAGAGGAATTCCCCTAGGTTTCACATCCTCAACCCAATTATGCATAATTTCATCAGACATATCGTGAGATAGTTATTGATTTATATAAATATATGACTAATAAAAAAGTGAATTAATATAAATACATGAATAAATGGATAAATAATAATAAAATGTTTTCTGAATAATTATAATATTATCATCATAATAGAAATTAGAATATAATATCATGTTCATGTTATTCATCTTAATATTGGTTTGTATAAATATTTTGAACTTTTTCATCAACATCATCCATTTTCATAACATCATTAACTTCACCAACTATTATAAAATCAAATTCTTTGATAGTTACATCAACCACAGTATCAACTTCATCAGAACAGAACTAAATATTGTTATATCTATATTTACCTATCATTGAGTAATAGGATTATTTAGATATATCTCTATAATATATATATTTTTCAACTCATTAAACCACTTATATTTTCAATAAACTAATTTGAATAAGTTTTAATTTCAATATTATTCAATCAATAATTCATATATAACATTAAAAAAGAATATTTTTCTTATAGACAATGATATTTTTTATGAGGTAACATAAATCATTATACAAAAAAAGATTAATTTAAATTTTAATTTCAATAATTCTAGGACATAGATGAATTTAAAACCCAAATCTAGAATAAAAAAATTAAATTTAATGTATGTTATGTAATTTTTTCACAAATAATATTACTGAATTCATTCATCTATCATGGAAAAAATGTCAACTTCAATTTCTCTGTGATATAACCTAATTAAATAAACCACATGAAATAGTGGGTTTTAGTATCAATTTAATTTCATGTGAAAAATTAATTTATAGCCACATATTAGTTGTCAAATTTTATGAATTTTTATGAAATTATACTTAGTATAGATAATTTATTGTCCATTATAATTCTACTTCATTATTTTAAAAAAAATTGAAGAGTTATTATTATTCTAAATAGAAAATAAATTTCATATGTATGGCCATAACCAACTTCCAACATATTATTATTTTAGACAATATCAAAACATAGCAACGAAGTTCCTCTAGATGTTTGAATGTAATATTTGTGGAATTTTCTTCTTTATATGATCATAAATAAATCTGGATAATGATTAATTAAATTATTCTTATTATAAAACATTTCAAAAAAATTCATGAGATATAACTTGTGGTATCTGAATCATATAATTTCATAAAAATGGAGTGGAATCATCTCTCTAATGATTTTTATCTAAGATACATCATTCATGTTCACTACTAAATAAAATTCCATGTTATTAAACCCGGTTAACAAATAATTTCCTTTACTATCATTGTTTCATTAATTATTACCCATTCTATAATGTTTTGATTAATATTTTGATTAAAATTTCTAACATCCAATTTTTGATATTTCCACCAATATATATTTTTTGGTAATTTACCCCTATCTGAATGAGTTTCTATGTATCAACATCAATACATTTTTAATGAATATCACATACTTTTTATTTCCATTGTAACTATATAGGACCTCAAAATTGTTTTCATAAATAAAATCTAACCATAAAATTTCCATTGAATGAAAGAAGGATAATTGAAATATATTTTCTATTTTCTATCAAATAACCCCAATATAAACATAAAACTTCTTTAATTTCTAATGTTCTGATGTTGTAAGAAACATTTCCTAAAAAAATATGATATATTATAAAGAAATCCTAAATTAATGAATTAAATACCCCTTTTAGACCTATAGATATAAATAATTTTATGTTGATATGAAAATCACGACTTTTTAACTTAATAAAATGACCATTTCTTGAATAATTATGAAACATTAAAATAATATTCATATATTAAGATCAAATTTATAATAAAATAGTTGAATAATAAATTAAATTTAGTTAAATGTATATAAACTAAATTTTTCTTCAATTAATTACGTGAATTAGACTTTTCATATAACTCAAAATTTGAACCACGGAATAATTGGGTGACATTGTATCATTCCAAAAAATATATCTGCAGCATGTCCTTTTATATAAAACACTATATAGAATATGTTAACATATTTTTATTAGAAATTTCAATTACATATTCAATTAAATAATGAAACATTCATTTCCTAAAAGTAAATCCTTATTTCCCATATATTTCTAATTTTGTTGATTAAATTCATGTCTTGTGAAGGTGTGTGGGCCAAGAGAAGAATTTTAGAAGATTGAGATAGTTTTTAATTATAATAAATGTGGGTCTCCATCACATGAGACATAATAACACAATAGAATGTTGGTTTCACCATAGTGATATTGTGAAATATTGGCCTTACTGCAGAGCTAAAGGAAGCTATTGATGATATTAGATGTGGTTTATAGTGTAATAACCTATAATTAATTTTAGATATAAATCTTTTATAGCTCTCCATTATTAAATGATCTATAATACACTATGGTGGATCACTCATAGTTTACCCTTATGACATGGTGTAATATCAAGTGTTGTTGTGGTATTCCTCTTGTCCATCCATCTTCCATAGTGTTATGTCGTTTTTTCCTTTGTGTATTTATTCACTAACAATCCTTCACTGTTATTTTATCATATGTTTTAGTTTATGAATCTAGTACACCATTGTACCAAAGATCTCTACAAACACCATGGTACCTTCCAAAATCCTAGGCTGTCACGTTCGTTTTTGGATATTAAAATGTGAATTTATCATACTTCTAACTGGACTTGAATAATTCTGTTAATGTTAATAAACGATCGGTAAGAATCGATTTTACCATTTACCTAATTTCTATTTTCCTTTATTTAGTTCCACAAAATAATTGATTAGAATATACATTATGTGTTATTGGTGTAAGAAGCATTCGATAGGCATGTGGGTGAGATTTAGGTGATGAATCATTTAATGAATGATGAAATCTACATAGAAAATTTTATGGTAGTGTGGTTTTACCTATTAGGGTGTTTTAATATATAGAGATAAAATATAATTAATTATATTTTATATTTGATAATAATTTGTTTCATTTAAAATATGTGGATGTGTCTATATCATGTATGACTCACTGTGATATTTAATGTCATGAGTATTTCAAGAGTTTATTATTTCATTATTATATTATGGTCACATGTTGGTATGTCAATCTACTATATTCACATTATTGTATTATTTACACGGCTAGAATGATTTAATATTTTTGTGTGTTACCATAACGTCGCATTTTTTATTGTCTCTTGAGACAAGTAGACCGTCATGTGAAATTTATCCTTTAGAGGGGGGGGGGGTTTACTAAATGTGATGAAGAACATGATGGAAATGTGCATTATATAGGTGCATGATGGTCTATAATAATGTCCTATTATAGGTCTAGGATATAGAGTTAATAAGGACTAATTTGATTTATTACATTATGATATTCGCTCTCTTAGGACCCAACCCCACACAATGATGGTGTATGATGGTCTGGGGGCCCAGATATTTATGGAGCGATGATATGATGGTCGAGGGTAAAAATATGAGTTGATGCCTTATGACCACTGGGGGAGAATTTATTAGAAATTTAAATTTCTCACATTTCCAATATGTGAAATATTTTCTAAATGATCCTGTCTAGGTATAACTGGGGTTTTATAGAGGCTTAGTTAACATATGAACTCTTGGTATTAGATAGTATGAAAATATACTTTTTCAATATTACATATCATTTTGAAATATACTTTTTATAACTTAGAACGCATGGTCATGGATTCATTGGTGTTTTCTTACAGAGACTTGTACTCAAAACATACTAGATAATTTTTTTTGTTTTTGTATATTTCGTTATTAGGTACTCATCAAAGGGAAATAACCAAATTGTTGGTGGATGAATGATGTAGAATATATAAATAATAAAACCAAAATATCCTCAAGGGGACCATTTATTTATTTATTTATTTTTTATTTTCCCTTTTTCATAGTCTTGATTGGATTTCCACTTTGGGAGCTTCGTTGTAATTAAACGAGATAAATTACAATTTTATTATTTAGTTTCTCCATGTTTAGATGAGGTTTTAATTATATTATTTTGGGATTAATTATTAATACTATTTCATTATATGGAATTTATAGTATCCCAATTGGTGGAATCAGACACTGAAAATAAGTTGGAAACGTGTCGCATATAGGGAGGCACACATCAGATTATGATGAATTAAGGATCAGACCTGATCGATTGGGTCAGGGTGATACAAAATGATATCATAGGTCTTTGAATCAATAAATATTTTCTTATATTTTCCTTTATTGTAGAAATTATTAATAGGATATAAGATAGTTGGGACTTGGTAAGGGTAATAGAGACTATGCATGGTCTCTATTATATTATGGAAATAGAAGTTTCCATAATATGGGGTAATTTTTTCTATTATTTTGACATTTATTTATTTTTATAATGTTTATATGTTGTTTATGATTTTTTATTTTTTTTATTATATTATATCAAGGAACATTGGATCACATGCAACGTAAATAGCTACGGTTGGAAATCATAGTAGTTCCTTAATAAAATCCCTTTATCTGTGTTTTCTGGTCTTGATATATTCTCTTCATGAGATATTTCTATATCTTCATTCTGTTATGATATATGATTAATGGAATTAAATATTTGAATAAGGAATGATGTTTTCTTAGTATATATATGATAATCATGACTAACATGCATGGACAATGACCTGTGTTTCTATTACTTGGGGTATATTTTTGTTTTATGGGTACAATCTTATAAGATCTGTGTATGTTGCCATTGACGTGAAATTTTCAGTTTATATTCCTAATATTCAACTATATAAAAATCAATTTTCCTCATGGATGATTGGTAGGATAAAAAAACGAAGAAGGAGGGTTGCCCTGAGAACTCTGCCACATCATACATTGTAGTTCATGTTGTAGTCATACTCTATCTGCTACTGAGATCTTTGGTAGACTATGTTTGGGATTTAAAGCACCATTATCCTCAATTTTTTTGTGAAGTAGTAAAACATATTATTCTATTGATTTTGTTTACATCGTCAAGGGAGTCTTAGATCTCATTTACATGTGGTCATGTAGGACGTTATAGAATCCACAGTTCATGAAACATGGACCCAGTGTGTGTCAAGGGGAGGCATGGGTCTGAATAGATAACAAGAGGGCCTCTAATGAGAGGCACATATAATCCATTTCATTGGATAGTTCTTTATAAAATATTTAATGTTGAACAACTATAGGATTTCATGGAGATACAATAGGGAACTATGGTAGTATCTCCCTACTCCACTTATTTAATTGATATTCAATAAATTTATCCACTTCTCACTTTTATTGAATCTCTGAATGCCTCAATGTTCAAGATCACGTTTCGTAGTAAATTTTAAAACAAATTTCAGATCATTGGCATTTATTTATACCTATTTTGATGAAAAATGCTCTAACTATCAATAATAGCATGTATGGTAGTTGGAAACTTCGTCTTCCCCTACCCTTCATTCCTCATTTAGATGGGCCTCCTACTAAATACATGAGTAACAAATCTGATTGTTGGAAAAGGAAGACCAATGATTAATTACATAGTATTAGTATATATGTTGAGTAGATAATGTATTATTTTTCTCTTATGGAAGTTCCCCATATATTAACATTGAAATAGATAGATATTACTATAGGACCATCCCGAAACCATATTGAACATTTCAATAGTGTGAAATGTAGGTCCACGTCCACTATTTTTTCCATGATCATTGAGTATCTGTTTCTATAAATGTGGTGGATAGAAATGGATTTTGACTCAAGGAGTATAGCATGAGCTCTCAATAGGTGATCTACATTGTATATCCAAATTAGAGATATATACATGGATAGATACAAGACTTTTTTAAAAATGTTATTATTCTCTAGTAGATCGTGGAGATGGAATATCTACTTTTTTAGGTACAGTTCTGATAAAACAATAATTTTGCAATTTTTATGCTTGATAAATAATGTTTTTATTAGTTCATATTTTTAGTATTGTGTGTTTAATTTGACCAATATTTCATGTTATCCTCTAGGTTATTATAACTTCATACACCTTTTCGAATGAGAATGTACCATCATTATCAATACCAAAATATTCCTGTACTCATCACTAGCTATGTAAATGTGTTGGAATTAATTATTATAGATATATTTTATTTTTATTTAATTCATTATATTGGTATCACTACCCAATATCTGAGTTCATAATGATTGTTATCAGATATATATTCCATTATCATCACTAAAGAGAATTTTTATCTAGATGTCCAAAGTGTAGGAATTGGGATAAATTAAAGATTTTGCATACAAATGTTAGATTAGGAAATTCATGGAATTGATCAAACACTGTTCTCTTTCAAAGTGTCATAAAAATCACCCCACTAAAAATGGGCTATTTCCACGGTACAAAACAATGGAAACATGACCCAAAACCATGGTCATAGCATATAACCATGGTTTTCCCAACTGTGTGTGATATCATTATGGAAGTATAACTTTAAATATGGCCATGGTTTTAACCGAGGCAATAGGTGGCCTAGTGCCACAATTTTGAAAACCGTGACCATATGTGTCTCTGTTATAAACTGTGGCAGATGACCTTTGGCCACAATTTTAATATTGGAAATATGTGGCCTATTTTCACAGTGGTAACTCTGGATATAGCCCTTGAAAACTGTGGCAATAGGGGGGCTATTACCACAGCTAAAACCCTGGCTATAGCCCTAGAAAACCATGGTAATGGCCAAAAAATATTGTGGGCCAAGACGGATTTGATCCCAGCACTTTCCTTTCTTGTTTCAGTGACCTAACCACTACACCACCAATTATTTTGTGTGTGTGTATATATATATTATGTTATATATATTATTAATAACTATGATAGAATCCTGAAAAACATGGAAATAGTTTTTCCAACCATTTTTTTGGTGGGAATGATTTTCACCCCCACATGGGTGGGAGAACGATAGCCACCATTTTCAAAATCGTGGCAATAGTCCTTTGAAAAAAGGTCTATAGACAGAATTTTGAAAACCTCAGCTATATGTTACATAATTCTGGCTAAAGGTTTGATCTATATCAATGCTATTTAAAACCATGGCTATATGTAATGAAAAAATACCTATAGCCATGGTTTTAAAACTATGGATGTAGGCCACATAACCATGGTTGTAGCCACCTACAACCACGATTTTAAAACTATGGTTGTAGGATTGTGGTCATAGCCTATTTTTCTAGTAGTGTCGCACATAATTCTTCCACCGATAATGTAACTCTGTAAAAATTAAATTGGCAATGAATTCATTGGTATTCCACCAAATATAGGTGTTTTATTTGAGATATAGCTCTTCCTAGTAATGCTACACATTACTATATGCAAGTAACAAATGGTTATAATTGACCTGAAGTATCAAAAGTTTAATATATATATCTCAGAGATGAAGGGATTTATCATACTATGTAATTAACCATGGGGTTAACCTGCGTTGTTTTCTATGAATGATGATGGTATTTTAAAAATATTTTTTATTACTGAATATTAATGGAGGTAATGGTGAAGAGAAAATTTATGATTCTTAATATTGAAAACATTATGGATCAGTTATGGGGAGCCTTATTCTTTTCTAATATTGATAATAGGTAAGGATATCCAAGAATGATTTAGATATGACATCATTTTAAAGACTACATTTCACATTTGGTATGGAATGTTCAAGTGTATGGTTATGCCATTTTTAAATACAAACATAGTTATAGTTTTCATATCCCTCTTGAATAAGACCATCAACCCTATAATCATTCATCAAGATTTTACTTAATGGAATACTCATCTAATCATTGAAACTAGAGCATTATACTACGAACATCGATGAATTCCTAAGTACACAATATTGACATCAATGTTAAGCTATGATTTTAATGTGATACTATATGATTTTTAGGTGATTTTCATTGGAAATGAGGTATCTAATATGGTAATATGCATGGACCTAGATAAGGTGGATAAATTCATGTCCTAGATATGTCCCCATAGCTTGTTCATGAATAGAATCATTATGGGGTTTTATTATATTACAGATACATTATATAATATATATCATGAATGACATCTCTAATTAAAATGATGATTAACCAAGGACTAAAATTATAATTAATGGACTTGGGTAATGTTGAATTTGGAAATTTGATGTGGAGGTTGATTATAACTCCCTTACTGATACTCTTAGAGGATTTTATTTGATATAAACTGTACTATGATGCATTTCATGTTGGTTTGGGAGAATTTATTAGGTATAAATATCATGTAGAAACATATTTGTTATATAATATATGATCCAACAAGTGGAAGTACCCTACACAGGGCTGGATGTTTTGGGATATGATTTATTCTACGAAGAATAGCTGAAAATATCTCTTCAATGAGAAGTTTATTTTCTACATTATCCATAGTAACCATTGTAATATCTTCACCATGAATAATATAAATAAATTTCAGAGGTGTTGGATAGATTATTTTTTGATTTTAGACATCTAGATATCTTATGCACAAAGGATGATTAACTTTATTATAGAAACTCTTACCCATTCATTATATGATCATTATGATCATCATGAGAGGAATTCAGTGGAGTAGTGGTACGTGATGATATTTTTAGTTGACAATATTATATAAGAATCTAGAGGATAGTGAAACCTAACTTGTGATAGCATGGTGGTCAAATAATCTCAAGTGGAGTTGGTGAAGGATAGTCATGAGTGAAACCCATTGTAAATTGTGTTGTGGGAACAACTAGCTGCAGGTGACTTGATACCATGGCAGACATTGGTTGATGATTATGTGATCTTTAAGGATGAGAGTGTGTTATTCCTTGTATCTATTATAGAGGAAATTACGAAATATGTTAATACCTCATGATTTTATGTACACTATGGACAGACAAATATGTACCATTACCTTATGAAATAGTTTGGGTGGAGATTCATAAAGATGGGCATAATGGGGATTGTGTCTTGTTGCCTCACCTACTAGAGGAGAATGGCCATGAACCTTATTCCTAGTTGGATGATACAATGACATCTATTTCCCATGTGGAAGTGGGTGGGGATTTGTATGGTCATTTGGGAGGGGCTACCTAGGGTCTTAATGATTCAATATTCTATATTCATTTTTATTTTTCAGTAAATTAAAATTTATGACATTTTACTAATCCACGTGAATCACTTAGTAGATTAAATAGGATATTTTTTTAAAGATATAATTTTATTACAATTAGTTCTAGTGATATTTTTTGGATAGTGACACATGCTATAGATCATAGATTATTATAGGATTTCAAAAATACATATAAATTAAATTGATTTTCAACAAGGTGTACTGTCCTTATCCAGAAAAACAATGAGAGAGGGTGATATACATATTTGAGGATGTGTTCTTTCCTAGTGTACTATAATTTAGTGGATCTTGTTATGAACATCTATCCATGGATGATTTCACATACAAAAATAGTTACCAATACATATTTCAAATTGATCATAATCGGGATATTTACAAGAGTTCATATCATTTATTACTCTTCTAGAATTATATGGTTTAATAACATCAAGAGTTCCTAGTTTTGTTTCGGGGTGCTCCAAGATAGTGTAGCTAGTTTAGAAGATATTGATCAACACTCAAAAAAATAATAGATCATATTTCAAATATTAGAGGATACCATTGGAATTCAATGTGTGATATCATGTTTTCTTGAGAGTGACTTATTTTATTTTCCATAGATTTTATTTGAATCAATAAAAGATATCACAATGTTTAGTTTTATACTTTATGATCACTAATTGGGTTGGTATGTTGGAGTTCCATTAGGATTTTGTTTCTCACAACCGATTAATGATCAAAATGTTGCATATTATATATATCCAAAGGTACATAGAAGATCTTATGCATGTAATTAACTGTGAGTGTATAAAATAAAATATTGATATATATAATGAGATGTGTATTGTGATCATTGGGTACCAGTGTAGAATATTCCTTGTGGGATGTTAGTGACACATTTTTGGATCCTTTTGAGGTATATATAGATCATATATGAGTACTAGGACTGGGAGTAAGTTGTTAAAGTTATGTGGAATACTTTAGGTTATAATTAAGATTGTGGATTATATGTGAGGATGGTAAATAATTAAATGTGGATAATTATAAAACCCTAAATCATTTCTTCCTTGATTAGATGAATTTTCCCGTCATTTCCACAATTTTCATTTATCAGTCTTGGTTAGTGAAGTTATTTAGGCCATGATAATGACTATGGAATCCTAGAAGGTATTTTTATTACCAATATATGTTTATTTATATCATATCACAAATAAAAATTCCGTATTTGTTTGTCTACACTATAATTAAATTTTGGAATGGAAGCTACACTAAAAAGCCAAAGGATGTGTTGCATTGATGATGGTTAATAAGGATTATTCTGTCATAATCCCTACTACACTATAGATATAGAACATAAAAAATTACATATTACATAGTAGTAATGTGTATAAAACGGTGATCATATGAAAATGAAACCAAGTTCTATTTTTTACACCCAGTGCGCATATGTTCCTTTTCCAGTACAACGTTGCACCTTGGTGTTTCAAACTACATCATAGTGGTTTTCATGAAAACCACTCCTTATACATTTTGTTTCACCATATATCATCATATAAACACACATACCTGGTGACTATTTCTTTATTATGTTTGGATACATCATGAACTATAGGAATAATTGTTTTTTTTATGTTTGTTCGGATAACATCCTTCTTAATATTCCAACATGACATGAAGAATTCTGTTGAGGGTGTACAACTAAGGGATAGATAATGTTATTCCCATTTTATTATTCCACTTTTAATTCCTATAAACCCATTTCATTTTGGAGTGGAAGTAGTTCTAGGGGTTGTTTTTGTGGGATGCATATAGTAGGTGTTTGAATGTGATTTAGGTGACAACCCCATTGATGATCCTTGAGGTCGACGCTGGAAACATTTTCATTAAAACTTACATTACTATTAGAGAATTTAAAAGGAACATTTCCATTATATAATATTTTTTTAATAATTAATAATAATAATTCTTCAGATAACATGTGGGTATGTGTGTAACCTGTGGGACCTAATACTATATTTGATTCCATTAGTATTTCTAGAGTACATTTTTTCCATATGTGATAATAATCATATTATTTGTTATGTTACATGTATATTCTCATAATGATATTTCTATTCATCCTTATATGATTTTACATGTCAGTCGGTTTCCTAAATTTGAGGTTATTATTGGTACTTAACGTAAGAAGCAAATCATGTGATGTTTATCCCTTATAGGAGGATTTTGCATGTCTTCTGACAAAAAAGACGAGGGAACACAATACCAGGAAAGGGAATTATGCAATGGTGTCCTAACCCATGGTATAGAAGTTATTTTATAGTATGGGGGGCTATCATGAGGTAGAATGTTATGATATTTAGGGTATGAGGTCTTAATATGAGGTATATATTGTTTATTATAGTCTATGGCTGTTACCATTGATAGGGGATGGATATTCTAGTTTGAGGTAATAAATTAATTGGAGGCATTGATACAACTATGAGATATGTTATGAACCTTGTGGCATATTAATTCTCACTTTGACATTCCAAGATTATCTATCTAGAATGGAGACAAAGTAGTTATGACTAGGGGTTTATGGTGGTTTTTTTAGAACATGACCTCACAACCATTGATTGTATGATTTTTGGATTATAAATTTTTTTAGATTAAGTAATATTCTTTTTATACATGATTGTATGTGGTTAATGATGCATTAGTGGTGTCCAATTGAGTCTTGTAAACAAAAACTAATCGTACATTTGGGTAAGATAGTATATTTTATTATTAGAGGCTCGATGAAGGTAAAATGTTGTTTAGTGGATGGCTAAGTAGAGGAGAACATATCATCCAAAAGTATAAGATAGGCTCTAAGAGAATATATTGTTTTATTTAATTAATTATCAGTATCCTAAAATATTGAATGGCTTGAAACTTTAGGTTACACTTATTACCATTTTGACATGCATTCCCATTGTATTTTTTAGCCTCTTCATGTTTATTATAATTATATAATTTATTGTGATATAATATTGATCAAATGACATGACATTCACGGAATAGACTTCCCACTAGAGGAATTAGACCATTTCTATTAGCCAACTGTTTCTTGCATATCAGGAGGAATTCCTGAGATCATATAGAATTTAGGCTCTAAAATTATTTTTCAAGTATGGGTGTTATGTCTTCTATTTCGAAAATTAATAAATACGTAGAATATAGAAAATAATAAAAAATAATTTACTTTTCCCAATTATGATCTCCCCCAATACCTTTATATTTATTTAATTTAACATTTTAAAAAAAAAATTGTCACTTATTTGATAGATGATATTTTTCATCTATGTACCTAAACACTATTTTGTGTTTTTCTCCATCAATTATAAAATTTTAGAAAAAATTATTCCTCGGTAAATGGTTTTTAGATAGAAGAAGTAAAAAAATTTTCTTCTATTGGCATGAATGATTCATTTATTATCCACTATACTGAAAAAAAGGATTTAAGAACATGTATTCTCCATATATAGGAAAAAATAAATTTAGAGAGATAACTAATTTCCACATTAATATGGATCATAATTTTTTATTATATGGTATAAATACATCATTCATTTTTACAAAATCATTCAATAACCAATTCGACTCCTCATCCAATGGTGAAAGATAAATAGAATCATAATTTATATGATGTCCAAGAATTAATTACAATAAATACAGACATGATTCCTTCATAATAATATAAGGAGGTGGGTTTTATGGAGTAATGAAAATAGGTAAATGTGAATATTGACTATCATAAGAACCGAAGGGACAAAAACAATCAACAAAAAACAAATATAGAACATTAAATGGTTTTGATGTAAAATATGGATTCAAGTAATCAATGTTCTTCCCTGAATTACCATCAAAGGTATTTTATTTCAAATTAAAACATCTATTTAATAGAAATATGTATTTTTATTATTACTTAATGAATCAAAATAATATATTTATTTCTTAAAATTATTATTCTGAATACTAAATTAATTTTTCGTTTTTCATAAAAATATTAATTTTGTTAACTTATACATTTTTGAATTTATTATGTTTTAAATAATAGTATAATATGTTTTTACAATTTTTATTACTGTTTATTCAATTAAGAAATTATAATGTCAAAGAAATATTTAAATAATTTTTTTTAATGTTCAATTTTAGTTGATTTGTTTTTTATTACTTTTAATTAAATGTACATATTTTATATTTTTTATTGATAATGTATATTTTATATTAACGGTGTTTTTCAATGTTTTTACTAATAATAATAATTATATATATAATAAAAATATATTATTATTCATAAACTGAAATATCAACTTAGTATTACTTGAAAATTATATTTTTTTAATTATTGTGATTTTTTATATTATAGAATGTAATTTAAAAATTTTTATATTATTTATCTTATTTTTTATTACTTTATAATAACAATAAATTATATAGCTGTCCACAAGGGCTAGTTAAAATTATAATATTTGTTTATAATTTTTCAATTTCATATTATTTTGTTAATTCATTAATTTAATAAATTTTTTTAAAAAATAATTTTATTTTTAATTTACATTTTTTTATAATTTGTTTTAATAATATTTATCTTTTAAATTATTTGAATTTATATATATATTATTAATTTAAAATATTTTGTATTATTGTATAATTATTTGACATTAATTATATAGTGTTTAAGTAATTATAAAATACTTTATATACTTTACAACAATTTTTTATATATTTTTAATATAAGAACTTTTAAATAAATTTTCATTTTTTCATTTCTTAATTATTGATTTTATTTTAACAAATTTTTTTAGATATGGTAATGAAATGTAACATACAACATTACTATTCCTCATAAATTAAAATATCTATTTAGTCATGAAAAATCACTAGATTTTCTAAATTGTAATAATTTTTTTATATATACATTAGAAACTATAATAAACTAAACTAATAATAATAGTTATTAAACAAAAACAATAAATATGATATAAAACATAATAAATTTTCGTTATATATTTTATATTATTTTATATTTTCAATTCTATATGATTAATTTAGTAAAACCTATTAAATTTAAATTTAAATTTAAATTTATTTGTTATAGTTAATTTTTCATAAAGATTACTAAATTCATAAAATAGATATAATCTAATTAAAAATCATTTATAAATTTAAAAAATATATAAAAAATGTATGTTTTTTATTTCTAAAATAATAATTTAGAATACATCACCTTGATTTATAAAAGAAATCCAAAAATTTGGTCTCTAAGGGTAGGTCAGTTGAAAAACCAGTTTCCATATCTTTGAGAGACCTATTTCTGAGTGTCAATGATAGAATTCAGACAATGTCTTACTATGGAAGGGTTTGGTGTTCTTTTGTATATTTTATTTTTTTCATCAAACGTTTACGATGAAAAGATATGTTTAAAAATATGCTATGGTTACTAATATGAAATGGAAATTAATAAAGAAAATGTTTACAAGTAATGGGTATTTACGATGAATGATGAATACCTTGAAATTGGTTTCTCCAATTTTTTAAATTTTGTATATAAAAAATATTATTTTGAAAAAAATAAACTCATCAGAAATAACCATTCACAATATAGAATGACTTATAGAATAACTATTTATGGTAGAATACTTTCGTTATCATAAACATCTATTGCACGTACCAAACTATATAATTTCATAAAAAAATAACCTTTCTATAGATAATTATTGAAGTAATATTTTGTTCATTTCAAATAATTGTTACTTTCATCAACATTCATAATTTCATTGAAAATAGATCAAAACCATATAAACTATTATTAATATAATTAAATATTTCATGAATAGTACATCTAATTGTTATAGATTGTTCTTTCACACCAAATGTGTTTTTGGAAATCATTTTCCCTTCTCAGATGTTCATAGAAAATAATATTTATAGTGAACAATTATTCTTTTAAAACAAAAAAATATTTCCCATCACATTTTTGAGATAGAAGTATGGGATATTACAAAAAAGAATTTTTTTATTTCTTGGGAATCATGATTCATATATAATAAAAATATATCTTTCAATCATTTATTCAATCATATTTTATGATCCAAAATGCATTTTATGATTGATCGTGGTATTGTAAAGATATGAGATTAATGTTCCGATATTTTCTACATGGGATATCATTTATACATGTAACACATGGGAGAATCCAAATAACATTATATGTGTAAGACAATGACTATTAAACTAAGTAAAACTATTTTATTTATGGTATGATATAATTAATACATATAATTTTATTGAGTTCTATATAAGTAGGCCATAAAATTGAGATGCTCTACTTTGAGGTTTCCTATGATTTGTTTTGATCCACCCTTCGAAAGAAATTTCTCCCACTTTTTTTACCTTTTATGGTAATATCAAACCCTCTGACCTTGTAAGTTCCCATTAATTCATTGTGGGACTCAGTTATTATAGGAATACTCCATTGAGTAGTTATTCCTTTGGAAATTTATCCATGATTTTCATCAACCATAGGTTATTTAGAAGGATGCATGTCCTTTTATGAATAATGGTACTCATTATATTAATATATATATATATTTCTGTGTGTGTGTGTGAGTGGGTGTGGATTTATTTTTCAATATTCTCAAAAGATTGGAATTTTTTCATTTGAAACCAGTCACTAATAAATAATAGAAAAATTAACTAAACCAATTTTTTAAATTCAAACTATTGAAAGACTCTTATAAAACCCATAAGTAATATTTACCTTGCTAATTTCTTATATACAATAGTGATATGTATACTAAAAAGTATATTTATAATGATAATAAAATACTACGTTGATCATCCTTAATTTTTAAATATCAGTATTATTATTAATACATGATGAATTAATATGATTTCTCATTAATAGATAATGGATGTTACCACATTAATAACTATTTTAATCGCTATTTAAAATGAAAATGAACCGTTTTTCTTACTATTAAAATCTAACTGGATAATTATTCCCAAAAAAATCACATAATGTCAGTCAACATTAATTTTTCCCCTAGGATTTCTATCCCACATAACCATTAAAATTATAACTAAATAAATAAAACAGAGTCAAAATAAAAAATTTTACATTCTCTATATTAGAATGTATGATTTTCATCAATAAATTCTATTAAATTTATGGGTTTTTTACCATTAAATGATTATATGTAGTGGAATACAACCCAAACATAGGTAGTTCTATCATTAAGAATCAATTTGTAAATAATAAAAAACAAGATTCTACATCTACCTCAGGGAAGGATAATTTATGACAATGATCATGAAGTAGTAAAAAACTATCATACCTCTCAGGAGGAGCACATGGAAATGAACCTGTGATCAAATTACGTGGATAAAAATTCATTAAAGGTTTATAGATAATTTTTTCTCTAATTATGAATTGCAGTATTAGAATATGAGAAAATTGATAGGCATGAAAAAATACTTTTCACACAACATGACAGATCGCATCACATTATCTATCCATTTAATACATGTTTCATTAAATGAAATGTGTAATCCCAATTTATATGTCATTAAAAATTTATTCCCATTATCATTAATTCACTGAATTACATCTAATGAATATTCAAGAAATTTATTCCATAAATAATTGAATATATGTAATGAAACTATGCGAATGATATGTGAAGATGAATAATCTATATTGAATTTCGTTATTTTAGTTCATATACACCATTCTCCCAATTGTAAAAAAATCCATTAGGACATAATTGATATTATTAAATCTCTTTTCCAATTTATACAAACTCTTTTGGATGTGGTTTTAGTCAAACTCTCTTCATTTGGAATCAGTACATTTTCAAAAAATTTATACACATAAAATGGCTGAAAAATGTTACCATATAGGCAATTTAATGATTGAATATAACTATAAAAGATATATTATATCGATAAAATAAAATATAGTTTCTTCAAAAAACCAATACTGCTACTCATGTTTCTGCGGGGCCTAGTTTATCTCTAATAAACAAACTCATATCTCTATTTAACCATGTCCACTAAATTTTATATCACATATATCATATGTATATTTTATATTCCTATTTTCCAACACTTTTAGTGACCATAAGTCATCGAACATGTTAATTTAGTTATAGATTCTCATCATTTTCATGATCTTCCAATAAACAATGTCCTTGTTGATGAATACAACATGTGTCATTAATATATTAGATAAGCGCATACCGTATCACCTATTCAATTTGTTGAAAAAATCATAGTTGGAACAAAAAAAACATTCCCCTAATAGTTATCTTTATATTTCAATCATGGGATTGATGTGTTTTCATTTCCTAGAATTGGTTTAATCCTAACATAGATTCTCTCTGACCCACAACATGATTTTCATCATACCCAACCACCCTATAAAAGAAATAATAATATGATGACTTATTTAAGTTTTGTATCAATGTATGAATGTTATTATGATAGGTATATTTCTATCCTCATTTATGAACGGTTGATATTATTCATATATTCGTAATTATATCATTCACCAATCGATATTGGTAGAGGTATAATTCAGTTGAGAAGCCCATGCAATATGTTTCTACATATTACTTCAAGAATCTATTACTTAAAATATCATATACAATCGTTTGTAATGGGATATTGGAATATATTCAAGAAAACCATTAAAGATCATCCCAACAAAAAATAATACATCATGATCATTGGTTAGGGACAACTCAATGTTTTTACATTTTAGGGATATTTATCATTCATCAATTTAAGTGATGTGAATCATGGAACACATGAATGATTAGTAAATACATATTGATTTTATTATAAGTACATGATTTTTTAAAAACAATAAAATGAAATTTCATATAGAGGTATAACATCACCTTGTTTTGGTTTTTGTGTTAAAGGGTTCATTTTATTAATATTACAAATATATAAAATTTATTTCCTACTCCTTTGGGACCATCTGATAAAATACAGAAATTAATATCTTAGTAAGTATCATTTCTGATGAAATAATGTTTGACTAATGTTTGGACCTAGGAATCATATTTCTTATGTTCAATTATTTGAACTTATATAAAATTTTAATTACTTCATAACAAACAAATAGAGTAATGTTATATTCTTTTGTCCACTTATAACACATTCTATGTATATCATCACCATAATCGGTACATGTTCCATACATAATTTTAATGAATTGTTTTGTAAATAATGTATCATTTTTACATTATATATATGGCCCCAGCCTTAAACCTTAATTAATCTTGAGTTATTACAAGATTACAGAATGAGGATCTTTTCGGGTTTAGTGTTTTAGAGAATTAGAACATAAAACTTGCATTACATTCCACATATAAACAAAGTGGTTACATAAAGATAGTATTCATTTTTCCCATCAATGGAAACATATTTAAAATAAAACATGGATTCATTCTTGAAACTTCCTTGACACTATCATCATATCATATACCTTTCCCTTGACCTGTGAAAAACATTTCAAAAAAACATGGGATGAGCATAAACAGCTCAGTAAGGGATATAAAAATATATGGAAAGGAAACATGGGTACATATATACAAAAGAATAAAATCATACTTTACCCATAAAACATAAGCACTTTAACATACCTCATCAAATCATTAATAAATCATAGAAATCATAAGACATAAAGGTAACTTGAGGCATTCATAACATTCCTACGTAGGGAGTAAACCTCTTGGTTACGTTTAGAATACCCATCATAGTATATTCCATAAATCTATTCGGGGAAACCATAATGTTTCACTCCTTCACGTTACCCAATGCATTGGAGAGCTATATCGGGCTCACCCGCCCTTAGTTTATCACGAAACCACCCATCTTCATAATAATTCCCAAGATCCTCAACATAATCGTATCACATAGAACATGCATAAAAGAAACATAGCATTTCCACTTTTCAATCACAAGATATCAATACAACACATTAATATAAAAACATTATGAAAACCATTTTCAATACCAAAATAAAAGAAAAGTAAAACATGATATTTATTTTTCTTTTAAAAAGAAGGTATGGCTTGTAGAGGAAGCCGAAACTCAAATAATGGTCACTGCAGCGGAGAAGTCCTTGTCGCCACATATGTACGACAAAACATTCCCTTTTTTCATTTAGTAAAATGCTTCGTATAAAAAATATTCCTTTTGGATAAACGTAAAAGTCAAAGGGGTTTATACACCGTATAAAAGAAGGTTGAGTATAAAACAAAATATGCCTCAATGAAAGGAGATTGAGACGAAGTCCCATACCTCGGGTCCGACTTGACTCAGTCGTTCTTTAATATCCTGAATAATAAACTTCAGTTAATTTATACTTTCTTAAGAACCTTTTATTAAGTTAATTATTCCTTTTAAATCACTTATTTCCATGTTATGACCACTATGTAATTATTTAAGTTAATAACAATCGTTTTAACGATCAATGGTACTTGAGTAAAAAATAAACCCTTTATAATTACAAGTTGTTCATGTATCCATTACATCCAGAATTATAATCATGATGTTGATATCATATATGTCATATATATTCAGTACATGCATGCATTTATAATATTACATAATCATTTATAGTTAAGAAATGAAATGCATCGTTCATGGAGACAGTAAGCCGTACGTACGCATGAACGCTACTTTCATATCTATTTTGTATTTTATAAAATGGAATCATAATGATATAAAAGTATATTATAATTACAGTGTAATATCATATATAATTTCATAACTCCATCCTTTATATGTCCCATATATTGTATTCAACGAATCAAATCACTTTGAGGGGGCAATAGTCCGCACTTCCTTAAATGAAGATATCGCGTTTACCCATAAAGGAAACAATAGAGGTATTCCCAAAATGAAAAATAAATAAGCTTAAAGAAAACATAAACATATTATATGTCATATATTAATATAGTGACATCTTAATGGCCACCATTGAAGGTGTTAAAAGAATTTTGAACAATCATCATTTCGGGAGGCATAAATTCACCATCCACGGAAACAATATGTCTATTAACCATTAGATGTAGGTTTGTGTAAGTTTTTATTGAATAATTATTATAAAAACATCCTAGTATATTGAATATACTGTATTTGTTACAAAATAAATGAATAAAAAGAGTTTAGGGGGTTGGAGAAGAAAAATAAAACAAAAGGACTCAAGTGAATACATTACCTTAAAATAGGGTAACTCCCTTTGGTTTGAGCTCAAAGGCTTCCCTGGGAAGACTTCTGACCTAAGTGAGGCATCAAGAAGTAATAGAGGGAAGTGGAGAGACAAATTGGGCAGGGGTTGGCTGAGCCAAAGGCTTTGGAAGTGTGGGTAAGGAGGTAGATGTGGGGGCCTTTTATAAGAGGAGAGGAGGGGCACACTTGGAAAGTAAAGAAATATTACTTTATTTGAAAATTATTTTCGGATTCAAAAGGTCCCACATTGATAAAATTCGAGGGTAAGGTGATAAGGGTTCGAAATCCACCCATACAATAGGTTTTTGAAATTTTTAGGTCATAGAGTTTGCATTTTTATTTCATTTTATTTAAATCCTTTATTAATGAGGTAATCACTGCATCATCATGATGTCATAAATAATTTAATTTATTTAAAGTCTAAAAATTATGGAAAAAATACTATGATGTAGGAAATCGTTTTATCTTTCCAATGAATATTTATAGTCTAAAATATCATCTATTTAGACAAAATTAAAAATGTTTTGATCAGGTGATACATTCTTATCATGTTTACTTTGTTTAAAAAAAAATATAACAACTCACTTTCCACAAAAGTGATTCCATGGGGTCCCCAAGTTTGAAACAAGAGATACCATGGTAGGCCATGAGACAACCAGTAGAATTAGGACACATGTTGGTTTCATTTTTTATTATTATGATATTGTTTTATTATCCTGAACTACCCGATTACTCATTAATCAAGATAATTAAAGATAATTACCATCATTACTATTCATAATGTACACAAAAAGAAGAGTATTGATTACTTAATTTGGACCTTCTGATTCCAAATATGTAATCCATTTTACCAAATTCCAATCCCATAAATTGCGATAATTGATTTAAAACTAATTCCTGTTGTCAAAACAAATATCGGGTTTTTTTGAAACAATATCTATGAAAAGTTTGGAAATAGTTTATACCCAATTCCAAAGTGAAATAAATCCTAATGTCAACCAATGGATTAAATGGTATAAATATATTCTAATTTAACTTTAAAACCAATTCAATATATAATATAATCATATAAATAATTTAGATTAAAAAGCAGTTTTGATGTAAAATGTAGTATTTTTCACTATTCGTTAAAAAATGTACATTGTCAGAAAAATACCAAAAATTCACACAAAGTAAATTTTGATGTCCCAATAATAATGAATAAGTTTATTTTGACAAACATATCTTATAAAATTTTCAAAATATAGATTTAAAACTGGTTTTCCATCAAAAGGTAGTAAAACAATCTTTTAAAAAAATATTAGTGTATTTCATGCTTAAGATTGGATTTATTTTCATTTTAAGCCTCTAAAACACTATCTAATTCATTAATAGACATAGATAAAAATATATATTATTAATTACTTACTTGGGATTTTACATTATATCTTTACATGCTTGTCCTAAACAATTTTATGCTAATGTGATTTCCTATTAGTTTGGAAATTTTATTAACATTTTAGAAATCTATATACCACTATACCTTATACTATTTTAAGATACCGAGTGATATATGTTTTATATTAACTATTATAACACATTAAAGAGTAGTGATGTTTTCATTTTATAATAAGAAATTATAATTGTTTACATATTTACCAAGAATATCCTAAATAATTTTCGGATTAAGCGATACTCACATAAATTTATTAAACATATGGAATTTTTTATACTATCCAAAACCGTTATTTCCTAAATCATTTTGGAAATCAAGTTATTTTTTATATTGTAAATATGATGGAATAATAGTGACATGTAATAAATATAACAGTTTAAAATTTTCTTTATTGTCTCTTACAATAAGTCATTACGATATAAAGTAAATAATCACTAATATGTAATATAGTACAATTTTTTTCTAATATTTAGCATATATACATTCAAAAATAATTTTTCTTGATTCATAGATAATATATTAAATTAGGAATATAATTCAATGATACATCATAAATATCATCGTGTTTTAGGAAATATTGTTCATTTCTGTATAGTTTATTTTTTTAAAAAAATAATCCATTTATTCCATATAATATATATTTTTCAATGAATTGGATATTTACCATATTTAAAAATAAGACATTATTAAAATATACTTGTAATAGTTATTAGGGACCACACACTATATATTTTAAAAAATATTTGGATAAATGCTTTAATACATGGTTATAAAATTTACTCTAATTTTCCTCTCAAAAAAATGTGATAGAAATTCATGAATCATAAAACATGTGTAAAAATTTAATCATCTCATAACAACCCTTTATTATAAAATTCCCTCTATTTTAATATAAGAAAATTGAGATGAATATATACATATTTTACTTACAATCATCTGAGATTGAAACATTTAATTACATTCAAAATCTAAATAGAGTATATTAACTTCATCTTGTGAATATAATCATTGGTTTTAATCAATTATTCCTTCTATTGTAAACTCGTATATATTTACGAAAATTTTATAACATAAACTCAGTATCTATAACACTTTAAAATAAATAAATTAATCCCAATAACATTTAAACCTAACATAGAAGTTCCATGGATTTTCTAACCCCTATTAGGTATTTTTGATAATCATATCTTATAGAATAATAAATTATTTATGATTATAACCATAGGTATAAAATAAATTTAACTGGATTCTTGAAGAAACATTTTCTGAATTTCAAAAATTTCTACTTCTGGTTTTACTGTTTTATCAACATGTACAATCTCTACAATACTAGATCATTGAAATAATTTTCTTAGTCAATATATTAAAAAAATTAAAATATTGTTTAGACTTAATCTTGAATTCATCCATCCTTCTAGAACAGTTTTATAGATGATTATTGGATAAATTCAATATCCACAAAGAAACTTATTGGAAATCATCAGTATTTATAACCATATACGATCATATAAAATATCATGCACATACCTATAATATTTTTTATAAGGTTTTACATTTTCTAGTGTCATTTATGCATTAATGTACATTGTAATGGTATATGAATCATTATAACCTTCAATAAGAAAAACTATACTTATGGAACCTCTCTTCAAATTTTAAACATTAAATTCCTTAATTTCATGGATTAATATAAATTTTGTATGATTTTGTTTGATTTTATTAAAACAATATTTCTATCAGATAAATATCAGATCATAAATAGTTTCTTCAAACATATTTACTGATGTTTCTATTATAATGTCTAAAAAGTATGTCAATGAAAACTCCAAATATAAATATTATTTAACATACTATAAATGACATAAAATTACATATAAAATACAACAAAATATTTATAAATGAATAATGAATGAAAAAATTTGTATTTGCATAAATTAATGAAAATATACTGATGGAATTATAACTTGAAATTTAGAATAATAATATGTTCCTTATGAATTTTAATTCTACCAATAGAATCGTAAATTCTCTTATTAATGTATAAATAAAATTCAGTTATATTATAAATGATAATATTATATAATTATAATATTGTATATGTAAATAAATAATTTAAAAATTATTAATGATGTGTTGGAATTTTTTATAAAATATAAATTATAATTTTAATGGCGCAACATCTAGAGCACCAGGTCCGGCTTGTTGCGGAGGTGTTTTCTGCACTCACAGGGGATTTGTCAAAGGATTATTTTTTTATTACATTGGTGATGTGTTTGCTCAGGAGGCGGAGTTATGGTCCTTGATTAATGCTATCAGGTATGTTGTTCTCCATGGATGGCATGACATCTGGCTTGAATATGACTCATCCACTGCTGTCCAAATTATTTTTCATTGGTCAAGAAATGTGCCTTGGAGGATGCTTTCAGAGTGCGTGGTGTGGCTTCGTCTAGCGGACTCTATTTCTGTTGAAGCGATTCATGCTTATCGTGAGGCGAATCCAGTGGCATATGTTTTCTCTAAGCAGGCGATTATGGAGCTATGTCCCAGTTGGTCCTTTGTTGCACCAGATTATTGTAATATCATTATTCATGCTGATTCTCGTGGTGATGTTTATACGCGTCTTTGTAAAATAAAATTCTAAATCAGTTTGTAATTTTTTACATTTTTAATAGACTTCAAAAGAGTAGGTTTTCCTGCTTCCTGATTTTCTTGGTGTATTCATAAATAAATATTTTACAATCTTATGATTGTAATATAATTTTAGGAGAACTGAATTAATTTTTTGATGTGTTGTATAATTAGTTATAATTTTCAAATAAGTAATACCTAGTATAAGATAATTTTAATTCAAAATTAAATTTCCCATATATTTGAAGTTATATTTGTAAACCTGACTTCATTTTTGAATTCAATATGTAAAAAACATATTATGATGAATTGTTTGGTATTTTTATAAAATGATTTATTTTTTGGTGAAAAATAAAATGAGATGATTTACACTAAAAATTACATGAATTATTGAGTCATGGATGTTTTATTTCTGATTTAATACCCATTGGTTATAAACACCCATGAAAAAATTATATTACTCAGTCACATGAATTAGAAAATATTCATAATCTTGATGCAAAATAATAATCAAATGATTAATATAATCCAAAAACCCCCCATCTCCACCAATATATATACCACACCTCACCACATCTTCTCCTCACACCTAGTGAATATTGTATAATTTATTCCTAATAATCCTTACATGCCTATTACCCAAGTCCTAGATATTCTAGAATCACCAATCAACAAAAACCAAATTCCATAAGGAGGTCTCAAGGAGAAGAATTCAATAGGTAAAATCCTCTTTCACCTTCATTATTTTCTTTTCAGTTTTTTTCTTTTCCTATACTATCTTCACATAATCTATCCAAAAATGAATGATAAATGTAGTATCTTATATATAAATAAATTTTATTATGTTAATTTAAAATTTAATATCAATTCTCTTATAATTTTCATTTTATTCTAAAATAAAATATATCATATGTGAGGTGTAGATTAATCTACATAAAGGATGAAATGCATCCATATTACAGTAAGACCTTCAATTATGGACACAAAAACATTATAATGACTGGAAAATATAGTAAAATTAATTTGATAACCATTTTTATGTTTTAAAACTAACTTTTTTACACAAAAATTACTAATTGAACAAAACTGGTAATTTATTGTCAAAAAGCCAAAATAATCTAAAGGCATATCACTAATGTCTTATCCAATGATCCATCTTCACCAAAAAAAACTAAATTAATTATATAACCATTAAATATTTTGGATGTTAATTAACAAAAAATAATATCAAATTTTTTATATATTCTAATTTAACACGATCATTCATACTTTTATTAAAGTGATCCAATCATGAAAATGAATGGAAAAACACTCTCAAATAATGAAATTATATCTTATATCTAAATAAAAATACAATAAATGAAAATAAGAAAATTATAATAAATAAAATTCATGTACAAAAGGGTTTGAGTTAATTAATTTAATGATTTAATATTATTATTTGGGAGATTGATATCATGTTCAGAATACATTAGGAAATAAGGTAAGGGATTTCCCCTACGTCCTAATTTTTCACTTGGGTTACATATTTACTATCATTACCCAAATGCGGCTCCTAAAAAATTTTATATTATAATTATAAAATATATTTATATATTCTAGACACATATATGCATATTATTTCATCCTTCATTACTAGGAAAGACTTGTTTCTATAATTTTCAATTCTAATTTCTTCTTTAGAATCATTCATGGTTAAAGGAATAATCGCGATTTCTTACAAATTTTTATGTGCACTACATAATAAAATTTCAGAGTAAATTATTTTTCTAAAGGCACTAATTTTATCATGAAAAATAATCTATGTACATTTTTGGTTAAACAAAAACAAATAATTCTTTTAATCATTAAACTGACTTTAATATTTTCCTTCAACCATAGTAAAATGATTCATTTTTAGTGTATCTTAAAAACTCTTTTTACATGTTTTCACTTCAATTTGACATCACTAATCATGATGTAAGCCTATTTAAATTATTATTATATATTAATTATTTTAATCCACTCTTTCTTGGAAGCCATTATTATATTACTTTTATGACATGATTATGATTCCCAATTCAATGCATGGGTAACTCATTAGCATGATTTTTTGAGGTGGAACACATATTAATGAACATGTTATGATGGGTGCACCATGATAGTTCACAATTACATTGGGTAATATTTAGTCACATAATATATCCTATTGGTATAGTTAGTGATCCAAATTCATTTATGGGACACCATCCTTTATGTGCAATGGTCTTAGTTATTAGCCTTGAATCATGCATATGTCATGTTTTGTGTTGTTTCTATATTTATATTATGACACTATTACATGTCCCTATAACCAGCATGTTATTATTATATATGTTTATTCATGTTCCAAGCCATTTTATTTCCGCATTTTATTCATTAAAAACAACTTGTTTGATATTATTCACTTATATATATATATATATATATGCCTATGTGACTTTTAGCTAGATTCATTCCATCATGTATTCCCTAGATTATCCTAGAATGACTTAGGATCTAAATAGAATTTAGGATCTCTTTTTTGATTATAAAAATATATATGTTTAATTTTATTTAAATGACTTATGTTTTATGTAATTAAATAAGAAATGAAACTCGAAATTATGATACATGTCTTTTAATTTAATTGTTAATTATTCTTAAAATTTTTTAATAATAATTGTAAAGGGATAGTGTCTCAATAGTTGGTGTCAGATAAATGAATAACTATTAATTTATATTAGGACAATAGAACAATAGTAGGAACCATGGGGATAATTATATCCTCAGGGATAACCTGTATCGGATCATAAGGTATCACCCATTAAGATAAAATTCGCATTAAAAATTTTATCCTTCTATGTTATCTTTTTTTCTAATTAAATTATTATCTATGTATTATATCGAGAAAATTGTAATTTAATTTTCATATTCAATGATTATAAATATAATAAACCGTGAGAAAAATCAATAATATTTGAAATGTGATGATTTTTTTAATTATATAACAAATATGATCAGAATGAGCGCTCAAAACCCATCAAAGTGCATGCACAACTGGCTCGAGATAGGAATAATAACATGAATCATGACAAATACCATATTTATAATAATAATGATAAATTTTTAGTAAAATAAATAAAGAAAAAAGCGCTCTCAACATATATGAAACTTATGATCGTTAGGTATCAATGGATTAAGTTAATTGGGAAGATATTACTGATTCACCAGTTCCCAAAAGAAGAGAAGGTTGTGATGGTTTTAAATCATTTTGATGTGAAATTTCATCAATAGTGGAAACTAATTAAGAAAATAAAATCCAAGGGACAAATTTATTCCTTGTAATGATAATATTTCCTCAAAATGTTTTTGATATATATATTCCCTGAAAATTATTTCTTAGGATGGAAATAGAGTACCATGGACTAATAAAAAATGTAAGACAAATCTATTAGAGTGTACGAGAAAAAATCACAACGAATTCCAGATATGCCTCAAGATTTTCAATGAAACCTACTAAATAGTGGACAATTTTTTGGTTAACTATATATGAGTCTAATAAATGTGTTAAAAACAATAGCCTTCAAAAAATTAAGTGGAGATTTTACTTTGTGACCATAATCATGAAATGGAGGTCATAGACTCATAGTGCATTCGTGGAAATAGTGAAAAAAATTGGAAAATGGATAACAATATGCATGGAGAAAAAAATAATTCCCATTATTTAATGAGAAACCCACATAGAATATATCAAATGTTTTGGAAGAATCATCCTATAAACTATGAAAATGTAACCAATACATGCTTCAAATTTGAAAGTGAGTGGAATATGGATAATGAATACTGAATGGACATAAATAATCCCACTAATGCAAAATAATATATGAAGGTATTGATCAAAACAAACCGATTGTGTAGTGTTACCACATAAACGAACATGGGAATTATGAAATTCGTTAGCCTTAGACCAGGTTCAACAGAGGCAATGAACAACAAAAACCTCTATGGAAACAAGGAAGGGAATATACTATTTCTACATCATATATTTATAATGATACTAATGAGGTGACATGTATGCTATTTATTTATTCACAAATATAAAATGAAATATTTTATTCTAGTTCTAGGCATTCGTTCACATCTTGAATGTTTGGAAGAAATTTAAAAAAAAACCTCAAAATACAAGGGATCGGTTATCTGTGAGGAAATATAATGGGGAAATTATTACATCCAATTTATATAACACCTACATAATTGATGTTTTTTGAATGAACCTCCCATAATTTTTTGTCTTAAATCCATTTCTAGAATTCAATTCTATATAGGTCATGAATTTTCTATCTTTAAACAAAGCTAACATCATCTATTGGTAGAAATATTTTACTCATCACATCTTATGGAAACCTCCAATTATATAAAATTGTTTGTAAATATATGAATATCCTTCAAAATAATCATCTCAATTGTAGATATTATTGCTTTATGAGAATGAATATATATCTATATGGACTAATACAAAGGTGAGAATCTAACTCAATGACATTCCAAATGAAATGGACTACACAGATGTCTTCTCCAAATAATTACTTAGTTTTCCTCCTAATCGAGAGGTTGGTCTCTCAATTTAATTTATTCCTATATATTTACAAAAATGAAGAACAACATATATAAAGGATACTATTGTGTTGGAAGAGTTGAGGAAGCAATTATATGAGATTCTGGATAATGGTTTTATACGCCCGAGTGCTTAACCATGTGGTACACCCTTTGTTTTCATCCAGAAGAAGGTTGGACCAATGTGCCTATGTGTTGATTATTGTGAACACAAATAAACCCTAATGAATAAGTATCCCATTCCATAGATATATAACATATTTGATCAACTATGTGGGTCCATGTATTTCTCAATGGGGGACCTTTAGTCAGTATATCACCATCCAAATTTAAAATTGGGAAGATATTCCCTGGAATCCCTATTTAATGATGTATAGATTCTATGAGTAAATAGATATTACCTTCAAAATCTGTAATAATCCATCAACTATCATGGATTTAATTAATATATTTTTTATATATTATGTAGACTAATTTGTGGTGATCTTTACTGAGGATATTTTGATATACTCCAAGAGTAATGAGGAGTTTTAGGATAATATGAATACTATGTTGATTACATTCCAAAAGAAGATACATTATTAATATTACATTTAATGTGAGTTCTGGACGGAGCAATTATCATTCATGGGTCATGTTGTCACCATCAAAGGAATATCTATGGACACTTCGCAGAAAATGCAATTGGGGATTATCCATAGACAATATCTATAATGGATATATGTGCTTTACATGGTCTAATGCTGTATTACTATTTATTTTTTAGGATTATATCATGCTTTTATATACAAATAACAAATATATAATAGAAGGGAGTGATGATTTTATAGATTTATGAATGTGAAGACTTCTATAAATAGTTGAAAAAGAGGATTATCACTACAGGAATGCTCACATTACCAGAAAATGGGGAACTCTTTGTTTTGTACCTTGAGGCATCAATGAAGGATTTATGTTGTGTACTAATGAAAAATGATTTAGTGATATACTATGCATAAATATATATGAAAATTGATGAGAAAAATAACCCATACATGATCTGGATTTGGAAGATGTGATCTTTATATTTAAAATATGGTGCCACTATCTCTATGTGGAGAATGGTGAAATATATATAGATCATAAGAGAAAAATATATTTATTCATTTTGAAGGATATTATGATGATCTAGTGAAGATGGTTAGAGACCATCAAGGATTATGAAATATCAATCCACTACCATCCTGGTAAGAAAAATAAATTGGTATATTCTCTAAGTAAAAATAATCATGCAACATTCTTAATGATGAGAATTAATAAGGGACCAATATTCAGATATTTGAAAAGGATATAAAGGGGAATTATTCTAGAAGGAACATCAGAAATACTTTCTCCATAGATTTATCATCCATCCCTCATGGACAAAATAATGGATTCTCAATGAAATGATGCATTAATTCATATAATGGTGGATTCCATGCTAAATAGGAAACCCAATAATTTCAAAATGGATGAAAAATGTCTCATGATATTTGGGTGAAGGATATGTGTACCATCCAATCCAGACATTGAGATTGATCTTCTGAATGACACAAATAGCCCAACCTTCTCTATTCACCCAGGTTTCACAGAGACGTATCATGATATCATGTTTCACTATTGGTGAAACAATGTGTAGATATAGATACCATTATTCACTTTAAATTTCATTCAATGTTTAAAAGTTAATTTTTTATGCTAACAAATCTATGTGGATGATTTAATAATTTAAAACTGTAAAATAAAACTATAATAATTGAATGAAACTATAGTCATATCTCATAAAATGTTTGGTATAGGTTATACCCATGGTTTAGAGAACCATGGGAGTAGAAGACATTGATATAGCTCTAAGGTGTATCCATATATTGAGAATTCACTTCCCCTGATGTGGAATTATAGTAATTACTATATGGAAAAGTTTACACAGTGTAAACCACCATATACCCATGGTTCCAAAACCATGACAATATGATTTAACAAAAATTCTATCCATGTGATTTAACCATGGACCATCTCGATTTCATAAATGCTCCAATCCAATGCACAATATATGGGTTTATATATATAAATATTTGTTTACATATATATTTCTATAAACCAAGGTAATAAGTTTCCTGTAAAAAATAATTTCCCCCCTATTTTTTCCCATACTTATGATGTAATGGAATAAACACCATTTACATAAATAAGGTATATAGGGATGACGTATACCCATGGTTTTTAGAGAAGAATGGTTATAGGTTTTAAAAAAAATACTATACCCACCATTTTGGGAAATCCATTGGTATATATTTGACCTATACCAATAATTTTTTATGAAACCATGGGTCTAGCTCCTGAATCAAACCATATAACCACAATCATCGATGAAACATGTGTATTGGTTTAACCTCTATGCACGATTTACCAAAATCCTGGAAATTAGATCTAACACAATCCCCAAACCACAAATTGTGGAAATTTACTAGAATAGTTGTTACCTATACCAATGTTTTTACCAAAAACTATTTGTATAGCCTTATTTGAATGTGGTGATTATCCATACCAACCTCGGAATGGGAAAACATCAGCATAGACATTGTCATCGTTCATCTGATAAAATATTGTGGAAATAAGGATATATGGGTTATTGTGGATCATCTCATAATTGAATCTCATTTTATCAAAATTGAAGAGTACTTATCACTATAGAAACTTGCATAGATATATATTAGATAAGTGTTAATGAGTAACGATGTTACACTAATGATTGTATCGGATCGAGAATCAAGATTCATCTACACGATCTAGAAAAGTATCTATTTTTGTCTCAACAATGATTTGAACTTTAGTATGTCCTTTCATCCAAAAATGGATGGAAAATCTAAAAATACTATTGATACACTGTAAGACATGTTGAGTGAATATTCTTGGGAATAAAAAGGAGGATGGTATCAAAATATGAATATATCCAAGATATATTACAAAAACATTTTCCATCCAAGTATCCAAATGGAACCATATGAAACCATTTATGGTAAAACATGTAGAACACTAGAATGTAGAGATAATGTACCTGATATTCAGCTGAAGGAACCTAAAATAGTCAACGAAATGGTTGAAAATGTAAAAACCAATCAGCAAGAAAATTAATATTTTCCCAATTTGATAGATGTTATATACCAAAAATCAATGAGAGGAACTTGATTTTTTGGTTGTGGTCTTATTGTTACTCCGTATATCACCATGGATGAGGGTTATACACTTTTGGAAGAAAGGAACGATATGTCATAGGTACATCAACCCCTTTGATATTCTTGATAATATTTTATTTATAACTTATCTAAGAGAACATCCAAAAACCATGTCCCAAGTACATGACCCGTTCCCAATATCTCTTTTGGGGACTTACATAACAGATCCCTCACATGTACTAAATTTAATGGTGGTATAGTTTGGGAAATTATCTCAATTTTGAGGATTATCTAGTGAACATGTTGGATCATTAAGATAATGATATGTTCAGTAATATCACTCACCTAGTCTAACTATAATGGAGGAAACCTTAGTATGAAAAAGGAACATGGGAACCATAAGAAATAATTAAGGTGAAGTACCTTCACATGTTTTTCTCCATAGTATGTGTAATGAACTTTGGAGGGATAAATTTCATATGTGTTGAATAATGTAACCAACAACAAGTCTATCAATGAAAATTTAATTTCTTATAATTTATTCGTATATTAAAAAACACATAAAATTAGATAGATAACACAATAATAACTTAATTAATGATGAATTAATGAAATAACATTAATTTCTAGAAATTAAGTATCCCGTATCAGTGGAATAGTAGCATGAACTTTAGAATAGAAAAATGACCATTAATAATAATAATATAACCATTAAAATAATTACCTCCCAAATAAAATTAAATCTAAGTTTTTTGAATCATAGAAATGATAATATGTTATAATTATATAATTGAATAAGAAAATAAATATTTTAATAATTAATAATTAATTGATGGAATTTTTATAAATCATAAATAATTATTCATAATATTATAATTAATTTATATTATTTAAAAAAGAATTTATTTTCATAAAATATATTCAAAAAATAAAATTTTTTGTCTTATGATTATAATATAATTAAATGAGAACTTAGTTAATTTCTCAATGAAATCTAAATTAGTTATAATTTTAAAATCATTTTACTCCACGAAAAATAATTATTTTCATTAAATGATAAATTTAACATATTTAGGAAATTATTTCATAAAATGGAGTTCATTTTTTAATTATACACATTATATAATGTTATGTTTCCTATTTTGTAAATTTTATAAATACAATAATTTTCTTGAATAATAAGATTCGTTAATTTTTGATAAATGGTAAATACATGATTTTTAGAGTCATGGATAATATTTTTCGGATTCAGGACCATTTATATAAAAATAACAAGCAAAAGTTACTTTAATTAGTCATAATAATTAAAAATACTCATGTTCTTGAGATAATATAATAAAAAACCAATAAAATAAACCAAAAACACCCATATATTCCACATTAAATACCACCCCTCTCCACCTCTTATGCTCACATTATTATGACTTTATGCTTGTAAAATTTCTATCAAATAATCATCCCAATTTACTTCCCTAATTCATAGAGTTTATGGTCTCAACAATATATTAAAACTAATTTCCATAAAGAGGTTCTATTAGATAAGTATTCAAGAGGTAAAATTCTCTTTTGATTTCATTATTATCTTATTACTTACATTTATTTTCTTATACACTCATCACATACTCTATCCAAAAATGGATGAAAACACTATATATTATATATAATATATTTTTTTATGTTAATTAACGATCCACCATTATGTCTCTTTTACTCTTCCTTTTATTCGAAAAATGAAAATATTATCTTTTATATGTTGATTTACCATCATTGATGAAGACAAGTACTCATTTAAATTTATTGCTTTCATGGATGTAAATAAAACAATTATAATGAATGGTATATATTGAAAACATATTTCATAACAATATTTATACTATAATATTATAATATATAAAAAAGAATAATGAAACAAAACAAGTCTGTGATGATTGAAAACATGCAAAAATAATCAAAACGATTATCACTAACATCTTATATAGTGATTCCCCTAATAGAAAATAGCCAAATGACTTATATAACCATTTAATATTTTTGATATTCATTAATAACATATATCAAATATTATGGACATCTATTCCAATTTTACCTGATATTACAAACTTTTATACAAGTGAGGTAATCATGAAAACTGAGGAAAAGTACACTGAACATAGATGAGATTGTATCTTATTTCTCAATAAAATGACCATAAATGAATATATTAAAATTATACTAAATTAAAAACACATAAAAAAGGATATTAGTTAATTTAACTTTTAATTTTATATTATTACCCAGTAAATTAAAATCATGTGAATAACACTTTCATACTTAAGGTAAGGGATTTCCATCAAACCCTCATATTTCCTCCAGGGTTTCCTTTTCTCTCATTACTCCAATGTAACTCTATTTATATTAATATAATTATTATAATATCTATTTATATGTTCCAAAAAAAATTATATTTATGTAAATATTTTTTTGGAAATACTTGTTTTAATAAGGTTCCCCTCTCAATTATTCACGATACACAATCCTAATTAAAGGGTACATCCAAATTTCTTAACCAGATTTATGTTCAATCCATATTATATTTATAAACCATTAATTTTTCTAAAATAACTCATAAAATCGAGAGAAAAAATATTTGTAAATTTATTTCTATATAAAATCAAATATCTATTCCCCTGGTTAAACACTCTATAATATTGTCATTAAACCGCACTAAAATGATTCATTTCTAATGTCTCTTAAATACTCTATTTGTATGTTTCCAGTTTAATTTGACATCCATCATGATGATATATTCCCATTTTACCTTATTAAAGTACATGTTTGAAATAAATCCAGTATATTATAGAAACTATTAGGAAAATCCCTTTTTTTGCGACGTGAGTATGATACCCAATTAATTCCATGGGTAACCATTATTCTGGATTTTTCATGTGTCACACTTAACCAAGAACATGTTATAATGGGTGCATCTAGATAGTGATCCAATTTATGGAGTAATTATTATTCTCATGAGATTTCTTGTTGGGATAGCGAGTAATCCTGATTCATTTATTAGAAATTGTCAACCATCTGCAATGGTCTGGGCAGTTAGCCTTAACATAGGTGTATGTCATGCAGTGTTTTTTTGCAAATTTATATGATGAAATTATTACATGTCTACCTGAACAATATGTTATTCCTCCTTGTTTTATTCATTATCAATTTATTTTTATTTTATCATGTTATTCCTTATAACACATGTGTTTTACTTTGTTCCAATGTTTATACATTTACAGCATTTTTTTATCACATCCGTTTTGGTCATGTATTCTCTCAGTTATTCTATATATATTGTGGAGATCAATAAAATTAATTCTAACTTTATAGATTACTAAAATAAATATTTTTTATTCGATTTTTATTTTTTCAGTTTTATGTACTTAACCAGACAAATACACTAGAAATTACAATCCTTGGAAGATAATTTGTTGGATAATTATAATTAATGTCATGTAATAATTTGTTTAAAAGGATAGGGTATCCATAGCTCAAAAAACAATTATGACTCCTTATATCATGTTAATATTGTGAGACAATAATATTATTTCAAAAATCAATGATTCAATTATGCTATTAATCTGAAAACATTGTTATTTATTCAGTAATAATTCCAATAACAAATGTTGTGGTTCATTGTTTGTTTAATAAATAACTATTTATCCAATTCAAAAAAATGGATTCAATCAAAAATATTTCTCTGATGTACTAACCACTTGTTATTATAATTAATTTTGATCAAAATAAATATCAAAAACCAATCAAAATTTATAATATACATGGGAACTAAGTTATGGAATTTAAATACTAGACAATACAATCCCAATTTACCTTTACATTCGTTCCTGATACAAGAAAATCATATTATTCTTAATAATAGGGAAAAACTACTTGGTATTAAGATATAGGAATTAAAATATGTTTCTTTGGAAATAACTTCAAAATTATTATTTATGTGTATTTTATATCACCAGTTTATCTATGTATTATATTCCCTTTTGTGTATACATTCTTCTACTATTTTTTGGAATCCCTATTTCTACAACCAAATTAATTAGTTAGCAATGAATTAATGTTACATTTTTTTACAAAACCGACATTCTTATGATACATGACCAAAAGATAATTTCAAATATACAAATACATATGTAGATGAATAATATAGATACAGTATATAAACACTTTAATTAAAGGTATATAATCATTTATAATGGATAAAATCTACATGAGGAATCATAGAGTGGCAGATAACAAACCCCACTCACTATTTTAGCCATCAAAATAATCTAGGAATGTAGGTGGCCTATCATTTTGTACATATACAAGGGGAGACTTCACTCAAAAGACAGTTATTTACCTGGAAATTCTAATATCTAATATAAAAAAACCCTTCCCAAATAATATTAAAAAATTCATATCTCCACTTAAAAATTGAAGTCGCGGTATTTGAAAACTTCATTTTATGATATCAATCAATGAATGATATGTGTAGCATCCATAGATAAATTAACATGACCATTAATTAAAGATATTTAGTTCCATAAACTTTTTGGTTAGATTAATGGAGGTTCTAATAAAGTTTAACAATTTTTATAGGAATTTATGCCGGGTTAGATTAGAGAAGGATTAGTAGAAACCATGAAACACCTCCAAAAAATCTTGAAAATTGAATATATTAGATAGTGGGTCGGCACACGATTGGAACATAGCTTATCCAAACTTTAAAGGTGATATGGAGGAAAAATGGGCCTACATTCATTTGAGAAGCTAGAAAACAAATAATTAGAAGATGATTTTTCTAAAAATTTTATGAAACTATGTGAGGTATTTCTAAAGTAAGTAGTTCATTCATTGTCAGCAAACATTTAGAGTATCCTTTCACAACCCTGTTTCAAATATGAAATTTTTTTTATTGAATGCAGTTTAATTTAGGAGGATGATATTTATTTCCAAATAATTATTAAGTCTAAATTTTTTCCGACAATGTTTCGATATGACACTCTCATCGATTCAACATATATATTTATGTGTTTCAAGTACATATTTGATCAGTATATGTTGGTGTGAACTTGTTCTTAATCTTTCTACATTAATATCTTCTCCATTTCTATCTTGGAACCATATATTAATTCTACATGGATATATCCATGTTTCAAAAATGGGTTTTTTTATATTTTATTGTTGTATATAAGGAATTAATGGTGGTTTTTAATCAAATATAGTAACCTATTATTTATCATTTTAATATATTTTTAATTGGTAGGTGGCCTATATCTTGGCGCCACATGTTTATAACATGAATGAAAAAATTGAAATTATTTTTTTGAGGAATTAATTGTGATTATTATTTTTGTATCATATTTGGAACCATATTAGTGATGGTTTTGACAAATTAAGGAAATTTCATAGTTTTTTGGAAAGTATTGTATTGATTAAAATATAAAAATAATGATTATAAAATAATTTTTTTTTGATTTGATACATAGAATTTCTTTATATTAAAATCTATAATAAATAAACAGTTTTTGAATGGTTTATGAATGGTCATAAAAATACATGGTTGAATTGAGTATATTTTCATTAGACATGACATTGTGGAGGGGGAATTTTCTATTAGGGAACCTGTTATTGGTATCGTAGTGATGAAATTGTAAATCAAAATGTTAATAATATTGAGAAAGAAACTATCACCTAGGAATGAATGTGTTGATTTTGGTATATCTCAAATCAGGGATTTGGAATTCCAAATGGAATTTACAATGGTTTTAGTAGACGTTTTTAATCCATTCCATCGAATAAAGTTTTTGATTTTTTTTGGATTTGATACAAACATATTTTATATTTTGTAATGATATTTTCTATAAATTGTTTTAAAAATTAATTTCATAGTAGAAATAGTTGGTAATCCATTATAGAAATTATTTTGAGTTTTGACACACTCCATTCATGAGTGCAGTTTGTATTTTTCTAATATAACATATCAAGAAACCAGTAAATTCATGGTATCAGGTTTCATTAGTGTTTCTTCATGATACTATAGGAATGGAATGTTGAGTTGTATATTGGAGCATGTTTGGGGTTGTTTAGTTAATTTATTTTATGTCTTAGTTGTTTTTTTTCTTGCTCTTGTAATGTACTTTTGTTATTGTTTTAGTTATACATTGATTTTTATTTCCTGGTATTCATTCAACATATTGTTTTTTACATTATTTTCTATTAGTTTGGTTGTTTTATATTAAATGGAAAATCCTCTCCCAAATATTTTTGAGTCCCATGGAATTTATATCAATAATTAGGTGTCTTGGAGATGTCACCTAAGGTCTAGTAGTTCCCCTGTCACAATTTAATCCAATGAAGAGGGTTGGGATGTTAGAAATGGTATCATTTTGATCAATCCTCCAGTATCAGTTGATCTCAATAATGGAGTTTGAAATGGAATCATCCTTGATATATTAATCTATTCATGGGATGATAGTATAGTGTAAGATTTTTGAAAAATAAAATGTAAATAATAAAATGTGTAGCTAACATATTTACATTGAACATCGAGTTACAAGGTGGTTTTGGTACATGAATAATTTTATAGACATATAGATGACTTGTCACCTGCTAATCATTTGTTTAACTCATGAGAGAATCATGACATGAATTGATATGATTAATACAAACTGCTACAATTTGTATCATTTCTGAGTTAGTTATTTACGGAAACAATAAAATAATAAAATTATTTTAAGTGATTTATTTAAGATGAAGATGAAAAGACATGATGTTATTTTTTGAAAATGTATAAACACATTTATCATGGATTATGATAATTGTGGAAATTTATGTGGTGTTACATCAAACATTTGTAATTAGATATTTATATTCTTTTAGTTTCTCGACAATGAGACAAAATGGAATATATTTTTCGTAGAGGGAATGAGACTAGGTAGGAATTGTAAAAAGAATCCAGAATAAAATTAAAATAATGTGGTTGAAACTGAGACATAGAAAATATTAGTTTATAGTTTTTTCTATGATTTTTAGGCAATGTATAGAGGGAACAAAATGGATTAACTGAGATAGGTGGGTCATTATCCTTAGTTATAAAAGTAGAATGCACCAATATTTTGGAGTGAATTTCAACCCAAAAAAGAAATGGTGTGGATAAATATTATGATTCTAGATAAGTACATGAATGAGGGTCTAGAACACACTTGGTGAGAAAAAGTTTTTATGGATAATCTTGACCAGGGAATTATATTCTAATAATTTGAATAATTGTTCAATAAAACCATCATCACATGTTCATAATTGATAAAAAATGAAATCATTGATTTTAAAGATGGAGATTATCTTGGAAATATATTTTTTTGATAAATTATTTAATTTTCACACATTTAAAAAGAAGTTTCTAAATTTTAATCAATGAATTAAAACATAGTTAATTTGGGGTTTATTCAAGAATTTCCCTCAATGATTGTAACCCCCAGGACATTAAACATTTTTACTTTTAGATTAAATTTAATTATTATTCATATAATGATTAATAATAAGAAACTTCATACTCTTATGATACATTCATGATAATTACAAGATTTATCTATATGGAACACTAAGGATATCTTGTGATACGTGCAAGCTGAACATTCCTTGATGGCTTGTGTAACCTGTAAAACCATCTTCTATTAAACAATAATATATTACTTAAAATATTTTTATTTAACATAATAATATAAAAACTATCCATTAAATTGATGTTTGTGCATATTATTATCTAAATTATTATAATATATTATTGAATTAATTAGTTAAAAATTCATTAGAAATGAATATTAGAACCTATTTAATATAAATGTATTGTTTTTATAAAAAAAATATTTATGCTCAAAAAGTCAATTTATCCATATTAATTAAATTAATTAAAATTATTGAGTGATATTAATGTAACATATATTTTATAATCAATAAATTAATATTGGAACTCATACAACAAATTTTATAAGAATACGAAAGGAAGATAACAAATATTAAGAATAAAAACCAAAAAAATTATAAATGAAAATTTACCACCTTTTTAAAGTGTGCCTAAATTAAATATGAATTTTTAATCTATTTATGAGATTAATATAATCAAATAAGATTTTTTAAAAAAACATAAAATTATTTTCGGGCCAATTTGTGGTGTTTTTTATGATGTTTCATTTTTTTAATAGGGAAAAATAATAAATTTTAAGAAAATATATTTATATAGTGAAATTCATGTTTTTTATAGGTTAATAATATAAATTAGATCAATATAATATCTATTTATTCAATTTATGATGTTTTAATCAATTTTAAATTGAAATTCGACCTAATATCATAGCAAACGTCCGAATTTTTTTACATAACAACACTACATTTCCATCCAATCTATAGAATTTAATTTAGTTATATTTTTTCCTATTAGGTGATTTTAATTTTAAAAAATTTCTTCCAAATTGGTAATAATCATAATTTATAATATGAAATAATTTCAAGTTAGTTTTTTACCAAAAATATTTTAATTAATGTATTTAAAATTTATTATTGTGATTAAGATGATGTTTAGTTTAAAAAGGGACTCAACCTTACACAAAAGGCCCGAAATTACCAAAACACTTTTCAGAAAGCCAATGTGTGTTCATATTTCATCCCAATACTCCCATGTATCTAATATGGATGATTATTACAGCCAATTTATATGGAAGAAATTGGTTGAATTGCCGTTTCTAAAATTTACAAGAATTTACTACTACTCCACTATTAAAAAGTAATCACCCCTCCAACTTATTAATACCTATAAAGACATTTGAATGGAAGATAATATGATCCCAAAATATTATAAATTTCTTACATTCATCTTACCATTCTTTCTACATGTATAGATCCATCCAATGATGATCTTTTGTGGAATCCAAAAATAGTTAACCAAAGAAGTGCTAACACCCATTCTCAATATCTTTTGTTTTATTTTCATTCTCTTCTATCTAAAATATTCTTGTTATGTGATTATATAATTAGATCAACATAATAAATATACTACTGTTATTACTCTAATTCTTCATCGAATAATGAAATACAATTCTTTCTAATCGGAAGTAAACATACGATTAGTGTGTATGGAGAACTATATCCTTATGAATCTATGATTGTTAATTTTTCTATTATAGCATTTTATGGTTGGTAATTATGATAGAAACATTATTTATATATTATTAATATTATATTTATGATGTATTTAGGAGTATAAATTTTATATATAACACATTCATTTATGCGTTCCATTTGGGGTTAAAATGATAACATCGTTTGTGGATTTGTGAAATACCACCTCCTCAATGTGATGTGATATTCTCACACATTGCATGTAATGTTATAAGAAAATGATTTATTAATGATATGTTACAAAAATGAAATATATAACATTTTAATGAAATAATTATGTTTCAGTAAACATAATATATTATTTTCATTATTACCCTTTTCACAGACACAAAAGTGATAACTTCAGTCATGGATATGTAGAATACTGCATCTTCCACACTATGTGATTCCTTTTACATCTCATGAGTTCTGTATAAAATTATATATGAATAAAAACTTTTACTTCACATATAATTTCTACAATGTAATTATATAATATTTCTTACCTTATTTCAATAATTATCATTGAATAATGGGAACATTTTTTAATCCATTTACAGAACCTACAATCTCTATGATTGTAATGTTGGTTGTTTTTTAATTACCATAAATTTTGGTTGGTATTAAAATTACAGTGTGTATATATAATATATTAGAAATTTTTTTAATATTCATTATATATTTAAATAATGACCCCTTTCACCAATGTCATCCTACAAATGTCTTCTTAACACATGAACCATATTTGTTTAAAAACCCCGACATAAACATATTTGTTTGAGTAGTTATATGAAAAACATTAATTGGTGACATATAAGTGACAAAAAACTAGAAAAAGTCTATGAAACTAGAAATTAATTAAAACAATTTCATTATTTAGAAATATATAGACACAAGTGATAATTTGGACTCAATGTAATGGATTTGGTCACAAATTACATTCCCTTATGATTTTTTTGTAAGTCACCAATTAAATTTTATATTATGTAAATACAACCATTTGAAATGTGATTTCATGAATATAATTATACTCATAATATTATAAATTTCATTTAATGTTATTTGTTCATGTTTATTTTGATTCATATATTTCAATGTTGTATCAGAAACATTTTATTGTTTAATGATTATATTTTTTGGGGATGATTTTAATGATACGTAAATTGTATATCAATTCATCAACATCAATAACCCCTATTTTTACTTATCATACACTAGGTAATTGTAATAAATCCTTATCTTTTATTCAATAAAAATATTTTATGGGGAATATTTTTCATGAAATAATTCAATTATTTTAAATAGAAGGAATGGTTTAGTAGGTATGACACATGTGGGGCTTAATTATAGATAAAAAATATATGCATCTATAATATAATGAGAAAAATTAGTTAGGAATATTGAAAGTGTTTTTCCCTAAAATAATAAACTATCTTGTGAATGGTTTAGATGGTAATGATACCATGTTCCCAGAAAACATGGATTACAATAATTAAGAACTTACCTAATTAAGACTCCGATGTTATTTATGAATGATATTTTTCTTTGATTTATATATGTCTTTATTTTGTTCATTGTTTATTGATTAATTTAATTTTGTTTCTGTTATTTACCATTCCATATTGGTTATGACTTATACATTTATTTTAGTGGCATGTAGTCTGATATACTTAACCAACCATGTTATTTATTATATAAGATTCATTATTTATTTCATTATACTAATCATTACTTAGCATTTGAGATCACCCTTATTTTTTTATTTTCGATGTTTATGAAAGTGAAATAACTGAATACGATTTCCGGGATTTTAGTCATTTCCTTTTATTAGGTATCAGATATTATGTTTTATTTCTCAATAAAATATGGGTATCAAATATATAATCTTGATTTCCAAAACATATACACTTTTTTGCCCCTTGGAATCTGATGCTTCTATCTATTACAACATAATAATGTATGCACTTCCTCCAGGCATATAGGTTTAGGGTATTATAGTTGGTATCAGAATAGGTTAATGAGTAATATTGGAATCTGGTTTTAAAAAACATCGAGTAGGGAAATAAGATATAAATATATATTTTTATATAGGTATAGAAAAAATGAAAAAAAATTAATGTAGGGATTTTGGGTGTCTTCTATGAAATACATCCATGTATAGATACTACAAGTGAAAATTAATTTAAAAAAGATGTGCCTAAGGGTAACAACTCTAAAAAGGTATATAAGGCCTTACTCATGGTAATGTTTTACATGATAATGGGATTTACTACGCACCAGGTTAGACTTTTCTAGGGGTTATTCATTAGAGAATTCAAATTTTATTTACAAACAATTAAGAAGTAATTAAAAGTAAAATCTTCACAAAAGAAATAATTTTTATGATTATTATATAATATATATAAAAATTTATAATATATGATTTTTATTTTATTAGTATTGGAATAATATACCATGTTTAAAAATGATATAAACTAATTTAGTGTATATAATTATTTAAAAATGTATCTTAATAGATGCAAGGTTAACCACATTAATGATCAGGATCAAAAGAGTAATAATGATCATATAATTTATCAACTTATGATAATATATCAAAGTGAAATAATCTCCCAATAATTATAATCTTATGAAGACATAGGTATATGTGATAACGATAATTTTAAATATTTTATCAAGTACATAATATTCAAAAGAAATGAATAAAATAAGTTTATGATAGGTAACAATATGTATATTGTGAATAATGGAAGGAAAGATCTTAAAACTTTTAATAATTATGGGACGAAAAACCTCAGTATTTCATTGAAGTGAATGTGAGTTTGTTATAAGTGTGGATAAAAATTCCATCAAATTAGTTAATGAATTGGATATAATGTAAATTGAAAAATGACATGCTTTTACTTCAAGGAGATGCGACACTACTAAGGTTAATGTACAAAGGCATGAAAAGAATATTTCCCAAAATAGGTTAACGAGTCGTGTTCATCATTATAAAACTTCCATAGACAATGGAGAATGATTAATGTTCACATGTTTGGATTCATGAATTAGGTTCTCTGATTGTTTTACCAATGATATACAAGTTATAGTAATTATGGAATATATAATATTTATACTACACTACCATTTTGTTAAATAATTCCGAAAATATGTTGAATGGTACTGAGAAAATTTATATAGTATAACGTAATTTTTTTTGGAAATCAATTAGTTATGTAAAATAAAACTCCTAATATTCTCCTCATAATTAGATAATGATGTTGGAATAATGAGATGATTGGTTGGGATAATGTAAATTGGATAGTATCATCTCTCTTGAAACTGATTATTTTTTGTTGAAAATTTGGTTATTCAATCATTGATGAAGATTAAAATAATTTTTGATCAATGTATTACATCTAATAAAACATATATTAGTAAAGCAATAAGGAGAAGTTGTGTTTTATAATAAATTTTTATTTTAATTAATGTTATGTCAACATTTTAATAGAATACATGACGAAGGTGTTCACATATTCATTTTGTGAGGATTAATGACCTTGCCTCATAAATCCACTGAATATTTGTGATATTTTTTATGTTTTGGGTATTGATTTGATGACCATGCCTCCAAATCCACTGAATGGTTTTGACATTTTATGACCTTGACTCATAATACACAGAATTTATTTGACATTTTTGATGATTGGGGGATATATTTTAGGGAACATTCTTGATGACATTATGAAATTGTTGTATATTTCTTGCATTTGATTATGTCTCCCAATGGGTGAAGGAAAAGTCCAAAATGAATGAAATTGCTTAATATATTTGTGGTTTTGTTAGGTCTAACATATTTTGTAGGTTTGGACTACCTAGAGAAATCATCAGTGATCATGGGACTCACTTATGCAATTGGAGAATATAGATTTTGTTGAAGAAGTATGGAGTGCATCATAAAACATATACTTCATATCATCAATAGTCTAATGGGAAAGATGAAGTTTCCCATAGGGAAATCAATGGAGTTTTGGAATGTACTGTTAAATATAACAGGAAGGATTGGTAACAGAGGTTGGAAGATACTTTTTGGGCTTATAAGATAGCCTACAAAACCATGATTGAAATTAGTCTATATAGGAGGATTTTTGGGTAAATCCACCACCTAATTGTGGAATTGGTGCATAAGGTGAATTGGTCTATGAGGAAAATTAATTTGGGAATTAAAAGTGTTTGGAAGGGAAGAATATTGAAGTTTAAAGAGTTGTAAGAAATAGGAAGTGAATCATTTGAAAATTCATGGATTTACAAAGATAGAACAAAAGTGGCTCATTACAATCTGAACCGAAAAAAGTATTCTATCCTGGAGAAAACGTGTAGTTATTCAAATCAAGACTCAAGATAATTCTAGATAAACTTCATACCAGATGGGAAGGTCCATTTTTAGTTACTCATGTATATTATTTTGGTGTGGTGAGGATTATGATGGTTGGAGAAAAGGATACATTCACTGTGAATGGGCATAGGTTGAAGAAATTTCATGGGACCCTCCCATCAGAGCCATTGGAGGAGATCTCACTCCTCTAACATATTTATCAATATAATCCATTAGTCTGTACCTCTCATTCACACATTATTTCTGGCTGTGATTCATTTTAGATTCATAATACATTTTAAATCATTTTTAATGCATTGAGGGAACTACATCATTTATGAGTGTGGGATAGAACCTTCTCATTTTAGGATTGAGATATTTTGTTTGGTTAAATATTTATATAAAAATAATTTACATATATTTGGGAATTTATATTTAAAATTTAGTGTGGTGTCAAATATTTCTAGCTAAAATAACTTTCATTTCTAATTTTGAAACACTTGTCAATGAGTTAAAACATTTATTCCAAGAAACTAAGCTTAAATGAATAATGAAAGGACTCTGTTTCAAGTTCAAATCATTTGGAATATCATGAAAAGTAATCTTCTTTTTAAAATCACATGCCATATATCACTGTCATTATTTTGGAAATAACAATCCTGTGAGGATTCTTTACCATTTTTTTCCTATTCTTTATATTCACCTCATTTCTTGGGAGAACCAGACCATGCTTTCTTTAACTATATTTGATTTATTCATATGAAAACATGATTGTTTAAGGTACTTGTGTTTTAAATGATTGATAAATTTATAGGGTATTATTCCCTCTTTTCAAAATAATCATTTTTATTATGGACTACCTTATATATTAATCATTTTGTCCCTTAGAATCATTGAAGTTCCTAATAGGTTAGCCACATTAGATGACAATTTTCTTTATCCAACCACATCTTGTAGTGAAATTACATGATCTATTTTATCTTATGTGTGTGGGAAGATGTATTGGTGTGTACTACTTCATTTGGTGATACTTTTGGAGGAAAATAAAATTCTGAAGAGATGAGGTTTCTTTTGAAGATTTAATCTTGTTAAAAGTTGTTCCTTAATTGGATCATTCATGATAAAAGAACTTGTGCCATTCTGGAACTTCCAATGTAAAAAAAAGTTGTTCCTATATGATGAAATCGCAAAAAAACAATGTTTGAAAAAAAATTTCTTCTAAAATGATAAATTGATTGAACATTCCTTGACTTCATATGATGATGAAGCCGATATTCTTCAAAGGGGAAGAGATGGAGACCCTGCTTGAGTTAAAATTTGATTCCTGTAATTTTTCATCAAAAAATATTCAAGCCCTCCTTTTCGGAATTAGAATTTTTAACACATGTTTCCTCCTAACCGAAAGCCACAGAAAACACCTTAAAAGTCCTCATGAGTAACACATGTCCTTTACTCACATCGGGTGGATAAGTAGGAATTTATCAAGTCTATGTTGACTCATGTATGAGTTTGGATGAGAAAATCCATGTTGAACATTTGTATTTATGAGATGAGAGAAAATTAATTTTAGGTATGGGTTTTGTGTGAATGGGATAAGAAAGGAAGTGGAAATGTATTAAATAACCTAAAATGGAGAACTTGAAATAATATTTTTTTGATGAGGCATGATATCTTTTTTTTTTCATAGTATGGTTTTGGACGATATCATTGGGATTTGTTTTGGATTTGATTTTATTTGATTTCGATGTTTTCATGTCCTGAAGTCCAAGTGATATGTGTGGGGGAATTGATATAGAAAAAAATTTCAATTAAACGTACATTTAACTTCATTATTTTAAACCCAAAAAAGTCTTACATTAAGATGAATCACTGCATTTTCATGATATTGGTTTTATTTTTAGAAAAATAGTAAAAAGTGCACAATTCAGATTTTTAACTATTTTAAATTTGTTTTTGTATTTTTTCCATATCAATTTAAACACCACTACAAATTGAAAAATTATTTATTTTCTAAATCCTATGCATCCAATGATTCATTGAATCCATTTGGACCAAAATCTGAATCGACCATATGGAAACTCCAAAAAATCAAATAATGTGGAGCAAGAAAACTATTTACAAATATGCCGAGTTTTGGCGTCAGGTCCTCAATTCGTTCTTGGTGGGCCCACATCCTCTGAAATTAAGTGGGTGGATACACATGCCATTTTGGAACAACATTTATGTAGGCGATTACATGTTAATTGGGTGTTTAAGGGGATATTGTAGTATCCTAATCCAGAGGTTAGTGATTTGGTGATTCTGACTGGACAGAATTATTGGTCAGTGTAAAATGGGTATAACTCTCAACTACATGTCAAAATCAACTGATATTATGAGGGTAAACACCCAAGAAAATTATGAATGACATTCAAGATGGGTGAAACACTGGAATATTTTATTTAATGTGGATAAAATGCATCAACATTTAGGGGAAAATTCCAGCTATAAAAGGAGGAGAGCTCCTCCCTTTCATAGAATCTCTCATTCCATCCCATTCCTTTTGGGACACCCAGGATGATAACTTTTTTTCATTCTCTCTTTTATTTTATTGATTTCAAAGTTTTGTAATACCTTCTCCTTCCCCTTTATTCTCGTTTACCCTTACCATATTGGGGTAATGATTTTTAGTGATTTGGGAAGGATTGGTTTTCTATTTTCTAATCCTTGAGTTTGTGGATGAAAATGATTGAAATTACACTTTAATTCGAAAATGTTTTCAATTTCATATAGCCAATTTTATTATCAAGTGCTATTTTTCATGAATTTTAATTCTGTTATTTATTTTTCCTTGGTAAAATCATCATTTTCTCCCTACACTGATAGGTGGTTTATATTCGATGGAATTTAGCATAGATTAGTGGTGAAGTACTCAATGATCGTCAGTAAATACAAAGGGAGTAGTGAATGTTCCTGATTTTTTTGGATGAACAAGACCTGATCAAGTATTTCCCTTGTAAATTGAGGATATTCAATACAACCATTTTTCACATGGAAGGAGAGTTTACCAAAACGAGATCTCCGTAGGTTTTCGCTCACCATCAGAATTTGACCAAGGACCTGACATGAAACAATTGGGAAAACACACTTTATTCAACATAGAAGAAGAGGTTCAAATTGAATTGTACTAGGATATCCTTACAATTAGAAATTCAACCCCGATATAGTCTCCCTTTTAATATCATAGTTTTATAATCATTTGATATTTAATTTCCATTTAATCATTTTCTTATGAAACATAACTTTTTTACCCTTGTTTAAAAGTGGTGATATATTTTGTGTGAACTCCTCTTTGAGAGACATCCATGGTCAACCACATTGCTGTATTTTAACTTAGAAAATAATTTTTTTCCACACACTATGTTTAGCATGTGTTAGATATGATAATTTTTTAAAATTCATCATCCTTCATTCTAAAAGTATTCAATCATAACTGTTTTGAAAAGTTGATGATTTATTATATGAGCTATATTGATATTTAAATTAGGATTTAGAGATTAATGTATTACTTTAAAATATGAATAATTTTATTCTAGTAATTGATGATGAAATATTTTAAGTCACAACCATTGAATATTATTGAGTTTATGAAATCGACATATATATTTACTTACATTCATATAGAGTGAAAAAATTCATTACCTGTTTGAAAAATTGTCTTCCAACATAAATGTTGTCCAATTATAAAGTATTTTTAAGTATATCAATGTCCTTTTTAAAAATTTTGTTTTATGTATTTTTGGGCACAAACATTCACCTGAATATGTTCTCTATAACACTCCATCAAAACATGATTTTTAGATTTTTCTTTTGTATCCATGTTTCCATTTCCCAACTTTGTTCTCCTTCAATGGAACCGAGTTATGTAAATACTGTAAAACCCTTTCTCTCATACTAATATGTTGTGTTATTAACAATATTAATGATTTAGTTTTTTTCAATAATTTATTAATTTCATCTATTAGTCTATTGACTACCAAGATCAATTTTGAATTTTGGAAGATGTAATTTATATATGGTTGGGATAATGTAATACCTTACGAGTTTATAATAATTTCCTTTTGTAATATAATTAATTTAATAAATTAAATTATTTATATGAAACAAAATATTAATGTAAATTCCTAGATTACTATGTAATTTTTTTTAATTATATGGGATTTTTTGAAGACTATGTGCTCAGACAGAACATGATTTGGAAGCCTGTGAGCCCATAATAGTTTTTTAAATTTCTTAAGTTAATTAAAATAGCTCACATGAGCAGTTTTGGATAAATCAAAATGGGTTCCTAGATTGAAAATATTAGGGCACCATTTCATCTGGAATTATGAAATTACCAATTAATGTAATTATCCTACACTAATGTGGGATGAGGGAAAACATTAATTATCTCATTTTTATGAAAATTTAGTGAAATAATTTTTCTTGAGAATAATTAACAATAATATTGTAGTTCATTTTATTTAAAGATTTAATTTCATTTTAGCATAAAAGAAACATAGTCTCTTAAATTAAATAGTGTAACAACATTTCAACGTCACGTAAAAAAAATGTTGATACACATTTTCCGCATTTAATGGGTTAACACTATAAAGGATTGTTGGAATAATTGAGTTACTCTTAAAATTCATATTTGATATTGGAAAGTGATGATCGATGATTGTCCTAGGTTGATGAGCACCATTCTCCCTCCATTCTTCCAAACTTTGAAGGATCCCCAATTACAATAAAGTTTGCGAAATAAGTAACGCTGAATAAAATCGAGGCATTCTTCAACAAAAAACAATATAATTTGGAGGAAGGGGTTTTTTGGATGAAATTTCTTCCCCATTCATTATTTCATAAAAATTATTGTGGATCAATTCACTAGCTAGATGATCCATGGGACATTTGTTCTTTTAGTGGGGATTTGTTTATATTTTCCTCAAAGGGATTGAAACAAAATTTTAATCATCTCCCTTTCAATCTAATGTGAATGAATCAGGACAACCCAAACATGGTTGGATCCCTCTATGGTTGGACGATGACCCAAGAACCCCAAAATAACTAATGGATTGGAGAACAAACCACCAGATCATGTTTGTTTTCCTACATAAGGACCTGCAGGTGGAACACAATGATATCCACATGCGGTAGGAGACACGCCACAACATCAACCTTGGGATGGTAGGCAATGGACCCCAGTAATAGCCAGCAGTGGGGTCTCCGGCTAAGGCGACATCATTCCCCATCACGCGGCCGGAGGACCGAGGTCCAGCAGGACCACGGTACAGCGGGACGATGGTAAGAGTTCCCATAAATGACCTATAGGGAAGTCACATGGTATATTCACCATGTTGGTTTGGAGTGGATGCACCACCCACCGCCGCATCCATGTGATAAAAGTCACCCCACTCACAGCGGACTGGGAAGGAGAAGGCCGGAAGGTCAGGTTAGCCATCCAGTATGGGTGAGTCCTAGTGGTCCAAGTTGGATTTTGGTCTGGTTGGACCCAGGACATGTCAGTTTACCCTGGATTGGGTTGGTCCAACTGAGTCTGACTGGTCATGGACCCCACCAGGCCCTTTTTACTAAAACATACTTAACATCCAAACCATTGGTCGGTTTGATGATCTGTTGGTGATTTTATGACCTTCATGACAAGAAGTTATTTATAAATTCTCTAAGTTAGTTTTCATTGAATTTGTTTTATGTAAAATTGATTAAGGAGTAGATTCACCCTGAATCAAGAACTCAGATGAGAAATAGCTGAACAGACCACAATGGCCTGAAGGATGAGTAGCAGTTTAGCAGAAATCAGTGGCCAGGAATACGAGTAGTTTCCAGGAGGACAATAGTGTCTTGGAAGATGATTAGTACCCATGTGGACCTCATTGGCCCTTTAGTTGAGCATTATCTAAGAGTACCTCAGTTGACCGAAAACTGAGCGGTAGGTGAGAGGACCTTTGTGTCCCAATACACAACTAGTAGAAGAGAAGATCTCAATGGACTAAAGACAAGTGGTATATGAGTGGATCATAGTATCCCAACAGTTGAACGGACCTCATTCTCTAATCGGGGATGACTACCGCAATGGTACAAGATGAGAACCTTTACAAGTGATAATCTTACATTCTTTATATTAGGTTATATATGTGTGATTTGAACATTTCTTTTTTCTATACAATTCCATTATAATCATTCATTCTAGTTTGGTGTCCCTACTGAGTATTTTGTTACACATCTCTACACTGTCTTATCCTACATCTTTCATTTCATGTGCAGATTATCATCGCTTTGAAAAAGACCTTGGTGGTCCGTGAAAAGGCAATGCTCGGTGAGACCAGACTTATGCGATGTACTCCTACAACATGTATTTGCAACTCTACACCAACACATTAGATATAGTTTTCTGTAGATGGATTTATAGAGACCTTTTTAAATTATTGTTTTCAACTTTTCATTGTTAGGGTTTCACTATGGACCCTTTACATTCGGCATAAACTATGTTACACTTAGTTTTTTATATGTGGAATACTTTTTTCCTTTTTCTTCTCTGTTGGATTGGTTTTTCTATTTTCGTGTGTATAGGAACTCGGTTAATGCCTCCCAATTATAGTATAATTTCATCGACACTATTCCACATACCCTAGCCTCTAAGAGGTTGGCTTGGTGTAGACGTGGAACATGACCTAGGTGACGGGTCCTGAAAAACTGGCATCACAGCTGCTCAGTCCTTCCTAAATGATAGGGAGTCTGTGGTTTTCTTTGGGGGAAACAAAATAAAATGTTTCTTGATGGACATTCAGGATTAGGGAATCCACTGTTGGTGTTGTATCCAACTAATCCACACATTGGGACCCTTAATTCTTATTTTTTTACTTGGTACATAAAACCATTTGTTTCATGAATATTATAGGATTTTGAGTGGTTCCTCATGTCCTTCATGAGTAATCTCACCAGGTATAACCTATTTCTCGTGGTTTATCTAGTCCATTTTCTAGATGCCCTCACACATATCGCCAGCGAGGGTTCTAGTGGGTGAACAGAAGTATTGAATGTCCTGTGACGAGGAAACAATACAAGGACTGATACTAGTGATGTCCCAAAAGGTAGGTGCAACATAATTTCCATATCTTATTGGTCATTAGTTTCAACTGGAACTACCTGTAGTGGATGCATTTAGGCTCATCACCAAACATGATTTCAAGAGGTGGATGAATCCCATTTTTATGGGTGACACTGACCCCCCAGGTGGGTTTGGATGGGATCAAGGTGGTTATGGGAGTCTTCTTATATGGTAAGGAAGCCTCTCTCCCAGATAGTGATCTTATCTGTGAGCCTTATTTAGGGAACATCAGGGATATGGTGGAGTCTGGAAATCCCGACACATGACATGGTGACCCTCCCATAAAAAGACCATGATAGCTTCATTAGAGAAAAGATCATTCCTGCAACATTGTGCTCAGTGCGCATACTGGATCTACTTTACCTACCGCAGGGTAGCATAAATGTACCGGATAACTCAGCAAGACTCATTATGATTTCATACTTCTCCCAGAAAAGGACGTGACACCCATTCTTCAGGCCTTGAACCTTTGATTAGGGATACCTCTATGATATTATGGAATCCATGGTATAAAATAGAATCAGTAATCAGGATGGGAGTGATGGAGCATGCCCTACTAATGGAGAACATGCTGGCAGAGCTGTTTCTAGAAATATGAAATACCAGTAGAACCCATGATATGGATTGTGCAATTGTGTGTTGTAGGAAGAAGAAATGGTGGCCCAAGTGAGCCCGAAATTTCAGTGGATAACCCTATGATGCATGATTAGTGGTAAAATACCCTATGGAGAAGGGTGTCGTTACAGGGATAGGGTGTCCCACTCATGTGGTGGGAAATTGGTAGGTGGATCATGATTTCCCTTATCACTGAGTAGATGATCAGATGATGGTCGAGGAACCACTAAGGAAGACGAAGTGGTTCGAGCAAGGAGGTCTGCAGGGCAGCATACGTGTCATGGTAGTTCGTAGAGCAGTAGGAGGAGGACATAGGATCGATGTGCCCCTAACCCCACCTCCATATTGTCCACTATAGGGTCCAGGAGTTGGTCGACAAGGGATATTACAGCTATAAGTGATGGTGGCCTATGACCAAAGTGGTCCAAATATGATTACATGCGTGATATGTGTCTTCTTCAACATAAATCTAGTTCTTATAGACACTAAAGATAGTCAAACATTATTCCTAGGGACCTTGTACAAGGATTAGAGATTCTAGTGGAGTTTTTGGCTTGATACTTATGGGTAAATATTCCTAGGAGAGGGGATTAGGAGATTACATTCTAGTGCAGACAATGTTATACTACTCTAGGAGAGGATATATTAAGCGATATTCGCATAATAAATGAGTTGAATCCTTACAATTTCATCATAGGTATGGACTGTTAATCAACCATTAATGCTCTGGTTGACTGCTTTAGACATAAAGTGGAGTGTGTGCATGAGGATGGGACCATGTTTTTATTCATCGGTGAGAAGGGATCTTTTACAGTATAGGTCTAAAATTCTCAAATGAGGGTGCAGTCGATCACTCACGAATTCTGTAGCCTCACCCTCGGTGTGGTGGACCATAATAATCCTCACATTCATATAGTGGCGGATGAGTATGAAAACATATTTCCTAATGATGTTACGAGATTACCTTCTCATAGAGAGCTACACTCCAGGATTTATCTATACCCCAGGATGACACTAATATCCACACCAGCATATCAGATGGCTCTTGTGGAGCATCATGATTTGAGTTTAGAACATGAGGATTTGCAAGAGAATGACTTCATGAGACCCATTATTTCACAGTGGGAAGACCCAATTTAGTCCTCCAAAAAGGCATGTGAGAGTTTTAGGTTGTGGGTGAACTTTTTTCTCCCGAACCAGGTGACCATTAAGGAGAATTAACCACTGTAGAGGATTGATGACTTCTTTGGCCAGCTTAATGGAGATAGAAGACTGTCAAAGATAGAACTCAAATTATGCTGAGTCATATCAACATACAGGATGAGGATGTATCAAACACAACCTGCAGATGTCATATTGACCACTATGAGTTCAGGATAATGCCTTTCAGTGTGAAAAATGATCCAATAGTTTTCATGGGACTCGTGAACAAAATGTTCCCACCATACCTTGATAGGGTTTTCATTGAATTCATTGATGACATCATCGTGTACTTGACATTTGAAGAGGAGAAGGCTGCACACATATGGATATTCCAAGATACACTCTTAGAGATTTATCTTTATGGGATTCTCTAAAAGTGTTAGTCCAAGATTTGAGAGGCCCACTTCCTAGGACACATGATTTTGAAGGTTAGAGTTTTAGTGGATCCAATAAATATAGAAGAAGTGATTTCTTCAGAGCCTCAAAGGAGTGCGACTGAGGTACATATTCTCTTAGATTTGGCTGGGTACTACTCGATTTTCATGCCAAAATTTTCTTAAGTAGAAACACAATTATCATCATTGGAATGGATGGGATAACCCCTCGTGTGGATGGAGAGGTTCTAGTAAAGTTTCTCAATAATGAGGTAGAGATTGATGAGTACCCCCTCAAGAGACTACTAGAAGACGGCATTGGGTTTTTTTTTTATTTATCACATCAGGGACCACACAGGGTTGTGTGTTGATGACAGAGAAATTAATGATTGCTATATTTCACAATAGTTGAGGTAGCATGAGCATAACTATTTTTCCCATGACAAGGAGCTAGAAGTAGTGGTTATAAAATTGATGATGTGGGGTAAATAATTGACGGATGATCGGTTTACCATCTACTCCAAACACAAAATTCTCAAGTATATTATCTCCTATAAGGACCTAAACATGAGGTAGTGATGATGGATAGTTTTCCTCTAGGACTACAACAATGAGACAGTCAAGAATTATGATAAGGGGACCTGGTAGCTAATACGCTCACCAGGAGATCTGATTTCTAGTTTCTGAGTGAGGCTTCATATTTGTTATCCATGATGCAGATATCCTCCAAGGAAGATATTGGAGTAGGTTATCCTTAGTCGATGATGGTCACTACCACACTCTTACGAAGATTTAGGAATTCAAAACTTATAGTAGTTGACTGCAAGGCCCAACATGTTTAGTTTTCTTCAGGACAAACTCCTAATGGATTTTCGATTAGCAGGGAGCACATCATCCTTTTTGGAGGATACACTATTGTGCAAGTGGAGTCGAATGAGGTGATTCTAAAATCATTCCACACATCCCCTTTCGTGTTATACCAAGGAGTGGAGAAAATGTACTAGGACCTCTGAAGTCAATATGGGTGGATGATGATGAAGAAGGAAGTGACAGAGTTCATTTTGTGGTGCCCCATTTTTCAACAACTAAAGGAATACCATCAGTTTCTTGTAGGTTTGACTCAAAACATTGAGGTTCAAGAGTGGATTTTAGATTGTATCTCAAGGGACATCATGATAGGTTTACACCATACAACAAGGTGGAATGATACCATCTGGGAGAATGTTGACTGAATCAATAACTCAGCTAATATCATACCCAAATCAGATCAAGGTTCAATAGAGGGTGTGGGAAGCCTATACATGTAAGATATAGTTCAACTCCATGGGTTTCCATCATTGATACTCTTGAATCGAGACACACGCTTTACCTCATGGTTGTGGAAGGTATTTCTGGAGGTCTTAGGGGCACATCTTCATTTGAAAATTGCTTTTATCCCTATAAAGGTTGGTCAAAGAGAGAGGAATATCAATATTTTAGAGGACATACTTCATGTTTTTTCATAAAAATCAGGCATAGATGGGAGGATCAACTACCACCGGGGGTGTTTGCATACAAAAAGAGCTACAACACCACCATTTGTATGGGATCGTTCGAGTTTTTTTCAATAAGTCATGTAGAACACCGTTATACCGGATAGACCTAGAGGAGTCATCGCTCATGGGTCATGTGTTAATATGGGCTACCACTGAGAAGATTCATGGAAACTAGGAACATATGATGACTACATAGAACAGATTTTTTTTAATGAAAACAGGTGACAAAGGGCCTTGAAATTTGAAGAGGGAAACCATGTGTTCCTGATAGTCTCATCTTGATGGGAACTAGAGAGGTTTCGATGAGGTGGAAAATTATATTTCAGATTACTTGGCCATTTTCAGATTATAAGCATAGTTGAGAAGTGGTGTATAACCTAGGATCTCCCCCCATAATTGAAATGGGTGAATATTGTCTTTCCCATATCATAGTTTAAGAGTTATACACAACATCGATGATGTGGTGACATTTGTGGATTTATCAGTAGATGTTGAGTATCTGTAAGAGTATATCCTTCATGAATGGTCGACTCCTATGTTGTGCATTTGATGGATGTACATTAAGCTCTAGGGGATCACTTGGTAGAGGGAGGCTCATATTCATTCTTTGTATTCCCCATTATTTTTAACCCATGTTTTTTCTTATGAGGACGTAAAGATCAAAGATGGGGGTAAGGTTATGTCCTAAAATTCAATGTAATTTTTTATTAGATGAGATGGCGGTAAGGTTATGTCCTGAAACACTTGATTATGAGGGTTTGTTATCCCAAAATAGTTGTAAAACACTCTTTAGATTAATTAAAATATTTTATGTACTCATTTTTCTAAACATCTAAATAGGTGCTCAGATTGAAAATTTGGGGGAACTATTCAACCTAGAATGAATAATTTACCTACGAATAAACATGACCTTGACTGGAATGGGTTGATTGAAAAGAGTAATTTTTTACATTTAAGAAAGTTAAACAAATGAAATTTTCAAAAGGGAAAAAATAAACACTGATTTGATTTTATATAAAATGTTGAATTTCATTGCATCATAACTTAAATGTTGTTTTGTAAATTAAATATCATAATGATGATATAATGTAGTGTGTAATGCCCCAACCCCAGATGCATAGAGTGTGTGCATTATTTTAATACATTAGCATGGTTACAAAAAAACAAGTCCTGAAAACCCGATTAGTTTAGCAGTCTTGGAAAATAGATTACATACATGAAGGTTACATTACACATTAGAATATAATGCACAACATAAATGATCCTTTGATAATTCCATTAATCCTATCACTTAACCATACTTATCTATCATAATAAACTTATTGGAATCCTTGGAAAATATAATATAAGAATGATGTGAGCTCAGATGCTCAGTATGGATAACTATATAGCGAAAACATTCACAAATAAGAATAATCATTTATGTAAATGTATAAAACTAAAACAAATGCCTTTTAAACATAAACATCAGAATAATATGGAAAATATAAATCAAATAATGAAATTTAATTATTCACATGGAAATTACAATTTTCTAATAATCACATGCAATATCAATATCCAATTTCATTATGATAGAATACATAATGGCAGACTTCATAACCACATATTCTAGGCCTTGTTCCGAGACTGAAAATAAGATTTTGTCAAGGCCTTGTTCCAAGACACTAGTTTGTCTCGTTATACCTACCGATTTATCAAGGAGATATAGTGGGTTCCACCAGTCACTTACTAAGTCCAATGTATTCCACAAATGAAATGGTTTAAACATTACATAAACATTCGTATTAAAACGGGGAAAATGTCAATAATTTATCCATAACCTATGAATTGAATAAAAATAACACATCCAGAGTAAAAAATATCACAAAACCATCAATACAATATGGAGTATATGTATAATAATAAATCAACATCAAACATGTCTAAAAACTCTCAACGGATATTGACATAGATGAAAATGATTTGTAAACCTCTTTGAGATAAATATCTATTCTTTAGAAAAACATTTAAAAGTAACAAAATTTAGAAAGGAATACATTTAGAGCCAATTTTAATAAATGTGTCCCATACTACTTTGAAACTTTTTAATGGAATTAACATTTTAGAAACATTCATGTCCATATAAATTAATCCGTAAAACCCATTTCGATAACATTTTCATTAATGATAATGATTTAGAAGAATAAATATTTAATCCATTTCAAATGATGATATAGTTAAAGAGTAGCTTCCATAAGTCCATAAAATAATCCTTTTCAAAATATTTTTATGAAACATATATGTGGATGATAATGATTTCCCAGTAGATAATCACGTAAAAACAACCTCAAATAATGAAGAGAGTGTTGAATTAACCCTTAGCTTGCACTTTACTTTGGTCGAGGGTACATTTAACCTCCTATATAATTACTATAGTATGTTATTAAATTATAGTAGAACTATATTCATATTTATTATATCATACATTATTCATTTATGACTTTATACTACCCATTTAATAATTATTTCCATTTTAAATTAACATTTCTGGTAATAATCGCTTACTTTATTCTACGTATTTTAACTTGTTATTCTTGACAATATCATTTAGATCATGATTTTAATACATAAATAATAAGAAATTTATTTATATATCATATATATTTTGAATATAAATATTTATAATAGATTTATATATGAAATGGGAGGCACCGTTTATGGTGACGGTAGGTTATACGTACGCATAAACGTTGTTTCTGCTTTCATATTGTGTTGAACGGAAGTAAGTGAATAAGATATATGTAAGTATATACAATCATATATATATATATAGTATAATTATTATGTCATATATTACATACTTATTAATAATATCTATTTTTATAATCATCGTTGAATGTTTAATGTGGAAATGAATCTCATCGAGTCGTGGATACTGTAATCCGTACGTACGCACGAGCTACAATATCATTATATTGATGGTGAAATTGCAGGTAATTGAATGGTATATCGTATATACAGAATCATTAACTTGTTATATTTTTTATTTACATAAGTTATTCTCATTTTTATACCCATCAAAATAATAATGTGTTTGAATAACAAACTACACCACGACATGGAGACGATAATCTGTACGTACGCACGTATCGTGACTTGGTCATTCATATGATAGATAGAATAATGAATATTTTTGTAAACATTTTATAATAAAATCACAATATATAGAATATACTGGATTTTTTATTTTATAATGGAATCAACAAAGAATGAGGAAGTGGCAGAAGAAAAGAACTTGAAAGAGGTGATGAAATATTTACCTCTTATTCGGTTTCTTCCTTTTGATTTGATCAAAAGGGCTCCATAAGTTTTCTTTCTGACCAATTGGAGGACTCTAGAATGAAGGGAAGAAAGTTGGTAGGATATTAGGGAAGGGTTTGGCTGAGAAAAAAGGCTTTTGAGGTGTGACATTAAGGGAAGGGGAAGTTCCCTTTTATAAGATAGTGAGGGTCACTTTAGGAAAAGATTTAAATATCATATTATAATAAAATAATTTTCGGTTTCTAATGGCTCCAAATAGATTTATTTAACTTATATGTTGTGAAGGGGAATAAAAAATCTCAACCAATATGTTTTAGACAGGTTTAGGTCATCATTTTAACCTTATCTTTTAGATTTAACTCTTAGTTAAATAGTTTAACTTTTACCGTGTCTTCTTGCATTCTTACACTATATGGTTAATAAAAATAATCTAAAAATCCAAGGGAAGCTAAAATTTTTCATTAATGAAATATGTAATATTATTTAAGACCTTTGGAAAAACCATTTATTTATTTAATATTATATCAACAAATAATATAGTATTTTTATTAAAAACTAATTTATGTCAATTTTGACACTACTTAGTATTTGGTTTTTTTGAAAGACATCACAATATGATTACTTAGAACCAAATAAATTGAATCAGTAATTAAATGTCATATTCACCAATAATGTTAGTGGATGGCCTCAAAACATTCATATAATATTTATATTAATATTTACAATATTATTTATTTGTTTCTTTATTTAATAAGGAAATTACTACATCATTATTGTGTCATAAATAAATATATTTATTTAATGTCTAAAATTTATAAATAAAATACCATCATATAGGAAATTTTTTAGCTTTAAAATGAATATTTATAGTTGAAGATATCAATTATATAATCACATAAGAAATTTATTACTAAAATATAAATGGTTTTGATTTTTTTTCTTTACTTTATATTAATTAATATAAAATGACATTATCACTCCTAAGTGGCTCCATGGGGTCCTAAAATTGGAAAAAGGGGGCCTATGGTCTGGAAATTATCAGAAAATAGGGTTAAGATACGTGTTATGGTAATTTAAAATAATTTTAGTATTAACTATTTATCTATATTTACCAGATTTACCCTTAACCATAGTTAAAAAATATTTACTGAAATAATTAATCTAAATTTCTAAAAATAAAAGTTTCTTATTTGCCGAATTAGGACCTCCTGATTAAAAATATGGAATAGAATTTTCCATATTCAAAACACAGTAGTGGATGAAATTAATTTAAAATTAATTCCAGTTGTCAAAACAGAAAGCGTGTTTTTAAGAAATAATAACTATCAAAAGATTGATAGTTGTTTATGTCCAATTTAAATTTAAAATTACATACAATGAACTAAATTGTATTAAATGATAATAATATAGTCTAATGTTACTTAAAAACCTTAAAATTTTCAAATTTTACAAAATAAATATTTACGATTAAACAATTTGTTTTAAATTAAAAAAGAATATTTTTACTATTCATCAAAATATAAAAGTTATCAGAAAAGTACCAAAAAATTTTACAAACTAAATTTTAATTCCCCACTTCTAAAGATGAATTAAATTTCACTAAATTGAATATATAATAGTTTCAAATATTTGACTTAAAATGGGTTATCCATTAAAAATTATAAAACTTCATTTTTGAAAAAAACATCTTTTATCTTAAAAATTGAATTTTTATTATATTATGTCTAAGAAACACAAAAGGTGAATATTTAAATTATATAGGGTATATAAAATTTAATTTTTTTTTAATAATAGTAATAACTTCTATTTTTAATGGCTAGTTCGGTAGGTCGTGATGCACTCAAATTAAGGAAAGAAGAACCTCAATGTTGTGTTCTTCACCAACAAATGATCCAACCTCAAGGTATGGGTTTAATATGAAATTTTATCCAAATTACCTCTTTCTAAACAACGAATGCAGATCAACACACTTACTGGTTCATCTGGGGGAGATTTGTTCTTGCATAGAGGTTTTTTTTATCTCAGGTTTGAAGTGGTAGAAGAATATTGTTAATCCACTACCATTCATTCTAATGTGAAGGAATTGAGATAACACAGACATAGATGGATTCCTATGTTGTTGGTGTTATTGAATTCACTGTGAACAAACCCTGGAATCGATGAAAATGATACTTTGAAAATATTTAAGGGATGTCGACATCATGATAACCCCGAGAGTGAACACATATTAGAGAATGAGCAACATGAGAAAGTATATTAGCCCACAGAAGGACCCACCAATGAACAAGAGGTCATAGTAGTATCAGTCAGAGGACGTCTGGCATGGGCCTCATAAAATAGTTTTGGACGTGTTCTTCAAAAGATGCACCATCGAGATACGTCACGTAGCCGGAGGCCCCTAGTCCAGCGAGAACATTGTAGAAGGGCCCCACGGAAGTCGTGAGGAAGTCACGCGGTAAACTCATTGTGTTGACTAGGTGCAGACATAGTGATGGCTGATGATTCTGGGCAAGAAAATCATGACCACTCATTGTGGATTGGGTTAGAGAAGGATATATTGGATACCCCTGTGGGCCGGACCTGTGGGCCAGATTTTCCACCTAGGGCCGAGTGGACCATGTTTGATATGGGTCGGGTCATACCCAGGCCTGGTCGGTGGACCCCAGTTCGTGTCATATCGGGTCAGTCTGGCTAGGTCGGACTAAAGGGAGACCCCACCAACCATTTTTTACTAATATATCCATAAAATTTTGACAGTGCACCTAATATATGTGTTGTTTGCAGTGTAAAGACCCTCTCATTGAGATGGTCCTTTTGACATTCTATTGTGGTTTTCATTGATTTGGGATATTAATGATGGATTCGTGAGTAGATTCTCTTAGAATCAAGTGCACATATGAGCATTAGCTAGGAGGACCTCAGTGGCCCAAAAGAGAGGTAGTAGATGAGCAGGCCTAAGTGTCCTCTTAGGCGAGCAGATGTTGAGGGGACCTCACTGGCCTAAAAGATGAGGGGTATCCTGTAACACCCCATGATTTCAAATTTCGTTAAGTTGTTAAAGTAATTCTATAACTTACACTACACGCTTCACCGAGTTCCAGTGCACCACAACTTAGAAAACTAGCTATTAAAAAATATTATGAATAGTATTAATTTAATTTTGAATCTTTTAATCTATATATTATTTTAACACCAATAATATGTGTTTATTAAACAGAATATGAGAACAAATTCATTTAAAAAAAAGAAATTTTACCAGCTTTTAATAGAGAACCCATGTAAAACCCTTTACTTGGATATTTTATATATGTAATTTAATGAAATCAAATTCTTTTTTATAATTTAGGATTAATAATTTAGTTTGGATAATTTTTTTTTATTTTTCTAATAACTTTCACATTTTGATGAATAGTGAAAAATACTAAATTTTAATTCAAAATATTTTTTTTAATCGAAATAATTTATAGTTCTAAATTATGAATTTGAATGGTTTGTAAGTATAATTAGATAATATTTTTTTTCATTTATTCCAATTTAGGTCATTATAAGTATGGTTACATTTAAATTTGACATAAACACCTATCAATCTTTTAAAAGTTTTTACTTTTAAAAAACCCCGATTATTTAGTTTTGACAACGTGATTTAATTTTAAATTAATTAAATGAACTTCTATGTTTTTAATTTGGTAAAATAGAATTCAATTTTGAATTTGGAATATCAAAATTAGCATAAGGTGAATATTTGGTATTTTTTTCTAAAAACATCCATTTTTTGGAATAGTGAAAAACACTGCGTTATTTTTTAAAACTGACTTTTTATTTAAATAATCATTCATTTTATTTGAATTTATATTAATTAAAAATAGGTTTATACTACCTATATAAGATCAATGTAATTTACTGAAGTTATTTTATGATAAATTTTTACGTATAAATTTTTATTTAGCTTTATACCTTCTTTTACACACTTTCTAGAAGCATTTGATAATTTGCATAAAATATAATTATACTCCTTCTCTGAGATGAATTTCGAAAATCCAAGAGACATTGTTGACATAAGTATTTATAATTTTGTTCAACAAGATGAAAATAATATTTGGTGAATAGTTACTTTTGAGTTCTATTTAACATGATGAAAATTAAATTGGGAAATTAAGGGTAAAAATGATATTATAATTACCCTAACACATGTCCTAATTCTATTTGATAAGTGAAATTAGACCAAAAAAACATAGAAATAAAATATGATATAATTTGGTTCACTTGGGTTAGATTAAGAAATTTATTATTAGTTTATTTAAACAAGAGTTAAAATGGATAAATTAAATTTTTAATAACTAAACCATTTTTAATAACGGGTTATTCAAAAGATAAATTAGACTATAATTATTAACTAGAAAGATAAAATGATTTCATACATCATGGTACTTTATTTATAATTTTTAGACATTGTATAATTAATATACATTGTATAATTAAATTAATATCAATGTTTTTATGACATCCAGAAATATTCTAGGTGAATAAGATATGTTAGTATTGATTCATTGTATATTTATTTAGGAAATCATGTAGTGATGACTTTCAAAAAAACCCAATACTAAATAGTCTCAAAATTGTCATAAATGGGTTTTTAAAACAAATATTATATTATTATATTAAATAATATTCCTTAAATTCTACATTTCATCCAAAAGCTTAAATAATATTATATATTTCATTAATGAACCACTTTAGGTTCTCTTTTATGTTTAGAGTATGTATATTAACCATATAGTGTAAGAATATTAGAAGACACTGTAAAATATAAACTATTTAACTAAGAGTTGAATTTAATAGATAAGGCTAATATGGTGACCGAAACATATATAAAACATACTAGTTGAGTGGTTTTTTAACTTTATCCTACTTGTCCATGAAATAAATTTTTTCGGGGCCATTTGAAACCGAAAATGATTTTATTACAATATAATATTTCAAGCATTTCCTAATGTTACCCTCGACTCTCTTATAAAAGGTTTCTTCCCCTTCTCCCAGAATCACACCTCCAATTCCATTTTCCTCGGCCAAACCCTGCCAAAATATCGTCCAAATTTCCCAAAAAACAACCTAAAGTCATTACTTTGATCATAAATACAACATATGGATCCCTTTTGATCAACTCAAAAGGAAACACCAGAAGAAGAGGTTATAATTCCACCACCCTCTTTCATGTTCTTTTCTCCTTCCATTTCCAATTTCTTTGTTGTTTCCATATAAAAATAATATTTCCATTAACTCATACATAATGTGATGTTATTATTAATATGTTACCAAACTATTCATTATCCTATACATACTATAAATGACAAAGTCACTATACGTGCATACATATGGCTTATCATCTCCATGTTGTAGTGTAGTTTGTTATTCAAAAACTTCATTATTTTTATGGGTATAATAATAAGTATAAATGATGTAAATAATTTATTTAGCTTTTCATGATTATTTTTCATTGATATTCCTTCCAATTACATAAAATTTTACTATCAATATAATGATAATGTCGCTCGTTCGTACATACAGATTACCGTCTCCACAACTCTATGAGATTCAATTCCACATTCACCATTCAACAAAGATTATAAAAATATATATTATTAATAAGTATGTAATATATGAAATAATAATTCTAATATATATATATATATATATATATATATTATTCACATACGTCCATTCAATATAACATGAAAACGGAAACAACGTTTATGCGTACGTACGGCCTACCATCTCCATAAACGGTGTTTTCCAGTTCATAAAACTATCAATTATAAATATTTATATTCTAAATATATATGATATAAAAAACATGTGTTATATTATGGAAGTATTTAAATCATGATCAATATGATATGATCAAGAATAAAAACATAAAACATGTACGATAAAGAAAGCAATTATTATCCAAAATGATAATATAACATGGAAATAATTATTGAATATGTAGTATAAAGTCATAAATGAATCATGTATGATATATTTAATATTAATATGATCCCAGAATAATTTAATAACATATGATGGTCATTATATATGTGGTTAAATGTACCCTCAACCAATGTAAAGTGCATGGTAAGAGTTAATTTCACAATCTATTTATTATCCGAGATTATTTTTATGTGTGTATCTACTTGGAAAAGTTTATTATCGGTGTCCATGTTTAATAAAATAGTTTGAAAATTGAATTTTTTAAGTTAATGTTTACCAAAAAATCATTTTAAATGTTTTAGATATTTATTATTTTAAACGTTTCTCATTAATTTCCATGTTTTCAAAATTGTTTTTTGAATTTATTTATATGGGCATGAATGTTTTACAATGTTAATTCCTTTCAAAATTTTCAAAGTGGTATGGGACACTTTGATTCCAAACAATATTTTATATGACTTTGCATAAATATTATTTGAGCTTTAAATAATTTCATGACAAAGGGATATTTTATTCAATGATTTTTACAGATCATTCTCAACTATGTCATCATCCTTTATGTTATATTCTTCATGATTGATGTTGATTTATTATGATACAAATCATTCATATTGGATTGAAGGTATTGTGATTTATTTGATAGTGGATGTGTAACTATTATACCAATCATTGATTAGGGTTAAAGTATTGAAATTTCTTTTGCTATTTTTAATACGAATGTTTATGTTATGTATCCACCTTTTCATATGTGGAATGTATTGGACATAGTAAGTGACAGGTGGAGCCCACTAGTCTCCTTGGTTCATCGGTAGATCGTAAGAGACAATTAGAAATGGAATTGGATGAGTAATTTCCCAATTTTATATATGGTTTTCTTTGAGGATGTAATCATTTTTAGACGTCTTGGCTGAGGCCTTGACCAAATGTTTCAGAATGTATCACATTATATATTCCATCATTCTTAAAATGTTATTGATGGTTCATGTGGTTACTCGACTATTAGAATACCCATGACTATGATTTATTTGGGAATTATTTACTCAAATAATATTCCTTCCACAAAGTTTTCATGTTTATTATTTTTAAATGAATGTGTTTTAAATTATTCACCATATGTAATATTTATGTTATCTTCTGCTATATTGCATACCCTAATAGAGCATTTGAGCTCACCCCTTATTTATGTTTTATTTTCTATGGATTCCAAGAAGTGTATTATGGTTGATATCCAGGGTTATGCTAGGGGATAAATGAGGTTATCAAAGGATTATTTATGTTGTGTTTTATTTTCTATGGCATAATGTAATGTTTAGGTTGTAATATATTCTCCAAGACTTCTAAATTGATCAGTCATTCAGGACTAGATTCTTCTAATAATTCAAATGTAATAAAATAATGCACTGACTTTGGGTTACTGGGGTCATGGCATTACATAGAAAATGGGACCTTAGTGGAATGACATACGAGAAGTAGCTGAGATGAACATAGTGGCCCGGCAGTCGAGCCATAGCTGAGAAGACCTCAGTTTCTAGGTAGACAAGAAGTATCCAATTGTACCTTAGTGGACCAGCATACGAGTAGTATCTGAGAAGACCTTCATGGACCAACTGTCTAACAATATTCAATGACTCATTATGTATGATTCCCTCAGCATTACATGATGTTAATCTTCATGATAGATAATCTTATGATATATACTTTTTTTAAACTTGTGTGAGTTGTCTGTTTCTTTGTGTGTACATTTCCTTTGTGTCATTTCATTGTGGTTTGGGATACCTATTGAGTATTGTGTTACTCACCCATGAATGGGATTCTCCCACACATTTTATTTTTTGTGTAGTCTATTAATTCTTTAATTGATACATTGGGTCACTATACCGACTAGTGCCTATTGAGGTAAGAGAGGCAGGGTATACTCCTAAGACTTCTGGCAGCAACTCTATAGCTACCCATTTGGGTGGGTTTTCTATGGATGTATTTACGAATACCTTTGTAATTACATGTTTTGTCCATGTCATTGATGGGATTGTATTCTAGCCCATCTTCATTCATCTCATACAGTTTTACACACACTGGTTGACTTATTGGCATGTGTGTTTTCCATTTTAGAATTGTGGGCTGTGGTTATGTGTGTGCATGTGTAAAAGTACATTGCTAATTCCCCCCAATAGTTGGATAATTCCTTCATGGATAATATCCAGCGCATGGCCTTTGGGAGGCAGGATTGTGGTAGTCGCGACATGGTCCTCATGGGATTGGTCTTGATAGTTGTGATTCTGTTACATGAAATATAATGATTATCTTTCTCTACACAGAACACCAATGTTGTCTTAAATTACATGCATGATGGGTTTTCCTTGATGGCTTGCATAACACAAAAGACAATGTTTTTCCATACAATAATATATTATTATTAATATTCTTATTTTTATAATAAGATACAAAATAGTATTTAGATTTATATTTATTAATATAATTAACTAACTAATGAAAAGTTATGTTTTAATCCATTGGTTAAAAATAATTACAAATGAATTTAAGAACAAACTGAATATAAATTGAATGTTTTTATAAATAATTATTTTTAAGCTCACAATGTCAATTTATAGTAATACATTAATTAAGATAAAATTAGTGAGATAAATAGCTGTAATATATATATTATATTCAGTAAAATATTGTTCATATTTATCCAATATGTTTGATAAGAATAATATAAGATCAACCTCTATATTACACTTATTTTTCTATATTATTATGAATGAAATTTTAATACTATTAATTGGTGAACATATATTATATATGATTATTGATGATTTTGAGAAATTTAATATGGGAAAACAATATTTTTCAAATTCAAATTTCAACATTTGTTTAGGGTTATTTTTTTTATTGTTCTGTGATGTTTAAAATATTGTTGAATTCTGAAAAATACTGAATATTAATACAAAACAGTATTATTATCTAATATATTTATAATTTAAAATTTCATTTTTATTGTTGTTAAATATAAAATAGATCAATATTAAATATTTTTACCCAATTCAATTTATTGGAATTAATATCACATTGAAATTGGATATCAGATCATAGAAAACCATTGAAGAGTTCTATTTTAAAACCCTGCATTTTCTTCCAGTCTGTGATAGAAATCATAAACAAAATTCCACTTCTGTGATTGGAAGACAAAAAAACAAATTCCATAATTTGAATTATAATTATTTATAATTTATGATTATTTTATATTAGTTTTTGAGAACAAAATTAGTGAATGTAATTAAAATTAATTATAGTGTTTAAGAAGATATTTAGTTTAACATGTAGTAAACTATAAACATATGGTGAAAAATGACCTAGCCACTGGTACACAATCCTTTTTTTATAAAAATTTATAACCAATAAAACATTCAATATAAGATTTTAAATTATTGGAGTCATGTGACATGGGAAAAATGTTTGTGAAATTCCCTTTTCTATATTTTACAAAAATAGCAATCCTCCTCCACTATCAAAAGGGACCCTCCCTTTCCAATTATTCACACAACTAATTAACTTTTTATCATAAAAAATATTCTAAAATAAACTTTTTAAATACCTAAAATAACATTATAATCCTCCCAATGGTAATAAATCCATGCAATAAATCTCGTTTGAGTAAACAAAAAGGAGTTAACCCCAGAAGAGGTAACATTCTTCCTCAAAATCTTTTGTTTTACATTCATTATACATCCTACTATAATATTATTTTTAAATTATTATATACCCCACTTAGTATCCTAAATAAACATTATTTTTTTCATCAGTTTTTAAAACCTTCAAATACACATTCATCTATCTAATGTGTATCAAAATTATCATTCATGGGTAGTGTAAACTACTACCATGCAAAAAGATGATTGTCCTTTTTTCATTCACCAGCATTCATGGTTAGGAATAATGATGGAAAACATTTAAATACAATATATATGATATTTATGTTTTCATTGTGCTTCATTATGTTTAATTAAACACATTCCTTTATGTGTTCCATTTGTTGAACAGACTATAACATCGTTTGTAGACGTGTAGACTACCGCCTCTTCAAAGAGATATGACACAATCGGAAATTAATTGGAATGTATTTATGATATCTATAATTAAAAATTAACAATAAAAAATTATTATATCTGGTATTAATGACATAAATAATATTTTTGTTAATTAAATATATAATTTTCTTTTTTACCCTTTTCACGCAATAAAAATTGATAATGTCGATCGTGGACATGTGGAATACTGCCTCCTTGACACGATGTGATTCATTTTACATCACATAAAATATATATATATGTATATATGATTAAATAAAATTTTATATATGATATATTGATAATTATTGAATGATATAATGTTTTTACATTATTTCTCTGACAATCAATGGAAAATGTGAACATTACCAATGCATTTGTATGGCCTACTTTATAAAATGATATTAACTGTAATGCCCTGAACCCAAAATCCCAAATCTAATGCACTAAATTATTGCAATGGAATGATTATGTGGAATCCAATCTCAATGTACCGATTAGGTTAATAATATTCAATAAACTACATACATATACGTAACTCATATTACATTGGGAATGGTAAGAAAATACAATTCATTACCAAAACTAAAAAATAACATCCATTAGATCTCAACAAATGGTCCTCTCTTCATAATATATTTAAGGTAAATAAAAGAATGGGGTGACATTAAATTCTCAGAAAGGGTTACTAATAAAAGAAAAATTAATGAACAATAACTGAATCATACACAATTTGGCATAGTTAATATGTCATGGTGAATAAATAAAAAACACATGCCATTGATAAAATGAGAATGAAACTGTAAACATATTTTTTTTCATTGTAATATCCTCATGGATAGTAATAATTGAAAACTAATAAAGAGAATTTTTATTAATATGAAGTCATGTATCTGAAAATGATACCACTATACCATTTAAATTCATTATGTCAGTGAGTGGAACCTGTATGATTTTTGGACACAAAATCAAATCGTTTATCGCCAATTGCTTTGTCTCATGAGACCTATCGATGCATCAAGGGGATATAGTGGGACCTCCAATATATGCATTCCCACATCATTATTTATACATATATTCAATACATGATCAATATTCCATTACAATATCTGCATTGAATAGAGGATATAGATTCATCAATACTTTCATAGTTAAAACAACATCAAAAATAAACATTTTATGTAAAATAGTATAAAAAAGAGACAATAATAATATCAATGATATGAAAATACAGGTATTTAAAAGGAATATAATTTCAAATGGAAACTAATGTCAAATGGTCAATAGGTACACCAAATACAAATTGTTGGGTGAACAATACAATATAAGTCACAACGAAATGAAAAATTGAGACAAAGCCAGTTACCACATTGTAATAAACCATTTCCTATGACCAAGAATTAATAATAATCAAATGAATCACTAAATATAATGAAACTAAAGAGATTCAGTATATTATATATCAAATAGCAGTACACATACACCACATTCAATAAACAATTGGCGAGCAATGGAAGTCTCACATAAATAAAATTCAGATGAGAAAACCCTTACAAATATCTCGGCATGGTAACATGTGTTTTTGTGAGGGATTAATGAGGGGTAAAGGGGAATAACATCATTTATATAACATAAGGGTAGTATGGGGGATGTGTGAAAACATACCCGATCATTAGGAATTAAAAATAGAGGAACACAGCATATGGGGAATTTGTGAATTAAAGTGAGAGAGATGAGACCTTATAATGATCATGTCATTTGAGTGAGGATGAATAAATGACATATTTTTGTGTGAAAAATATATACCAAAAAAATACAATTGCATTGATAGTAAAAAAAATCATTGGTGTTTCACACATATCCTTGAAAAAACATAACCAATAGAAAATATGTTTATCTCTTGATTTGAAATTCAGTTAAGATATCCCATACCTAAGGTTCATCATCCCTCAAATTTCATAAAACCACATGTAATATGGAATTAATAGTGTTGTAAAATTATTAAATAACTAAACTAATGCTTATAATACCATGCCTAATTTTCATATACCATTTTACAAACATTTATTAACAATATTTTGTATTTTCAATTGTTTCCATTATGTTCTTCACCTGGTTTCAAAGGTCAGTTCATTATGGAATTCCTCATAAAAATATAAAATAATAAAAATTTGAAAACATATACACAATTAGGCCATTTTAAACAATTTTAATTGATTTGAAACTTCCCATGATTTTGGAATAGTGAAATGAAAATGCATCATCCACAAAGGTGGTTAATTGACACACAACAGACGACGATTTTGTTATTTATATTTATAAGAAGAAAATAATATATTTTATGATTAATATACAATTAAAAAAACAAAAATTGTATTATTTATATGTCACTAGAGTTGTCAATAATCATTGGATAATATGTAGGGAGAAGTTATAAGGGAGAATAAATTTGAAATAGAAGAAGAACGAATATTATATCTTCAAAATATCATTTTTAATCCCCCTTAAGGATCATGTGAGTTTCCTTTTTGTTAGATTATAATAAGAAGAATGTAGAAAGGGGTATTAAGGATGGAATTTGGTAGAGTTTGGGTGGACAAGAAGGCTTATGGTGATTGATTTTTGTAAAATACAGAATTTCTATTTATAAGTGAGGTGGAGGGTAACTTATGGATTACTAAAATTATTAAATTATAAATAATATATAATAGGTTCCAAGATATAAAAAAACATAAAACTAAATGGGATTAAATTTTAAAATTATTATTATCATTTTGGTCCTTGTTCATTATTATTAGTATTTTAAAATTATATAATGCAATATTTTTTGTCATGAAAACCAATTTTCTCCATATACAAACACTTAATATATATGAATTTAAACCCATAAAAACAAAGTTTCACTGTAGAATATAATAAAATATTATATCCTATAATTTTCAAATTAATCTATGGAATCATTTAATTATATTAAAAATATATTATTTTTTTATTTTGTTTTTTTAACTATCATTTATTTGATTTATTCTTTAATAAAATTAATATTTCATAATCTTCGTCGACATCATTGTTGTATTTATTTCTTGTATAAAAATTAAAAATAAAAATAAATGAGAAATATAATATTATTTAGTTTCAAAATAATAGTTTTTTTTTCAAACAAAACATAACAAAAACCTTACATTAAAAATGAAATTAAAATAAAACATTATAGTGTTAACACTTTTCCTTAAATTTAAATAAAATATATTAAAAGTCTTAAAGTGATTATTGGGGCTCCTAAGTGTCCCCAAATCAAATGAAAAATACATAATAATTGAAAATTCCTTCTATCATATTTGTATCTAAAATATGTCTACTTTAATAATTCATTTATTTCTAATAAAAAACATTTTATTAATTCTTCTAATTCTTGAAAAAGTATTGCATCATTGTTTCATAAGAATTAATGTGAATTATTCCATATTCAAAATTTAAAAATAAATTATTATCATAAAAATAAATAAATTAGGTCGAATATAAAAGTATTAATTCGTTCATAATGAGTGTATAATCTTATAAATAATAAGATATCTTATTAAATTTTTTATTTGTTCATTTTTCCCTATGCAAGAATTACCCATACATTTTGATAATACTCATGTTATATGACACTAATATTATAAATCAATAACAAAAGAATAAAAAATAACTAACAATTAAGAAAATAATCCATGAATATAATTTTTAGCACTCAATTATTATATATTAATTATCATTTAAAACCTTTTCAGCACTGCGCAGGCACAACGTACACATTAAAAATGTTTTTTAAACTTATCATTAAAAAAACATTTCATGTTATAAATTAACTTGTACGATATTATACATGTAATATAATTTTTTAGGTAATAAATATTTTAAATAAACTTTGATATCATATTAATTTCTTGATGATGTCATGAAAAATTACGCGTTTTATATGAAGATTATTTTTTTAACCATTAATCATAAATTAACCAATTTCATAAAAATCCCAGAAATTCATCCAAACAGTATTTTGACATTTATAATCCAAAAAATAACATCATTTTAGAAAAATTATTTCCACATATGAGAAATTGAATTTTTTTATTTAAATCATTATTTAATTGAATAATACAAACACAGAAAATATTCATCTTCATTATTAAGGTACATAAATTTATTTATACATTCATGGGTATGGATACCAATCATAAGAGAAATATTATTATTCATAATGGTATGTTACTATTACTAAGGATACATTACTATTCCAGATGATAGTTATAAGGCTCATGCTACTATTAGTTATGGTACATTATTATTCATAAAGGTCATGTTACTATATATATGTGTACATTACTATTCATGTTACAATTAATAAGTTTACATTATTATTCACTATAAATTTAGTTTTCCTTATCAGACTATAAATACCTTACTAAACTTAATCTTGTATGTTCGTGTTTTCAAAATTCAAATCACAGAGGGAGAAAAATTCTGTTTACAGGATAGTTTATAACAATCTTCTATAACAAATAATTGTTTCCCAAATACTTAGTGTTGTATGTATTATATTATATCTAATTAATTTATATTATTCATTCCATAAAATATTGTGGTGTCATTGTAATGTTGGTTTATTTTTTTAGAACCATATTTAATGATTGGTTTTAAATGTCTAGTTGATGTATAAATAGGATAATTTATCCTGATTATTATTATATAGATATTTATTCAATTACCCATTTGTCCATATTCAATTTACAAAATTCATCTTTACACATGAACCAAAATTGGTCAAAACGGACTTCATAAAAATTATTATTTAAGTTTTCATATAAAACACTACAATAAGTGGAGTAAAAGAAATAATAACCATGAATATGGATATTAATCACGTAAATAAATAACTTTTGTTTATTATTCAGGATGACAAAGACACACATGATTTTTCCAACTAAGGGAATGGGGTTTCATCTCAATTTACATTCCGTTGAGACAAAATTGTTGTTATGCAACAATTCAATTTTATATGGTGTATATACTACCATCTATCCTGTTACATCATGAAACCTCTAATTCTCATGATATTCTAAAATTTATTAAATATTATTCCATCTTGGGGGGAATATGATTAAAATTATTCAATGTTTTTTGGATTACTTTTGAATGTTTAAAGATTAATTTAGAAAAGAATATTTAAGGAACTTTTATTGGTATTAACTTCTATTAATTCCATCAATCATTGTTGGTTCATATAATCCAATGGGTAATTATTGAAAAATATGTATCTTTTATTTAATTCGGATTTTTGATAAGGAACATTGTTCATTAATTAAATTTAATATTTGATTAATGATGAATACTTTGGATAGGAATGATATTGGTGGGTCCCGGTTATAGATAATCCATTACTGAATCAGTATTCTCATTACATGAATCAATTGAAAATAATTGATCAGGTTCTACCTTATATGATAAAACACATTATTAAAGGTCTTTACATTATATGAATTTTGTACCTATGAAATATGGAATCCATTAATTATGCATTTCCGTCATTTGGACTCAAATATTATTTATCCATGAGATTTTCCTTTGACATATCTATGGATGCATTTTATTCTCAATTTATTGATTAATTTTAATGAGTTTCAGTGATTTAACTTTCCAGATTTATTATTCCTTATCCTATTATCTGAGTGTCATGTGTTATTAGTTTTTTACCATTTCAGGATTATTATTCTTTTTCAATCATTATTTATTCCACTATAATTACCCCTACCGAGTATTCAGTATCACCCTTATTTTGATCCCATTACCTATATTTTGGAGAATAAATCAGTGAATAATCATTAAAGGTTTATTTTCATTTCTTTTAATTATGTATCATGTTTTCTTATTTATTTGCCAATATAATATGGGTACCATATTTGTAATCCGGTCTTTCAAAACATATAAACCATTTGGTCACATGGGTTATGATGCTTATATCTATTACAATGTTATAAAAATAATACAGCATATCCTACATTCTAGGGTCAGGTTATTGCCGGTATTATCATGCTTTATATAACATATTATAACTAGATGGCATATAGATTGATTGTGGTAAAAAGAGATATCTCTTGAAAACACTAAGAGGAATAATTTCAATTCATATAAGAATAGATGGGTCCACCAATGCTATAAACATCAAGATGAGGGACACACATTCTAGAGGGGTGGTATCACTAAATAGAAAACCAAGGGATTTGTCATCTTACCCCCTCAACAAGTGAGTTAGAATCAATGTTTTAAGTGTGAATGTATTTGAGAATATGAAGCCATATTGTATGCCACCACTTATAGAATGACAAATTTTCATCAAGGTGGTTTATATTCTGTTCTATTCACATAGTTCTCCATGTTCAGGATCTAGAAACACATATCATACTTACCAGCAATCATATGCTTCAAAGGGACATCTGTAGAAAAATTTACATCATTAGTAAAATCGAGAATTCTATTGTTGTTCTTGGAACCCCATGACACTTCAGACTATGAAATCTAAAAAAATTTATATAGAGATACATAATGTGTTTATTAAATTATATCTATGTAATCAAATCATGAGAGTTGATCAACCAATACCTTCGACAGGGATATGTATGTTTCATTTATATTTTACCCTTATAAAAATGTTGTTTGATATGGGCTTGTCACATTCGGGTATTTATTCTTGTGTGATTGATCTAATCAGCATTCATTTTGAAAAAATGAGTATTATTTTCAATTTCCAAAAACATTTGGACAAAAATATAGTCAATCCTCGAAATGTGTCGCATGATTGTTAGCAGTTAGTTGGACTGAGTTGGTATGATATTTCATTGTGATCAAGATTTATTTCAAAGACTTGATTCATGAAAGGGAATGGATGAAGAACAGTGTGGCCCATATCAAATATTATGCATGGTAGTTATTGTTCACAAAAATAAATATATTAAATATTTCAACAAATGTATGGTTGGTTCAAAAAAAATCGACCCAAATGGCTCTATGTACATCAAAGGAGTCTTCTTAAATAATCTATTTCATAGAGATTCCTCTCCCACACGACTGCAAGAATTCCTTTAATGATGTCTCAACAAGTCTAATGATAATATAGATTACTATCAAGGATACTGGTAGTGCCTCTGTGTCTTAGAATAATCACTAAAAATTCATGTCTCCCATTTTATCCATGGTCATCCATGTGAGTCTCGACATAATGGTTTCTTGGAGAGTTTGATGATGTCTGATAGAGCACTTCTCCTTCATGGCATTCTTTTTTCATTGTGTCTAGCCATGTAAGTATTGAAAACCCCTATTGCCTATAAATATTGATCTCTCACACCCTCATAACATTGTTACCCTGACATTTCCCCTTCTAATATCACATTTATAAAATCTCCCAACTATCATGAACCCCAAAAAAATGGATCACCCAAAGCACATGAGCATCCTAATACATTCTTCCTATTATTCATCATGGAACATACCTTTGTAGGGATTCCATTCATGATGTCATCCTCCATTGGAATAGAAGATATCACATTGGGGTTTCTCAAGGTTCTACGAAGTGTTAAGCATTCTTGGAGAACCCTCATAAAAATGATTCTTATGCTTAGGAAAGTCTTTTAATCACTAAGATCTTAACTTCACCTATCACCCCATCCACAAAGCACATTTCCATCATTAGTAGAAAATCATTCAGGAAGCGAATTGATCAAAATAAAAATCCTCTTGGTGATCATTATGTTTTCACGTCCTCCATTCCAATTTGTCCCCATAGGCTTCTACAAAGTTATTTCATGTTTCCATGAGCCCTGTTTCATGTTGTGTTGTCATAACTTATTCTTATTTTCATAGGAACACAAAAACTAGTTAATTTTCATATAGATACGCAACTGTGGATCCCTCAATTAAATGATCTTCCACCTAAATCCCATCTGGCACTTATTTTTCCATCCCTTCCAAATGTATGGGTTAGTACATATTATGTATGTCTAAGGGATGAATATTGAGTCGTCATCATCTGCCCGGTAGGACATCAAACTGGAAAGCACCATCATCCTCTGCACAAGACATTAATCTATGGATGTTATATGCACTTAATGTATACGAAGATAAGAGAGTATATGGGTACTAGATGCATCTTTCCTACCACTCCCTTTGGACATTAAAACAATTTCTACCCTTATTGTCTCCACATAATCCATGAATCATCTTTTCTGGCTTCCTTCCTAGAGTATGATCCCATCTCCATCGTCCTTAGATGCTATCCACATGAAATCCTCATACAATATGTATTGGCCACACCTTTTTTGATTTTATATTTTGGTATACTATTTTTTCTTGTTTCACACAATAATCATTAATCACATGAGATTAGAGTGAAACATAAACCCTGAAATTCTCCTTGGGGTTCTGAACCAGTCCAATCTCCGTATCCCATGTCCTTAATAACTATAAACTACATCCACCCAACCACGTATACATTGATCTCATTGTTCTAAAATGGATACATAAGAATATTATATTAGTTTTAATCCAATCCCTCCCCACATCACATTTTTGTCTCTCAATTATGTCATTTCACTCTTTCTGGATGATTTTAAATCGCATGATCTGAACTACGTGGCTTTTGACAACATTAAGGAATGTAGGATGCCTCCTTGAGGTCCAATATCAACCAATATTAAACTTTGGTACTCCCTATAAGGGAATTTCTCTCATGATATGGAATTTTAAATTTTTGAGACACATCTCTTGAATCAAACACCAGAAGTTTTATGATCCATCCTACTAGGCCACTGACCATGCATAACCCTCGTTCATATCACATCCAACCAACCAATAGTACCCCTGTTATGATGGGCCTCTAACCATGTGTAATTCACAAGATGTCTCCAGGTCGATGTCCATGTGTAAATGCCAATTTGATACCATAATCATGACATATGTGTAATTTGATCCATGCCTTCTATACATGGTATGCACGATGCCACATTGAAGTTCAATCCCATCAACCATTAACATCCTGATAATTCTTTAGAGTCATTATATCTTCGGAGAATCATGCCCTAACCCATGGTTCTACTTATTTTGTGTCATTATTCATGTGATCCATTTCTCATAACCTTCCACCATAGGTGTCCTCTCTCCCCATCCATAACTACTTGAACACTGATTATTTGCCACTTGGATATGTAGGGATCTGCAATGAGATTTAATCCCAAAATCATCATCATCGTGCCAGTTCTGTCTCATTCATCCTCATCATTTGATACTCCTTCCATATCCTTCATGATTTCACCCATGTTAACATATACCACTGAATTCAGGACATCCATTTGGGAATCTAACTATTCATATGCAACTCATGATCCTTAATGATCTAAACAATACTTCCCCTCTTGTTATGGGATGCAAACCATGTTTAATCCCCAAATAAACCATTCAAACTACATGGGTTTGATCACTGTCTTCTACCCAAGGTGTATAGGATGCCTCCTTGAGGATCAATACCCAAAAATGGTGAACATTGGAATATCTTTTTTTCAAGGTTTGATTACCTAATCAACCAATGGTGCTGTTCTGATCAACATTCATGGATTGAAATATTCCATGTTTGGACATGCCATCATGTGTCCACCATAATCGAGTGTTTTGATCCATCCACCTAGTAATCCATCTAGGTGATTCCTCCATTTGTTTTAACCACACAATCCATCCTTTGGGGTGTCCAAATTAGCATTCATAGTCTGAAATAATCCCTCTTTTGGACACTTTATCAAGGGTCCATCATTGTCAAGAATTCTGATCCATAACCCTAGTAAACCATCCATGTGTACCCTCATAGAGAATTACCCACCTAATCCATATATTGTGTTGTCATGTTCAGCATACACAGTGTAAAGTATTTCCATTTGGGACACAACATATCAGGTCTGTCCTCATCGATCATTTTGAACTATCCATCTGGTAAACCCTACAGGCACCCCCACCTAGGGATGTACCCATCTGATCTGCCATCAAAAGTGTTTTGATCATTCTAATATGTCTTTTATAGATGTTATAATCATGTAATACCATGTGTAAAACATGGTAATCCAAGGTAAACTTCATATACATACCTCTCACATAAATTTACCTAAAATTTACATTTCATGCCTTAGGATTATATACCATCCAGAAGCTTTCAGATTAGAGAAAATACATATGGACAATGTTCACTGAAAGTGCCTCTTGGATCTATGACCATAAACTAAGATCCCTCTTATCCCACATGATGTTAAAATGATTTTTCCTTCCTATATGACCTTAAATTATATAATATTTATGGTATAATATGTGTGACCTTAATAGGAATGTTCCCCTTTGTCCTGCATGACGTTAAACTTATGATTCATCATTACGGAAAGACATTAAACTACACAGAACATAAGAACTATGTATGGATTGATTTCTACCCATATAGGATACATAGGAATTCTGATATTGTTTAAAATTTGACCTTGTAATAATTTTTATTCTTCCAGGACCAATGATCGAAGTCCTATATGGGAGGGAGTTGTGTGGTGTTGATATCTCCTTCATCCCCATTCATGTCAGGTCTTATCTTACCATTCTATGTGAATCCCCTTTGTAGTTTATTTCTCCCAATGTCTTATATTCACATAAATAAATTATGTCACAAAACATTTTATTACATCATGTCATTAATCTTCAAGACATTATATAACTATGTGTGACTTAATTTATACCCTCAAAGGATATTTATGAATGACCAGAACTTTTCTCTTTGAGTCTAGACCATGGTACATCAACCCATTTTTGTTCATTCTTCCACTCGTCCCCTCATTTCATCAGCCCCTAATTTATTCCCTCAACCTATATTATGCCTCGCTAAAATGATTAGATGTGTTGTGTTGTAGATCTTAGAGCATTGGATTTTACATGTAAATTATTTGATTCCACCTACATGCTTTACATGTCCCATTATTTGGGTCTATAAAATTTCTTGTAGGAATGGACCCCATAAGAATATGGATTCTCAACCTAATGGCTCACCTACAATCAATGCCCAATTTCTCAGAGGATTTTGATTTACTTTTCAAGGTGTGTCCCATGTTACTAATATGATTAAAATATTACCCTAATATGATTGTTCCCATCCTAGTTCATATAACATGGATTTTGTGTCTTAATATGGCCAATACTTGTCCTCCATCAATACACCAACCACATTTTATCTAGAATATCTTTAATTCTGATTCACACCCCTTTCCACATCCTTATGTATAACATGAATTCCACACCCCTAGTGTTATCCCTCTATGAACTTTGGAAAGTATGTTGAACAAACATCATGGGTTCATCCTTGGCTCTACACCATTGTTCCCCTGCCATGTGATTTAGTTTGACATTATGGTTTTCTCCACCCATTTTCTTCACACCGATCATGGATAAAATGGTCTTATGGGTCTTCATAATATTTGTACATGAATGTAAGATTCATATCCCATTGGTCGAAATATTATGACCATAAACTAGGCGTTCAAGTTCCAAAGTCGATGAATCATGACCATAAAAAATTCTTAGGTTCTTATAAGGGAGTATTAGGCATAGGACAGATATATCTTTTTTCCTCATTCATGCAAGGTTTCTTTATGTCTTCTCGAAACATATTTCTTCTTTGAAATCCTCATCTATGTTCCAAGATCTATTATAATAAACTAAAACCCTAGAATCCTTGTTTCACGATGTTAAAATGAAAAATAAACCTCATCCTTATCATATGATGTTAAACTAAGAATTATGTATCCTGGCTGTATGAGGTTATACTACCCAGCACCGTGATGTCTTCATTTGAGAATAAATTCCCCTTTTGGAACAAAAAATTTCCATGTATCCTTCATGAACAATATGTGGATTGATTCCAACAATTTTAGGATACATAGTGATTCTTGAAAATAATCCTCTACTCCATCCGTAAATTCTAGAAATTTTTCACCACCCCTTCTTGGTTTAGGTTTTCTCCTCAGTATGGTGTTGTATGGAATGGGACCACTTCAGTTTTTTTCTTTTTCTTCTTCCACACGGGGTCGTACTACACATATCTCCAAATTCTAGTATGAACACTATGACTATAAACAAAAAAAAATTAGAATCCATTTTCGCATGACAATAAACTACATCACTGTCATAGTTTCCTCATTTTTTAGGATATGGAACCTTTTCAAGCATTGGACATCTTCCATGTTATATTCATGAACAATGCGTGGATCGATTCCCTTCTTTATGGGATTCATAGTGACACATGAGTATCATTTTCCTAGGTCCAACAACTGAATATCTTGATTACCCTTTTGGGATTTTTTCTTAGTTATATTTAATTTTGTGAGGTGGTGAGACCTCATTGGTCGTCATTCACGTCAGGTTGTTTACCTAACCACACAATTTCCCTTTAAAATGAACATGTCCCAATCACAAGACAACAAATTGAGATGAATAATCATCCTTAAGGAATCAAACTAAACAACATGTTTAAGTCACACATACACAAAATTAAACTAGGCACCTAGGGCTCCCACACTATGACCATAAACTAAGCTTTAGTTCTGAGAATCATGACCATTAAAAAGTTCGCTACACCCATTTTGGATCCTTCGCCCCAAGGCATGATCTGGTACCTCTAGTGGATACATTCCATCACCTCATATATGCAGCTCATACATTCCTTTTTTTGGGAATGAATTTTCATTCATGTATGATGTAATCCCTAAACGATATGGATTCTCAACCTCATGCCTCCCCTACTGTCATAGGCCAACTTCTTAACAGATATAAAATGATATTTTAAGGTATGTCTCATGCTTAAAACTTGTTTACAGACAACCACCTTTTTTCTGAAACCATCCCATGCTAAATGATATGGATGTTTTTTTTTTCAAATAAGTTCATTAATTATCATCCATCCTTACCCCACCCTTATTGAATCCCAAACAGCGGCTGATGTGATTTACATTTTTTCCCCTATTATCAATATGGGTCTCCAAAAACCTTGGTATTTTTTCACCATGCATAAGTTTTCATCAAGTAGGTTCATTGGGTTGGATTGGATTCTTCAACCAAAATTTTTTTTCACTATTGAAATCTCTCATGTGATGTTAAAATCCAGAAATCACTCATTTAATCCTATAGAAGGAATGGATTTTGTATTCATAGGAGCTTTAGTAGGATTATACATGCATAGAATGTTCCAAATCCTCATGGTTTGGTCTCTATGATGTTATATTTAGTTCTATATCATCAAAATAAAAACTATTTTAACTATATTACCTCATTCCACATGACCTTGAACTATTTCATCCTTACCGTATGACATTAAAATGCATGTTGTGGTCCTTTGATGAAATAGTAATATATCTAATCATCATCCTAGATCCATGAGGAAATAAAATATGACATTGTATTATTCTTTATTGAGAGGGAATCCCTTTCGACAATGATTATCCACCATGCCTCTTATTAAGACATAAAAAAGGATTGTTTCCCTTATCAACACCATAAATTTTCATCCTCGGTTGGTTGATCTAAAAAAATAGCAACCACAAAAGACCAATAAGAAATATCTACTGTCTCTAACCTATGTTATTGGGCCATGCCAGATGGTGAAATTTTATTTCAAGAACAACATACATATTGATTCCCATTCACATTGGATACATAGTGATTAGAGAACATTTTATCTCTAGCCCACCACTAGGTTCACCAAACTTTCTATACCTATTTCCATGAACATGGTCTGAACATTATGACCATAAACTAGTATCCTCATTGGAATTTTTATTGTTTCAATTGTTGGTTGGTCTCCTTATAAATTCATTAATATATGGTTTTCCCTCACCAAATCACATATGCATCCAAAAAATCGGGTATTTTGATTATGAGGTGTTTATGCATATTGTGGCACGTTCTTATCAGTTTTAATTCATACATACGAGGAAAATAGTATAGGGATAGACATCACTATCAATATAGCATTAAATTAAACAGTTGTATAGGATACAAGAAGTATGACCATAAACAATGTGTAATGACCGGGTCACATAATATTAATGTATTACATGCATCATCCACATCGTACGTCACTAAAACACATATCAATCGTCCTCATTCATGTCATTCAAAACTAACAGGTATCCACAAACTGCTCCTGAGTGGTCTTTAATGGATATTAGTTTTGATTATTCTTCTCTCAAACGCGCTCACTCAAAAAAAATCACACTTGTGTTGTTACAATATTGATGCAATCCTTTCAAACATTCCATCTCTCCACCTACATTCTTTTCATGCAATTTATTTGTATCATCATCCTCTTTCACCTATTAAGGGACCCGCTAATAGACTATTCACATGCTTTTTTGGCTTAACTATTGTCTAGGACGAAGGTTAAATAGGACATTAGATGATATTTTTAGTTTGGATCTGTGTTTTTGAATTTGGTCAGTGGTTTGACGTTGTTTGTTTTTCCCATTTCAAGATAGAGGTAGAGGTATTGTTTCCTTAATATGGTCTGCAATTATTCAATATAATAACTATGTCATCACTATGTATTGAATTTTGGATGTCTATATTCACACATATCGTTCTTCTTCAGTTCTTAGTGATTTTATCACCCATGTTTTCATCCTGCTAATGTGCCAGAGATTGATGGGAAGGAAATATTGGTTGTCTGAAGAGCCTTATTCTATAGTTGCAATACCTGAAAGAGAGTATACTATGGATGTTTTGTCAACAATAGATAACCCTATTTATTATATAGTTTTTTTCCATTCTCATACCAATGTGGATAATAATGTGATCATAACTTATTTCACACATTGGTTATCACCCATATGATATAATGGATTGATCAATAGTTGTTTTATAATTATGATTGAGATTCATTTATCATATCAATAAATAAATATATCCATGAACATAGTTTAACTATGTAGACACATGTGAAGAGTATTTTTTCTAATTTGGCCAAAACATGTTCCTTTTGGATCTTCTAGTTGAATGGAACGATTCCACTACCCTACTGCTTAGTATGGAGATTCAAAAGATTCTGAAAGATTCTAGATCTCACTTTCCTCATTAGTAGAAGTAGAGTGATGACCATTATCCAAAATCTATATCTGATCCCATTGATATTATATTTCATCCACTTGATTTCTCCTCTATTCCAGTCACTCCTGGGCTTCCTTCGGCTAGAAATTTTGTCATTCAACAAGTTCAGATTTAACTATAATGATTGAGGTACACTCATTCACTTGGACTCATAATCATAGAATTTTATGCATTTAATCATATTGATTCAAGATGTATTCATATTTCCTCTAGTACGAAAAAGCATCCCATTTCTCGAACCATTCCAATACATTGTCAACATGGCATTCTAAAACCATCATTAGAAAATTCTTTTTTTCAATACCTCCATCACATTGATCATGCAACCAGAGGTAGAGTGATCCCACTTATATAATACATTATAATTATGGGGGTTTTAGATGAATAATTTTATAGGATTTTGTGCTATGTGTTATGATAAATTACATCTTTCGACTAGATCAGATTAGTATTTTAATAATTCTACTAGAACAGATGGCTCATAATCTAGAAATTCATCCATGAGATTGGTACAATGATCCTCCTCTAAAATCACATTTGCTATATCACCTATATGTCATCATGATGGTTATAATCACTATATTCTATTTTTATAATGTTCCCTTGACCATCCCCAGGTTCCACCCCACGGGTTTCCCCTTAAAATCATAATTTATTTCACTTTGGAAACCAAAGAATTGTTATTTGGATACATGGCTTTGTATGGACTGGTATCCTTCTTAGGATAGGGGTCCCAGGTCCTCCATCCATATACACTAGCATCACACCCTTTAAACTATGTAATATTCAGATAGGTTTCATGTTAGCTAGTTTTATTGAGAAGACAAAAGGTATGTCTCCAAAAATTAAGAAGATTATTGTGCTCAAAACATGTATAATCATTTATCAACTATATCTTTTCATCATTTGGAAACCATGGTTTGTCCCCTCGTATATGATGCTTGGTTACACCTATTCTAGTGAGAATACACTTTCTTCCTTAGTGCTACTGGATTCTATAGCTACTATTTCTACAGTTGTGGATCACAGCGTTAGGTCCTCCACAACCATAGCCATGACTTCATACCTATTAGTGGGGAACTTTTGAAAATATCATAATACCTGTGTAGGCATTAGTTTGGGAACCACAGTCTAGTGAGATAGATTTTATCACATGGGGATGAGTAAGAATATATATCATGGGTTACTGAAAATCCTCCCATAGGAGTCTCCATGGGGGTTATAATCTCTCCTTCTCCATGAGAGACTTCTATTAGGTATTCTTCTTTGCTTTCATTATAAAAAAATTATCATCTACCATTTCCATCTCAGGATCCATCAAAACTATTGGTCAGGGGGAATGTCATTTTTAGTTAAGCCACTGATTGCATTGGAGGGAATGTATGGTACAACATCACCTACACTCTATCTGTCATGGGATGTGTGGTGACTGGGGAATGAAGTAGTTACTCTAGATCTACCTCAATTTGTCTCCCTTTAGCTGGAGTCATGTAAAATATTCTTTTGGTGATGAAAATCCCTTACGACTATATCATTTTCTTATATTTCTGACCACACATGTTTTCAATTATTAAGAGTTGTATATATGTATCACGTTATTTTGAGGTCTCTAGAAAGACAATGGCGTAAGGAGGCACCTCATGTTAAAATTTCATCCTAGGAGCCAAAGAATGCTCTTTATAGAATCCCCTCGAGGATTCCCCTCGCTCTAGGTTCCTCTCGGTCAGAGCTGGTAGATCTAATACTTTTTTCTTCCCCCACAACATCTCTATTCAAGGCTGGTTCATTGTATGTTTCCCTATATAGGAATTCCTCTTCAAACTTGTACACATATCCACCACCCTCATGTTGTTCCCTCATTATTGGTCTACCTCCAAAACGAGGCATGAGGACCAATTTCCTATTGGCCCGTTTGGTTTTTTACTTTAGCATATAACCCATATATGCATTTCCCCCCCTATTTCCATATTCATTAATTATCATGAATGTAAGGGTTAGTGGAGGAACCTTATTCCACATATTCTCTTATTCCCACAATAACTTCATTCAATGATGTCTCATCACACATGGTTGGTTATCATTATTCACCCCCAAATACATACTTAGGTTCAACCCTTTCATTCATTTGAACTTCCTTAAAAATTGATGTTGAGTGTATGGTTTGCATATCGGTCCATAGTCCACCCACACCACCCTAACTATATCATGAAAGGATTAATTTTATAATTTCTTCAAAATACGGTTAATTCCATTGTTAATGAATTCCACCATTAGAAGGGGGTGGATGATAAAATAATTTGTCTTCCCTCTATATCATTCTCAGTGTGGCAATGAGACCCATCTAGAGTAGAAAACAACATTTAATTTTTATAATTTCTAGTTGAAAAACATGGCCTGATAGGAGATATGGTGTTGAGGTATTCACAACAATCTGTATACGCTGTGACCCACCTATATAGAAAGCATAATATCTTTGAAACATGAAACAACCTCTTCCACTTAATGATCTGCCATTTTAACATATACAACTTATCCTTCAATGGGATCCCCCAATTGATGAACTACCCATAGGCATGTTGTGCCTCTAAGATGAATGTGTTCTGCCATGACCCCATGAGTGAATCCCTCATTAAAATCATCCACCTATAGATCAATGTAGATATGAATTAGTCCAGCTTTACAATTGGAAAATACTCTTCCTTGATACTATATCCCCATATTTTCCCTTGGTTATCGTCCATGGTCCACCAGTTGGATACTTACATACCTCACTGAGCTCCCATGGATAAGTGTCGATCCACATTTGTTGTTTTTATTCTGGGAATTTCTAGAAATATCCAACCCATTTTATGAAGTTGATTCTATTGGTTGTCTTATTTTCATTTATAAATTCCAGTAATAGATTCATCTATGCCTTTGCTAGAGTTAGGATTTGTTCTATATTCTCCCAAACATTCACAAAAAGGACTTACTCATCAAACATCACCTTGAGGATTAGGATCCCTAGTATCTCATAGAGGTCCTAGAGGCTTATGCCAACCTCTCAATAATGTATATGTAATGTACAATTATCCAGTGGCCATTGGCTCAGAAACATCGGTATGATTCCCTTTGGTTGACAGAAATTAAATTTGAAATCACTAGTTGCTTCGTACAAGCCTACAGAACTCATTACTAACTCAAACACAAAGCAAGAATCTCACACCCAGAAATTCTAGACTCACTCCCCCATGTTGTTTTCACCCTAGAATAGAACCCAACTATCTATCATCCAATTTTCTTGGTTCCATTTCCATACAGTGATGTTTTTATAGTACAGTGGTCGAGACGTTTCCTTGTCCAGTAATATTCTGTCAATATGTTTCAGATGATATTGATGGATGTGTCTAGTGAAAAAGGTATTATTCATCCCGATATGGCCATCAACACCTTAGTACAATTGATTTTTTAGTGTTCCCCTAAACTAGTACTCAGTGTCATCTCGTCATGCCTCTATAAAAAGGATATCATCCCACAAGCCAATGCCATATAGTGGAAACCTTTTACACATCAATTAATCTTTCTAAACAATTGACAACAACTCTTTCAATAGTTCATGGTTGGAGTGGCTATGAAAACACTCCCCTATACGGATATTTTTCATCATTTCCTCCGTACATGAAGCATTATCAAAAAACTCTTGAGAAAAGTCTTGAGAAACCATCAACCAAATACATGGAGTATTTTTTATGTTTTTTTATAGATTTCCATCATTAATCTCTATTGTGGATATTTACCGTGAGACAGTTGTTTTTAGAGAATCCCTATACCCATCGTTAATTGTAAATGATCAAGGATCATGATGCCTGGTTCTCTATAATGTTTTTGTGGCACAAAGGACAAGAGAACCTGTTTGTGATGACACATTCATGGGGTAGATGGATTCAGGAAATTACCCCATTGTCACAGTTGTTCATGGAGATCCAGTATGGACCCTAGGCCTCCTTGTGCCCAATATATAGTTAATGTTCATCCGATCTTCACTAAGACATTCCCCTGACAATGTTTCATGGTGATAGTCACCCACCAATGCTTCGTGATGTTCTACGCAAGTATGAATCATGATCCAACTACACAGTCTGATGTGTTTTTTAGTGATTTTCCCTCAGAATCTAAAACTTCTTTCCCTCATCTCCCATTCTGAGGTGGGGATTTCTTGGCCCAAAAAATCATTTGACTAAATGTATGATCAAAAATATTTTCGGTAAAAAGAAATTCCAGACCCAAATTTTAATGCCTCGACCCCAGAAGCCTAGAGCAGGTGCATTATTTTAATACATTGGAATGATTACAAGGAATAATGTCCCGAATGACCAATCAGTTTATCAGTCTTCGAAAATAGATTACATACATCAATGTTACATTAAAATTTATAATATAAAACACAACATTAATTATCCTTTGATAATTCCATTAATCCCTTAGCATTACCCTTCTTAACAACCATAGTACAGTTCTTCGAATACTAGGAATATAAAACATTAGAATTGGGTGAGATCAGTTGCTCAGTAAAGATAACAATATAGAGGAAACATTCAAAAATAATCATAAACATTTAAATAAATGTATTAAACTAAAAAAAATACTTTTAAACATAAAATTTAACATAATAAAGAAAATAAAAATCAAAACATTCCATTTATATATTCATATGGATATTCTACTAGTCGAATAATCACATGCAATATCAATAGCCAATTTCATAATGATAGAGTGCATAATTCCAAACATCATAACCACATTGTCAATGCCTTATTCCAACACTAAAAATAAGATTTTATCAAGGCCTTGTGTCAAGGCACTAATTTTTCTCACGAAACCTACCGATGCATCGAGGAGCTGTAGAGGGCTACACCCATCTCTTACTAAGTTAAATGCATTCAAAATATGAAAAGGATTAAATATAACATAGCCATTTGTATTTAAAATCGCCTACAAAATGTAAAAACTTTATAAATATACCACGAATGGTATAAAAATAACACGTCCACAGTCAAACATATCAGAAAACCTTCTATACAATATGGATGATTTTTATCATAATAAATCATCCTCGATCAAGAATAATACATAGTAAATGATGTTGACATAGTTGAATATGATCATTAAAACTCTTGGATAGAAATATCCCTTTTCCAAAAAATCATTTCAAAAGTAACACAATTTATAAAGGAAATAATTTAAAAGATATTTCTGAATCATAGTGTTCCATACCACTTTTAAACATTTTAATGTAATTATAATTTTAAAACATTCATGTCTATATTAATAAATCCTTAAAATTGTTTTGAAAACATGGACATTAATGTGAAATGTTTAGAAGAATAAATCTTCAAAACATTTAAAATTACTTTCTAGTTAAATAGTACCTTAAAAAGAATCCATTTGAAAACTCATTTATGAATCATGGACATGGATAATAAATATGTCCCAATAAAAACGTGCACATAAACAACCTCGGATAATAATGAGATTGTGGAATTAACTCTTAACTTGAACATTATATTTGTCGAGGGTACGTTTAAACATCTATATAATGACCATAGTATGTTAGGAAAGTATACCATAACAATATTCATATTTATTATATCATACATTATTCATTTATTACCTTATACTACCCATTTAATAATGATTTCCATTTTAAAATAACATTTCAGGTAATAATCGCTTTCTTTATCGTACATGTTTTAACATGTTATTCTTGACCATATCATTTAGAACATGATTTAAATACATCCATAATAAAATAAATGATTTATATATCCTATAAATTTATAATATAAATATTTATAATTGATAAATATTTGAAATGGAAGGCACTGTTTATAGAGACAGTAGGCCATACGTACGCATAAATGTTATTTCCATTTTCATATCGTATTGAACGAATGTAAGTGAATAAGATATATGTAAGTATATAAATATATATATCTCTCATGTAGAATAATTATGTAATTTATTTCATACTTATTAATAATATATATTTTTATAATCATCGTTGAATGGTGAACGTGGAAATGAATCTCATCGTGTCGTGGAGACAGTAATCTATACGTACTCACAAGCAAAAATATAATTATATTGATGGAGAAATCATATGTAATTGGATTTTATATCATATAAAAATAATCATTAACATATTATATTTATTATTTACATTGGTAATACTCATTGTTATACCCATCCAAATAATGAAGTGTTTGACTAACAAACTACACCACAACGTGGAGACGGTAAGTCGTACATACGTACGTATGGTGAATTTTTCATTTATAGGATGTATAAAATAATTAATATGGTTATAAGATATATATAATAACATATAATTATGTATAAGGTACTAGAGTTATTATTTTGGTATGGAAACAACAAAGAAAGAGGAAGTGTAAGAAGAAAAGAACTTAAAAGAGGGTGCTGAAATTATTACCTCTTTTTCGGGTGTTTCCATTGGAGTTGATCAAAAGGGATCATTAAGATGGATTTATGATCAATGTAAGTCCTCTAAGTCTAAGGTAGTAATTTTTGGATGAAATTTGGTCAGGGGTTGTTCGAGCCGAATGGACTTGGAGGTGTGATTTGGAGAGAAGTGGAAGTAGCCATTTATAAGATATTTGAGGGTCACTTTAGTAAAAGCTTGAAATATTATTTTATAATAAAATAATTTTCGGTTTCTGATGGTTCAAAAATTATTTTTTTCTATGATAAGGTTTTTATGGGTCGAAAACATCTAAAAAAAGGTTTTAGACAAGGTTAGGTAACCATTTTTACCATATCTTTTAGATTTAACTCATAGTTAAATAGTTTATCTTTTACCATGTTTTCTTGTATTGTTACCCTATATGGTTAATAATCATACACTAAACTTCCAAGAGAACCAAAAGTCGTTAATTAATGACATATATAATATTACTTAATCCCTTTTTCCAAACATCTTATTTTTAGGAATATTATATCTACCAATAATATCGTATTTTTAATAAAAATTAATTTATATCAATTTTGACACTATTAGTTATTTTGTTTTTATGAAATTCATAAAAACCGTTTAACATCGAACTAAATTTAGCAAATCAACCCTAACATGTAATATTAACATATAAAATTATTGTAATTCATTAGAAGTATAAATTTACATTTATTTAGATATTTATAATATCAATTATTTTAAAATTTCATTAATAAGGTAATTACGACATCATCATTGTATTATAAATATTTTAAATGATTTATTGTCTATAAATTATAAATAAAATACCTTTATTTAGTAAATTGTTTTATCTTTCAAATTAATTTTATAGTCTAATTTATATTTTGTGTAACCTTATATTAAAAATGGATTAGTTATTAAGCATTGAATTTCACCCTATTAACTATTCATTAAATAAAATAATAATAAATGTCCTAATCATATCCATGTGTACCAAAGGGGATCATATTTTATTTCTATGATTCTTTTTTTAATAATTACACTTATCCAATATAATTAATACACGTGTTAGGGTAATTATAATATCATTTGTACCATTAATTACCTTATTAACTTTTAACCGTGGTAAATAAAAGTCAAAAGTTACTATTAGAAACAATTATTTTCAACTTATTTAACAATATTTTAGTTACTAATATTAACCCCATGTCTCAGATTTTTTTAAATTTAACTCACATAAGCGGTAAAATTATTTTTTAGGCAAATCTGTAAATGCTGCTAGGAGGTGGGTAGCATACTGTAAAATTTCCAATAAACATTTAAACATATAATTTTTTTATAAAATGACATCAATTAATTAAATTTAACTTATATAGGTAGAATATATATATTTTTAATTAAAATAAATTAAAATAATAATAATTATTATTTAAATGAAAATCCTGTTTTAAACAATAAAGTAGTGTTTTCACTATTCATCAAAGATTGGATTTTTTTGGAAAAATTCCAAAAATTTATCCTAAGATAATTTTGATATTTAATATTAAAAAATTAATTCCATTTTACCAAATTAAAAAAATAGATATTGCATTAATTATTTAAAAATTATTTCTCGTTGACAAAACCAAATAGCGGATTTTTTAAGTAATAAAAACTATCAAAACATTGACATGTGTTTATGTCAAATATTAAATGTGAAATTATTTATAATGACATAAATTTTAATAAATTATAAAAATATAATATAATTATACATCTAAACCATTCAGATTCATAATTTATCAAAATAAATTAGTTATATTAAAAAAATTCAATTCAAATACAGTATTTTTCATTATTCATTAAAATATGAATGTTATCAAAAAAGTACAAAAATTATATACAAACTAATTTTTTATGTTCATATTCTAAATAAGAATTTAATTTCATTTAATTGAATATATAAAAGTGTCAAATATTGCATTTAAAAATGCTTCTCCATTAAATGGAATAAAACAACATTTCTTGAAAAATACCTCTTTTATATTAAAAATTGAATTTTGTTTATTAAGTCCAAGAAACAAAAATTATGATTGTTAAAATTATATACGATATATATAAATTTAAAATGAAGTTAATAATATTCATACCCTCTTTTTTGAATGACTAGTTTTGTAAGTGGGGGTGCGCTAGAACTTGGTGTTGCATGTAGCCAAAGTTATTGAAATACTTTGAAGAGATAACATAATATGAAATCACGGGATGTTAGATTCTAAACCACTTCAATAAATTGCATCCTCTCAATTTGAATTTTTTTTAAATAAAAGGTTAAAATATAAAAATAATTTTGTGTAAAACCCACATCAGAAATTGTGTTTAAAAAATTTAGTCTTAATAAGAGGAAAAGGGAATTGAAAAAGTCCCCACAAAATTATGCTCTCGATTAGGATAAGAATTTTTGTAAAATAGAGACTTTTAATAAGAGGAAAACATAAATATTTTTATGGAGTGATTGAGGTCATCAATAACAAACAACTGTAAAATTGAGTGCCTCAAAGCCATCAATCTATGATGATTTAAAATATCATTGGTTCAAAAAAACATATAGCAATTGGATAAAAAATTTATTGTTTTAAGATCCCTTACCTAAAGATTAATATTTAATTTATTCATATAATAATAGTTAAAAATATAATTGGAAATTCGAGTTTTATCCTTCCACTAATTTCCACACAAAGTCATGTTTCACTCCAAAATATAATAGAATTGAAAAATATTATGCTTATCCTAATCGAATGGGATTCAAAAAATAATTAATTAATAATTAATTTTCCAGATTAGTAAAAAAAACTAAATTATACAAACCTGGACATCACGTATGCCAGTTGTAGGTGATCCACCCTTGTCACCCTTTGGATGCAGGTTCAAGTCTCGCTGCCTTACCGGACGTGACAGGTTGTCGCCAGACCTCCAAGTTGTCCTTTTTATGAAAATCCAAAAATAATCTTGACAAATCCTTTAACCACAAAAATATCATTCAATGTCAAATATAAATTATTCCAACCATTAGTATTATCCTAATTACTTTTATCCATAATCCCAGTCCAACATTTATAATCAAGGAAAACTCAATGAAGATTCTTATTTCCATGATATAACATATGACTACCTTCATCATACATTCTTTTAAAACAGTATAGCACCATGAATTACCATAAAAATATTATTGATTTCATTCATGCTTCATTTTTACTTATAGAATAATGGATATACTCTATCTATCCAAAAATGTCTCAAAATCCAACAATGATGGAATATACAAATCATTAATCTATTTCATGGTTTTTAAGAATATCCAATAAAATTTATCCAAATCAATCATATATTATACCAAATCTTGTACCTCTTTATATGAACCATATTATGGTTTATCGTTCTCTCAACCATATATTTTACAAAAAAAACCTCTTCTTGAGTCATTTAACTTTGATCTATGCAATCTTATGTCCTTAATGAAATATTAATACAATACAATCCTTGTATACTCCATAATTATTCTAACCAATACATCAATTTTACAAAACTCAAAGGACATAATTCTTTAATAACAACATAAGAAAAGTAGTCATTACTCTTCATATATGGTAATCTCAAATCATGATTATTTTCCAACAACATCATTTCTAGTATACTCTTATTATTTTGTCATTTATTTCCGTAGTGTCCCAACTTCTTGCAGATGAAGCATTTTACTATTGAAATATTTTTATTACTCTTGCAATCACGTTCTTGGTATCCTTTTTCTCCACCCTTATAACAAACTCCCATTCCCTTCAAAAAATAACCAAGTTGATTCTTTCAATAGTTATCAAATATGAGAAAATCATTCCTTTCCATTTTCTCTTTATCCATATTTCTGTCTTCCTTCATTTTCACCTCTTGGTTCCCTTTAAAGCCTTATAACTTAGTGAATTATTAACTTATCTTATTAACACATGATATTATTTCTTCCTATAATGAGGATACATAGTAGATTATTTCCCTTTTAAATGTTGGATTAATACCTTGAAAGATATGATTCTTCTTAATCTTTCGATAATGCATATCTTTGGAATATTCATACCTTCTACTATGCACCATTTCTAATCAATGGAATAAACTAGGTTAGTTTAGGAATCGCAATGAATAATTCAAAATTGTAAAATACCTTTCATATGTTTATAATATTATTAATATAATCTATATTCATAAATTGTTTCCTTTGAGGAAGTATTTACTTCTATATCCTTCATAATGGCTTGTAATGAAAATGTGAATTATCCTAAGTATATCTCCCAGGAGTATCATAACCAAGACTGCATAAAGGCCCATTGTCCTGTACGAGGATACCTCGGGTCAGGACTGAAACTCATTTTTGGAGTTTTCAATCCTAGGTACATCTGTGCCAGAGCCACCACTACCTACTCGAATCCAGACCAGGATGTATTTCTTGGAAAATACATAAAATCTCTTAACATCAAAATTTTGGGATGTTCTTCTATACTATTACGCAAAGTCTATATTTGGGTAATGATCAGTAATCAAAGTTTATCTAAACCTATTTTCAAAGTTGTTTCTAATCATTATCTAATACCAAATATAACTCCCCAACCCCAGAAGCCCAGAGTTGGAGCATTATTTTAATACATTTTCATGATTCCAAGGAATCAAGTCCCTAAAGACATATCAGTTTAGCAGTCTGGGAAAATAGATTACAAACAGGAACGTTAAATTACACATTAAGAAATAAAACACAACATGAATTATCCGTTGAGAATGCCCTTAATCCCCAAGATTAACCCTACATATCAATCACAATACACTTCTTGGAATCCTGTGAAAATAAAACCTAAGAAAGGGGTGAGCTCAGATCCCCATTAAGGATAACAATATAGCGGAAAAATTCACAAATAAGCATAAACATTTAAGGCATTGTATAAAACTAAAAAATACCTTTTAACCTTAAAATTCTATATAATATAGAAAATATAAACCAAATAAATCCATTTACGTATTCACATGGATATTATACTAGTTGAATAATCACATGAAATATCAATATCCAATTTCATAATTATAGAATGCATAATGAAAGACTTCATAACCACATAGTCAGGGCCTTGTGCCAAGAATACAAATAATATTTCTTAATTTCCATATTCATTGACACTAGTTTGTGTCATGAGACCTACTGATGCATCGAAGAGATATAGCGGGATCCACCCATCACATACTAAGTCCAATGCGTTACACATATGAAAATGTGTAAAGATAATATAAACATTCATATTAAAACTAGCCTAAGAAATGTCAATTAATTATCCATAAAGCATGAATGATATAAAAATAAAACATCCATTGTCAAACATATCAAAATACCTTCAATATAATATTGAATATTTTTATCAATCTAAATAAACCTCGATCAAGAATAATATCCAGTAAAGGATGTTCACATAGTTGAAAATTATCAGTAAATCTCTTTGAGAGAAATATCCCCTTTTTCATGGAATCATTTTTAATGTCAAACAATTTATAAAGGAATTAATTTAAAATAGTTTTTGGATTCAAATACTACCATACCACTTTGAAATGTTTAAAACTAATTAATATTTTAAAACATTCATGTCTATATAAATAGATTTATAAAATCATTTTGAAAACGTGGACATTAATTGAAAAGGTTTAGAAGAATAAATGTTTAAAACATTTAATATTATTTTATAGTTAAATAATACCTTCAAAAAAATCCTTCTGAAAACTATTTTATGAAACATGGCCATGGATAATAAATATTTCCCAGTAAAAACATAATCATAATCAATCTCAGATAATAATGAGATCGATGAATTAACCCTTACCTTGTAATTTTCTTTGGTCGATGGTATGTTTAACCTTCTGTATAATGACCATAGTATGTTATCAAACTATTATAAAATCATATTCAAATTTATTAAATCATATATTATTAATTTATGTCATTATAATACCCATTTAATAATGATTTCCTTGTTAAATTAACATTTTAGATAAGAATCACTTTCTTTATCGCACCTGTTTTAACGTGTTATTCTTGATCGTATCATTTAGATCATGATTTAAATAATTCCATAATATAAAACTTGATTACTATATCATATATATTTTGAATATAAAATTTTATTATAGATTGATATATGAAATGGTAGTCATCATTTATGGAGATGGTAGGTTGTACGTACGCATAAACATAGTTTCTATTTACATATCATATTGAATGGAAGTAACTGAATAAGATATATGTAAGTATATATATAAACACACACACACACACAGATATATATATATATATATATATATATATCTCTAGTAGCATTATTATTTCATATATTACAATCTTATTAAAAATATATATTTTTATAATCATTATTGAATGGTGAACGTGGAAATAAATCTCATAACCTCATGGAAACGGTTTTCCGTAAGTACACACGAGCGACAATATAATTATATTAATGGAGAAATAGTATTTAATTTGATGTTATATCACATACAAAGAATCTTTAACATGTTATATTTATTATTTAAATCATTTATAATCATTATTATACCCTTCCAAATAATGACGTGTTTAAATAAAAAACTTCACAATGACGTGGAGACGGTAAGCCGTATGTATGCATGTATGATGACTTTGTCATTGATAGGATGGATAGAAAGACAAATATGGTTGTAACATATTTATCATTACAAAAAATTATGTATAAGGTACTAGAGTTATTATTTTGGTATGGAAACAACAATAGAAGAGAAAGTGTAAGAAGAAAAGAACACGAAAGAGGGTGGTGAAATTATTATCTCTTCTTCAGGTGTTTCCTTTTTCGTTTATCAAAAGGGATCATTATATTAATTTTATGAACAATTTGAGGCCTCTAGGACGATGGGAGGTAAGTTGGGAGGATAATTGGACTATGGTTGGCTGATCCAAATGGATTTGGCAGGGTGATTTTGAGAGAAGAGGAAGTACACTTTCATAAAAGAGGTGAGGTTCACTTTAGGAAAATATTGAAATATTATTTTATAATAAAATATTTTTCAGTTTCTAATGTCTAAAAAATTATTTATAACTATGATAATGTTGGGATGGACTGATAACCACTCAACTAATATGTTTTGTAGAAGTTTGGGATACCATTTTAACCTTATCTTTTAGATTTAACTCTTTGTTAAATTGTTTAACTTTTACCGCGTCTTCTTGTAATCTTACGCGATATGGTTAATAAACATACTCAAAACTTCCCAGAGAACCTCATGTGGTTCATTAATTAAATATAAAATATTATTGAAACCATTTTGGTGGAATCATTGTTTTTTAGGACTATTACATGAACCAATAATATAGTATTTGTTTTAAAAATTAATTTATGTCAATTTTGACACTATTTGGTATTTTGATTTTGTGAGAGTCATAACAACCTTATCAATTCGAAATAAATTTATCTAATCATACCTGACATGAAATATTAAACTATAAAATTATTGGAATCCATCAAGAGTATAAATTTACATTTATATGGATATTTATAATAATAATTATTTTAACATTTCATTAAAAAGGTAATTACTGCATCATCATTTATCATAAATAAATTAAATTATTTAATGTCTATAATGTATAATTAAAATAAAATTATTTGGGAAATATTTTTAGCTTTTTAATTAATATTTTTGAATTTATATTGTTTGTAACCTTATATTAAAAATGGTGTAGTTATTAAACGTTGAATTTATCACATTTAACTCTTTTTTAAATAAAATAATAATAAAAGGCCTAATCTAATCCATGATGAAAAAATAGGATAATATTTTATTCCTAAGGTTGTTTTTGGTCGATTTAAACTTAACCAATAGAATTAGGACACCTGTTATTGTAATTAAAATATCATATTTACCCTTAATTACTCTATTTACTTTTAACCATGGTAAATAAAAGTCAATTGTTACTATTCACCAAACATTACTTTGATCTTATTAAATAACATTTTACTTAATAATATTAACCTTGCCTCCTAAATATTTGAATCTCTACTCATAGAAGCGGTAAAATTGCATTATATACAAATTTTCAAATGCAACTAGGATATGTGTAAAAGACGGTAAAAAGTTGAATAAAACTTTATACACATAATTTTATTATAAAATGACTCCAATTAACAATACTGAACATATATAGGTACTATATATCTATTTTTACTTAAAATAAATTTATATAAAATAAATTATTATTTAAATAAATAGTAGGTTTTAATCATTAATGCAGTGTTTTTCATTATTCATAAAAAGATGGATGTTTTCGGAAAAATACCAAATATTCACCCTAAAAAAATTTTGATATTCAAATTTCAAAAATTAATTCCATTTTATCAAATTCAAAACATATATGTTGCGTTAATTAATTTTAAATTAATTCCCATTGTCAAAACCAAAAAGGGGGTTTTTAAAAAGTAAAAACTATCAAAATATTGACATGTGTTTATGTCAAATTTAAATGTGAAATTACATATAATGACGTAAATTGTATTAAGTGATAAGAATATAATCCAATTATACATAAAAATAATTCAAATTCATAATTTCTCACTATAAATTTATTTGACTAAAAACAATGTTTTCAATTAAAATATAGTATTTTCAATATTCATCAAAATATAAAAGATATCAATAAAGTACAAAAAATTTATAGGAACTAAATTTTTATGTCTTTAATATAGAGAAGAATTTAATTTCATTAAATTGAAAATATAAAAGTGTCAAATATTTTATTTATAAAGGGTTCTCCATTAAAAGGCATAAAACTCCATTTTTTAAAAAATACCTCTATTATCATAAAAATTGAATTTTTCATATATTTTATCTATGAAACAGAAAATATTAATGTTAAAATTATATAGGATATATAAAATTTAAAATGTGGTTAATAAAATTCATCACCTCTTTTTTGAAAGGCTAGTTTGGTAAGTTGTGGTGCACTCGAACTCAGTGTTGCATGTAGCGAATGTTATTGAAATACATAGAAGAGATAAAACTCTTTGAAATCATGGGTTGTTACACAAATGGCCCCAAATTTTTCGAAGGAGTCTATTTAAAAATGATCCAACATAGATATTCCTTTCTATTTTGATCATGAGTGTCCCAATGATGGTGTCTCTGCAACTCCAAATAGCATAAAGAAAACATCGAAGGAAGTCTATGGTACCACAATCAGTACAAAATAGTTTAATAGTTCCCTATATCTTCGCGGAATCGTTTTCCTTTGTGAAATCCATGAATGTTCTAATGTGATGGTCTCTCTATGAGTATGACTATGTTTGACATAGTGTTGTGCCTTCATAGCCTAATATTCCTTCATAGTGATCCCCACGAGAACTATAAACACCAGCTTTCTCTTGATAGCCAACACTTACCCACTCATTACAACTATTACCCATACCATTCAACTCATGAGCTCCGATTTCTTAATGATACAATGAATTGTAAAACTAAAAAAAATAACACACAAGGAACATGGGAATCAGGAGTCATGCTTCCTATTATTCTTCAGGGCCCCTACCTATGGTATGGATTCCCTTCATGAGGCACTCCTCCCTTCACTAAAGAGGACGTAACTACGGTTTTCCTGAGGTTTTGTGTAGCATTAAGGATTTAAAAATCACCCTTATAATAATGTGACATATTCTAGGGAATGTCCATGACATATGAAGAACTTCTATATACAAAGGATGCCTCCTCTGTGATGCACATTTCCTTCAAAATGTACCACTCCTTCACGAAGATCATTTCCTTAGAAGTTTTCTTTTTGATCCCACCAGCTGCATTTCCTCCATCAATGTAAGACCCTATAGGTTAGTAGAAAGTGATTTCATTATTTCATGAGAAGTATTTCATGTTTTGTTTCCCTACATTATGCTTTTGATCATTGGTATTCTAAAATCAATTTCATTTTTTCATAGCTATATGAATGTGGACACCTCAATAGGACTCTCCTCCATGGTACTCATAATAGGAATTTATTATTCCTTATCATCACCAATTGTATTCTAGTTCATGTTATGTAAGTCCAAGGGAGGACTATTTAGTCCACAACATCTGATCTACAAGTTTCTGAACTTCCAACATCTAATGTTGGATCCCCTCTAATGGAGTTTGTGTTACATCTGGATGATACGGGTGGCCTGCGGATCAGGGAGGTCCACACCACCCCTCATATTTCTGGGAAGAAGTAATTTTTTTCATAATTACCCAAGTGTCTTCAACATCTATAAATAGTTGTTATTTGATCAAGGTGTTGCATGTACGACGTATGTTGCAGATGGATGGGCTTGTCGGGATGAGGGGTAGTCTATCTGACCATTCTACTGGCATTGTAAATGTGTCATTCAACCAAAACCAATGGAGCTACATTATTTGAGGCTACCCATGTCTATTAAGACACAAGATACGACACATAGTGTTTGTATATGGAGGGAATCTTAGCATCATTCCAATTCATCAGTAGAGGATTAAAATAGACAGGCGCTTTAGAAAAACCAAAGCAGGTCATGAAGGCCAGCATTTCCTTTGCGGAGAAGCATAAATCTGGGGATTCGACATTGTATTCTCAAAACTGGTTTGCAGTTTTAGGGGAAGAGGATTTCTTTGTTATTGAGGATGTCAGAGGGATGGCTAATGGAGTGGATTCCATGGTGGTTATGGATGAATTTTAAGAGGTAATGGATGAGGCCTCAAACTCCACGGAGTCTATTGAACATGTCATAGAGGAGGACTACATTATATCTTCCTTACAAAAGGTAAAGAAGAAAATTATGGATTCATACAGCTTTATTATGAACTATCAGAGGGCTTGACATATGAAGGATTAATCCAATCTACCGAGTCCTCCAGTTATGAGATCTGCATAATTGGGTAAGTTGCCTCTGAAAGATCCTACAATTGTTGAATCCACCCCCTCGATCAAACAAAAATGATTTGACAAGCATGAGGGGGATGAAATCTCCAAGGGCCTGGTTGAGGCTGGAGACAGGGCTGAAGCTCCAATCATTCTAACAGGTGATTAGGGGCTGCTTGATCTTGGGTAGCAACATGATGCATGATCCAATTAAGACCCTCAGCAAAAATTGTCATTCGTGATGGATCACATGGACCTTATAATCCATTAAAATGAAATGGTAGAGGATGATATAGATATTAAGGTGTCGAAGAAATTGAGACAGCTTCAGATGACCACTACCAAAGGGCAAAGAAAGTGGATTGATATGCCAGACCATATTTTTCTTAGATGACACAACAAGGGGTAGATCCATAAGGAGGAATACAGAAAATCATGGGACAACATGGATCATCTATATGAAGTAACCTTAAAAGAATACACTGACTTCCAGGTAAATTATACCACAAAGATATTGTTTATGGAGAATAGTTCCAACCAACTAAAATTGTCTTTCAACAAATATATCTGGTCATTTGGTGCAAAAACATGTAACATGTGAGGGTTCACACTTATCCTTAAAGGTTTTTGGAAAATAAAATTTTAATGATGGATGGTCTGAGTGGACCAGAGATTCTATGGGAACTGGGTCCTTCTGACCTCTCTCAAACATTGTAATTTATCTCTATTGCGCCTCCATAAGTCTCCACACAAGCCCCAAATGATCACTCAAGAATTACTTCCTTGAGTAAGTCCTAATATCCTTCTACCTACTCTACTAATCATGAATTATCCCCACTTATCCTTTGTGGAAGCACCTTTCACTACAAGGTCATATAGACTATTGTTTCCACATTTTTATCATACTTAAAATGAATCATGTGATCTTACTGCGTAACAATGACCATGGAATCCCGTTAGGTCCATTTACCATGGTTTAACCCCATACCCCTCATTCTAGATGATGTTAAACTACAGTCACCGAAATACGTGTAATTTGATCCCAATCCTCGAAACATCGTACATATGATGCATTTATAAAGATCAAGGCCACCACACCCCACATCCCATTTGTTCATTTAGTTTCAAATAATTTGAATCATCTTACATGTCATTAAATATCATGCCTCGAACACCGTGTTTAATGATCCCATTAGTGTGCATAGATAGCCTCTTTGAGGTCCAATTGAAACCAATAGTAATATATGGTTCCCCCTTCAATGTATGTACCTAGATGATGTGACATATTCCCTTTTGGGACACATCTCTGGGATTAGCCCACATAGTTTTTATAATCCATCCTCTCGGGCTTCTAATCATGCATAATCCCCCACAATAATGACATCAATACAATATAGAATTCCCTTGTTGTGATGGGTTGTAATCCTGCATAATACCCAACATGAATCTATTTCAATGTTCATGTGTAAATCCCTATTTTATTCTCTATTAATTTAGTATATAAACATTGATCCCTTCCTTATAGACATGGTATGTATAAAACCTATTCAGGTTCTTTCCAATCATACATTTACCACATGTTCTTCCCTCCCGGTCATAATGACCAAGGTAGATCATGAAGGAACCCATGATTGTACATCCTCAGGTCCTTATATATTCATTCCATTACTCTTGATCCGCCTCTGTATGTGTCTCATCACCCCATCCTAAACAATGTGAATTTTTTAATCTCATCCACAATGATACGTAGGAAAACACCATGAGGTTCCAGACTAGTATAGTAATCTTCACGTATGTTTAATATCATTCATCCTCATCCTTCAAAACTCCCTATATATCCATCCCAGTTTAACTCAGGCCCCCCGACATAGTGAATTTATTCTATCTATATGAGCATTTAACCATGTGTAAGCCACACACAATTTATATTCACACATCCGAGAGTGCGCCTATTGTGATTGGATGCTAGCCAAGTGAAATCCATAAACCCCCCATCAAAATATGCAAGTTTTTATCCCTATCATCTATACATGGTATGTAGGAAACAAATCCAACGATCGATTATAGACAATGGTAATCCTTGTAATCCTACATTTTTTGGTTGAACTTCCCATATCTACCCATTGCATTGTCCAGATCATCATTCATGGTGTGAAATATTCTCTTTTTGGGACACACCATCCAGGGTTCATCCTAATCAGGAATTTTGAACCATCCACCAGGTAAGACTTCAATGTGTTCCACCTATAGATGTACCCACTTGATATATCTTTTTTGGTGTCTGTTTTATAATTCACGAAGTGATGTATACCCTTTTTGGGACATTATGTGTAGGGTCCATCAGCATTGGGATTTCTAATACACCCTCCAGGTAAACATTCCAAGTGATGCCTCCTAGGTATGTACATACATGATCCACTCACTATAGATTCTAGACAAACATTCAGGGGGGTTGAAATATGACAATATTTTCAATCCCAATCTAGGTTCCATCATCAACGAAAATTTTGATATATCTATCCGGTAATACCTCTAGGTACTCCCTATTACAGTTGCACCCATCTGATCCACATTTCAAAGTGTTCAAATTGGTCAGATAAATATCTTATAGATGTTAAACTCACAGAATACCCTATGATAAAATGGAAATATAAGGAAAACCTCAAAGACATGCCTTTGAAATTAGATTCCACACAATCGACATGGGATCCCTTGGACATCCACACTGTCAAGAATCAATCTGATAAGAGAAATTTTATGTGACCTATTCTCCAACATCTAATCATTCCATCAATGCCAAACATGACTAACCTCCTTAACGAAGGTTTCAATCAAATATAGAACCTTTGGAATATAATGTTAAATGTTATGTAATCAACTGAAATCCATGAAGATATGGAACTAGGGTAGTATTATTGAAAACATGTTAATCTATAAGGTTGACCTAGACTAGGTGAAGAATTCCAAGGAGGAATCTATAGAAGGAGTGACCAACAAATCATCAGCCCTTTTCAATCATGGAGAAAACATCACTAAAGAAGATATGAACTCCCACCACAATGGAGATGTGTTAACATTTGTCGAAAATAACAACTTTCCATGATGATGCATGCTTCAACTATATAAAGTGTTAGAAATAATATGTGAGTTTCATATCATATAATGATTTAGGAAATATATTTAAAAGAGATTGGTAAGTGGATGTGAGATGAGAAGGACCTTTGGTACTGGTGGCTGGAACAATCTCTTACTAATTAATAGTAGTGGAAATTATAGATGTTTTTGATATTAGGAATATATTTTTTTCATTCCACATTAAATATCGTTCTTGATGGGTTTCCATGAAATTTATTGAGGTGTCCACCAAAAATTGAATTCGAATTTACAATAAATATTATACTAGGACCAGTCTTTTATCCCATATGTCTTATGAAATAGACCAATCAAATTGAGAGAATATAAGGATCTGTTGGAAGAGATAGAGGGTAAAGGGTTCATCTGATCGATTATATCACTATGGGTAGTTACAGTTTCATGATAAGAACAACCCAATACATGATTTGGAATATGATTTCATGGTCCATGATTTAAATACATGGAATCATTTAATATTTTGTTAAAAAATTATCATGTTTACAACTAAAAAATATTTCAAACATAGATTCTCATAAAGATACTTGAATATATGGAAACGACAATATATAGAATACCTTAAAATAATATAATTATACATGATGTATACACGTAAGAAATGAAATATATTGGGTGATTAATTAATTATGAGACATCATATAATTAGTTATATAATAATCATAAAATTAGTTGTAACTAATGTTTGATATATTAATCATTCACCTCTATTGTTCTGAATAGGGTGATGTTTTTTTTCATATAAATTTTTTGGATCATGATTTCAATCACCGTGAAAAAGTGGCTCATAAATCTACTTCTGAATGTGCTAGACGTAGGAAATAAATCATTATTGGGGAGACCATTGAGGGATCAATTCTAGGTGGGATTTTGGTTTAGATTCAAGAGATTAAATTATGTGGATGTTTTTTTGATAAGAAAAACATCTTAATTCTGACAACAATTCAAAATGGGATTCTCAACAAGTTATTCAAATGATGTATAAATCAATGTAAGGACAGTTTTTTTCTGGTTTTAATGAAAAGGGAAGTGGAGGGATATATTTTGGGATCCCTTAATTATTAGTAGAAAATGGAAGAACACCAATATATAGTGGGCATGTCTTAGTATTTATTAATTCCCTTGTTGAAGTGGTAGAAGATGGTCATGAATTTTTGAATTTCGTACTAGTAATGATTAGGAAACACAATACAATAAGTGTTATTATGTATAAGAAAAAGAATTCATCTCATTTTATTTCTTTTCATGAATCCTATATGGTGGATGATATATAGAAAGTCAATAACTGTTATGTTAATAAGCTACATTGTAATCTAGTCTTGATTATATCATTTACATGCCCACTGTTTAACTGCCATTTTTTACAATCCTTACAATAATACCTTATTACTCAATAGAAAATTAGTACAATTTATTATCCCAAAACAAATTGGAAATCTTATTGGAGGATCTAAATGTAAGAGGACATCTATAAGGATTTTACAAATCATTTTTAAGGCTCTTGTAATGAGCACATAACAATAGTGTATTTCTCTTATAACAACAGTCACATGAACATAAAACATAGGGATACTTTAAAAGAACTGTATGGATATCCTTATCATTATCATCATTTTTAGGTTTAAATATGTGAGTCTTCATTGGTTGAAAATTGAATTGTATAAGAGAAAACATAAATGATTTAGTTGATGAATAATAGAATATATATGACATAGATTTATTAGAAATCATTTATGAATCATTATTGAAGACCATTTTCCTTTTAATTGACTGATCACATGTTCTTCATAATCTATCAAAGTCTTGGAGTTTCATGATTTAGAATTCTTATAAATCAATATCTTTAATAATTAGTCTCTATTGATATTAATGAATGAGTTGGAAAGGCGGTAGATCTATTCTTTTTTTTTTCAATTTCCAAATGATTGAATAATTATTTTTCATGTATCTTAATGGAAGAAGTATCAACCCGATACTAACTATGTGATTTGATTGAATCACATGGACCTAGATCTGAGTCCTACAGTAGTTAATATGCCAGTAAGTAATTTTTAAAGTTAATATAATTTATTAAATTGGAAACTAATTGGGTTATATTGTGTTTTCTAGTTACATGGTCTGATTCAAGAATAGACGTGGTAGTATGAAATATAAATGTTGGAGTAGTGGTCTAAAATCATCATAGCAATAATATGTTTATAATTTCTAGGGATGGATAGAATAATGATGGGAAGAATTAAAAACCCATAATTTTAGTTATGTGACCCTTCATTAATTTATTTTATGTATATATAAAGATTGGGTTTTGTTTTACAAGATCCTGAGTGGTTCTCTCACTTGTTAGAGGATTTTTTAGTGGTTCACAGTTTGAGAACGGTTATTAGAAACTGGTTAATGCATCTAGGTAAAAATTCATTAGATAATAGATTATAGTGGGTAGGTTCACAATTATTCAAAACAATATTGATGTTTAGGAAAAATTGTGTGAGCCTACTATCAATATTGAATATTTTGTTAATAAATCATTCATAAATATTTAATTTTTCAATCAATATTCAATTTACTTTTTCAAAAGGTAATTTAAATATTATCATTTAATATCTGTAATATTTGGTTAATAAATTCTTTATAAATATTTATATGATTTATTTTAAATAATATGTAATTAAATAATTTATAACCTTTTAAAAAATTAATATATTCCCAAAATAACATTTTTAATTATTATTAATCTCTTATAAAATATACATATTTGGAAAATAATAATAATTTAACCATAAAAATTTAATTGTTAATTAATTTTTGTTTTAATATTTTTTTTAATATTTCAAAATTTTGTTTATTTATTTATTAAATATTAATAAATAATATAATTTAGTTTATAATTGAAATCAATTGATTGAAATAAATTTTTTATTTATTTTCATTATCAAAATAAATAATATAATATATTTTTATTTTTTAAATAGATTAAAAAAAATTATTAAGCCTTATTAATATTATTCGCATTTTATAAAAAATTTATAAATTAAATAAAAAAATTAATTCTCTTATTTAATTTCATATAATTATTAAATATCATGTTTCATATTTATTTCCAGGCATGAAAATCCTCTTTTTAAAAATAAAATGATTCCAACATAAAATAATATTCATGTTAATTTTTTGTGGAATCATTTTCTCAAAAACCATTAATGGTTTTTGTATGATCATCACATGAACATATATAATTGAATTCAAGAAAAACACATGCACATCTTTCTTCCAAAATCAATGTGTATGTAAAAATATAATTATGTATTACAAGAAAATGAAAACACCATCAATATTCTTTTTTCCTCTATGCATGATAATTCATGATAAGGATCATGAAGTTGTGAAAAATTCTCCTTAATTCGGTGAGGGGACATCGACCAATGGATCCTCAATCATATCTTGGGGATAAAAAAAATACATATGGGATGATAGATCCTCCATCTTAGTTGATGAAAAATGGTATGGGAGGAATTGATAATGAAGAGGTTTTTGGAAAATCCATTAAACACCACAAGAGGGATCACATCCCTTTATATAGACATCAAAGGAACATTTAATTATATGAAATGTGTCAGTAGTATTTATGCATCAATATACTTTTATTTTATTTTTTATTAAATCAATAAATTATATTCAATGACTTTTAAAATCATTTATTCCATTAAAAACATATTTTTACTAATTAAACCATCTGTATGATATATGCACCTATATTAAATATTCCATTTAATTATTATACTGCTTATCCAAGATATAAATTTATATTATCTCTATAGAAATATAAATTTAATTTATCATATAAGTTTAAATTATTTAATTCAAATAAGGAAGAATTATAAATTCATTGAATATTAATGGATGGATCATGTTTTCCCATTACTTTTCCATTTCACCCTATCATTTTTAGAGGATAAATAATTATATTACATTATAGACCTATTTTAACTAAAATTATAAAGTTGGAAACTATATTATCATTCAATCATAATACATCATACATATTTCAAAATACTCATTTGGAATAAAAATGATTTATACCATATTTTCAACATAATATTCCAATATATTTATACAATATTTTGATTAAATACTACAAATAATGTCAAAAAATTTATATTAGCTTATTATAAAACAAATAATATAGGTAAATATATCTCATGTTACTTCATTATCATTTTTATATATCACAATTAATTATTAACATTAATATTTTTAACATATAAATAAAAATTATTGGACAAAACATATAGAGATCATATTATATAAATTGAGTCCCATTGATGGAAAATTTTTGTATATAATTTTTAATTTATGAACATTAATTATATAAATAAAAAATCATTAAAACCATTTTCACTAAAATTATAAATTAAAATTACCACGTAAAAGACATTCACGTTTCACATATCCTATAAATATAAAATAAGATCATTTCCCAATGTTCACAATCTATCTAATTTGATTCTGAATATAAATTATATAAATATATAATTAATTTCAAAAATTAAAATGTACCATTTACAAGAAAAATTAAATCATTTTTATTAATCCAGATAATATTTATAATCCAACATTACATTGGAGAATAGTAAATATATATTAATTGCTGAAATTCCAAAATAATCAACACACAATATTATCCTAAATAATAAAAACCATTCCATAAAGGCCATATTTAAATCGATAAATTACAAATATATATTTTAAGAAAAAATATTAGATTTCATATGAAATATTTCAAAACCAAATTTCTATTCCATGTAAAAATATATTTTTACTAAAAACTATTAATTTTAATATTAATGGTTTTTAAATAGACTGATCATACATCCATAAAAAAATATTCAATAATCTTTATTTATCATAAATAAAGTACCACTATCAAATTATTTATTAAATAAACAAAAAATATATGGATTTATATGATCATAAAAAAGTCTCATAATTGTAGCTAGAAATTCACATAAACAACATGCATTATAATTCAATATTCCTCTGAAGACCTAATATAATGCCTCACACTAATGAATAATCCATAACATCAATGAGTCTATGGATTCCCCGTAGTCATGATCTATACACTTCCTGGAATTACAATAGGATAATTTTTCAAATATAACATTACCGAATATTCGAATAATTTATAATATTATACACGTAATATAGATATATGCTTTATTAGTGATAGAAAGACCCTTCATCAAAGTTTCAAAAGCATTAATGTTTTGTGTTAAATTAAAATCAGATGAAATTTAACATCACTAAAAATATTTTTGATCACATATAACCTTTATCAACACTATGTTAGAACTGATAAAGGGGGACATTTATCATCAACCTATGATGAACTAATAAAAGGGGACCTATATTAGTATTATTGGTGTTGATTAAAGGAAATTTATCAATTACTATTTCTAGTAATGCTGAAATTCATATTGTATTGTGCTTTTAAATTTATATGACAATAAAAAAATAAAAAATAATTAATTTATATTAAAATTAAATCAGAATATAGATAATCAGCGGGTAGAAATTTTAAAAAAAATTATATTCGAAAATGATGATTAATATAATATATTATAAACAACAAAAAATAAGAAACATTATGTTTACGTTTAATTTAGATCACAATCCCCTATAAAAAGTTCCTAACCATAATAATATATTTAAAAGATATAAACCCATGAAAAAAGAGTGTATTAAAATAAATAAATTGTTTTGTTAAAAATACTATAATTATATAAATGAAACATAAATATTTTACAATTCACTATGATAATGTATTATTTAACCTATGACCACACACTTTTTGTTATTCCAGGAAAACCATCTTTTGAATAGAAATGTTGTTAATTACTATATAGAAAAATTTATTTATTAATTATTTTCCTATATTATCACGATAATTGAGTTCATCATCTCGGTTTTGAGTGTGCGAGGTCGACAATGAAATAAAACTATGATTTCAAATAAAATCATGCATTTTGAGTCATACCAGTTACACCATGTGACTACGTAACATATATTTATTTCATTCACATGATAAGTGATATATGAATTATTTTCCTAAAAAGTAAATAAAACAAAAGATAATTTTTTTTTCAGTTACTGTCACGACCCCCTCCCACCAAAGATGCCCCTCCTGAGCTAGAAATGGTGAAAGGGAGATAATAACCCCTCGAGTCCCGCCTCCAGTAGGCCTCGGGGTGGCGACTAGCACCAAGGGTATGAGTTTTCACAAATATTTGAGGCATTACCCATTTTATTATTTAGGATCGGGAAATAGGACAAGTCAACAACCAAAAGGAAAAGAACAAGTGCATATAAATACACCCAAACCAAGCCCACAAGCTTTTTTAAACAAATTATAACAAGGTGCAAGTACAATAAATATCAAAGTACAATACCAAAAGAAAACAAGACAACAACTACTGCAACAAATCCAACTGTCCAACTAGTAGGGTCCCGCATGGCCCTGGTAGTCCTCCTGGAAACCTGAAAGTAAACCTAGGGTGAGCATACAAGTATACTTAGTAGGGAAACCTAAAGCTCTCATGCACCAGTGGGGAGACACTTTAATGTCCCGTGAGAACAACAGAAGAAACCTAGCAAGATATTCTATCCACCCAACATCACCAGCCACACTCACAAATAAAACACAAGCACAACAGGTATTAGTATATAAGAAACAAGAGTATTGGGTACCCCGCACCATTTCCCTTTGGTTAGCTGGTCTTCCTAATGGCGAACGTCCTGACACAGCCACACTCTCCCTGCCCGCACACAACTGGGCCTCACAACCACATATCCCCCCCCCCCCGCAGACACCTGGGCCTCACAACCACGTATCCCACCCACACACACCTGGGCCTCACAACCACGTATCCCACCCCCACACACCTGGGCCACACAACCACGTATCCCGCTCGCACACACCTGGGCCTCATCCTGAAGATTCTTGTGAAACAGTGGAACCTGCCCGAAGAGTCTTGGGATAAAGCCACCCAAATAGAAACCGACCCGAAGAGTCTTAGGTATAAGGTCACCTCAAGCCATCACAGCCTAGGGGAGAAAGAGCAGGAAGGAGCTAGCAACTAAGGGAAAAACACCCTCTCCCATGAAATGGGAGTGTTCGGAACTAAGTGCTCAACATGGGTGAGGTGCGATAAAACACAAAAGATACAGATATATATATATATATACCAACCACATAGCCCAAACTATGGCTTCTAAACAGAGAAACTGAGCACGTGCCTCGGCACTGCTACTACGAAGCATGCATACAACAAACAACCCCAACCGCATTTATGTTTTCACGTTTTATCAGAATTAGTTTATTTAGTTCCTTATCTACTGGGAAACTATCCACAACCAACCACATCGATTGTTCGTAAAACATAACCCTGTCATCCACAAATCAAGTTAGGAAAACACAAGAAAGACAACCAAGCCCTTCTTATAAACCAACCAACCTCATTTATTATTAATCCTGTTCCATTACCATGACTCACCATTCCTTAAATCATCCAATTTTTATTTATTATTCACAACCCATAGTCTGTTCACATCCAACCCATCCCTGCAGCCCTGCTGCCAACCTCCATAACCCCAACTGCACCGTACATCATTATCTCTTTAATACCACTTAGCGCAGCCCCACTGCCCGCCACCAACATAACATTCACACCAACCTGAAACCAATCCAACCGTAGCCCCGCTACTCACCTGATCCAAAACAACCCACAAAACACATCCATTATAAGCCAACACCGACATGTTTATTATTTTAGTTTTGTTCAATCAGGGTGATCACAAAAGGGTTCCAGTTATTCATTTAAAATGACAACTCTACGTGATTAACCAATTCCCAAATTAAACAACATTTCTATCCATAAATGATCTAGAAAGATAGGGAAGTATTTAATTGCTAAAGAAAAGGCCCCCAAAGACCGTGATTTTCAGTATGCATAAGCCTATTCAATTCACAACATATCAATAGGATAATCAAAGATAAACATAAAAACTTTCCCCATCCCCGTTCTTTAACTAGTTATTATCTTTATTTAAATGGTTCAACTGTTTCTCATGAAAAAAAAGGATACCCACCCCGCATGATGCACAAATTAGAGAGAAAAAGGTATGATCCCTACCTCAATATGTTTTGATCACAATGCTCCCCTAGATCAACCTTAGAAGAAGTCCATCAACGTCCGTCACTTCTGTCGGGTCCCTGGAAAACCTCCTTTGGTGGATGTCAGAAAGGAAAGGCCAATGGAAAGACAACGGACCCAGGCTCGGAAGTTCCACCTCGTCGTTACGATCCCGTGGCCGCTGACGGATCGAAAATCAGAGCTCGGACGAAGTAGTTATGAAAGAAAGAGCCTTCGAGTCTTTTGGGAGAACTCTGCTCATAGGAAAGGGGAGGCGAGGAGTGAGTCGAAAGTAGGAGGGGACCCCTCCTTTAATAGGAGAGAAATGGAAAAGTACACGGTGTGCAATTTATGGTACCCAGCGTGTACTCGATTATTTTACATGGTCTCCACGCGGTTTCCAACATGGTTCTGCGGCCGTTGACTGGTCAACACACGGTTTGAGGGTAACGCATACGCGGGGAAGGACTACATGACATGTAGTTTAGACACACGACTTGTACTCATTTATTGCACACAGAAAGGACATGGCTCCAACACGGTACACGACCGTTGACTGGTAACGCGTACACGGGGAAGGACTACACGATGTGTAGAACTGGACACATGACGTGCACTCATTATTCCACACAGCAAGGACACGACCTGCAACACGGGGTATACCCGGGAAGGGGGTACACGGTGTGTACTCAAAGTACACGGCGTGTAGTTTCAAAATTCTGGAAAGTGTGAAAAAATTCCATTTTACCATCCAAAACACTTCTTGACCTTCTTTTTGACAAAGGAATGGGCCGGAGGGGTCCGATCCATTACATCAGATACCTCTTAAAACATTATCGTCCCCGAGAATTCAAAAACCAACCCAGAGGAAACCCAACAAGATACCTCTTAGTGTTATCGTTATAATAGGAACCCAACCAACAACCCTAATCATATGTGTTAAGAATTCATTCTCCTATGTCGAGATATTATCCGCTTTAGGCGGCACTGACTCACCTTAACGGGTTCAATTGTATCCTCATTAATGCGTCTCTATTAAGAATTGGGCCTTCCCACTTTCATACATTTGGATTTATTTTTCAACTCGTACTACCCCCAACACCACACAACCAACACACTACTCGAACATGTGGTTTTGGGAAATTCCTTCTCCTATGTCGAGATATAATCCACTTTAGGTGGCACTGACTCGCCCGCACTGGTTCAATCGCATCCTCATTAATGCGTCTCGATTAAGGGTTAGGTTTTTCCCTTTCCCCACACATCCGGACATGTTACACATTACCAGGGAACAAGGAATCAAAAGGTCTCAAAACTGACAAGCCAAGCATTCCATATATCAAAGGTATATATTACAACATCAACACAAAGCTCAGAAGAACAAGGTAAAACAAATGTGAAACAACTCCGGGTACTGAGCGTGAATCTGGGTATCCCGCTCCCAAGTGCTCTCCTCGAGGCCACCATGCCTCAACAAGACACAAACCAACAGAATGGTTCGTCCATAGAGCACCTTCTGATTACGATCCTTGATCCTAACTAGTCATTCTTCAAAGGTCGCGTCGTCTCCCATATGTAACTCTCCCCAGTCGATAACGTAGGAGTCATCGTGTAAGTACCAAAGATGCTGGGCGATGTGGAAGACATCGTGAACCTTCTCCAACTGAGGTGGAAGGGCTAGCTGATATGTCACCTCACTGACTCGCCTCAACACCTCAAATGGTCTGATGAACCTATCTGAGAGCTTGCTCCCCTTCCCAATCCTCTGCTACCCCCATCGAGGGAAAACATTCAAAAACACATAATCTCCCACCTCGAACTCCAAGGGCCTCCTCCGACGATCAACATAACACTTCTGTCGGTCCTGAGCCACTTTCATCCTCTCACGTACAAGATGGACTTTCTCTGTGGTGCTCTGCACTACCTCTGGCCCAAGAGCACCTGTCTCACCAACCTCTACCCAGAAAATGGGTGAACGACATGGTCTTCTATACAAATCCTCATACAGTGCCAGGCCAATAGTAGAGTGGAAGATGTTTTTGTAGGCAAACTCTACTAAAGGAAAGTGTCATACCCATGATCCTCCGAAATCTAGAATGCATGGTCGCAACATATCCTCCAACATCTGGATAGTCTACTCCGTCTGCCCATCGGTCTAGGGGTGGAAAGCAGAGCTATTGCGTAGCTGGGTGCCAAAATCATGATGTAACCCCCTCCAGACTCGTGAGGTAAATCGAGTATCCCGATCTGAGATGATAGTCTTTGGAACTCCATGAAAACGTACCACCTCATCTACGTACCTCTGTGCCATGGTACTCACCGTGCTTGACTCCTTAATTTCTAAGAAGCAAGCTGATTTCGTCAGCTGATCCACCACTACCCAGATAGCATCATAACCGCCCTGATCTCTGTGTATTTCTGTGACAAAGTCCATTGAGATGTCATCCCACTTCTATTCAGGGACATCTAAAGGGTGAAACAACCCACTGGGAAATCATTGTTCAGCATTCACTTGCTGACACACTAGGCATTTAGCCACAAACCCCACCACTTCCCATTTCACCCTGGGCCACCAATACTGTTCCCTCGGGCCTTGGTACATTTTCAAAACTCCTGGATGTACTGCCAAGGCTGAGCTATGGAACTCACGGAGAACTCCCTCACGCATTTCCTCTGGAACAAACAACCTTCCATGGAAAATCATCCAATGTTGGATTTCCTCTGACCATCCATCTGGAGCGTTCCCCTGATTGTCATGATCCCACATCACTTCCGCCTCAGAGTCCCCCCACTGAGACTCATCCACCTGCTGCAACAAGGAGGACTGCACCATCATCTAAAACAAACAGCCTCTAACACCTTCTACCCTGGCATCCATGTGCAAGGCAGCCAACTCTCCCATCACCTTCCAAGCATTAGTGGATTCCCGAAATACTTCCTGATGCGAATTCCTGCTCAGGGCATCAGCCACAACATTGCCCTTACCTTCAGTGTAAGAGATCTCAAAGTCGTAGTCATGTAGAAACTCGACCCATCTCCACTGCTGTAAGTTCATGTCATGCTGGGAGAAGATATAACACAAGATCTTGTGATCTGAGAAGACAACAAAGTGCTCCCCAAAGAGGTAATCTCGCCACAACTTCAGGGAGAACACTACTGCTGCAAGCTCTAGGTCATGGGTGTTATAGTTACGCTCGTGAGGGCGTAACTGCCTAGACCCATAACAGATCACTCCCTTCTTCTGCATCAGCACGCACCCCAGCCCAAGGCTAAAAGCATTAAAAAACACCTCAAACAACAACCCTTCCTCTGGCAACCTGAGTATGGGAGCACTGACCAACTTCTCCTTTAGGTAGTCAAAAGCTCTATGGAACTGCTCACTCCATAGGAAGACCTGGTTCTTCCTCGTCAAAGCTGTCAATTGAGCAACAACTTGAGAGAAGTCTGAAACGAACCTCCGATAGTAACCTGCTAACCCCAAGAAACTACGATCTTCTGCCACGCTCTTGGGTGATGCCCAAGAAACAACTGCCTCCACCTTCGAAGGGTCCACTGACAGTCCATGCTGAGACACCACGTGCCCAAGGAAGTGTACTTCTTGTGTCACAAACTTACACTTTGACAATTTACCGTAATGCTGGTGGTGTCGAAGGACTTCCAAGACTGCCCTGAGATGCTCAATGTTCTCCTCCTCTGATCTTGAGTAGATCAGGATGTCATTGATAAACACAACAACGAACCGGTCTAGAAACTCCTGGAAGACAAAGTTCATAAGTCCCATGAACATAGCCTGTGCATTTATAACTCCAAACGGAATCACTATAAACTCGAAGTGCCCATACCTGCACCTAAAAGTCATATTTGAAGTGTCATTGTCCTTTAACGTCAGCTAATGATATCCAAATCATAGATCAATCTTGGAAAACCAACATGATCCCCTCAGTTGGTCGAAGAGATCATCTATCCTTGGGATGGGATAGCGGTTCTTGACAGTTACCTGGTTCAACCTTCAGTAGTCTATCCATAGCTTGAGACCACCATCTACATTCTTCGTGAACTAAACTGTATCACCCCATGGCGATATGCTAGTTCAAAAAAAAACCTATCTCCATCAGATCGTCAATCTGAATCTGAAACTCCCGCAACTCCGAAGGTGCCATCTAATAAGGGACCATCGAAATCGGATGGGAACCAGGCTGTAAGTTTATCCCGAACTCAACGTCACGTCGGGGGGGGGGGGGAGGGTAGAGTCACAAAATCCTCAGGAAAAACATCAAGGAACTCCCCAACATCCTCTGGGACATCCATTATCAATGTATCAGCTGGAACCACTGATATCCCACCTAACAAGGAATGGACAGGCTCCATACGCCGACTTCCCACCTGATAGCTCCTCTCACCAACAAAAGCAACACGCTGCCCGTCCACATCGGAGAACATGACTATTCTCCGGAATCAGCCGATAACGGCACTAACAGAGAACAACCATTCGATGCCTACGATGACATCTTATGGCTGCATCTAAAACAGAAGAAGGTCCCCACTATATCGATGTGGTCCCAAAGTCAGCCCACATCCCCATAAAACACAAGATACGCTGGTCTGGCCTCCAACTGGTGTACTCAGCACCGGTGGTACGGAAAGTCTCTCTACGTCTAGTCCCAAATCATGGGCTAGACTAGGTGAAACAAAGGAGTGCGAGGCTCCCAAAACAAATAAAGTAGAAACAATAGTGCTGAAAAAACAAATTGTACCTCGCACAACCTCTGGTCCTACCGGAGCTGCCAACTCTGCCGCATGCAACTGTCCACGCCGAGCTCCTCTGCCTCTTTGATTTTTTCCACCTCCCTGACCACTCCCTGGTCGAGGTCCCTGAGGAGAACCCTGAGGTAGGCCTCCTCCCACAAAGTCTTCCCTCGGAGGAGCATAGTCCTACTGCAGCTGGAAGGGCCTCGCCAGCAACTGGTGCTGGTGAGGTGGGCGATTAACCTTCCCACCTCCACCGTACTGAGCTCGGGTCGGGCACCGACTCTGAACGTGCCCAAAACCTCCACAATAAAAACACCTCGGTACTAGGCTCGTGAAAAGGGACGAGGAACTAAAGATCTGAATTGGAACTACTGGGGCCTGCTCCCCACTGGCCTGAACCTGGAAGGTCCCGTCGCAGGAGACCTGCTGCTGAATGCATTCTCCTTCGTCAAGCCCGGCTGGATCCCTTCTTGGGGTGCACCTCCCAGCGAGTGAATCCTCTCTAAAACCTCTTCCTTATTCTGTACCGCCAAGTATGTTGGAAGGGAGAAGGGGGTGACAACATACTGAAGCGAAGGATGAAGCACCTCATCCAAACGTCTCGCCCGAGACTCCTCATCCGGAAAGAGATCCGGAGCAAAGCACATGAGATCCTTGAACTTGATCCCCGAATCTCGTACTGACATATTCCCTTGCTGAAGGGAGAGTAACTCCTGCCGCTTCTCTGCCATGATCATGGAAGAAAGGAATTCCACTCGGAATTCCTTCTCAAAGTCAGCCCATGGAACATCTACCTCTATCCTCTCTCTGAGGTAGAGCGTCCACCATTGTCGTGCCACAACTATCAGCTGAATGACTTATCAGGGAACTGAGTACTCCCTCAGAGCACGGATCAACGTAAAAGATATCCCTAGCTCCTCAAGCCACCCCTCCGTCTCTATATCCGAAGTACTACCCTCGTACTTCTTAAGGGTCTGCCACTGGAATGAACGGAGAGTCTTCTGCCACTGGCTATCTTCCTCCTCTCAGTCAATCCTCATCTGATCGACCGCCTGAATCTGCTGGGCCTCAGCCATCTGAGCCACCCGTGGACGATGTCCAGGTGCCATAGCTATATGGTAAACAATGATTGCCTAATCCCAAGTAGTGAGGAAAACTCATGGTTTTATTTTATCATTTTATTTCAATTTCTTTCCCAAAACACCTAAATCATGTAAAACACAATCATGATGATGCATGTACCTTCCCTAGGGTCTCTACCCTGCAATCAATGTAGTCTCACTTGGTCGTTTGGTAGGCTCATATTCCTTGCATCGGATCACGGGAGGCCCTAAAATCCCGTGTCCTAGCTGGTCTTCTCTGGCCTATGTCACGCACCAAGATTGACTAACATTGTTACCCTACCATCCCATGCAATCCGTATTATGCCTAACTTCAGACTCTATCCTATCTCTTAACCATCACCTCTGATACCATTCTGTTATGACCCCCTCCCACCAAAGATTCCCCTCCTGAGATGGAAATGGTGAAAGGGAGAAAATGTCCCCCATGTCCCGCCTTTAATAGGCCTCGGGGTGGCGACTAACACCAAGGGTATCACTTTTCACAAATATGGGAGGCATTACCCTTTTTATTATTTTGGATCGGGAAATAAGACAAGTCAAACACCAAAAGGAAAAGATCAAGTGTATATAAATAAACCCAAACCAAGCCCACATGCATGTTAAAAAAATTTTATAACACGGTGCAAGTACAATAAATCTCAAAGTACAATACCAAAAGAAAATAAGACAACAAAAACTGCAACAACTCCAACTATCCGACTAGTAGGGTCCCGCACGGCCCAAGTATTCCTCCTGGAAACCTGAAAGTAAACGTAGGGTGAGCATACAAGTATACTCAGTAGGAAAAACCTAAAGCAATTGTGCACAAGTGGGGATACATCCTAATGTCCTGTGAGAACAACAGAAGAAACCTAGCAAGGAATTCTATCCACCCAACCTCACCAGCCACACTCACAAAAAAAACTCAAGCACAACAGGTAGTAGTATATAAGAAACACGAGTATTGGGTACCCCGCACCATTTCCCTTTGGTTAGCTGCTCTTCCTAACGAAGAATGTTCTGACACTACCACACTCTCCCCACCCACACACACCTGGGCCTCACAACCACATATACCGTCTGCACACACTTGGGCCTCACAACCACGTATCCCACCTGCACACACCTGGGCCTCACAACCACATATCCCACCCGCACACACCTGGGCCTCATCCCGAAGATTCTTGGGAAACAGTAGAACCTGCCCGAAGAGTCTTGGGCTAAAGCCACCCCAATCGAAACCTACCCGAAGAGTCTTAGGTGTAACGTCACCTCAAGCCATCATATCCTAGGGGAGAAGGAGAAGGAAGGAGCTAGTAACTAAGGGGAAAACACCCTCTCCCATGCAAAGGGAGTGTTCAACACTAAGTGCTCAACATGGGAGAGGTGCGATAAAACACAAAAGATATATATATATATATATACCAACCACACAACCCAAACTATGGATTCTAAATAGAGAAACTGAGCACATACCTCGGCACTGCTACTACAAAGCATGCATACAGCAAACAACCTCAACACCATTTAGGTTTTCACGTTTTAGCAGAATTAGTTTATTTAGTTCCTTAACTACTGGTCAACTATCCACAACCAACCACATTGCTCGTTCGTAAAACATAACCCTACCATCCACAAATCAAGTTAGGAAAACACAAGCAACACAACCAACCCCATTGATTATTAATCCTGTTCCATTACCATGACTCACCATTCATTAACTCTTCCACTTTATATTTATTATTCACAACCCATAGCCCGTTCACATCCAACCCATCCCTGCAACCCTGCTGCCAACCGCCACAACCACAACCGCACCGTACATCATTATCCCTTTAATACAACTTATCGCTGCCCCACTGCCCATCACCAATATAACATTCACACCAACCCGTAAGAAATCCAATCGCAGCCCCGCTTCTCACCCGATCCAGAACAACCCACAAAACACCCACGTCACAAGCCAACACCCACATGTTTATTATTTCAGTTTTGTTCAACCAGGGTGATCACACAAGGGTTCCAATTATTCATTTAATAATCCAACTTTACATGATTAACCAATTCCCACATTCAACAATGTTTCCATCGATAATCAGTATAGAAAGATAGGGCATCATTTAATTGCGCAAGCAAAGGTCCCCAATGACCGTGATTTTCAGTAGGCATAAGCCTATTGAATTCACAACATATCAATAGGATAATCAAAGATAAACCTAACAAATTTCTCCATCCCCGTTCTTTAACAAGTTAATATCTTTATTTAAATGGTTCAACTATTTCTCATGAAAACAAAAGGATACCCACCCCGCATGATGCATAAATTATAGAGACGAAGGAAAGATCCCTACCTCAACAGGTTCTGATCACAGTGCTCCCCCGGATCAACCTTAGAAGAAGTTTTTCGGTGTCCGTCACTTCTGTCAGGTCCCTGAAAAACCTCCTTGGGTGGAAGTCGGAAAGGAAAGGCCAAAGGAAAGACAATAGTCCCAAGATCAGATGTTCCGCCTCGTCGTTACAATCCTGTGGCCGCTGACGGATCGTAAATTGGAGCTTGGACGAAGATGTTATGGAAGAAAGAGCCTTCGAGTCTTTTGGGAGAACTCTGGTCAGAGGAAAGGGGAGGAGAGGAGTGAGTTGAAAGGAGGAGGGGACCCCTCCTTTTATAGGAGAGAAAATGAAAAGTACATAGCATGTACTTTATGGTACACGGCGTGTACTTGGTTATTTTACATAGTCTCCACGCGACTTCTAACACGGTTCCGCAGCCGTTGACTGGTCAACACACGGTTTGAGGGTAACACATATGTGGGGAAGGACTACACGGATCGTAGTTTAGATACACGGTGTGTACTCATTTATTGCACATGGCAAGGACACGGCTCCAAAACGGTACACGACCGTTGACTGGTAACGCGTATGCGGGGAAGGACTACACGACGTGTCGAACTGGACACACGGCATGCACCCATTATTCCACACAGCAAGGACACAGTTTGCAACACAGGGTATACCCAGGAAGGGGGTACATGGCGTGTACTCAAACTACACGGCGTGTAGTTTCAAAAATTTGGAAAGTGTGGAAAAAGTCCATTTTACCCTCCAGAACACTGCTTGTCCTTCTTTTTGACAAAGGAATGGGCCGGAGAGGTCCGGGCCATTACAGTTAGTGACACATGTTTTTATGTAAAATTACATTCTAAAATAAAAACATAAAAATTGAGCAATAACGGTGACATCACATGGATGATTCATGTGTGGTTTTCTATAAACTTTTAAATGACCTTTTGTTAATTTTAATAATGTTTCATGACCATATGAGTTTTTTTTCACCATTTTTGGTGAGTGAAACACGTTTTTACTAAAATCACACATTATATTAAAAAAATAAATTTCTATTCATACCGGTCAAAACATGTAATATAATGAGGTTAGGACGATTCCAATATATAAAATATTACTTATGGATTATTTTTATAATGTATCAAAAAAATATAAATGTATTTTATTCAGTTTTTAATGTATTACACTTGTGTGGTACGAAAATGTGAGTTTAAAAAAATACTCACTTTGTGTCATAATGGCCAAACTGACCATCATATTGATATGAGGATGATTTATACTAGTCCTAAATAGATTATGTATTATTTTACTAGTTTATCAAGAAAATAGATGTGAGATTCATATACTTTCTAGGATTGATACATGTTATATAATAAAAATTTATTTTTTACTACAAACATACTATTTCTATCACAGTGGTCTCATTATATCTATGATATAGGTGGAATTGATTCATATCAATAAAAAACGTTTTATTTATTATTTTTTATAAACTATATTTATAGTATGATTATTTTTTCACAAATTTCAATGAGTACACATTTTCAACTAGAATGTAATTTCAATCTAAAACATGTAATTTGTGTCATACTGGTGAAACATTATTTTAGATTGAAATGTGATTTATTTTTATGAATGAAAATATTTTTTTGGATTATTTTTTTGATTTATTAGGATCATAGTAGTTTGTTTTTTTTTTAAATATTTTCACATTATCATAAAAAAATTGGATTTTTAAACTAAATACACACATTTATAGTAATACAGGTCACACAGTTGATCATATTAAAGGTTCACTTTTTCTATTTTGTCAAAAACATGTCTAGATCATTTTTATAAAGTATAATTTTTTTTATATTTTTTATATTTTATTTGAGAATGTCATGCATCTTTCAAACTAAAATTTCATATTTAAATAAAAAACATATATTCAGTTATACTGGCCACTTTTTTCATTAGATTTAATTGTGATTGAATCATATATATTATAAATAATTATGGATATTATTTATATTTTAACATTCAAATATGAGATTTTTTTCCCAGATTTTATGTGGGGACACATTATTTAATCTGAGATGTCATTTTTAAAAAGAATAACGAACTTTCTCTCATAGTATTCATATCATGTATTTGATACATTCGTAGTTTATTCCAATGAATCATGTGTTTTAAAGAAAATTTATATAAATTATCAAGAATATATTACTTTTCTGCTTATTTTTTAGTGCATGGAATGATTTTAACTAAAATTTATATTTAATATATAGAAAAAAATTTGTGTCACAGTAGTAAAGAAAATTATTGCATTGATATGTAACTAATTAACAAATATAATAAATTAATTGTATATAATTTTCCTAATTTATGAATACCTTAAAATTCTATTTTCATTTTTTATACAATTTGACATTATTTTTTACTATTATAAAAATTTTAAATTGAAAAAAAAATATTTGAAGACAAGTTGGAAACACCATTTATTTTATTGCGGGTTTTATTGATTCCTAAAATTCATAAATATCATATTTATTTCTTTACTAGGATATCAAAAAATGAATGTTTTTTCATAATTATTAGTATATTATTTTTATTTGGAACTAAAATTTTTATTTAACATTATAAACATGTAATTTGAGACTTATCAGCCGCATAATGTATTACATTGATGTTCGACTAATTATGAACTGTATAAAATTTCTTATGTACAATTTTAATAATAAATCACATGAATTTAATTGATTATTCTCTATTTTTAATGATTAACACAAGACTATATATAAAATTTGATTATTAAACTGAAAACATGAGATTTTTTGAACATATATTATACCATTTGTTTAATTAATTTCTGTCTAATTCCAACACAATAAAATGACTTATTTATAATTTTCAAAAATTATTATGACAATACAACTATTTTTTTGATTTATTGAGTAACAAACATTCAGAAAAAGGATTTCATTTTCAATTGAAAACACACACTTTGAGAAATATCATTCATAATGTATATCAAATTGATGTGAGTCTGACTACAATATATCATAAACGAAAAATGGATAATTTTTTAAATGCATCAATTCCAAATAAGTATAATTTATTTATTTTCATTGGGTGACATGATTTTATATCAAAAACTACATTATAGATTAAAACACACACATTTTGAGTCATACATGTTACACATTATATTAGATTTTTCTTCAACTAATTAATACCTGTAACATATGAATTATTTATAATTTTTAAATATTACATATAAAATATAAATACTTTTTCTTGGTACGGATTATGTCAGGTGTCCCTTGAACTAAATTTTTTATTTTAATTTAACATGTGCACTTAAATTCAAATAGCCCACACTATATATCAAAACAAAGTGAGGTTGATTAATACTCATTTGTGATGATATATATAGCATTTGGTCAACTAAAAAACAGTAGAATACTCTGTTTAAATGATTTCCATAAGTGACCCTCTTTTTTATCTAATATTTCCTTTCTAACTAAAAACATTCATTTTGAGTCACACTATCCATATAATGTGCCACATTGAACTACATATAAAAACAATAAATAAAAAATTACTTCTATAATATTTTATTATAGTATCAAGAAACAATGTGCTTGTTTTTTGTAGAGTTTAATGTCAGGACCATCCATCAGACAGATGAGGAAATGGACATAAATCTTCCAAACCCTTCCTCCTTTATGTTTAAGGAGAGATAATGACCTCTGAGTCCTACCTTCAATAGGCCTCAGAGTGGCTACATGAACCAAGGGTATATAATCTCACATAAAATGGGAGGAATTAACCTTTTTTTAAATAAGACTAGGAGATAAAATAGTAAATATCAAACAACTCCAAATATTTAGAATTAATGTTAATCTAAACAATCCATTCCCACATGCATGTATAAAATATGGTGATTAAAAGTACAAGAAACTCCAACAGAGGGTACCAAATTAAAAGGAAAAATAGAAATACCAAATCCCAACGCTAAATCTAGTAAGGCCCGACACAGTCTTCTAGGTCCTCCCAGAATAGAAAAAGCATGTTTATATTAATAGGGAGAGTATACAGGTGTACTCATTTAGAAAAACCAAATGCTTCCATGCATAAATGGGAAAGAATTCTAATGCCCTATGAGAAATAGAGATTACCAAATCACCTAACAAGGAAACTATCCATCCAACCCCACCAAGGTAGACTCCCTAAATAACACTTGTCTGGTAAATTAATAGTAATAACACATGGATGTTTGGGTACCCTACACTGCATTCCCACTAGTTATTTAGGACATCATATGCATCAGACCTCCCCACAACCTCCACATTAGTTTCACTTCCACTCCAACAACAACTGTATGCGATATCCCAACCACGAATCCCATCCACATACACCTGGGCCACCAAAACCACAAATATCCTCTCCCACAAATACATGGTCCACAATAACCACTCCCATTCCAAAAGACACTTAGGCCTTATCCTGAAGACACCTGGGAAATAAACCTGCCAGCACACACATGGGCCATCAACAACAACACACCCTGCCTGAAGCTTCATGGGCCATAAAAAACCTTATAATGTCTCACAATTCCTAAATATTCTAGGGCTACCTAGGAGACAGAGTATAAATTAGCTAATAACCATCCACCCGTAGGATAGTTTAAAAAAAACGTCCCCCTTGAAATGGGGGTGATCATCATGAAGTGCTCAATATGGGTGTGGTTAATATGTGAAATATAAGAACTGAATTTTATACATATAAGTAATCAGAAACTCTTACCTACTAAAGGTTCCCAAGGAAGACAAACATCCCACACATAACAACTCTTTCTACTATATTTACATCCATAATTCAACCCATTCGTGGAAAACAATCTCCCCATCTATGACATTATTCTTATTATTTTTAAGTGATTCCATTGAAAATAATTACCCACTATCAATAAACTAAAATTCACAACCACAAGTCAAAACAACAATAAGATGATAGAAAAATTGGCAAGGAAGGAAATTAAACATTCAAAACTAGTTCTCTTTTATATTCCCAACAACAAAAGGGATAAGGAAGATACCTCAAGTACTAGAACAAAACCAAGCCATAAAATAGCAGCTCCGTATGGACATAGATCTAGAAACCAATAATTAAATAACAATAGATCACATCCCCTCTCGGTCAAAAATTGAGCATCAACCAAATAAACCTTACAAACCCCCAGAATAGACCAAACATGTTTTTAGATTTAGCCTCACTATTTATTATGTTCCTATTTTCATTTTGGTTAGTCGGGGTGTTCAAAGAGCGATTTGTATTTATTGGTCATCCATTTTAGCAACCATGATTACACAATTTAATTGATTCCATGTCACAACCATTCAATAATTAATTATCGAGAATTAAGAGGTTCATTATTGCATAATAATGGACAACCAATGACCTTGATTTTTAGTGGGAATAAGCCCATGCAATTTAGAACACAAAAGAAAATAATTAAGATAAATGAATAGAGCAACGTCATCATACTTCACATACATTTATTCTTTAAAATTCTATTTATTATATTATTTATGGTTAGGTTTCAACCACATCCCAAGGGGAAAATAATCACAACCACATTGGATGATGCACAATAAAGGGATATAATAGAAAAAACACTACAATGATGATCCAGGATCAATGTTTTTATAATTGTGTCTCAAACTATGGATGTGTGACTTGTAGGAATGTAAAACTCAAGGGCTTCAAGGCTTCGTGGGAAGAGATCCATCATGGGTGAATGATTTGTCTTCGGAGATAGTCTATCATTGTACATTGTGGAAGTAGATATAAAAAGTAATAGAGAATATTAGTATATGGAAATGCTAAATCCAAAAACCATGGAGACAATATCGAAGTATATGAAGTCAGTTCAGGGCTTGACCATGCGGTGGGGAGGTTTAACATGTCAGTTTTAATTGTTATTTAATAATTTTTTAAGTAAATGGTGGGGATAAAAACAATGAGTTTATAGATATCTTTAGAGAAAACCCCACATAATAGGGGAGAAGGTGTAAATCCTAGGGAAGTGTGTGACACTAAAGAAAAAAGGCCACACATTTTGGTAACTGAAGGGTCACCCAAATCATGTGTGTTTAAAAAAATCATTTACTGGATTTAAATGTCTTTGAAAAGTATTTTAAAACAGATTAATGTGATAATAAACGTTAATGGGGGAAGAACGAGAAAATCTCAAAAAACTGGAATTTTTTTTTGCAATGGTTGGGATACCATTTGGTGGGAGCATATCACGGTGCAACCATTTTGGGGTGTGATGGTGAGGGTGTAACCGTGACAGTGCCTCTATCATAGTTCCACTATTTCAGTGGAACAATTTGGTGGAACCAGGTTTTTGGCATACTCCAGGGCAAGAAGCCACGTGACCCCTAAGAACACTACAAAAACAAAATTTTCACAATGAAAGGGATTAGGAAAACTGTGTTTTATATCAGAAACCACCCAAACTATTCTCATCCTTGAGAATTAATGTCTACACACAATCAAATGAGAGGTTCCCAAAAAACCACCCAGTAAAATACCTTACAGGGACAAACCACCCTAGAGTTGTTCGTATGCTGGAAAAAAACATGATATCTAGAAACACCACTCCCTCATATTTCTCTTGAATGACTACGATTACACTTCTACTCTTCTCCCCCAAGTGACCAAAAACATATAATGATCAAACATTCCACACTCACAGATTAGGTAGTCTCATTTCCCATGTCAAGTCATTATGCACTTTCGGTAGAACTATCTCACCCACATAGGTTTATTGGAATCCACATAATGCATATTGATTAGGGATTAGGTCCTCCCCTCCCCATTGTCTTGAATTTTCACAGACAATGGGAGAAATTAAAATATCCCATCTCTAGTTAATATGGTCATTCTCTACATCACAGTAATATTAAAAATAAACACAAAACAAAACTCAATATAGCTCGGGTTACTTGGCATTCATCGCTACCTCTCATTCACATGTTCTCTCCTCGAAGTCACCATGCCTCCACAACGCACTTAACAATGGAATGGTTTATCCATGAAGCACATTCTCCTTACGATCATCGGTCTTCATAGGTCGCTTCTTGAACATCTCATTGTGTAGACACCAACAATGATACTTCACATGGAAGACGTCGTGGAACCTCAGTAGCAGTGGTGGTAGTGCCAGCAGATATTCCACTTCTCTGACATGTCGAAACACCTTGATGGGTCTAACAAACCTGGGAAAAAGCATACACTCCCTACCGAAACTCCACTTCCAATGATTATGGTAGACCTTTATGAACATATGTACCACATATTATAACTACAAGGGTTTCCTCCTATGATCGGTATACCAATTAAGATGGTCTTAAGTAGCTGCCATTATCTCACGCTCAAGCTGAACCTTCTCCTTCATGCTCTGCACAACCTTTGGGAAAAGAACACCTAATTCCTTAACCTCTGTCTGGCACACTGTTGAACTACACACCCTTTCATACAAGCCTTCAAATAGAGCCACGCCAATGGTAGATTGAAAGCTGTTTTTATAGGAAATCTCTACCTGAGGAAAGTGTCATACCCATATTCCCTTGAAGTCTAAAACACAGGCCCATAACATATCATACATCGGTTGTATAGTCTACTCTATCTACCATCTATATGGGTGTAGAAATATATCCTATGGTATAGATGAGTTCTAAAAGAAGGTTGAAATACATACATAACTCATGAGGTAAATCATGCATCCTGATATTGGACTATGGACCTCAGAACTCCATGAAACTGCACCGACTCATCCACACACCTCTTTACCGAGGCATCCAGAACACTTGACTCCTTGATTTCCAGGATGTGAGATAATTTCGTTAGTTATTCTACCTCTACCTAGATAGAATTGCATCATCCATGATCCCTTTGTAGTCCCGTGACTAAATCCTTCATGATGTCATTCCACATCAACTCCATGACATTTAACGGACGCAATAAACCTCATGGGACATAGTGTTCATCCTTTACCCACTAAAATACTAGCCACTTTGACACAAAATCCACCACTACACATTTTACAATGGGACAAAAAAACTTTATCCTCAAGCCTCAATTCATCTAGGCAACTCCTAGGTGTACCACTTGGGTGAGATATGGAAGTCACGGAGAACTCCCTCATGCATTGTCTCTGGGGAAAAACTACTTCATGTGGAAAAGAATATGATTCTCACCATCATATGACCAATTTTATGGATCTTTTATCTGTATAACATGATCACCCATCACATCAACCACTATTTCCTCCCTCTGAGACTCCCCCACCATCTATACCAAGGAATATTTCACTATAATCTAAAACAGATAGCCTCTACCATCGTCCACTCTCATGCTTAGATTTAATGTTCCCAACTCTTCCACTAATGTCCAATCATCTACTAACTCCCAAACCACATAGATATGTGACTTCCTTCTCAAGTCATCGACCACCACATTCCCTATTTTTATAGTTAGGAGATCTCGATGTAATAATCCAAAATAATATCCATCCACCTATATTTCCACATGCATGGGTCCTACTAGGAGAATACATTACACAAGATATTTTGATCTATGAAGACCCCAAAATGTTCACCAATATGGTAATGCCACCACAACTTCAATGAAAACACAACTACATCAAGCACTTTGTCATGGGTGGAATATTTATGTTTGTGAGGATGTAACTGTATAGACCCATAACAGACCACTCCTTGATATTGCATCATCACACACACCAATCCTCAAATAGAACATCAATGAATACATAAAACACTACACCTTCATCAAGAAACCTCAATACATTGGTACTGACTAGTTTCTACTTTAGATAAATGATGGATGTCGGGAACTTCTCACTCCAAAAGAAATCCTGGTCTTTCTTGGAAAATGTTTTCAATGGTTTTGAATATCGAGGTATGTTGGGAAAAACATTATATAGTAACCTGGTAGAACAGAAAAACACCCAACCCATGCCATGTTCTTTGGAGATTTCCATGAATCAATAACTTTGTCCTTCAATGGGTCTGCAACTATTCCATAATATAGTCTACTCACAACCTAAGACCACCGCCTACCTTCTTTGAAAACGATACTTCAGAACCCCATGGTGATGTGATCAGTTAGATAAAACCCTTTTTCATTAGGTCATCAACCTGGATCCGAAACTCCCACAACTCAGAAGGCATCATCCGATAGAGAGTCCTCAAAATTAGATGGTCACTGGGTTGTAAGTCTCTCATGAACTCCACATCATGTAGAGGGGTCAAAGTCACCACCAATACGAGGATGATGTCAAAGAACTCACTGATGATCCCAATGACATCCACCATATCTATTTTTACTGAATATAATGACATCTCATCTATCACGGAATGGAGTGGCTCCACTTGGGAGATTCCCCCATGGCTACCCCACTCGCCAAAAAACGTTACATGCTGGATACCCATATCTGAGAACATGAACCTTATTTGGATGTAGTTTATAGAATAATGTAAGGAGAACAACCATTTGATGTCTAGTTTGACATTGAATGGATTCATTTATATTTTAATAAGATCCCCCCTATACTGATGCCACCCTAGAATCAATTTACATCCTTGGAAAATGTCAAATAGGATGGTCTACTCTTCAACTATCGTAATCTTCACTAGGGTTTTTGGAAAGTATATCTTTGTCTAGGACCAATATAAGGGATAGGAGGATTGAAACAAAGGTCTTTTAAGCTTTGTAATCAAACAAGGAAAATTCAAGAGAACTAAATAAGATAATCGTACGTTAAACAACCTTCATCCATGTTGTAACCGCTGCCTCTACGGCATGAAAAAACAAACACCCAACACCCTTAACCGTGGGATATTGACCTCCACCCTGACCACTCATTGGCTGAGGTCCCAGTGGAGCAACCTACTATATACCTCCCCCTGCACCGTCCACCCTCAGGGGAGAAGTATCACGCATCCCATGATGATGTTGAAAAGGTTTTGTTGGAAACAACTACAGCTAAGGGTGGTGCTGAAAAATCCCACCTTCGATATATTTCATTCGGTCCGGGCACTAATTTCATGTATTCCCATATCTACCACATATAACGAACATTGGTCCATGGCTTGAGGAGATTGTGTGAGGACTGGGAGATCAAAACTATACCTGATGGGGCCTGCTCTCTATCTGCTGAATCCTAGGGGGACCTGATTTGGGAGGCCAGTTGCTAACTGCCTTCCCCCCTGACAAGCTCAACTAGATCCCCTCTCACTGCAGACCTCCCATCATATGCATCCTCTACACCCCCAAAGCCTTCATCTAGAACACCACATACATGGTTGAGTGAAGGGAGTGACAACATACTTAAGGGTAGGTTGGAGTACATCCTCTATGAATCTTGCATGTGAATCCACATCCAGGAAGTGGTCTAGAGTGTAACAAAAGAGATACCTGAACATGAATCCCAACTCCCTCACTAAAATATTTCCCTAAATTAGGTTGAATAACTCATTCTAATTAATATCCTTCATTTCAGAAGAATCTAATTCAACCTATTAGTCCCTCTCAATGTTATTCCATGAAACCTAAACTACCTTCTTCTCCCTAAGATAGAGTATCCACCCCTAACGTGACAATCCTGACTTCTGACTCATGGAATAAGAACCCAATACTTATCCAGAGACTAGATCAAGCTAAAATCTATGACCAGATCCTAGAGATGGATCTCTATCCCCATGTCTGAGATGTTTCCCTAGTACATCTAGAGGGTATGCTGCTGAAAATAAAGAAGTGTCTTCTATTACTAGCCATCCTACTCTACTCGATAAAATCTCTGTTTATCATCCAAATCTACCTCCTAGGCCTCGATAACCATCACTACAAGTGGATGCCATCCAGCTGCAGTATATGACAGGTAATGTATGAAACCCCTACGCCTATGTTGAGTAGAAAATATCTATTTAATCTTTCTTAAACTTTTTATTCTTTTTAAACTCCCAAAACATCTAAAACACAAAAGAACAAATGTCATTATGATGCATGTACCATTAGTAGGGTCTCTACCCAGCAATAAGAGTAACCTCACTTAGTTGTTTGGTAGGCCCATATTCCTTGCATCGGATTATGGGGGGCCCTAAAATCCAATTCCTTAGCTTGTCTTCCCTATCCTATTTTATGCACCATGATTTTGTAACATCATTTCCCTACCATAGAATGCAATCCTCACTATTCCCAACCCTGAACTCCATCTTATCTTTCAATAATCAGCCTTTGATATCAAACTATCATGACCTGACTTCACCATGATGTTCAACGGGCCAAAAAACATTGAGACCCTTCTTTATTAATGATTATGGAAAGGTAATAACCCCCATGTCTTGCCTTCAATAGTCCCTAGAGTGCCACCTAGAACCAAGGGTATAGAATCTCGAGTAAAAGTGGAATTAATTAAACTTTTATTTAATAATATCCAGAGATAAGATGGTATATCTCAATAAACTCCAAAATCCAAGATTTAATGTAAATCCCAACAATACATTCCAACATGTATGTCTAAAATAACCCGATATAGAATTCAAGCAATATCAATGGAAGGTACCAAAAGAAATAGAGATGTCGCAACAACAGCACCCAATGCCCAAGTGAGTATGTTCCAGCACAGTCCTTGAGGTTCTCCAAGATTCATGAAATATTTTTTATATTCGTAGGGTGAGTATACATGTATACTCAGTAGGGAATACCAAAGCTACCGTGCACTTGTGTTGAATCATTCTAATGCCCCATGATAATAACAGATAACCAAATCACCTATCATGAAGACTACCCAAGCATCCTAACCAAGGGACACTCCCCCAATAATTCATGTCATGTAAAGTAATTTTAAAAGAACATAGATATTTGGGTACCCCACATTGCTTTCCCAGTACTTATTTAGGACAACCTACACATCAGACCTCCAACACATGTTCCATTGTAGTCCCACTACCGCCCCAATGAAAACCTTATGGGATATCCCAACCTGGAATCCCACCCATAAAGACAAAGGCCATGACAACCAAACAAATCCCAGCCAACAGAATCCTATTCCACCACTACAGCTGCCACGCCCGAAGATACCTGGACCAAATCCTGAAGACACTTGGAAAGAAAACATGTTGTCACACTCCTCGACCAACCACCACAACACACTCTAACTGAAGTGTATTGTTCCATAAGGAACCTTTGTCCATCACATCCAACTAGAAGTGTCTGGGGATACCTGGGAGAGGGATAAAGTAGGATCTAATAACCAGCAACTCATAGGAATGTTATAATAAACACCCTCCCTGTGAAATCGTAGTGCCCAACAAAAAGTGCTCAACCTGGGTGAGGTGCATATGAGATGAAAAAAACTAAATTTTATACATAACATTAATTGGACAGTCCAAAAACCTAAGGGTCTTGAAGAAGAAAACCATACCTTACTGAACCACTGTTTTTGATAACCCAATATGCTCAATTGAACTGAAACCTCAACCAGAACTCAACCAATTCATGTTAAATTCTATCCCCATCAGACCCATTATTGTTATCATGTTCATGTTCTTTCATTAAAAATAACTCTCCACTACATGGAAAATAACACGAAAACCCACAAGTCAAAACACCACTGGACTAAATAAGAAGATTTTGAAGCATCAATTTATAGATTCACACCTGCTTGTCTTGTAATGTCACAATAAAAAAAGGGTTTCATGAGATCCCTCAAAGTACTGTAATCAAACCAACCACAAACCTACCAGCTCTACACAGCCTCAGATCTATAAACCAACATATAAATATCATGAGATACCATCTTCATCCTCATCAACCCTTAAGAAACAATGATATAAACCATATATACCATCTGAATAGGGCAATGACGATTTTAGATTTAACCTTCACTGTTTATTAAGTCTCTTCCTTATTTTTTGTTATCTTGGGTAATCACACATGGATTTTTATTTATCGGGAATCCATTTTAACGATCAAGTATATGCGATTAACCAGTTTCCATGTTACATCCATTAAATCACATGATTTTGAAAAAAAACACAAATCCATTAGTGCACAAAAAAGTAACACAAATGACCACGATTTTCAGTGGGAATAGGAATATACAATTCAAAATACAAAAAAAAATTAAGAAGATAAAATAATACATTAACATCATCATCATTCACACCACTTTATTCTTTACAAGTCCATTTATTATCTTAATTATGGTTTTGTTTCATTCACGTCCTCAGTGAATCATTATCACACCCACCATACATGATGCACTATAAAGAATGATTAAGGAACTATCCTACTTGAATGTTCAAGGATCAATGTTTTTATACTCATGTTATGAACTGAGGAAGTGCGCTATGTTAGAAAGGAAAACTCGTGGGATTCAAGGATGAAAGGGAAGGTCTCCATGACAGTTTCATGATTCAAATCTATAGTATGTTTATAGGAATACATAATAAAACTATAAAGAATAAGTAAGATATGATCTCAGATTAATTGATGTCTAAATCCTAAAATGAGGGAGATGATTTCAATGTACTTGAATTAGAATAGTGGATTGACCACACAGTTGGGCAGTTTCACACGTCTAGAATAATTTTTATTTAATAATTATCCTTAGGGATGGTCGAGATAACTATTGTGAGTAAATATACATCTTTATATAAAAAACAATATAATATGGGTGAAGTTGGAATGAACGAAGAAGGGTGTGACGACATGGAAAAAGTCCACACGTTTTTGTAACTAAAGGGTCACCCAACTCTTGGGGATTTAAAACTTATTTTACTGGTGTTAAATGGATTTGAAAATGGAATTAATACAATTTTATGTCAAAATATACGTTACTAGGTGCAAAACTGGAAAAACTATGGAGAATAGGAAAATTTTGGCAAAGAGTGGGACATTGTTCAGTGAGACACCGTAACTATGCCACTAGTTAGGTGAGACATCATAAGTAGTTCCACCATATTGATGTATCCTTATGACAGTGCGCCCATGATGGTTCCATAGTTTTGGTCTCACCGTTACGGTGCCACCATTTTGGTGGAACCGTTTGGTGGAACTGAGTTTTTGGAAAACTCAAGAGAAAGAAGCCATGTGACCCCTTAGAGATGTACAAACACTAGATTTTCACAATGTAAGGGCTTGAGAAAATATGGTTATTAAATTTAGTATGTAAATTTTTTTTTCACTATAATATATATATATATAATATAGACATACTCATTTAGTAATATCAGAAAAAAATTAAATAATTAACTATGAAATTAGTAGATGAAAATGAAAAAAAAAATAATAAAAAATAAAGTGGAAAAAATGATTACAAATTTATATATATAAGTAGTTTGAAGAAACACATTCATGATGTCTTTACACAATAAACATGATATATACTTACTACTCATTTCTAAAAAAACCATTTTGACACTGTACATTATAAAACATTTTTGTAGTACTATTAATATACAAATAAAAAATGATTAAAAAATATATTAAATTAAATTATAATTGTTATTTAATATTCGTATTTGAGGATTCTATTTTTTATGAAATGAAATATCTTTCCTAAATTTATACTCATAAATACAATAATTTTTCTTTTTCTTTTTTTCAAACATTTCATAAATATTAAAAAAAATATTTTATTCATATATGATTGATAATGAAATTTTATTATATATACCAAAATATTTATAAATTTATAAACTAAAATATTATTTTTTTCCTCTATGATAATTACTCATACAATCACTTTTATTATTTTTTGACACCACCTTATCTTAGTGAGAAGTCCATTTTAATATAATATAAAATTTAAAACTTGGGCATTATTTTTAAAATCATAAATGTAGTTTATTTAAAATTTTAATGGCCATCATATTTCTTCAATCTGATGGAATTATACAAATGGAACCCCAAAAATAAATTTATGAACATAAAAAATGATTATAAACAGATTAAATTATCCATGAAAAAATTAAAATGAAAAAAGTAATGAATAAAATGAAAATCGATTTAATTTAATTTAATCATAGTATCATAAACCTATATCATGGGTATTTAGAATGGTCTATCATTTATATGTGTCTTTTTAATGATTTTTTTCGGATGGTCTATAATATTTAAATAATCATTTTCTATTAATGACCATTTCGAGGAAGAATCGATGTAATGTGTAATTAGTGAATTTATTTGGCATCTATACAATTATATTTTATTAATATAACTTCTTATTCTAAATAAATATTATGTAAACATAAATATTGTTTATATTAAAATTATAAAACATTCCACCCAACAAAAAAGATAAAAAAATTAGGACCGTTACTGTCACTAAATTTTAACAAGGTGTGAAAATATCTTACAACTCATGATAGTGAAGATAAAATTATTATTTTTCTACAGATAATGATCCTCGTCCCTTGAAAACTACTTCTAATTTTAGCAATGATAAATGAGTATCTAAACATACCCATTTTATTAAACTTTATTTTACTTATATTATGCAAGATAAGTCATTTGAGGAATCATTTTGTGTTTAATAAAATGAATAATGGATCAGATGAACCAGAAATGTTTAGAAAAAATAGAAACATATGGGTGACATTTCATATAAAAATATAAGTCTATGATATATATATTGACCCACAATTACAACATATAATCCTCAATAGAGTTTTGTTTCATCATAATCAATTCTAGTAAATTAGATTGAATCCTTAATCCAAATCAATATCACATTGAAATCATATAACAATGAGAAAAAAATATTTTAATTCTAGAATTTTTGTATATATATATATATATGTCTATTTTATTGGTTTAAAAATTAAATTTTATAAAACCTTATATTTTTAGATTTTTTTTAATGTAAAAAATAATTGTAATATAATAAAAGATACATGTAATACTAAGTAATAAAGTTTCCCTTTTTGAACTATATTTTTATAAATTCATTCGAAAGAATAATTATAGATAAGAACTAATTGGGTTCTAAATTTAGAAAAACATTGAGAAAAAATTTAAAAATTCAAAATAAAATTATATTATAAAATGTTATACTAAATATTATTATTAAATATTTTTCTTGAATGTTTTATACATTTTTTTAAATGATGTATAATTTTTATAATATATTTTAATAATACATAAAAATATTGAATCCTATTTTTAATGATTTATTAATATAATGATTTTGTTTTAAAAATACGTTTAAATGAATAATAATTTTATATTTTACATTCCATGATTATGCTGAATGTATTCTCATCTATTTAAATTTAGGTGTTCGGTAAAAATATCAACAATTTTCTCTTCCAATTTATTGAATTGTAATATTATATGTCCATTTTGTTTCTGATCTTAAAGAAAATGGTTGATAATATCTATGTTTTTTTATTTGAGGGCTTTTACATAATGTTATGGCCCATATATTATAAAATAAAAATTATCATTAATTTAAAGCAATTCAAAAATATATTACTTTATGAGACATCATCAACAATTGAGAAATGAAAATTATAACTTACCCATATCAAAAATTAGTAGTGTAAAGTGATACATAATTGTTTACATACTAAGAAATTTATACAAACATTTTCTAATAAACTAAATGTACATATTTTTTTGATCACTTTTACAACTAGGAGAATTAGCTTAAAAAAACATTAAAATAAAATCATTTTATTTAGTACAAAATATAACAAGACCTATAGTTCCCTTTAAGAAAAAATAAAATTGTTTTATGGATTAAATATGAGATTTTTTGGATAAGATTGATATCATTGATACAAGGATGTTGAAAAAATTAATTATGGATGAATATCTACAATATAAACTAAACTTCTAATCATTCATCTAAATAGATTTTGATCCACTTATTTCCCAGACACATAAATACAATTTTTTTGAGGTCCCTTTAAGAGAACTAACAATTCTATTATTATCATATTCAAATTCTAAATAATACAATTTTTATATATATATTTACATATAATGGATCATTTTGAATTTTTTGTAATTTTTATACCAAGGGAGAAATGTTATATCTATCACCACACTCATCCCAAACACATATTTTTTAAGATCTATAAATGAATTAGTATGTTAATTTTGTGTTGGGAGAAGGAAAATTCTATTGATATTAATTGGAATAATTATTATATTCTTAAAATAATTAATTAAGAATTCTTGGATCAATAGCTCCATTAACAATAAAAATGTATTAAAGGTCATATTAATCTATCATACCATAATCTAAGAGCTTTTTTAACCCCAAAAAGGTTCTTAATTTGTCTAAAAACATAATACAAGCATTTTTTATTCATGACATAGTGGTTATTTTACATAAACAACCTCTTGTACATATTTATTAGTGAAACCACTCATCACATACATTTAAAAAATGCTAAAATTTAGATAATGATTATATATTATTAGTATATTAATAAATTCATGTGAGTATAATTTTATTCATATTATATTCCTATTTTTTATTATAAAACATTCCAATAAGTATTTATTTATTTCAAACTACAATACTATTTGCAGTATATTTATTTTAGAAAATCTATTTTTCCTAATTATAAATAAAATTAATTTGTCCAACTAAAATCCAAAAATGAATCTTGGGAAACATATTATTCTCATACATTATTATTTTTATCCAATATTTTAATCCTAAATCCACATTCAGAGCCATTGGTTTTTATGATTTCAAAAATTCATGGTGGACATAATCATTTTTTATGGAACATCTTGTATTAATTGTTTATCTTACATCACCAATAATATTGTCAATAGGATTATTCATATGAATTATTTAATTCCCTAAGTTGTGATATTATTTTCTTAAAAATTATATAGAATTTTACTCTTGATTTAAAAATTCATATGTATTTTCTTCCATTTCCCACTTTTATGAATCATTTTCCAAGGTGGGTTGAAATTATATTATGATATATCATGTGAATTTGTGTTTTTGGGATTTTTTAAAATAGAAGGATTAGTTTCACCAAATTTAACATATACATTTTAATTAAATATAATTTTTTTATAATAACAATCCTATAATACTTTTATTCCATTTAATATCAAATTAAAACTATTTGATCATATTTTAGATAACGTTTTTATAAAATTTATTTGACATTCATGATGAATACATTTCATAAAAAATTGAATTAAGAATGTTTTGGTTTTCATTATTAAATAAGTTCATAAAATGTTTTATTAATAAAATATATAAGTAAAAATTATTTATTATATAATTGGAATTACTAAAAACATCATCTGAAGAATGTCTACAAATTAAGAATTAACTCAAAATTATTCTTGTTTTTTTGAAGATATCTATTTCCTTGTTCAACTAGAGCATTTTCCAAAGGTTCTCTTGGAGATAAAAGTTATGAATTATAACCTTCTTACTACAAGATGATTCAAATTAAAAAAAATTAAATTATATATAATGATAACTTATAATAGTTACCAAATATATACTTTTCTAATTTTTTAAGGTATAAAGAATGAATTTAATACAGGAAAATACTTATGAATATTTCTCCAAAAAATTCACCCATGTGTATCTACAAAAGATATAAGATAAAACATATTCATTGTATTTTACAACAATAGTTCAAAATTTTTATGAACAAATAAGTCTTTGTGAACTAAAATTATGTCATAATAATATCAAATTAAATAATATATTTATACATTTACTTATATTTCATTCCAAATAAATATGATCAAAAACAGTAGAATAATTAAAAATTTCACTGAAAAATCATTTACTATTAGTTTTATAAAAATACTGGATAATAATATAATAATATAATTTTTTAACCTTATATTCCACTACCAAGATGTATCTTCCACTGCAATTAGGAAAAGTAGATGTTGTACTCTTATATCTTCAATGATTAGTTTCAAAAAAATTTATGTCCTATGAATGAAAATAATGGATTAACCTTATGATTATTTAATAAATGTTTTATCATTTCTAAATCATATAGGAAAACATTCATAAAAAAAATTTACTTATACTAATGAATTTATTATTCAATACTATAACAAAAAACCATATGAAATAATTAGATTTTATAAAATAAAAATACTAAATATAACAATGAATTATCCTATTGAATTATCAAAGAATGTGACATAACCACTTTTAATATTTAGAATATCCTAAAAATATATCTCATTTACATTAATATGAAGTGAACATACACTATACTTGTACGCTTTTTTTGTTGGGACTCTACATATTTTCCTGAAAACAGAAAATGATTGACATTTAGAACCCATACTTGATTTGGACCAAAATTTTGATAAAATTCAGTTATAGGATTCAACATACGAAAAAAAATTCTATGTTTTAAAATATTCAATTATTTTAAAAATTATGGTTTATAAAATGAAAAAATAAATCCTTATTTAAAAAATAATTTTTTATTCAATGCCCAACACTCTGAAATTTTGTGGAGAAGTGGGTATTTTTAGAAAAAAATATTTTCTTTTTAAAAATCAGGTTTAAAATTTGTAACAAATTTTTTTGAACAATTTATTTTAGGATATATTTATACAATTATTCCCAGACATTCCTTCTAAAAATTAAACTTATATGAAATCTTCTTTAGAATTAAAATTTCAGATTTTAATTTCGTAACAAATTAGTATTCTCTATTGAATTCTATAATTCATCATTAATTTATAACCCTAAAATAAGATTTGATATATCTGATGTAAATATAGAAAATATATAATTTTCTATTGAATTTTCTCAATTGACTTCTTACTAAATAGAAACTTTGTAAATTTTTTTCTCTATTAACATATGAAAACATGATACTAATTTAAAATGTAATATAAAATCACCTTCTTCTCAAGAACCATTTTTAAATTATTCTAAAGAATAATATTCTGAATTTTTATCAAAATCAGGATAATTTGAATTTAAATTTTATGTTAATGGAATTCTGAAGATACCATTTTTATGAAGAATGTAATTTTATTTGAAATTCATCAATAAAATCCAATAAAATTCTTATTATCATAACTACCATTAAAGGAATTATATAAATAATTGTCATGGACACTGACACTCCATGTGTTTGAAACATTTACAATTTTCTTCAATTATTCTTGTAAAACATTTAGTAACGTATATCATTCTTTTCCGTACTCTTATGTCTTTGAAAATCATGTCAGAAACGTCTTAGATTCATACCTCACAACATATCATCAATGAAGAATCATTATTCACACATATTTATTTTGAATTTTAGGTAAATTGTAAATGATAATACTTCTTTATAGTTATACGTTTCATCATTTAATAATGATTAAATGGTTCATTTTTATTTTTTCTATTGATATAAATTTTGTCCCATATTTTTCTTTCACACTTTTGATTATTAATTGACAATATATTTTGATCTATTTTTTATAAAACTAATTGAATTTGAATAATTTCATACTCAATTTTCAATTTTTTCCTTACCATTATATCTTTATAATCTTCTAACATATTGAATAAGAGTTCCAACTAGATATTATATACTATGATTTTCAAGTGCATAGTTCCATCAAAATTTATTCTCATGGATTCCCATTGAGTAGGAATGATATCAATAATATTTTTGACTACATTTTCATCTGATATTTTTTTTAAAAAAAATGAGTTCATGGAATTTTTTATTGTCCTAATTATATAATTCCACACTGCAATATATTTTCTATGTAGAAAATATAATTCATGATAATAATAATTAATTATAAATATTCTTGGATTCAATGAGTGTTTCCCAAACCTAGTAAAATAAAACTATTTTTAAATAATATTTATAGATTCAGAAGAAGAAATTAAGATATAAATATGTTTATTTCCATTGAGAATAGAAGATATTTTAATATTTGATAATTTATTTGATATAGAAACATTTCATTATTTGTAATGGTAGAGACCTATTTGTCTAAAATCTTGTATATAATTAACATTATAAAACTACCAATCAGTGTTTTTATAAGATAGGTTTCTTACGATCTCTCTAATAAAAATAATTAGAACCATAAATGTTCAATAGTCTTATTGGATTGAGGTTTTCTATTATCAACAGATTTAAATGTACCATATTTTTTAAAAGATAAATACTTATATAAAATAAAATGTCAGGGTATAATGATAAAAAAATATAGAATATACTATATAAGACTTTAGTGTAGAATGATTAAAAAATATAGAACATACTATATAAATTGTAATAGTTTATAATGAATTATAAACTTATCAAATTAGTCAAACCAACTCTAATTATGATTCTATGATCAAAAGGGTAACTAATTACAAATAATTTTTTTTTTGAATTTTATTTTATAGAATAAAAATTACTAATATAATTAGCCTTTTAATATTAGTTTCCAAATTAATTTTATATCGAATTTGAAATAATCATCAGATATAATTTCTACAAATAATTTATCTGTATATATAGTTTCAAATAATTTCCTTACATAATATGAAATTCTATATGTAATGAAAATATGGAAAAATAAATTGAAAATTTCATGTTATAAAAATTATATAATAAAATTAATAATTACATATAGAATACATATAAAATATATTCGTTCTCTAATATTATGTTTAAAGGATGTAAAAAACCCCTAACATTGTGTATCCATAGATTTCACCTAACAATAAGTTCCATTTTTCCTTCAATAACAAAATCCCTTGATAAAGTGATATAACATTACTCTGTATTCTGACAAATAAAATACTATGATCATCATGTTATTACACACAATAAATCTTATAATATTGTTTTAAAACATAATTACTCAATTTACAATTATAGTGCTCATAATTATTTACTAAAGAAAAAATTCATAATGATTTTAAAAAATAGGGAGCTATTTATCAAATTTGGACCTCCTAATTTCAAATATGAATTTGATTTTTCATTATTCAATTGAGATAAGTAGTATAGTAAATTTTAAAATCAATCAATAAAGACGTGACAAACAGTTGTTTTTTAGGAAAAATGTCTTTCTATTTCTAAAATTATTTTTTTTACCAAACTTGACTATTAAATTAATTCTAAGGACCATAGTTGGATTATGTTTAAAAAAAATGTAATTATAAATTTTTAATACTAATTTAAAATATAATTATTATATTTAAATACTGGAGTTGAATATTTAGTTTTCAATAAAAAGAATTATTTGCATTATTCACTAAAATATCATACTTTTTATGAATATACAAAAACATTACTCAGTGATAATTTTCAAATGATGATTTAAAAAATAATATCCATTTCATGAAATATCATTTTCACAATTATTATATGTTACTTATATTGTCCCATCATAAAAGTCAATAATTCTATTGAACAAATCCTTTTTTGAAGAATAAAATGAATTCACTAAAAATTGTGTTATTTTTTATGATGAATATTTAATTATAATTTTATTTAGTAAGACCATTATATATCTTTCATTGAGTAATCAGTCCTATTATTTGACACCATTTTAATGGGTATTTATAACTATCTTTTTAAAATAATAATATTTCATGGCCCATTTAATTTAGTTGTTTTGTGTCCAATACCATATTAATAATTTATTAATTTTTAATAAATATATGGGAGTTACAATATAAAACCTAAAAAGTATAACCTGAAATAGAAAATACCTGTGAGAGGTATCAATATATATTTTTGTAATAATGTTTAATACGAGCTTTCTTTATTACTATATGTATATTATGTAATTAGTTTATATAATATGAAATTATATAAGGGATTCAATATTATAAAAAATTCATATTTCAAATGGTATGTGAAAATACATTATATATTTTTTCTTCTGATATATCGATATCATATCATTATTTTAATATCTAATTATAGTGTATTACATAACCAAATGAAACTGTAGTCATATGTGCTAATCATATTATACAATTCATTGTAATTTATAATTGATTATTCAATTAAAAGTATATGTGTTAACATTTAGGATTTTTCAATTTTAGATAATATCATTCCTATCATTTCTAATGATGAATCTTACTATAGAATCATTTAATTCATTTATTTAATAAATTATTTCATGATCGGTAAGGCGATTGCAACCAATTTATAACTAATCAATTTATCATATGTATATTAGCATATTAGTAAATTCAAATAAATTTAAGCATCATCCCATTGGAGAGTATAAGGATTAAATATCCAAGATAATGGGTATGTAGTCCTTGTTGGTTCCATTCGATAATTTTCACAACCAATAATCCCCCATATTTGTCTATTTTTAAAAAATAGATACTATCATATTATATCATGATGGATATTCCCACCCAAGAATTTTCGGACTCAAATTAACATATTTGTACACAATATCCGAAGGACTAAATTGATTTATTCTTTCAGATCTATGTTATATTAATCATTTAATATAATAGCTAAGGTCAATATTGGTGTTATGAAAACAGTGTGCTTCATTTTCTTCATATATGGTTTTGGATGTATAGCATTATCGATCTTTGATTTGGTTTCATTAATTCCTTCCTCTACACGAGGATGAAATATTTGACCTTTATAAACCATTTATTGTTATCAATGTAATACCATGTGATTTTTTATTGTGAAATAATGTTAAAATTAAAAAAAATTGGAATAATATTCAAAAAAAATTAATTTAAAAAATTAAAAATTAATTTTGGGTTGGTCATGGACTGTATGATATTACATTCCCTAATAGGAACATACCATAAGAAATATGATATAATAATTGATTACATTGTGTGAATCCATTGGATTCGATATTTCATAATAGATGGAATATGGTAATTGTAATTGTTGATATAGAATATAATATGTACTGTTTCATACAATTACACCATTAATATTATATGATGATTCCAATTTATTCTATTCTATTGATAGAAACATTAATGGCCTATATTCATTATTATATAGGGCAAACTATATAATTTAACAACCCATCTCCATTATCAAAATTTTTCTTCATGGTTTGATCAGTTTTATATCTACGAATAGGAATGTTTCATATATGACAATAAACACTACCTAGATTTTTTATGAAGGAGAATAGAGAATTAATTGTAGGATGAAATATATGTTCATTCTATATCACATATTATAATATATTTTATATCATTTTTATTATATAGAAAATTATTTTTCAAAATTTTCATTTCCAATTTAAATATTATAACATATAAACAGTTAATTGATTATTGTAATATAATTTATGGATAGTATTATATTTATAAAGTGTTTATTATTGGATTAGTTAAAAAATGTGTATCATTTTTTAATTAAATTTTAATAAATTATTTTTTATAATTATATATCAATAATATAATTATTAATATTGAAAAAAATTGAATATATATGGATTGAATTATAATTTCAATATAAGTATTTTATACAAAAGTTGTTAGGTAATTTTCCAAATCAACATAAATTCTATGATAATGTAAAATGTAATGTTTTTTATATTGAATTATAATTTTTTAGTTGGTAATTTTAAATTCATTTATTAATGGGAATATATTGGATAAATTATTCAAAAAATGTTAAATGGTCTTTTTATGAATATATATGATCAAAGATAACACAATATATTAAATATGCGATATTTTGATTATATAAAATTATTATATAATTTATTTGGAATATAAAATGTTTACATTATATTTAATATCAAATATTATTGTATATTTAATATAATATGGTAATATGAATGATTTCATATTGAATATAATAAATAAACTATTTATTTTTATTTATTTATCAAATTTAATGCACGAAAAATGAACAAGGTGTTTGTATTTAAATTTTTTCTGAAATTTTAATTAATTTTGTTATATCAAGTCAAAATTTATGAAATCTTCATTAATTTCAAATTATTCAAAAATTTATTCAAATATATTAAGTTTTTTTTGGGAATGGATTTATTTTAAAGTTTATATAGTTGAACTAATTATAAAAATTATCATAAATGAATTTTAGTAGACACATTTTAGGCATGATAATTTTCTTTTTCTAAAATAAATTATTGTTGCACTATGTTGTGATCTTGAACTAAGAATTTAATTATAGTCTACACATATTATCTATTCCAATAGAGATGGAATTGTTGTCTCACTTGACTATAGAACTAAGGGTTTAAGGAATTTAGGTATCACTAATCACTATCCTAGGAGCTTTGGGTATTACTAAAATATTAGAGGATGGTTACCATCCAATCCATTGTCAGTCATTTAGGGATTGATTGTTTTATTTGATTATAGGCATTTAAATTTATTAGATTTAGTAACATTATTCATATGATATATTTGGATATGTTTAAAACTATATTTATTTTAATTTAGGTCAATAACATATGCTCTGGGTTTTCAAAAGATTTATAATTTAATATGGATTGAATATAATGATTTGGTGGAAGGAATATGATTTTAAAAGTAAATATGAATATGGTGATGTGTATCAAGACATGGAAAAATATATATTATTTCATTATCGATCTCATCTATTATGAGATGGAGTGAAAATTTTCATACGGATTGTATTCATAAATGTTAGCATTATTGAAACAATTTCATGTTTTTTGGATGTATAGTTGGTTTCTATTGTGGTTTGCTTTCATTGTTTTTAAGTCATGCTTGTTTAGGATTCCATATATCCAATAAATATAGATTTTGTTGGAACTAAAAAAATGTTATTATCTGAATAAGGGTTTAAAAGCAAATATTTATATGTATTATTCATAAAGGGAATAAAATATGTATGATATTGGGTGAATAAAACCCAAAATAAAATGATATGTGTTACATTACATTCAATGTGAACACCTATTAAGGCAACATATATTTAATCAGAATAAACCAAAATGTTAATTGACAATGGATTTTGTTTTCCTAAAGAAAAGTGTAATTGTATTGCACAAAATGTTAGGTAACCAAATACTTATATGAGTTTCGAGATGAATTTATTTGTGAAACCTGGTGATGGAATAAAAATGAATAATTTTGTGGTTATCCATATGATTGATTTGGTATTCAGTTTTCTACTCAACTATCCAAGATTCACACAGGAAATGATTGAAATGGGTTTCTACCTAAATAACTATTTAATGGGGTGGTATTGTAAATATTAACCAAGGTATAATAAAATATTAATAGTAACTAAATTATTTATTAGATTAAATTAAAAAAAACCTTATTTGTGTGCTAACATTTTATAAATGTCATCCTTAAATGAATGGAAAATATGATATTCATTTGAAAAAATATTCTGTTACAGATAAAATTTCACAATCATCACAAAAAATGTTTTTTAGATCAATCAATAAGAACGAATGTAATCATAAAAAAACATCTATAATATTATAGAAACAAAAAATATATAATTAAGAAGGAAATAATTTTATTACTGTATCTGTAATATCTATATGAGTATACAAATGTTTACGTTGTCTAACATTGATGTATATATATAATTATAATAATATAATAAATATTCACAAATGATTTTAATATCCTTAGATGTAAGATAAATGTAAAAAATATAATCTTCAGTTAGGTCCACAATTTGATAGTGTGCATCAATAACTTGAAAATACATAATGTTTTCCACTTATAATTGATCTAGTTGTGAAATTCCTTGGATAATATTTAATCAAAATGTTATGATAATATTAATGAGTTTAAAAAAAATTAAGATATTTTTTAAAACTATATTTTATTGATGAATATGAATTAGTTATTTAGGTTAAACTGTTATGTTAATTGTTTTAATGGGTAAAAGATAAAAATGAAAGAAGAAATGTTTTCTATGACTCTAATGTTTTTTCTTAGGGTTTCAAGTGATATATTTTGAAAAGAAAAGGTGTGTATTATATTTTTTGTTATAATTTTCATTGGATGAAATTTTATGGAATACATGATGTGGTTTGAGAAACTCTATTGAATTTTCATGTCAAGTATCAACGTTAAATAGATAAATTATTTTAATTTAAATAGAGTTTAATTCCAAAAATATATTTCAATCATGTTATAAATATAGTTGAAAATGACACTATGATTAATATTTGGATTAAAAAAAATATTTAAATAATATATAGATATGAATATAAATTTGCATGGTTATATTATTTTTACTTTTTTATTAATTTAATTCATTAATTTCAATAGAGTATTTATGAATAATATGAAATTATATGTAGTAATTATGATTTAAAAATATCTATAGCATTTTCGAAATAATGAAAAAATAAAAAATAATTTAATCTAACATAAAATATTTTGTCCTATAAATATATTAATTTAGAGACTCATCCCTAGATAGCATGTATCTAGGGTCTTGTTGTATTACATAGGAATTATTATAAGAAAAAAACAACAATGAACATGAGATTAGTAATCTTAATAAACTAGATACAAAATTTTTCCTTTTATTACAAACGAATACACTAATTTCAAAATAAATTTTTTCTTCTCCCTAATATAACATGAGAATAACTAGTTTCCACAAGTATATTCCTACATATCATTTATTATATTCTAATCATATTTATATAGATGGAAATAGAATAATGATAATCTCAAATGCACAGTAAGGGCGAAGACTAACAGAATAGATAATGAATCAATGAGAATAATAATTATAAATTGTTAAATAATATAACACATATTCCATACAATCAATACACTAAGAAGGATGTTCATAAAAAATATAGAATTTTAATATATGGAAACACATTCCAATAAAATTACTCCATTAGGAAAAATAAATATGGAATGTATGAAATTGAAAACACATGCCATGTAACTGATAATCATATAATGAAATGATTCTATGGATTTTATCATGTGAAAATATCATGGCTAATAAATAATGAATCAAAATTATGGAAATGCGTAATTATTGTACATTATGTCTGAATCAAATGAAAAAAATCAATTGTCAAGATGCATACCCTAGAATGATTAAAACTATCTATAGAATCCCAACTAATTTTTCAAATTATTTTTCACATGAAAACCTATTGATGCATTAAGTATCTATATGATGATCAGGAACCATCCATGATTTCATGTCTAAATCATTATTCATATTAAGAAATTGATTTCATTAATAAACAATATTCCTTGTAAAACATATATATTGAGTAAAGAATATGTATTCATCTATATTTGACTAAATTATAAAATAACTATTTTAGTATAAACCACATTTAATGTGGTATACAGTTAGGTTAATGAATATATCCAAGATAAATGGAATGGATAATTTTGGGGAAATTCAATTTTCAAATATTAGAGGATATTGAATGTTTCGAGGGGATTAAAAAATAATTCAAGGAAGTGAATGAGAATAATATCCTTGTAAAATTAAATCAAATACAATCCAAAAGAAGAAATCAGTTAGTATAAATACAATATATCCCATGTGGAGAAAAAATGTGGTTTGTGGTCATTGATGAATAGAAATAGTATAAAACGATCTACTAAATGAATTCATGTGGAAAATATCATTTTATTATAAAAAACATTTTGAATAAAATATTCATTAAAATGTATCCTTTAAAATATAAAAATGTTCATTCACTGAAATTATGGTTGGTAAATCCATACATGTCATACGAGGTCAAAAGAACAACCTTTTTCATAGTTAAAATTTAAAAAAAAAATATTTTTTGGGTATTTGACAAAAAATTCATTTGAAAAAATTAATAAAATTAAAAGAACATAAATATTTCATTACAATATTATATTAAAATACTTTTTGAAAACATTTTAATAAAATATGGTTTTTATAAGTGTCTTGGTTCTTCAATTTAAGAAAGAAATAATTTTAGGTTTTCTGAAAAAAAATATTGTAAATATTATTAATACCAAATAATATGAAAATGGTATTAATACTTGAAAATGATCATGAAGAACCCAATATGATGAAATTAATTGTTTTATTTAACATGTTCATATAATTTCCTTGTATAAAAACACTAGTGAAATACCATTAGTTTTATTGGAGAGGAAACTAATTTTTAAAAATTTTGAAGTATCACGTACCACATTAAATCATTTTTAATAATAATACTCCTAATGAAATAATATTAAATCAATATTTTATATAACATTATGAAAAAAAATTAATGATATATTATAAATAATTATTCAATAAGTACACAAAATAATAAGAGTAAGTTTTGAAAATGGATTATATCTCAGAAAATAAAATGTTAGATGAAAATCTGTAACCTTATTTCTATCATGTATTATGTGACTCAATATTCCTGTATAATAATAAAATTATAATTACTTTAAATTATTTATATAATCATTCGTGTTTATCATTAATTTTAATTCAGTTTTTACCATGTTGTGTGTGACAATATTATCAATAATGTTTACGTCGGGTGTCCTTGACCAAATTCAATTTATGTGTCAAAATTACCTTTGGTTGGTCAACTACGTTGAAAGAGATCTTCAAATATCTTATCTAAAATAAAATAATGAAATTATTATCATATCCATATATCAATTATATATTTATGACCAATCATTAAATATGGTTATTAAAAATGATCCAATGTTACAATGAGAAAGTTGGTATGTCGTACGTATGCATGAGTAACACCGCAATTTTTCAATAGTAATTATGGAATGAATGTATATAAAAATATATATTTATGGATGTAAAATGATATCATAAAAACCATATTATTTAATCATATATACTTATATAAGTAATTATTCATATTTAAGAGGTCTCGCATCATGTCAAGGAGGTGGTAGTCCATATATCCACAAATGATGTTATCACTTTTTATATAGGTGAAAGGGTAATAAATAGTGTGATATTATATATTTTAATAATGGTAATTATGAAATGAGTATAATATAAAAATACTTTCTGTTACATATTCCTAATTAAAACCATCATTTTTAATTTCCATGTATAGTGTGAACTAATAACATCACATAGAAGGTGCAGTAGTTCACTAACCCACTAACTATTTAAATGGTTTTACATAAAATGGAATGTTTAAATATATGAGTTCTAAAAGAAATAAATAATCCCAAATGAATAATAAATATATTATATATAATATATAAATAGTTTTTCCATCATAAGGTTCCCTATGATATGTGATAAATAAAAAATGTACAATCATGATTTTGTGAGGAAGTAGTTTTCAGTACATGTAAATAAACTATTCGTTGTCCATTAGAAGGAGGTTTGTGTATGGGTAGGACAAACGGTTATCATTAACAACTCATTTTATATTTAAAATAATTTATTTTGTATAAAATCCAAGAATACTAAAAGTGTATGGGATATATAATAGAAATAAAACTTAATATGATAAGGAAGGATTTTACCTCTTAGTAGGGTTACTTCATTTTGTTTACACCAAATGTGTTCTTTTTTAGGATTATGTAAAAGGTGAGGCATATAATTTTAGGGTAAGTATTTTGAGGAGCTATTTTTTTAGTTCATGGTTGAGATAATGTTACTTTAGTGGTGCGAGGAAGTGTGGGTTATAGTAGGAATTTTATAATTGGAAAGGGGTGGAACTCCTATAATATTTTAAAAATTGAATTGCATACATAAACTTCAAATTATATGTGGCTCCAATATTAAAAAAAGATAAATGGATGGATAGTGCTGGAATTTGTACATCCAATGTATTTTTGGAAAGTGTATTGGTCATTTGGGCCCTATTATACTAGTTTAGTCCCATGTTAAGCTTAATTTTACAATAATTATTGTAATTAATTTTAATTACATTCACTAATATTATTGTCGAGGAAACTAGGTTGACCATATTTGAAATTATAAATTATAATTATTAAAAATATGGAATCCATTTTTTCCATTTTCAAATAACATAATTAGAAGAAATTAATTTAACATTAATGATGTAGAAAGTATTACAATACAGGGTTTTAAGGTAAAAATATCCAAAATTTCGCAAGGCTGTTATAGTAAATTTGAAATTAAAATAGATTCCAATGAATTAAATTGGATTAGTTGATAAAAATAATATCTAATTAAACATTGAAACAAATTTAATATAGAATTAAGCCTTATAAATAATATATATTAAACATTTGTTTTGAAATAAATATATGTAATTTTCAAAATTTATAAAAAATGAATCTTCACATAACAATTCCAAAACTTTAATCTAAAAATATTTTCATATTTTTTAATGAAGATGATTAATTTGACTTATTAAATTTATAAAAGATCTAAATTTTTTTTTTCAAATAGGTTCTCCATTAAATGGTTGTAAAAGTGCCTTCATAAAAATAATGGTTTTTATGTGTAATGTTGAGTTTATTATTATCATATAACTTTCAAACATATTGGATTAATATAAAACATATTATAGGAATATTATATATATAAATATAAATATTAAATTAATATACCTCACTAATTATAAATAATTTAATATATTAGGATAAAAAATCATTGTGACCATTAAAATAGTTTTCTATAAGAATATATATTATATATTCAATTTTTTGTTATAAAAATTTATTATTAATTTGTAACCAATTATTTATTTATAGAAACAATAGATTTTAATAAGATTAATAATTATATTCATAAAGGATATTTTCTTTTATCATTTATATAAAATTGTGTTGTTTGGATAATATATTATTGTTCGATTAAACTCGGTCTTCTGTCTAACACAAGCCACTAAAGAATGTCTCTAAAGCATGAAATGTACGCTAACTCAGTGTTTCATGAAATGAAATATAATGAATACAAGGGATCAATTTTAAATGATAAATATATTATTATGTATTCAAATATTATATTCCATTAGGAACAAGGTGTCGCATGTCATTCATGCTATCAAATAAAGGGTTATTACATTATGATTTCAGGGTATTACATTCTCCCCACTATAATTTAATTGTGTCCTCATAATTTAAACATGATCTTGGGGGTATATTTGTTGATATTTCCTATTCATAAATATGACATCATGAGAAGGTTTTGTAAAAGATCCTCTAGAGAATATAGAATAGGAAGTTAAATGTTCACATGGACAAACATATATCTTTGTATATATGTATGTGATAATTTATTGAATGTAGAGACATATACTTGGAAGAAAATAGTAAATTTTTGGGATGATTACTGTCAAAAGTCAAAAACAATTTAATGTTAAATATAATGTTGAAGTTCTCAAATCCCTAAAATTTTAATGATTTAAATGACCATTGATTCAATATATGTTATCGTATTATGAAAACTTTATTAAATCAATTTCGTGAAGTTGTGAAATACTTTTACAAAATAAGAATATATGTAAATATTCATAGTTCATATATTTATATAAAAAATCATCCTTTTTTTACCATGATCAATTTCTAATTATATCAAGAAATAGATATCCAAAAATTATCATTGATCCCTGAAGCACTAAAAAAACATTTAATAGATTGTAAGGCCCATAAAAAGTGAATAGTATTTATATAGGTCTCAAACAACTCTCTAAATCCAATATGGTTAATTAATTAATCTCTAACCCAATTATAAATAATTATTGTCACACCGTTTATACCATTAATAAATTTATTTAAAATAAAAGTTTAAATTTTAATCAATTCATTGGATATGTAATATGTTTCTATGAATCCCTTATTGTATGTAGGTCATGGCTTCATGACCTGAATCCTTTCTAAATTGGAATAGTTTCCTATATAATTATTTTCCCTTTTCAAAATTAAAATTAATATAATTTCAAAAAAAATATGTTGGACATCATTGAAATAATTAAAATCTCTAAAGAGGCATTTAGTAATGGTTTTTAACACAACAGTAATACCTAAATACATCATCAAATTATTTCAATTTAGATCCTTATATAGTCTAGAGTATATCTTATAGAATTGGGAATTTACCCAGGTACTGGGTAGGTTCCCCTCAATTATAGAAATGAACTATAACGGATTTATAAGGATTCCCTTTGTTTCTGTCAATCACACTAATCGGTTTTCTTCTGAAATTCACTTATTTGTTTTCTTTTTTTCCCACACATAATAAATTTACCTATTCCATTGAGATATATTCCTGCATTTTTACTTAAAAAATTCATATATGAGGGAAATATATCGTTATTTTATTTATGGTGCCCATCATTCAAGGTCATTGAAATCACTATGATTCTCTTATTTGGTGATATCAGGAGTCGGTTGTGGCATATGTTGTTAATATTATTTTTGTAAAATGGATTAGAAATCAACATGATATATTTCACTCTTATAAACACCTCATTTCATTTCTTATTATCACCACCATTTCTTTCAGGTTCAATTTTAACATACTCCTTCGGGTTTCAATCATTGACTAAAACTAGGAAGCATAATTTGAGTAAGAAGAGTCAAGATGAGGAAATTATATAATCAATTAAACTTTATCTAAATCATGAATGTTTAATATAAATATAAACACAATAGTTTTAACCCAGTTAATTATATTTAATTATTTATACAAATCCTTCATAATGGATTGTAAATAAATTGGGTATTATCCTATGTATATCCCCTAACAGTGTCAAACTAGGTGCACGGTAAGGCATGTTGTCATGTACAAGGTTATGTCAAGTCAGGCCTGATGCACCTTGTATGTGTTTTCAATCTTAAATACATTGTTTCTAGAACAATTTCCACTTGTAGTACCATTAAAGGGATATATTTCAAGGAATACCCATTTCATCTCTACATTATAATAATTCGAACATGTTCTTCTAAACTTATCCAAAAAATTTAACTACGGGTTATGTTTGCAAATAAAAATTTTCCTAAATCTAGTTTGGAATATTTTCACTAAATAACTTTTGGTATGAACTATAAATCCCTAGAAGTAGATATCAGAGAACCAATTTCGACGACAATTACATTGGTAGTCTTAAACAGAATGAAATCATGAAGGACCAATATATTAGAAATCATCGTAATGCAGATACATATATGATTCTTGTATTAAAAATGAATAAACTAATTACAAAATAATTTTTAATTATAAATAAATTTAAATATTAAAATATATTATCAAGTATATTTATTCATATCATTCAATGTACACTTCTCAGATTCCTAGGGAATGAATCAAAATAAGTTTCATCTCAAATTCTAAGTAAGTGTAATATATAGTGTAATTAATAATGAATAAATGAGAATAATTGTTATGTTATTATAAATAAGATTACACAGAAACTATATAATCATAAATCTAACAAAGATTTTTATACACAATTTTGAATTGTAAAAAATTAAAACACATTTCATTCAAATAACAAGATAAGGAGAAATAAATATATGAAGGTAAGAAATTGAAAACACATTAAATTTAATCTATATTAATATAATGAAATGAATAAATATATTTTATCATTTGAAATTATCATGGATAAAAAATGTTGAATAAAAATGATGGATATGATTAATTATTTGGTATCATGTCTCAAGATCAAGAAAACATGTACTGGAAAGATCTATCCTCCAAACAATGTAAAACTACGGATGAAAACCTATTCCATTATTGTAATTATATTTTTTATCTTTTGAATATGACTTTATCCATAATAGAATTGTTCCTACACTAGTATAGTATAATTTTTGTTCATATAAAATACATATAAAATTTAGTTTTGTAAAATTATTTTCCACACAAATTGAATAAAAAATGAAATAAGTAATAATGGTTTGATATATAACTGTAATACCAGAATTGGATAATGATAATTTTATAAAAATTCTAGAATTATAATGGGTAGTAAGTAACACAGTGGTAGATGAAGTACACAACTTGGAACCTAATATAATGAGGGTTTTACATCAATGATAAAAATAGGATTTATTTATTTTAGTGACATGAAAAAAATGAAATATGTTAGAGATTTTTTTTAAATATTACTTCTATATTCCCATAATTATCCAATACTCTATAATTCATCCACATTAGCATGGTTGAAAATTTTAAACCAAATAATTCTTTTAACAAAAACCATGATTAAAATATAAAAGTATAATGAAATTTAATAAATCATATGAGTTGTATTTCAGAGATATATTGAGTCTATTTATATATGATCGATGAATTCCACATAAGATAATCAATAACATAAAATCTAGATATTTTTATTGATTACAAGATCATAAAATATATTTTCTTCTATTTTTAATATTACTTAATATTATAATTTATTGATCAAAATGATAATATGGAAAATGATCATGAAATAAAATTCTAAATATATTTTTAAATTAATTTGAATCTCGTTCTAATGGATAAATATGATATTATATTTACGAAATTTTAAATGTTATGTTTTATATGTTATAACATGGAAAAATAGGTGTCATGTCCGTGATATTTTTATATTTATAATAATTTATATAAATTTCAAATAGAACTATATGTATATTTATTTTTGGTATGTCTTGATCCCTTAAAATGATGATTTATATGTGAAAATTCATTAAAATGATGTCTCATAAGTGAGATGTTGAGAAAACATGGAATGTATAAAAGTGATTTTATATCCACCAAAGTGTTGGGATGATTAAGAGTTGTTTAAAAACTATAAATATAATTTTAAATTTAAAACATAATTTTGATTTTGTGTTTTTATGTACTATGTAATGGTTTGTAGAAATACGCATAATAATTAAAGATGTTTTACTGGGCTTGAGTCAATGTGGTATTGATATAGAAAAATCATGATTGCTTGATCTTTGAGTGAAGCCACATTTTTTGTAATAATCATTTAATAAATTTTATTAATAAGAAAGATATAATTAGACATTAATATGGACTGATAATTATTATAAATCATCGTGATTAGGATAAGGATGGATCATTATAGATTTATATTGATGTCGTAATAATGTAATTAAAGACTTAATGAAATAATTGATCATAAGTGAGATAAATATGGATGAATTGTAATATAAAAAAAGTGGATGTTTTTTAAATGTGTTGGTGTGGTATTTGTAAAAAAATATAACAAATTTAGTGATTATAATTAAATTAAAGTTTATTATCCAGGTTAGTCGGTCTATTCAATGAAACAATTTGAACGCTAATAGGATATATTTTTATATAGTGACCATCTTGATTAGAATGGCTATCTAAATAATTATTTTTGAATAATTTCATCTATTTTAACTCTATTAGAGTACATTCACTATCAAGAGATTGATCAACTATTCTCAAAGAATCCCCTTTCTCTATTAGTTTAACATTGATAAAATAATCTCAATCATGTGATATGAGTTAAAACTGAAAAAATAATAAGGATTATACATTCAAATTGACTGGTAAACCCTCTAAAAATATTATAATCCCCAGACCTAAAATGGTACATATCCTATTATAGATGTAACACCGGCTATTATACCTAATGAAATCATCTATCAGGCCATCAGATGGATGATTTCATCAAGGTAATATGGTGAATATATGTTTGAGGAATTACACATAGTTTATAAATATTAGAATAATATATAGGATTCACCAATCAACACCCCAGCAAATACAATAAATAATCCACACAAGTACATGAATATAATATCACCCAAAATAGATAAAAATTAAAATTCCTTGAGAAAATCATAATATCAAAACACTGACACTTCTGACACATAATAAATCCAAAATAAAACAATTCAAAAATCAATAAAAAACGATATCATACAGTCGCGAGAAAATATTATACATAAATTTCTTGAGAATTTTGATATACCCATTTGGATTCATCTTGAAACTTATTAGGGAAATGAGAACGAATCATACTAAATATTATTTACTAAATAGATTAAACTGACTATTTATATAACAAGGAAAAAACCATATCCCATATTCACAAAGGATCACCCACCAAATAATGGATAAAATCATAAATATCGATATCCAATGAAAATACATAATACAAATACTTTATATCATCTACCCCACTATTGTTTCACACTCAAATCCCAATACCAAATGTCCATTAAATTAATATCCATTTTAAGTAATAATGCACCACAAGAACACATATTTTATCCTTTATCATATCTTTTGAAACCATGTATCATGTTTGAAATATGTTTTCCCCCATGTATCAACATTTATGAATCAATTCACCACTACAAATGTAATTACATTCATGGTAACCTTATTCTATATTTTCATAATACATGTATGTTATATAACCTCACGTCCATATATATTGTACTCTTATATATAGTCAAACAATGATCTGCTATATACCATGTATTCATGTAAACTATTATTTATTCATTACAACCTAGTTTTTCCAACATCCAAAACATTGTTTGAATCGAAAGTGAGAAATATTATGTAGCATCATATCTATTACTTAAAAATCCTTGATATTGTAGAAAATACATGAATTCCAAAATATATAATTTCTTTGTTTTACTGCCAAATAAAGAGGTTAAATATATTAAATAAGATAATATAAATAATAGTATGTCACAGAACCAAACAATGTAAAACTATCTTACATTATACTAAAACAACAAATATCATCCCACTTGTTACTAGACATTCATGGATAACATCTCAAAAACTATATTCTTTATAATAACAAAAAATTCAATATTATACATTGTTAGTATTAATAATTTAGCAAATATAATATATCTATCAATTATTAACACCATTTAATAATGGTTCAATTATTATAGTTTATCATAACCATGGGATATTTTATAATTTATTTATCATTTATACAATCAAATAACACGTCCATATAGAATTAATCAACCAATTCCACGTATCATAATTAATATATCATGTCCAAACTCAAAAACACACAATCCCATGTGTTAATTTACTATTTTACTAACCATTTCATAATATAGGTATTGTAGACTTAATGAAACATTTTAAAATTTGAGATAACACGACGTTCATTGGAAAATTAGAATATGATGATTGAAACTACATAAAATGATCATCAACAAAACAAACCCTCATGATGAAAAAGACAATAGAAACATGAAATCAACTATCTCAATATATAATAACAAAAAAATTAATAACAAAATGATAAATATCTAAACTATTATACCAAACCCTCAACATATCCCTTATATCACAACAGTCACCACAAATAAATGTGTAAATAGTATGAAACACCATCTCTCAACAAATTTCATCAATACATCACCCAATATCCACCTAGGCACAGTGTGAAATAATTAATAGTATGTTTTTTTAATAAAATTACTATAAAATAAAACAATATTTTTTTCAACATAACAAACTCAAGTGGAAGCCAATGACATAACACAAAGGCATAGATGTAAATAATGTGAAAGGATGTGTACAGAATAACATCAAACATTCAATTCAAGCATGTATAGTTTCTATTTTACATAGATGCATTAACTAATTAATAATGGTAAGTATTCTTCAATAATAACACTCAATAAAATAGTATAAAATGACTATAAATCATTTATAAACACATTTGAAACATCACTTTAATGTTCATATATTTTTATGGAATAATGGTAATATTTTTTTATTTCTCATTCATCAATGAAGTTAACTAATCAATTTTAACAGTTCTAAATAATTTAAAAATGTTCAACCATTTCAATGAAAAAATATAATCCAAAAATCTATTTCGCAACCTACATTAAAAATATAGATTCATCTAATATAGAATAAACTATATATGATCATCACATCCTAGTCCACATATCATTCTTATTTAATTTTCTTGGTTATTATCATAAATATGATAAATCTATTTCAACCCAATGAATATATTTCATGTAAATCCCATACATTGAGATAAAATATGGATATTTCATGAATTTACTACCCCAATAAAAAAATCAATTTTATTCGGAAAAAATAGAATAGAATAAACAAATCTCTAATTCCCTACCCTATGGGGAACTCATGATTCCTATTAATATGTCACAAAATGAATTTTTCAATATTTATCAATATATATCCCCTGAATATAGAGGGAACAAATATTTCCATAGCATATAATTAAATAGTGAGAGAGATCAATAACAAATTTAGAAAGGTGAAAAACATGAATCACCCAAAAATTGACCTCTAGATTCCATGTGTTAAGTCGATGCAAAAGAGAATTAATGGACTCTAAAGTGATATTTATGTCAAATAAGGTATGAAATAAATTGGATGAAGTAATATGAAATTTTGGATAATCAAGAATTTATATAGGGTTGATATAAAATAATACCACAGTGATATGAACCTGAACACACCTCACTTAATTAGGCTATAACTAATACGATGGTGTAAAAGGTATTTACATGGAAAACATTTCATGTTAAAAAATAAACTATTGTAATCATGTCACAACCCAAACACAAAAATATAATTATTCCCAAATAAGTAGAGACAATGGTCATTTTCATCATTAATCCATGTCATAGCTTATTACCCACCACCAGAATGACCATCACAGTGATACAAAAATGATTGTGAACACCCTAGAATTATGAAATAGTGACATGATCAACACCAGAGGTATAATCAATGGATAAAAACAACACAATCCATCAACAAGAGAATCTATGCAACAGGGACATAGAAAAAACACAAGGACTATGTTTGAGAATACACCACACAAAATCCTAACAACAAACACTGAAATTTTCCTCCATCAGCAAGAATTTTATTATAATACAACTTATTACTATACCTAAATTACTCAAACATATTTAATCACCCAATAATATAATGTAATGGATCAATATATACTAAACAATTACTTCAAATACCATTAAAACATTTTAACCTAAAAATAAGAATTCAATACCCATTAATGAATGGAATGGGAAGAACTAGAATATACAAACCATGACATACCTCTATGGGATCTATCGATAATATAATGAAGACCAAATATTTATAGGTGCAGTGTATATTAACACAAAACTACAGAAATCATGACATAAATCAATAATGAAAATTCATATGATCCAAATAAATCAAACATTGAACAATTTCTAATTCTGAACATGAATTTATTTCTAATTTCCCTTATTATTCTCATCTAAACCATAGACCCACCATATTTTGTGAACCCAAAAATATCACTCTTATAACACTTTGTCTAATGGTGATGTCTCCCAATAATTCATTCCTCAAAGATTGATTATCATTCTCATCTATCATACACAAGTCATCTATATTAGAATAATTCCATGAATTCAATTGAACTTATGACATGTGAACGATTTTATGAATACAGATCATCTAAAAATTTATTTCGGACTAGTAAAAATATACAACAACACACTCCAACACAAAAAATTCAAAAAAAATTAGAGTGTGATAACTCCATTAACAAATTTTGTTTTTCCAATGGTGAGGATATATATTAAAAAAATATATAATCATCTACATTGAACTCTATAGGTATCATGCTATGATGATCATCATGATTATAAAAATTAATAACATACTTATTCTCTCATTAATCACATTCATCCTCTTTGTCATTCTACAAACCAATTCTGATCTAATAATATGTGACTCCCAAACCACTGTATAATGCAATGGACATAAAAATATTTATCCATACAATGTATAAAATGGTACCAAATGAATAGTATAGTTACAAATTTCATTTTAATAAATCCCATTCAAGAAAAATTTCCTCTCCCAAAAACCTCCATTTTTATAAAAAATGTACCCAATTTTATCAATATTGTTTTTAAAACCATCTTCATCTCTCATTTCATCTATAAATAAAAATAATTTTAAAATAGTAAATATTATATAAAATCACATAGGAGTCCACTCCACACATTATAGGTAAAAAGTTATTCTCAATGATATATATTTATCATAAAAATCCCTTGATTATTAACAACCTCTTTTAGATAATACGTTGAAAAAATAAACATGAAACTTAATTCTTTAATCTCTCACATGTGAGTTGAATTCCTCAGGTTGTCCTTGAGATGTCATATAGAGTCTCATCAACTATTATCATAGAGTATTAAAATTTATCCCATAAAATTTCCTCCCACTATAATTTTGGAACATAATTTTCCTAATTAAACCCACTAGTATCATGGTTTTGAATTTTTAGCCTTTTAAAAACCAATAATTAAGACAAAAAACCTAGAATATACCTCATTACCGAAGGACATAAAACTTAACTCTCAATCTGTGATAAAACATTTAAATATTAGAATGTAACTCCAAAGGATAACAATGGTACTCATAGAGAACCAAATTATACATCAACAATGGATTGAAGAATAACCTATGAAACAATACATATTATTGATCACCCAAAAACCATATCGTAATAAAATCAACATAAACTAGTCAATATCATTAATAAAATATTTTATAATCCATCATCATGGACTCCTCACCTACCGCTCTAAATTATGCAGGCCCAAAATATTATGATGACACCCACAACCACCAACTTCTCTTATATCATGGAGAATCATATAGATTCAATCAATAAAAATAAATAATCATGAAATACTTGTTTGAATTATTTATTATATAATTAACCACATAATTCCATTTGCATAGTGTATTTGAATTAATGAATTCATAATACTATAATAATTCCCTCGGTGATCTCTTCCAATAAAATTATAACTTTTGGGGTAACGATATACAACAAGATCGTATGATTAGTTATGACCAAAAATTGACCAGAAATAAAGTACTACTACCTTAACATCTTAGAAAACACAATACAAAAAAGATCAAGATCAGTGGAAGTGTAGTTATTTTTACAAGGTTATAACTATTGAGAACCATAGTAGAAAACTACTCTTGAATATATGATAGCACAATGTAATTAATGATGCGAAACACTGAGATTAACCTCAATCAGAACTCCCTCCTCCAAAAATAATGAACATGTTTACTAAACAAAATTGTACATAAAATACAAAAAATGATCCTTGTAATGGTTCTTCATGTGAAAACCTCATCATTTTAGGTTAAAAAATCAATTTATTTTTAATGTGAGATATATCAAGTGTCAAACATGTAAAAATACATGTAGTACCTAGTAAAATCTTCACATTAATGACATTATTAGGGGATACCTAAAAAAATAATACATTAATCATTGAAGAAAACATGAATGTTCCACGATAAGAAATAGGATTCCTAAGAAATGGAACCATTATCCTTAATCATACACATCAATAAATTCCAAAATATGCGATGATGTCAAATAATTCCAAAATTTCTCTCATATGTATCTCATGCACCTATTATGATAAAGAATACACTAGGATGTCATCATTGATGACCAACTACACTGAATCAAAAATTTTACGGAAGATAGACTTAATTATCCCTATAAACATGTTTAGAACATTGTGACACAAATTTTAATTATAATGAACACATTTACTCATAATGAAATATGAATGAAATATTTATAATATCTCACACCTTCACACATATAAAATGATATATTGGAAAAAATCAATCAGTATTAGCAACATAGATCACTTCATCCAATCAAACTCGTCATCAATACATGGGAGAGGATAGTGGTCCCTACTGTCACCATGTTCATGATATTATATGTAAAATATAACTACCCATTTAAACCAATAATTTCAACAAATTTTCCCTCTGTAATTTCCAAAAAACATTTCTGATCACTATGGGGTTTTTACAATCACTGGACTGTCATAAAAATAATCATGGGAATTATTTCAATATAAATAAAAATTTGATAATGTAAATTTTTTTTAGTATCATAGTGAATATCCAAAATATATTTTATGACAAAATAGATAACCTATAATGTTACTATTGAACAACCTGGTAATAATGTCTAGAAAAAATTACAGACCATCAATATGGTAACCAATGAAACTCATGGGTAGATCTACTCATGACCATATAACACCCCAATCCCTACACACCATAAAGATAAATGTTCCATGGGAGTACCCCTCTATATGTATCAATTACCCCTACTTGTATCCTATAAAACCATGTATTTGTGTCCACAAAATTAAAAGGTAGGGTATGAGTAGACAATAAGTGTAACATAGAATAATGATTCTATTCGTTGTCTGTCAATATGGATTCATCAATTCTTATTGAAATAATATTTTTTTTTAAAAATTATAGAAGAAATAATTACCTTATATAAAATCATATATGTGTTTACTTTTTAAAATATTCATTATTTATATAAATAAATCAACATGATCTTACTTTATCCATTAGGAGCATATAGTTGAATAAAATTATCTTCAAGAATCAATATCAATATCAAGAGAGAAATAAGAATATAATAAGAATATTAATGTAATTTATCTTGAAATTATTATAGGGGAAATCAATTAAAAAGGGTGTACATAACTGAAAAAAATATAGTAGATAGAATAAGTTAACTCTTAAACTTGGGAACTGTAATCACCAAAAATGTTTACCCCCTAACAACCATGTAATCATGAGAACCTATTATAGAGATATCTTACTCAACTAGGGATCACTTATATCATATTTTCCCCATACCCAATGTTATTAACTATGTTATATCTCAAAAAAAAAATCTATTTATTAAAAAAAATCCATGTTTTATAAAAAAAATTCCATGAAAATCCATTATGATTTGTTACAATACTTTCAAAAATCATTTTATATAGTAATACCACATCAATAACATTATTGAAAAGGCATTTCCATTTCCATCCCATATTCATGTCATATTAAAAATCAAATTTTGTGTATTATAGTGATATCCAATAAAATCCCAATTTTAGAAATCACTTTCATATAAATCAATGACACATTTCACCTATTTTGGATTTTAAATAATCAAGTTGAATAATAAAAACCATTGGTAGTAATAAGAAAACAATGTATTTAAATGGACAGATAATAGGATACACACACCTATCTAAAGAAGAAATTAGTCATTATTTCCATGTAAATTACTAATTTTAGAGGAGTACGTCTAATTTTCACAAACCCAAATCTACAATGAGAAATGTAACAATGAAGAGAATCCCCCGTTTACATTATTTTATATAAGTTAATTTACAATAAACTGATTCTTGGATTAATATATTTGTTGAATATAAAGAAAATGGGGGGGACAATAAGATTAATAGAGGGAAATTGAGTCAAATGTTTCAATGAAATATCGTATAAATGTTCCACAAATCGGGACTAACCACCCCTAAATGAACATGAATCATTTGATTATTTTGATATTTCAAAACCACAACCAATATTCCCTAGGTATTTTTACCATGGAATGGTGGTCTCAGCAGGGAGACACACCATGGGGACAAGCCTTACCTTGGAAATAAAAACCAAGCTAGTTTGGTGTGGCCATGGACTCAACAGTGTTTATGGTGAGGTTTATTATTGTGTAACACTAGAAGGACACTAGTAATAATAAAAATTGGACCACACCAAACATAGTTAATGGTGGTTTATTTTGTTTCACATATTAATTCAAAAGTCACCCCATATTCTCTACTATGTATGTGGACTTACCAATTTATCTCCAAAATATTTTAGAAAATTAGTTTTAATGACATCGAGATCCTCTAAATATTTAAAACCAAAAACTAAAATGATAAAAATTTATTTATACATAATTCCACATAATGGGGTGTGTAATTCGTTGAAAAGATGGATCATTAAATTCCTAGAATTCCCCATTATAATGATCCTGAAAAGTGATTAGGACATTAGTCTATGATGGAGGCATCATGCACTCATGTATTATGTTTTCCCCTAATAAATTATCATTTAATCAAAAAATGGTGTATTAATTCAATAAAAAATATTAGCATGTTATCCCACTATCTAAATATTTGACTAAAGAACTATGTTCCCATGTTAAAGTTTTTAAAACATTATCATGTGGGATTGAAATAGATGATAATTCATAATTCGTAAACATTGAACATATCATGGATGGAAGTCAATTGTATTTTAAATTCTAATTAACAATACTCCATCTAGATTCTATTAAAATTCTCAATTGAGCTAAAACATCGAGGTGCCAACTTACCAAACATCTCTAAACATATATTTCCATGAAGACGTGAATCTCTAACGAAATTATTATCACCCACATGAATCTCCAAAGGATACTAACAATGATACTCAAGTGATTTCTAAAGGGTCTGATTATTCAATAACCAACACTTAAAAATTTATAATAGTCTTTATATCCTGAATGATGCTAAGTCATTCCAGGTACTATTCTAGAATAACTAATCGTCAATAATGTGATTAGTAATGCCTCCCCTAAAATGAAGCAAATGAACCCATCTAGAGAAATGAATAATAACTATTGATATTGTATAACTCCACTAATGTAATATTCTTCCACCATGATCCAATAATGTGTAGAAAACATTAATAAATCATGTGTTCCTGAACCTAGATGGTCTATTAATTTATACATCAATCTATGGATGATTTTTCATGCTCAACATCAACTGAGGATCCATCACATGCTGAAATAAACTCAAAATTTATAATTTAAGTGCGGTTTTATGTTTGAAATGGTTTCTTACAAATCACCATGAATTCTAACAATATATATCACACAAAAGTACCCATGACCCTCTACCTTCATTGACTCATTGAAATGTTTAAAATAAATTGATTTTTTTGATTAAATCCATATTATCAAATAATAAATCCTTACTACTTGGAGTTTTAGGTATCACAATCCTAATGTCCAGGGATAGATCATTCAATTTATATATATTAATGGGGAAGGGATAAGAAACAACAATTAGGACTATAATATTCTTTCATAATTCTATATCATTTATGGTATCAATACTCCAAATATATAATCCATCATATCATTATCATCCCCTATTTTTTTTTACTCAGGTCATGATACATCAAGGTTGATATAATGTGTATAGATCAACTACATCATGGTCCATTAACCATAATTTTATGCCTGATGTATATCTTAACAATCATCTATTATCAGATGTAAAAATATCAATTTGGGGATTGAGACCACACACTTGAGGTCTCCCCACAATAATCTTTCCTTCTAATGCAATGAAATTAATCATCCTCATCCTATCCATGTCTAATATAACCATACAATAATGATATATCCTAACCACATGCTATGAATTCCAATATATCAACTCCATGTTTATTAACATGTAACTTCATAAAAATGGACAATTGTCACCATACATCCATTGATTCCTTTACTTTGTTAGTCAAAAATTAGATGATGAAATAATTTGTTAATATGTTCCCTATTTCGATGTTTTATGAAATATAAAAATAAATTGTCTTAAGGTAATCCACATAATCTCTCTAAAAAAATTTAGTCCATAAAATTGAATATGTAAATTAGACACTTATTTTATAATAAACTGTAAATTTATCCATGAAATTATATTGTATCCAAGTATTAGTAACTTGAATCACTTCCAAATAATCAAGAACATGAACGTTCTAGTTCTTATAATGTTGGAGAAATTGATGAGACCTATATTCTACCACATGTATCCTATATATTAGAGATATCCTAAACTCAAAAATATTAAATATTATTAATCATGATATCCAGAACCATACTTTGGTTCAAGAAATACTAGAGATTTATTGAAACTCACTTTTAACTCCTAAAAATACATCTATAAATAATATCCCAAGAAAACATCACACATATATTTGTTCTCTGTATCATAATAGACATAATGTTGGTTAAATATAAAAAATAGCATGTTATAATATTCTAATCCCAATAATCAATATATCTTATACACATTTTTCTTTTTCCTATAAGACATCCCATCCTATATCTTATTGGGATAAAAAAATATGGGTTTCTCATAAATCACATGGCTTATAATGTTAACGTATTGAATATAGAATTGAAATTCGGTTTTCATCATGAAGAGATGATATTCCATAAAATTCTTAAGGATGATATTAAAATTATAATTATGATCCTAATACAATCTCGAATAATCCAATATGTCATTAATATAAAAATTTGAAAATAATCAAAATATTAGGAATTTTAATGTCATTACATCCATAAACTATATGGGTGTATTATTAATTCAACACATCCTGAGTAGTTACATATAATGACAATACCTTCCAATAAATGTTTTATTAGGAATATCTTCTTCTCAGACCCTCAACATATGGTACAACGATCTAATATTAGTCATTGAAAACAACGAGCCCCCCTTGAGTTGATCAGAATTATCATCAATATTATATGGATATGATTGTTCTTAACCATCACTTGGTTGTGCTTCTGGTAATAAATACAATTTCCTAGTCACCCATCCAGATTCTTTATAAATATTACTTTATTTTCCCATGGCGAAATGGTATGTGGAATAAATACTTTATCCTCACGTTCATAAAGAATAACCATTAATTATTTTAGCTGGTACCTTATACTATGATGTTAAATAGATGGAACTTGTCCCCAAATGAAATTATATTCTAATAACAAATATTATATGATGTGGATATGTAGAAAAATCCAATGGCAAAACATCAATATAATAAACCCCATAATCGGAAGAGGAACAATTTTACATTGGTGTACATCATTAAGAAAAATATATCCTAACTCGCATAAGATCAGCTTATCAATAAGTGAAATTAGACCTGAACTCCAAGATATATGACCCCACTCACCCTGAACGACGTGAGTGACTTAATTAATAGAATTTAAAGGGATTTTAAAATTATATAATATTATGTGGGATTTAAAGTTAATCATACCAATATATTACCATAATAATATCAAATATATCAGGATCATAAACCTAATTATCCCCAATGGTTTCAGTGTCAGTGGTCATCACTCAACATTTACAACATCAAAAATTAGTCTATGCCTTTTTTTCCAATGGGATTTAAGGTTTCACTCAGAATGGAATAAGATTCCAACATATTCCCAACACATCATTCAGAATGGAAAAGAGTAAAATATTGAGTTGTACTAGTATGAAATAAGGCCGTGATCATTATATATGCAATATATGCTATAAATCCCATTAAATCTAATCATGTATATTTTACCTCTAGTGCCTACACTTTTTCATCTACACACACAACCTCTTCCAACCATCTCTTCAATGTTGAGAATAAACATTGGAATGATAGTACAAATATAACCGTTTTCTTATATTAGATATAAACTGAGAGGACATGTGTAAGGTGTACCTATATCTACATTATTGTGATATCACCCACAAAAAAATTGATGATTAATATATTTCCCACAAGTATAAAATATCTTGGGTTTTTTATAATCATGAATATTTTTTTTCATTTCTCCCATAATGATCGAAAAAACTAGTCAAATCCATGACATCTATTGTGCACTCATTCCACCTCCCCAGCATTGGACACCATACCTAATCATCTGGTATGAAAATTGGCTTTGGTTATCTCATTTTGTTACTGATTCTATGAACTATCTTATCTTCCTAGCTATGTCCACATCAACCATAAAATATTTTTTCAATAGTTCTTTTGATGTTGGTTATGAACATAATATTTTTCATAGATTGGATATTATCCAAAAATCCATTCTCAATATTCAACTCCTTAGGATAGTCATTAAAAAATAAAATCAATAGATAGATGTGCATCCTTGCAAAACCAGGTAGCATACTCAATGATAAGTCATTACACCACTAACAAGGCTTTTAAAGCTCTAGTATTATGAACTTGCAATTTTTAAGGGTAAAAATATTAATTGAAGGCTTTGTTGAATTAGTCCATGTGATATCTCGATCAAATATGGATTCATAGTATATTACCACAACCTAATTTATTACACCTCAATCATATATAATAAATAACAAATAATGGATACTTAAATAGGTTGTAGGATGTGTAAAATCATCTCAATTCTCTTATTATTGTTTTGGAGAATTTTCAAATTTAAATATCAATGGATGATCCTGAATGAGAACATAATCACGGTTCATATTCTATTCCAATTCAATAATGTCTATATAGCCCAAATTCCAGATCGATTTGACTATTGTTTCCACTATCATATAGTCAGCCAGAGTATTTTCCCAAGGGGATAACTCTATAACATCAAATATATCAATCAATGATAATATTTTTAAAGCATCCATATTATATAGTTCTATAATGGTGGAACCTATTTAGAATAGAATTTGTGCCCATTATGATAAAACCATTTAGGTAACTGAGGCACAAATGATAAATTCATAAACCGGGACGCAAGAATACACAATATGTCTCATTATAACTCGTGCCTTTTCATAAAAGTGATAGGGATTAAAAAACACCAACACTACCTCTCATGTTATAAAAATAAAATCTTTGTTCTGTCAACAAATCCCAAACACAAGGGGGTGACACACAAAAATTAGTACAAGCATTGGTGATAACCAAAAAATTCCATAATAATTTGTTTCAGAGCAACATTTTTTAACACCTAATGTCACCCAGACTGGCACACCACAATGCATGAAGCACATTCCAAATTTCAACATTATTATGACTATAATTAGTGTATTATATAAATAATGGTTGGAATTCGTCGACACATAAAATAAAAATAAAAGTATTGAATCAATTATTATATCATATAAAATACTTAAAATAAATCATATTTCAAAAACAACCAAAACATAATGTTTTTATACAAAAACAAGATTTTAATGTTTAGAAAAAAACTGAAATATCATTAACATTGAACCTTAAAAAATGAATGAATTCATCTCTTTTTTTCCATATTTCACTGCCAAACCAACCACATAGAAGGAAATGCAATCTATGATTGACATCCTCTTCAGGAAGTTATTCCCTAAACATGTTTCCTATAAATATAATGACACAAATTCCATCTAGTAAAAGTATGACATGAGCACTAACGTTATAATGGAATCCACAATAATATATAAATCATTTATCAATAAGAATCTATTATTTTTAATGTGAAATCATATTTAAATAAAATTGATTCGAGGAATAATTTTTCACTTATAAAATGATTAATTGATTTTCATTTCAAAATCATTACATATTGAAATGAATAATGAAAAATTAAAAACATGTATCCCAATAGTATATATAGTTTAATAAAATATTTTTCAAACCACAATATACAAACCAATTGTGAAATAATCTTATAAACTGAGCATGCGTGTAATTTATCAACAAAGAATAGTGGGTAAAATAATAACACAATACCATACACAACTTAAGAAATAATTAATATTAGGTGACATAAGTTATGTCTAAATTATATGAGTATTAATCCCTTAAGAGGGATACCCACATGAAAACATGGAAGTCAAGTGACCTACTATAGTGGTATCTTACTATAATAGGGCTTATATATGAAACTATTTCCATGTAAGACAATGAATTCATGATGTTCCATTCAAATATTATTCCATTAATGAAAACAAATTCATTTATTATAAAAAATTTCCAAAGAAAATTATATTCTATTTTATGCCATTATTTTCACAAAAACAATGTATTTGATACTATATAATGCACATATTCTTGAAAACGAATTTCCATTTTAATAATAGATTTAAGGAATATTACAAATAATATCATGTGTATCAACACTGCTTCAAAAAATCATTTTAAGAAGTTATTTAAATTGAAATCAATGATTAAATTCAGCCTTCATAGATTTAAAATAATTTATTTAATTAATAAAAAAAATTGGGAACTATAATAACAAAAACTATGCCAGAAGATATAAAAGAGGATAGATTCAACTCCTATAAGAAAAAATATACCAATGTTTCATTTGAAACTGTTGATGTGAGAGGAGTATATATAATACTCATGAACCTATATCTATAATAGGATATCCATAGATGAAGGGAACGACTGAAATAAGCAATTATATGAGAGGTCAAGGATAAACAATTCCATCACATGATAAGCTATACATAGAATCAATGAAAAGGGAGGGAAAATCATTTTCATAGAGGGAGTAAAAGTTAGTGGATTCAATGAAACCTCACATTAAGGTTTCCAATAGCTCAGTTAAACACCCCAGGGAGGTCAGTAACCATTTGGGAATTTCAATATTTCTAAACCAACGCAACGACAACTTGACAATTTCCACAAAAACATCATTTCCATATCCTATAGATTATATATATGGATCGTTGAAACCCCAATCCATAATCATAGGCCATTTTTGTTTCCCTGTGGAATCATCCATCCTTATTTTGGGGATTGACGGAATATCACACTATTTTTCCACTGATATGATATACCTTGGACCATGCCATGAAATAAGAATGGCTGTTGATGAAATTTCACACATGAGGCTATAATGTACACCATCACCCCTACCATGAATTCATTCATACAATTTTCCCCTAATTTCTAAAAAATATCTTTTTATGAATTTCACCCATATAACTTATAAAAACTAAAAGGAAAAAGAAAAAAATATCTCATATGAAATTCCATATATTCTGGTGTAATAATAATAAATAAAAAATGTTGAATACCATTTGCTTGCTTCACCAACATAACCAAAACAGCTTAAGGGGACACACTAGGATTAAAAAACTCTCTATATTATCTTTCATCAATTAGATTCCATATGAATCTTTAAATAGAAGGCATCATCCTATACATGCTCATTGATGATGGACTAAAAACAAATTTTAAAAATATACAAAACCAAATATCATGAAAGGTAATGAATAAAATGTCTTCCAACCTATATGATGGTCTTAGTCAACAATAATCATGAAGTACTATTTATCAACATCATTTTATATAACATTATTTGTAAATAAATAATGAATAAACTACACTAACTGTATACAATCCATGATATGGATGATTTCATCTTGTTTTATTAACAAACAAAGGAAAAATTCCCTAGAGGGATGTTGGTAAATCATTATTCCCATGGAATAGGATTGAATAAATAAAGGAGTGCCTATATGTTAATCCAAAAAATGAAAAAACCCATGTAGATTATGACTCTATAATACCAAGTATGATGTTTTAATTTCTTATCATGTGTAACTGTAATTAATATATGTGTTCGCGACTACCTTCATGGACCTTATAGAAATAATAGATACCACCACAATACATTTGTTTTTTTCACTAAATTTATGAATTTTATATAGTGATGATATCTTATAGATAATATACATTAATTATCGACAAATAAAATTTAACCAAAAATGAATCATGAATTCTTTCCTATGAATAAATAAACTCATCATAGTCCCCAAAAAATACTCATTCTCATGTTTTCAAATGCAACATACTATTATAAAATGGAAACCAATTATCCCTATGATCTCAAATCAAACTGATTGATATATCTACCTCCTCTAACCAAGTCCTTTTCCCAATATTTGAAATGTTTCTGTCACAATTATATTCTACTTGTAATTAAAAATCATTATATTTATTCTTCCAGGAATCATCATCATTGATCTCAAAAACATAGTGATCTTCAATATAAGTTTATTGAACATCGTCACCATGAACCTAGTTAAGACATAAATCTTTATCCCAAACTAAAATGGACTAAACTATTAGGAAATCTTCAACCCCTAAATATGGAATTATTATGTTAAATTTAATTATATTTTTATACATCATAATTTCTACCATATTAACAAATGGGATCATAAAATCATGATATGATATCATTATTTTGGTCTCTACTCCATAATGAGAATCACTTTTATTAACAAGGTCACTAATCAAATGGTAATTTTGTTGATTTATAAAGGGAAATATAATCCTATTTCCTTTATATCCTCCCTTTTTAATATATTTTTTTTTGTAATGTCACCACAATATCCCCACCAATCCATGTAAGCCGCAACAATTTTTATTCCCAATACTGATCCTATCTTTTGACCATAAACAATGATTATACAATATCAGGACCAATAGAATATTACTAAATTTCATATCCTATTACTGAATATACGGAAAACCCACAAATATTATATCATATCAAAGACATGTTTAAACCATCACCAATTCAATAAAATTGAAGAATAAGAGGATATAAACTCAAATTATAATGTTTTGGACATTAGATAGGATCCAATAATCAAAACCATTATATTAATAATAAATAAACAATCCCACAATATGTATAGAATACATATATATATATATATAATAGATATTAGAAATTGAAACCACCATTAATGGAGACGGTTGGCCATATGTACGCATTAAAGTTGACTCTGTTTTTTATATTGTATTGAACAGAAGTTAGTGAATAAGATATTTGTATGTACAAACACAAACAGACATACACTCACACACACACAAACATATATATATATATATATATCATTTTCCATTATAATGTAATGTATTAAATACTTATTAATAATATATATTTTTATAATCATCGTTGAATGGTGAACCTAGAAATGAATCTCATCGCGTCATGGAGATGATAAGTTGTATGTACACACGAGTGACGATATCATTTCCTTAATGATTAAAAGGTGTATAATTGGATGGTATATTAATTATATAATGAAATTTACAAGTAATTTACAATATTTATATAAATATTATTAATCATTATATCCATCCAAAAAAACATGGTGTTGAATAACAAAATACACCACAGCGTGGAGACGGTAAGTCGTATGTATGCACGCATGGTGAAATAATCATTCATATGATGGATTGAATACTGAGTATCATTTTAACATATTTATAATAACATAAAAATATGTAGAAGTTTCTTGAGCTATTTTATTGGTATGGAAATAACAAAGTCATAGAAAGTGGAAGAAGAAAATAACTTTGAAAGAGGTGATAAAATAATTACCTCTTTTATGGGTGTTTCCTTTTGATTTGAACAAAAGGTCTACATAGGTTGGAATTATTCTCAATGTAAGGAATCTAGGATGAAGTGAAGGATTTTGGGAGGAGATTTGGGAAGGTTTTGTCTGATCCAAATGGATTTGGAGGTGTTCTTTTGATAGAAGATGAATTACTCTTCAATAAGAGAGGTCAGGGTCACAATTAGAAAACATTAAAATATTATTTTATTGTAATATTTTATTAGGTTTATAATGGCTCCAAAATATTTTATTTAGATTATAAGCTGGGTATAGGTCGAAATAATCTCAACAAATAGGTTTTATACTAGTTTAGGTCACCATATTAACCCTATAATTTATATTCAACTCTTAGTTAAATAGTTTAACCTTTACCTTATCATCTTGTATTATTACAATAAATTGGTTATAAACTTAATATATAAACAAATAGAACAAAAATTGGTTCATTATTGACATATAAAATCTTATTTATGTCCTTTGGCCAAGACTTATATTTTTAATAGTATTTTATCATTTAATAAATTAGTTTTTTTGAATGTTATAAAAACATTATTACATAGAAAAAAAATTCATTGAATTAACCAAAACATTTATTATTAAACTATAAATTTAGTGGAATGCATCAAAAGTCAAAATTTACATTTATTTAGATATTTTAAACACAAATTATTTTAATCATTCATTAATAAAGTAATAATTGCATTATCATTGTGTCATAAATAAATTTACATATTTAATGAATAAAATTTATAAATAAAATCCCATGATTGAGGAAATTATTTTGGCTTTCTAATATATATTTATAGTCAAATATATATTATGTATAACCCTATATTAAAAAAGATCTAGTTATTAAACATTGAATTTATACCATTTGAATCTTCTTAAAATAAAATAATAATAAATGTGAATCAAAGTGGTTCATATTTTATTCATAATGTTGAATTTTTTAGAAAAACCCATATCCAATAGAATTAGGAATGTGTTAGGGTAACTATAACATTATTTTTACCTTTAATTACCCTATTTAATTTTAACTGTGGAAAATAAAATTCAAAAGTTACAATTCAACAAAAATAATTATTAGCCTATTGAAAATCATTTTTCATACTAATATCAGAATTTTCTTATGTAATTTTGTAATTCAATTCATATAAGTGGAAAAGTAAAAATTTATTAGAATTTACAAATGTGCCTAGTTGGTGGGTAAAAGATGATAAAATGTTCACTAATATTTTATATATATTAATTTATTGTAAAATGACCCAATGAATTAAAATGAAATAATATAGGTATTATGTATATATTTTTACTTAAATGAAATTTAATAAAAATAAATAATTATTTAAATAAGAAGTAGGTTTTAAACAAAAACACAATGTTTTTCACTATTCTTCATAAATTAAAAGTTTACAAAATAATATTAAAAATTCACCCCATCCTAATTTTAATATTATGAATTAAAAAATGAATTATATTTGAACAAATTAAAAAAATAGAATTTTCTTTAATTAATTTAAAATTAATTCCCGTTGTTAAAACCAAAAACTGGGTTTTTAAAATGTAAAAACTACCAAAAGATTGGCATGTGTTTATGACTAATTTAAATGTGAAATTAATTATAATGACTTAAATTGAATTATTTGATAAAAATATAATATAATTATTCTTCAAAACCATTCAAAATTTTTATTTAACAGTATAAATTTTTTATTAAAAAACATGTTTTCAATTAAAATTTAGTATTTTCCACTACTCACCATAATATCAAATTTATGATAAAAACACAAAACTAAATAACAAAACTAAATATTTATCTCATGATTCTAAAGAATAAGTTTAGTTTTTAAAATTGAATATATAAATGTATGGAAAATTGGATTTAAGATGGGTTCTCCATTAAATGGTAATAAAATTGCATTTTCTAAAAAAATGATTCTTTTATATAAAAAATTGAATTTATTCTTATATTATATATAAAACACAAAATATGTATGTTAAATAATATATGTTATATATAAAATTCAAAATAAAGTTAATATAATACATAATAGCTTTTTTAATGGCTAGTTTGATAAGTTGTGGTGTGTTCGAACTCGGTGTTGCGTGTTGCACATATTATTGAACAACTATGAAGAGATAAAGTAATTTAAGATAATTGGGTTTTACATTATCCCCTACTTCAATAAATTTCATTCTTTACATTTGAAATTGAACTCCAAAAATAAATGGTTTAAAATAGAAAATATCTTGGTGGAAATCCGACATCGAAAATAGGGTTAAGAAAATCAAGTCTTAATAAGTGGGAAAGGGGAATGAAGAAGTCACCACCAAATTAGAGTTTCGAATAGAAGAACATTGGTGGAAATTATAGACACATAATTCAAGGATGAATGTACATATTTATAGTTAGTTATTAAGGGCATCAATTAGAGGATACTATAAAATTGAGGGCCTCAAATATGTCAATCTAAGACGACTTAAAATATCATCAGTTCACTACAACCTAAGGAATTAGAGTAAAACATTTTTGGTTTGAAGATACCTTCCCTAAATAATAATAAATTATTTATTCATAGAATAAGAGGTAAAAAATATACCTGAAAAATAGTGTTTCATCCTTCAACTAATTCCTACCACAAACTCATCTTTCACTCCAAAATACGATAGAATTCAGAAATATTTAAATTTCCTAATCATATAGTGTTTAGAAAATAATATATTTATAATTCATTTTTCAAACTATTAAAAAACAATATTATACAAACTAGGACATCTCGTTGTCCAGTGGTTGGTGATGCACCCTTCTCGCCCTTCGGTTTCGTGTTCAAGTATCGTGCCCTTTCTAGACGTGACAAGTTATCGCCCAACCTCCAGGATATCCTTTTTATAAAAATACAAAAATAATCATAAAAATTATTTAACCTTTAAAATAATATCCAATGTCAAACATAATCCATTCTAACCTTTATACTTATACAAAATGCTTTTTTAAAAACTCACAGTCCAAAATTTATAAGGAAGGTAAAAACAATGAAGATATTGTTACCACATAATAACATGTGAATACATTCATCATGTATTATTTTAAAACACCATAACACCAATAATTGTCATAAAAACTTGTTCATTGTATTCATTCTCCTTTATTCATTATAGAATACTTTATATGGTCTTTATATTCAAAAAATGTTGTATAATCCAACAATAATGCAATAAACAAACAATTATTTACAACGTATTAAAGAATAATTAATATAATTTATCCAAATAAATTATATCTTATTCCAAAATCACTTCCAAAGTATCAAAACCCTATTAAGGTTTATCTTTCCATCAACAATGTATTTTCCAAAAAATAACTAGCTATTGAGTCAGTTTTCATGGAACTATATAAGCTTAAATTATTAATGAAATAGTAATGGACTATAGTCTATATTTATTTCCATAATTTATATAACCAGTACATTGTTGATACAATACTCAAATGAAATAATTCATTAATAAAAGCATAAGAACACTTGTCATTCATCCTCATCTATGGTAGTATAATAACATGATAATTATCTGATTGCAACATTTGGGGTATAATTTTATTAATTGAAAATTGATTAATGGAGTTTCCTTAACTCCTTGAAAATGAAGAATTGTCAATTTGAAACCCTTCTCACACCCTTGCAACCACATACTGTGTGTCCTTTTTCTCCATGTATTTAAGAAACTCTCATTCCCCTCAATCATTTACCAAGGTAATTTTTTCAACATTAATCACATATGGGAAAATTCGTCTTTCCCCACTTCCCTTTATCCATATTTCACTTTACTATTATTATCTTCTCTAGCTTCCCTTCAAAGTAATTGGAGTCAAAGAATTCTTCAATGATCTCATTAACACATGATGTTATTTATTTATATGATGAGAATAAGTGGGAGAGTATTTCCCTTCTAAATGATGGCTCAATACCATGAAATATATGGTCCTTCTTACTATTTGGATCATGCGTATTGTTGGAGTTCTCATTCCTTATACTGGGTTCCATTTCTAAATAATGGAATACAAGAGTGTAGTTTATGAATCATAATGAATAATTACCAACTTTTAAAATACCTAACTTAAATTGAAAAGATTATGCAAATAATCTATAATCTTTAAATAAATGTTTTCATTGAAAAGTTATTTACTCCCTAGTCTTTCATAATGATTTCTTTTGAAAATTTGAATTATTCTAAGCATATCCCCCATGAGTGTCAAAACCAAGAGTGCCGTAAGGCCTGCTTTCACATACAAGGATACCCCGCGTTAGGCCTAAAACTCATTCTCATAGTTTTCACACCTAGTTACATCTATGGCAGAGCTTCCTCTACCTACTCATATCCAGATAGATATTTATTTCATTGAAAATACACAAAATCTCTACATAACAAAAATTATAAGAAGTTCATCTATACAAGTTTTTAAAGTCTATCTTAGGGTAATTTTTCAAAATCAAATTTTATCTAAAAATATTTCCAATGTAGTTATTAAACATATCTAATACCTATTGTAATTCCCCAACCCCAAAATCTAGGAGGTGGTCATTATTTTAATACATTAGTATGATTACAATGAATCATTTCCTGAAGGACTGGTAAATTTAGTAGTCATGGAAAATAGATTAAATAAATGAACGTTTCATTATAAATTCATACACAAAACACATCGTAAATAATCCATTGAGAATGCCATTATTCCCCTAGAATAACCATTCATATATTACATAATAATCTTATTTGAATCTTGGGAAAACAAAACATAATAAATGGGTGAGCTGAGATGCTTACTAAGGGTCAATAATTTAGTTGATGCTATAAAATTTCAAGGAATGATGTGTCATAAAAACATCAACCTTTTGAGCATAATCATGATCATAATACAGAGAAAATATATAAAAAATTACGATATAAAAATGCACATGGATATTCTACTAGTTGAATAATCATAGGTAATAAGTAATTTCATAATGTGGGAATGTCTTACGCCATACATCATTAGCACATAGTCAAGGACTCATGGCAAGACTACAAATAAACGTTTTCTCATGGTCATGTTCCAAGACACTAGTTGGACTCATGTGACCTACCAATGCATCGAGGGGCTATATCGGACCCTACCCATCACTTACTATGTCAAAAACATTCCTTATATAGAAATGGTGAAACAAAACATAGAATTTAATAATAAAACTAGAATAAAAAATGCCAATACATCATACATAAACTCTGAAAGGTATAAAAATAACACATCCATAGTAAAACATGTTAAAACTCATTCAACAGAATGTGGATGATTGTATTATAATAAATCCACCATAATCAAGAATAATATACATGAAAGGATTTTGTTATAGTTGGAAAATGATTAGTAAAACTTTTTCAGTGGAATATCCATTTTTGTGAAGTCATTTAAAAGTCACACATTTATAAATGAAGTAATTTGAAATATATTTTTGAATAAAATTGTCCCATAACACTTTGAAACTTTTGAAGGGAATTAAAATTTTAAAACAATCATGTATATATAAATAAATCCTTAAAATAATTTTTTAAACATGGATATTAATGAGAACGATTTAGAAAAAATATATTTAAAATAATTAAGATGATGTTTTATTTAACGAGTAACTTAATGGAATCTTGTTGAATACCCTTTTATAAAACATGTACATTGATAATAAATATGTCATAGATTATAATTACACATAAACAATCTCAGATAATAAAGAGATTGAGGAATTAACCTTGACCGTGCAAATTACTTAGGTCGATGGTAGGTTTAACCTCCTATAGAAAGACCATAGTTTGTTACTAAATTATAACAGAACCATATTCATCTTTATTATACCATACATTATTTATTTATGACTTTATAATAACCATTTAATAATGATTTCCATGTTAAATTTACATTTTGGGTAATAATCGCTTTCTTTATCGTACGTGATTAAACTTGTTATTCTTGATCATATTATTTAGATCAGGATTTAAATACATCAAGAATATAAAAAATGATTTATATATAATATGTATTTATAATATAAATATGTATAATAGATACATATATGAAATGGAAGACACCGTTTATGGAGACAGTAGGTCGTACGTATGCATAAATGCTATTTCTGTTTTCATGTCGTATTTAATGGAAGTGAATAAGATATATGTAAGTGAAATTATATATATATATATATATATCTTTTGTAGAATTATTATTTCATATATTACATATGTATTAATAATATCTATTTTCTAATCATCATTGAATGGTGAGCCTTGAAATGAATCTCATTGCATCGTGGGGATGGTAAGTTGTACGTACACACGAGCGCGATATAATTTCCTCAAGTATTGATATGTTTGGAATTGGATGGTATTTTAATTTTATAGGGAAATTATCATGTTATATTAAATATTTTTATACATATTACTCAACATTATATCCTTCTAAATAATGTAGTGTTGAATACCAAATTACACAACGTTGTAAAGAAGTGAAGTCGTACATACGGACACATTGTGACATAAACATTCATAAGATGGATTGAATAATGAGAATCATTGTAACATATTTATAATAACATCACAGTATGTCGAAGGTACTAGAGTTTTTATTTCTATATGTAAATAACAAAGAAAGAGGAAGTGGAAGAAAAAAAGATCTTTGAAAATGGTGGTAAAATATTAAACTCTTCGTTTAGTGATTCCAATTCATTTGAACAAAAGGGATCCTTAGGTTGGATTTTTTTCTTGGGAAGGTTGGTGGGTTTATTTGAGGGATGTTTTTAGGAGATTTTGGTGGGGTTTGTTCAAGCCAAATGTCATTGGATGTGTGATTTTGAGTCAAGGGGACGTAACCTTTTTTAAGATAGTTGAAGGTCACATTTGGAAAAGTTTGAAATATTATTTTATTATACAATAAATTTCGATTTCTAATGGCTCAAAATTGATTTATTTAAAATCTAAGGTGACTATGGGTTTAAATCCTCTCAACCAATATGTTTTAGACAAGTTTAGGTCATAATATTAACACTATCTTTTTTATTTACCTCTTAGTTAAATTGTTTAATTTTTACCATATCCTCTAGTATTATTATAATAAATGGTTAATAAACATACTAAAAAAGTATTAGAGAAACCCAAGGGGTTCATTATTGACATATATAGTCTTATATTATTCATTTGGTAGAACCTTAAATTTTTTGGAGTATTTTATCATTTAATAAAATAGTATTTGTTTTAGAAACTAATTTTTGTCAATTTTGACACAATTTAGTATTTGTTTTTTACTAAAGTCGTAAAAACAATATTACATAGAAAAACATTCATTGGATTGACCCTAACATGTCTTATTAACCAATAAAATTCGTCGAATTCCTCAAAAGTCTGAATTTTATTTTATTTTTTTATTTATAACATCAATTATTTTATTCATTGATTAATAAAGTAATTACTCCATCATCACAGTGTCATAAATAAATTTTAACATATAATGTCTAAAAATTATAAATAAAATACAATGATGTAGGAAATCATATGATATTTCTCTATTCTGAAAAAAAAACCGAATGTTTACAGAAAAATACAAAAACCTCACCCTCCAATAATTTTGATTTTCTGAATCCGAAATTGAATTTTATTTTAAAATATTCAAAACATAGAAGTTTCACTAATTAATTTAAAATTAATTTTCAGTGTAAATAATAGAAATATGGTTTTTAAAAAGTAAAAAATATGAAATGATTATCATGGGTTTATAACAAATTTTAATATGAAATTAATTTTAAAGACCTAAAATGTATTAAGCGATAAAAATATACTCTAATTATACTTCCAAATTATTAAAATGTATAATTAGACACTATAAATTATTTTTATTAAAAAAGTTATTTTCAATTAAAAATTATTATTTTTTAAAAAAATACATTATACAAACCCAGAAATCACGTAGGCTAGTGGTATGTGATGCATCCTTGTCTCCCTTTGGTTGCAGGTTCACGTTTTATGCCTTTTTTGAACACAACAGGTTGTCAGACGACCTACAGTTTTTACTTTTTATAATAATCCAAAAATAATCATAAGAAATTATTTAACAATAACAATAGTATCCAATGAAAAACTTAATTCATTCCAACATTTAAATTTATTCAAAATAATTTTGTCCATAATCATAGTTCAAAATTTATTATGAATGTAAAAACAATGATGATCCTTTTCCACGTAATAACATTTGAATACCTTTATTATGTGTTATTTTAAAACAATAAAACACCCTAAATTATCATTAAACCACATTTATTACCTTCATGCTCATTTATTCCTTTTATAAAACTAGATATACTCCGTATATCCAAAAATTTTGTAAACTCCAACAATAAATGAATAAACTAACATTTAGTATCAATGTATTCAAGAATATCGAATATAATTTATCCAAATCAATCATATCTTACTCCCAAATCACTAACTCAGTATTATAACCATATTAATGTTTATCTTTCTTTCAACCCTGCATTTACCAAAAATTTTAACTTTACATTGAGTCACTTTATATATAACCATATAATATAAATCCTCAAGGAAATAATACATCAGTAAAATCATTATTTATTTCCATAATTCATATAACCAGTACATTGTTTATACAACAGTCAAATGAAATAATTATTCAATCACAACATAACGAAACTAGTCATTCCTCTCCATCTATGGTAGTAACATAACTTAATTATTTTCCAATAACATAATTATGAGAATAATTCTATGTTTTGGACATTTAATCACGTAGTGTCCCAAATCCTTGCAGATGACACATTGTACAATTAAAACTTTTTCTTACCCTTGAAATAACGTAAATGGTTTCATTTTTCTCTACAATTATAAAAAACCACCATTCCATTCATGAATTTTACAATGGTGATTCTTCCAAAAATTATCACATATGGGAAAATATGTTTCTCCCCTCATCCCTTTATCCATATTTTTCCCTACCTTCCCATTCTTCTCTTGCATCGCTTCAAAGCCATAAGACTCAAAGAATTATTTAGTTATCATATTAACACATGATACTATTTATTCATATGTCTTGAATACATGGGATACTATTTCCCTTCTAAATGTTGGCTTAATACCATGAAGTATTTTATCATTCTTACTCTTTGGATCATGTATATTGCTGGAGTTCACAATCATTCTACTTGGAGCAATTTCTAAACAATGTAATAACCTAGGATAGTTTATGAATCAAAATGATTAATTAAAAAATTCCAAAAAACCTAAAATAAATTGAAACTATTATACATATAATCTATAATCATAAAAAATGATCTATTTGAGGAAGTATTTACTCCTAAATCTTTTATAATGGATTTTAATGAAAATCAGAATTATCCTATGTATATCCCCCGGGAGTGTCGTAACCAGGAGTACATCAAGGCCTGTTGTCATGTTCCAGGATTCCCCAGGTCATGCCTAAAACTCCATGTCAGAGTTTACACTCATTGTTACATCTGTGCTGGAGTCGCCTCTACCTTCTCTTTTCCATATAGGGATGTATTTCATGGAATATACACAAAATCTCTATATTACAAAAATTATTGGATGTTCTTCTATACCAATCCTCAATTTCTATCATAGGGTAATGTTTCAAAATCAGAGTTTATCTAAATCTATTTCCAAGGTTGTGGTTAAACTTCCTCAGATATGAACTGTAATGCCCCGACCCCAAAATCAAGGAGCTGGTGCATTATTTTAATACATTGGAATGATTATATGAAATTGTGTCCCATAGGGTTGATCAATTCTGTTGTCTTGGAAAATATATTACATACGTGAATGTGACATTAGACATTCAAACATAAAACGCAACATGAATAATATATTGATAATTCCATTATTCCATGAGTAAAACCTTCATATAAAAGATAATACACTTCATGGAATCCTAGGGAAAAAAACATTAGAAAGGGGTAATCTCAGATGCTCAGTAAGGGTAAATAATGTAGTGCACGCTATAAATAATTTAGGAAAGACGTGTAAAAAAACAACAGACTTTTAAACATGTACTTGAACATAATATGGATAAAATAATTATAATATTACCACATAAATATTTACATGGATATTTTAAAAGTCGAATAATCACATGTAATAATAAATTTCATTATTATGGAATGCCTAATGCAGGAATTCATTACCACAAATTCAAGGCCTCGTTCCATGAAAACAAATAAATTTTATGCCAAGGACATGTAACAAGAAACTAGTTTATCTCATCAGACCTACTAATGCATCGAGTGGATATATCGGGACCAACTCATCGCATACTATGTCCACATCAATCCTCATATTATAATTTTGAAACATATCATAAAAATTCATTTTAAAACTAACATACGAAATGTCAATACTTCAACCATAAATCGTGAAGGGTATAAAAATAGAACATCCACAGTCAAACATATCATAAATCATTCAATACAATATGGAAGATTGTATTATAACAAATCAACCATAATTAAGAATAATATCCATTAAAGGATCGTGACATGGTTCAAAATGACCAGTAAAACATTTTGAGATTAATATCCATTTTTGTGAAATCATTTATATGTCACCCATTTATAAAGGAAGTAATATAAAATATATTTTTCAATTAAAGTGTCTGATACCACATTGAAACTTTTTATATGAATTAACATTTAAATACAGTCATGTCCATATAATCAAATCTTTAATTTTTTTGAAAACATTGACATTAAAGAGAAAGATTAAAAATACAAAATATTTAAAACATTTGACATGATATTTAAGTTAAATTGTACCTTAAAAGAATAAATATTACATTCCTTTTAGGAAATATGGACTTGGATAATGAATATTTCTTTGAAAATAATTACACATAAATAATCTCATATAATAAAGAGATTGAGGAATTTACCCTGACCTTGCACTTTCCTTTGGTTGATAGTAAATTTATCCTCTTGTATAATGACCATAATATGTTATTTAATTATACCAAAACCATATTTATATTTATTATATCATAAATTATTCATTTATGACTTTAAAGAGCCCATTTCACAATGATTTCCATGTTAAATTATCATTTCGGGTAATAAACACTTTCTTTATCATACATGTTTTAACTTGTAATTCTTGATCAAATCATTTAGATCATGATTTAAATACATCACAGATATAAAACATGACATATATATATATATAATATTTAGAATAAAAATATTTAAAATAGGTAGATATATGAAATAGAAAACACCCATTGTGGAGATGGAAGACAGTACGTACGCATAAATGTTGTTTATGTTTTCATATCATTTTGGACTGAGGTAAGTGAATAAGATATATGTATGTACATGAATACATACAAACATACATATATATATATGTATATAGTAGCTTTATTATTTAATATATTACATACTTATTTATAATATATATTTTTATAATCATCGTTAAATGGTGAACTTGGAAAAGAATCTCATCGCGCCGTGGAGATGGTAAGTCATGCTTAAACTTGAGCGACGATATCATTTACATGATGATTAAAAGGTGTGGAATTGGTTGATATATTAATTTTACAGATAAATTAACATGTTATTATCATTATTTATGTATATATTACTCAGCATTATATCAATAAAAATAACATAGTGTTGAATAGAAAATTACACAACGGTGTGGAGACGGTAAGACGTACATTGGCATGCATGGTAACATTATCATTAATAGGATAGATAGTATAATGAGTATGGTTGTAACATATTTATAATAATATATTAGTGTGTAGAAGGAACTATAGTTATTAATTCGTTATGGATATAACAAAGAAGGAGAAATTGGAAGAAGAAAAACATTGAAAGAGTTTATAAAATAATTACTTCTTCTTTGTGTGTTACCTTTTGATTTTAAAAAAAGGGATTCATTGGTTGGATTTGTGCTCAAGGGATGGACACTATGATGAAGTGATAAAATTTGGGAGAATATTTATGTAGGTCTGGCCATGTCAAATGACTTTGGGTGTGTGATTTTGAGAGAAGGGAAAGTACCCTTTTATAAGAGAGGTGATCGTCACTTTAAGAAAAGTTTGAAATATTATTTTATTATAAAATAATTTTCGGTTTACATGGGCTAGAAATTGATTTATTCCGAATATAGCGTGAGGATATGACTAAATCCTCTAAACCAATAGGTTTTAGACAAGTTTATGTCACCATATTAACCATACTGTTCAGATTTAACTATTAGTTAAATAGTTTACATTTTAACATGTTCTCTTGTATTATTAGAATAAGTTGTTAATAAACATACTATAAATAACTAGGTGAACCCCAAGTTGTTCATTAATTACAAATATAATCATGTAAAATTCCCTTTTCAAACCTTTTATTTTTTGGAGTATTTTATCATTTAATAAATTGGTATTTTTTTCAAAAAAACTCATCAATATCAATTTTGAGAATATTTAGTATTTTGTTTTTGTGAAAGTCATAAAAACATTATTACTTTGACAAAAATAATTGAATCAACCCTGACATGTCTTATTAACCTAGAAAATTTGGGGAATGTATCAAAAGTCTAAATTTACATTTATTTTGATATTCATAACATCAATTATTTTAATCATTCATTAATAATGTAATTACATCCTTATCATTATGTCGTAAATAAATTTAATAAATTAATGTCTAAAAATTATAAATAAAATACCATGATGTAGGAAAATAACTTATATTTCTAATGAATATTTATATTAAAATTTATACTATGTATAACCTAATTTCAAAAATGGTTTACTTATTAAACATTGAATTTTATACTTTTAACTATTTATTAAATAAAATAATCATAAATGTACTAATCTAATCCATTTGGATTAAAGAGGTTTAAAGTTTCTTCCTAACGATAATTCTGGTTTAAAAACACTTATCCAATAGAATTAGGACACGTGTTAGGGTAATTATAACATCATTTTTTCATTTAATTGCCCAATTTTTTTTTACTGTGGTAAATAAAATTCAAAATAAACTTTTCATGAAAAATTATTTTCATCATATTAAACCAAATTTTACATACTAATATTAACTGTGTCTCTTGTATTTTGGAAATTAAATTCATAAAAGTGGTAAATTTATGCTTTACGAAAATTTGGAAATGTGCCAAGAGGGTGGATAAAAGACGGAAAAAAAAGTTCAAAAAAATATTATATATATAATCTATTTATCATATGATTTTAATGAATTAAATTGGAATTATATAGGTATTATGTTTCTATTTTTACATAAAATAAATTTAATTAAAATAAATAATTATTTAAATAAAAAGTAGGTTTTAAACAATAACAAGGTGTTTTTAGCTATTCATTAAAAATTGAATGTTTACAAAAAATTAAAAATATTTCTCCCTAATCAAATTTTGATATTATAAATTCAGAAATGAATTATATTTTATAAAATTCAAAACAAAACATTATAAATAATTAATTTTAAATTAATTCCCATTATCAAAACCAAAAATCGGGTTATTTAAAAGTTAAAACTATCAAAAGATTGACATATGTTTCTCTCAAAAATAAATTTCAAATTACATATAATCAATTATATTGTTTTAAATGATAAAACTATAATATAATTATTATTCAAAAACATTAAAATTTATAATTTAAAACAATAAAATATTTTTATTAAAAAATTTGTTTTTAATTAATATTTAGTATTATCCACTATTCACGATAATATGAAAGTTATGAGAAAAACAATAAAAATTTATCGAAACTAAATTTTAATATCCCGATTGTAAAGATGATATTTATTTTGTCGAATTTAATATATAAAAGTGTAAAATATTGGATTAAAAATGTGTTAACCTTTAAAAGGCAGTAAAATTGCATTTTCTGAAAAATACTTCCTTTATCTGAAAATTAAAATTTGTTCTTATATTATGTTAAAGAAACACATAATATGGATATTAAAATTATATAGTCTATATAAAATTCAAAATTCACTTAATACTTTTCATAACCAATTTTTTAGGGCTAGTTTGGTAAGTTGTGGTGTGCTTGATCATGGTGTTGTGTGTTGCGCAAGATTTTGAATTACATTGTAGAGATAACGTACTATTAAATTTTGGGGTGTTACAATCCCCACCATAAATTTTCACCAGGAAACCTGTAGAGACCCAAAGCATGACGTATATGGAAATTACATTACTTTTTTGGAATACTTAATACATAACAAAAATATACACACAAGGACCATAATAGTTTAGTGTCTTTAGAAACATGGAATATAATCTTCAAATCGCGGTGAATGATATTAAACATCTCCCATTAAGATCTTACCCTTTTTGTTTTTCTTACCAAAAACCTTTCTTTAAATCCTGGAGAAATGAAAACATATCAAGGGTGAGCTCAAATGCTCAGTTAGGGTAAGCGTGGAGAAAATAAAACAAATCATATACATTTGAACTTAAAAAACATGAACATAATGTTTAAACATCAAAATCTTGAGCAAAGACATAAAAAATGGCAGCATGTAAGGCATAAATCATAAAGAAACATTAATCATGAAACCATAGTATGGGAATAAAAATTCAATTGCGGCAACAATTAGGCACTTGATATGATTTCCATAATAGCCAAGGCAATTATTCCAGTATCATCTTAGTGGTCAAAGTCCCTTACTGAATCGAGTTCACTCCTCGTTCCAGTCCTGTATCACTGAACCAGATTAACTTTCCATTCCAGCCATGTCTATCTCATGAGATATAAATCATTACCCAATTCCAGGGAGGGATATATAGTTCCCACACATCTCATAATGAAATCATTCTTACTTGTGCCACAACATAAATATAAATCATTCATCATAACCCAAAGAATAAAAATGGGTTTCATAAACATCATCCCATCATAACATAATCCATATAAAACAAATGGATATTGTTTCATAATAAGAAAAATGAAACCATGTAAATCATTGAGATATTATACTTGAAACATACAAATATGAAATAATTTCATCTTAGATGGAAAATGATTTTGACAAAACACTTGAAAAATAGTCTTGAGGAAAATATCCTGTCTTCATAAAAAACATTTTCTTTTCACAAAATGCTACATAATTTTAAAATAAAATGATTTTATTAAAATTAACCATGAAATCTTACATTGTAAACTTTATGAAAATAAGGGGTTATAAATCGTAAAAATCCATTCATGTCGTATATGTTAGAAAAACATTTTCCTCGTACTTTTGTCGGAAATGTCAAGAAGTACCACGCATGGTAAAAAAAAGAAATATTCCTTCCATAACAAAAAGTAAATTTAAAAGAGGGGTAAACATTAATTTAAACATATATTTAATAATATAAAACACTTTATGAAAAACAATTTGATGGACATGGATTAAAAATATAACCCCAGTAAATACTTACGTATAAGCAATCTCAGAAAAAAATGAGATTACAAAATTATCCCTTACCTTAGGTCCAGTATGCTTCGTATGTATCCAGAACTTCTATATAATGATTTAAATAATTCTATTTACTTATTACAGAATCATATTCATTGTTATGATATAATATATAGTTCAATTAAGTCTTTATGTTACCCATTCTTTGGAAAATTCCATGTTAAAGCAGTGTTTTGGGTAAAATCATTTTATTTATCGTACATGTTTGGACTTGTTGTTCATGATATTATTATTCCATATATCGTGATTTTACTACATATAGAATTTAAATCATGATTTATATATCATATATATTCAGTATATATATATATAATAGATATAGGAATTAAATGAAATACATCGTTCATGGAGACGGTAGGCCGTACATACGCATGAACGTTGTTTTCCTTTCCTTATTAACTTGAATAAAAGTAAGTATATGACATATATATATATATAAATAAATAAAGTATCTTAATTATATAATATAATTCATTATTATTCATTATATAAACATTATAATCATTCTTGAATTGTTAACATGGAGAATGAATTTCATTGCGTCGTGGAGACGGTAATCCGTTCGTATGCACGAGTGATGATATCATTCCCATAATAATTGAATGGAATTGGAGTGGATGAAATAATATCATAGAATTAGTATGATGTTATAATGACCATATATAGTTATTCTTTACAACATTATACCGATCCAAGTAATGTGGTGATTGAAAAACATATTACACCATGGCGTGGAGACGGTATTCTGTACGTACGCACGCATGGTGATTTCGTTTTCCGTTGGATGGATATAAGGTGAAATGGGGTTGTATCATATTTATAATAACATATCACTATATTAGTGATACAGAAGTTATTACATTACAATTAATCAACTAATGAAGAAGAAGTTGAAGAAGAAAGAAACATGAAGGAATCGGTAGAAGAGATTACCTCTTCTTCGACGCACCTCTTTTAAGCTTCCTCTTAAGGAACTAGAGTTGGTATTTTGAAAAGTCCAGAACCACTATAATGTTTCTAGGGAAGTTGATAAGGTAAATGGGCAGGGTTTTTCCTAGCTTTGAAGCTCAAAATAGTGTAAAGAGAAGAGGGAGGAGGTGCCCTTTTATAAGGGAGGAGAGGGGAACCATAGGAAAAACGTAAAATATTATTTTATAATAGAGTCATATTCGGTTTATAATAGCTCCAAAATGATTTATTCCGAAGATAATGTGGGGATGCGTTAAAATTAACTCAAAAAGTAGGTTTTAGAAAAGTTTAGGTTAATATTTTAACTTTATCATTTAGATTGAACTCTAAGTTAAATAAATTATCTTTTACCGTGTCTTCTTGTATTCTTACACTATATGGTTAATAAACTTACTATAACAAGCCAAACCAACCCCAAGTGGTTAATTATTAATATATATAACATTATATAAGTATTTTGGTTGATCAATAGATTTTTAGAAATATAATAGAAATTAATAATATAATATTTGTTTTAAAAACGATTTTATGTCAATTTTGCCACTATTTGGTAATTGATTTTTGTGAAAATTATAACAGCATGATTAGTTAGAAAAAATAAATTAAATAAATTATAAATTGTCATATTTACCTAGAAAATTATTTTAATTCATATTAAGTCTCAAATTACATTTATTTGGGTATTTATAACATTAATTTTGTAAATATTTCATTAATAAGGTAATTAATGCATCATCATTGTGTCATTAATAAATTAAATTATTTAATGTATAAAAATTACATATAAAATACAATTATTTAGGAAATCTTTTTATATTTCTAATTTATATTTATAGTCTAATTTATCTTATGTATAAACCTATAGTATAAGTTTTTTAGTTATTAAACATTGATTTTAACTCTTTTAACTCTTCTTTAAATAAAATAATAATAAGTGTACTAATATAATGCAAGTGGACCTAAAGGATAATATTTTTTCCCTAAGGTTGTTTTAGGTGGAATTACACTTATCCAATAGAATTAGTACATGTTTTATTGTAATAATAATACCATTTCTACCCTTAATTACCCTATTTATTTTTAACTGTGGTAAATAAAAGTAAACAATTACTATTCACCGAAAAATATTTTTATCTTATTGAACCACATTATACTCCTTGATATTAACCATGTCTCTCGGATTTTTGAAATTCCACTCATAGAAGATGTAAAATTAACTTTTATGTAAATTGGAAAATTCTCCTAGGAGGTGGATAAAAGACGGTGAAAAGTTCAATAAAATTTTTATATATCTAAAATTATTATAAAATTACTCAAAAGAATGAAAATAAACTTATATAGGTATTATGTATAAATTTTGATCTAAAATAAATTTATATAAAATAAATAATTATTTAAATACAAAATCGGTTTTTAAATAGTAACCCAATGTTTTCACTATTCATCAAAAATTGAATGTTTTCAGAAAAATACCAAAAATTTACCCTGGGCTAATTTTGATATTCCGAATCCAATAACGAAGTCCATTTTGAAAGGTAAAATTTGTAAAATTTCAGAAAGTGGGTATTACTTTTAATAATGGCTAGTTCATAATAATATTATAATAATATCTCGTTTAGTGAAACTCAGTATTGCCTACTACACACGTTATCGAAGAACATCATGATTGCATGTAATGCAAGCCAATTCAGGGATGCGTATAGTGAAAACTCCATTTGGTGTTGCATATAACATTATCAAAACTTAATTCATTAAACAAAATCTATATTCAATATTGTGTAGAATGATTTCCACAAAACAAACGTGAAATTGTGTATAACACGAGCCCATAATTGTATGGCGTATACTGGAAGCAAATACGGTGTGGCATATAGTACAATCTAATCTTGTTATAGTGTACAATATAAGACATCATGGAAATTAAAAATAATATATCACATAAAATCTCGGGGTGTTACTTTCTACCCCCATTAAAATGAATTTCACCCACCAAATTTGTTGGGGTTATAAATCGTTTACTACTTGAATGTATCATTCATAGAAAACCACATCGTAAAAAGGAATACTAATACATAATTTTAAACACTGGTGTAAGAAATATAATTGTTACCAAAATTAACTCATCACTGGGTGTCAACATAGGTTAAAATATGGATATTAAAGAGAAATCTAACCATCATGTTTGGATGAAGAGTGGTAGAGAACAAGGATATGAAAAATACAACAATCACAATGTCATAAATTTGGGATTATCTAAGGTACCATCTGATTCATCAGATATGAGGGCACTAGGAAAAAGATTTTGATTTTCAAGATCATTTCCCAACTGTTGAAGTATTTGTTGAATTAAAATATATAATTACATTTTTGGTACAATCTCACTTTTTGGTGCCTTGAACAATTTCTACTTCATCTCATAAAGAAATGAAGTTTAATTTTTCATTCATGAAGTGTTAGAAGATCATGTGACAGAATGATGGGTCATTCCATCTTTGTAAAACAAAAGGTTAGAAAAAATTATCAAATATACATAATTTCATCTATGGTGAGGTTAAATGTATATGATTTAAAAAATAGACTTATACATCATCTATCATAGTGATTAATAAATTAAAACTAGTTTCTACTAACCAGGGACATCATGTAGGCTAGTGGTAGATGATAAAGGCCTCTCACACTTCGGTCGTGGGTTCGATTCCCACATCCTTGTCTGACGCGAAGGGTTGTCACCCATCTTACAGGTTATACTTTTTCAAAAACTATACTATTATAGAATTCCAAAAATAATATCAAAAATTTCTAGCCTTAAATGATACTATCTGATATCTAACATAATCAATTCCAATCTTTAGGTTTATCCAAAATACTTATATCCAATATCATTGTATATATAAAATGATTACTAGAAATGTCATCTACCAAGCATTAAATACAATCATTTATCACATGTATATCATAAGATATATATATCTTGTTGGTGACATTCCAAACATGTGAATTCATTAATCATTTATTCTCTTAAAAAAATGAATACCCATTAAACCATAGTGAAAACATGAATGTAGTTAAAAGTTAACTATTTCCGCATACCAAAATCCCAAAAATTCTGTATACTCAAACCATGATATCACTTTGTCCTTATACCAGTCATGAGCTCATTAATATTGTCAAACATATCATTATCTCCTTATCCTTTCATTATTCACATATCATCTACCTTCTAAAAATATTTGAATAGCAATTTATGGTTAATAGTACCATTCATCATATACTTTCAAAAACTCAAAGAAAAGGCAACAGTGTAACAATCCTTAGATTTTTCTTTATTCCATAGTACCATACATTATTCTTGAAAAACATACAATCATTCAACTACCTTCTTTAACCACTGACTATGATTTATCATTTCATTCATCTCATATATCATTTGTAGTCTCTTCATCGTCATCCACATAAATACAACCCATATTCTGATTCTCTTCATGAGATCTTCCCTTAGGGAATTGGTTTTCATAATACTCGTACAGTCATCATTTAAAACATTTAACCATTGTTGATGTCTTAGAAATACAGTATCCATGTCCATGGTGTTAACTGAACCTTTTCCTTTATAATTACTGGCTTTGTGTCCTTTTTTTCCACACCCAACACATCTTCCAATTCTTTTGAATCATTCTCCTTTATTCCTCTTCCCTTATGATTTACATGAGGTAAATTTAACTTTCATTCCTCAAGGATCAACATGAAACTCCATCTTTCTCTTTTTAGCAGAGTCAGGAAACTTACCAAAGTTGATATTATTGATCATATTATGAGATTATTGATTAGGCATAATAATGATTTTTGGACATCCAAATCCCAATTCATTTGGTTGCTCATGAATAATATCATTCTATTGTCCATTATATTCTCCATTAACATGAATCCTCTTGTTTCTTTCCATTTCATAAAAACCAAAAAGAAAAGTATGAGAGGAAAAACTCATACTAGAAAAACAAAATAATCATAGGGGATTAATTTAAATCTATAACATCTTAGTTTTAATTCAATGATCATTACCATAATTCTAGGACTATAACCTATACTTATACTTAATTTTTGGGACATCCCTAGACATACCTTATAAATATCTCTAGGGATCCCACTAATTTTTTCACTTCCTAGTTTCCAAAGGATAATAAAACCATTCCTCTCATACCAACTGTTGAGACCCAAAGCTTGACGTACATGGACATTACATTACTTTTGCAGAATAATTAATACATAACAAAAATAGTCACAAAAGGACTGTAATAGTTTTGTGTCATTGGAAACTCGGAATATAATCTTCTAATTGTGGTAAAAGATCTTCAAAATCTCCCATAAAGATCTTCCTCTTTTTGTTTTCTTACCTAAAACCTGTCTTTAAATCCTGGGGAAAATAAAACATATAAAGTGTGAGCTAAAATTATCATTAAGGGTAAGGAAGGAGAAAATAAATCAATTCACATACATTTGTACTTAAAAATCATGAACATACTTTTTAAACATCAACATTTTGAGCAATGACATAAAACATGGCAGTACGTAAGGCATATATCATAAAGAAACATTAATCATGAAAAAATAGCATGGGAATAAAACATTTAATTGTGGAAACCATTAATCACTTGATATGATTTCCATATTAGCCTAGCATTACCGACAAGACCATCTTAGTGGACAAAGTCCCTTACTGAATCAAGTTCACTCCACGTTCTAGTCCTATATCACTGAACCAGATTAACTTACCATTCCAGCCATGTCTATCTCATGAGATATGAATATTTACCCAATGAATTGGATGGATATATAAGTCCCACCCATCTCATAATGAAATCATTCTTACTTGTACCACAATATAAATATAAATCATTGATCATAACACAAAGAATAAAAATGGGTTTCTTAAACATCATCCCATCATAACATAATCAATAAAAACCAAATGGATATTGTTTCGTCGTAAGAAAAATGAAACCATGTAAATCATTGAGATATTATACGTGAAACATACACATATGAAATAATGTCATATTAGATGGAAAATGGTTTTGATAAAACACTTTAAAAGAATTACTGAAGAAAATATCCATTAATCTTAAAAATCTTTTCCATTTCACAAAATGCCACGCAATTTTAAAATAAAAGGATTTTATTGAAAATAACCATGAAATCCTGTAGAGTAAACTTTAGGAAAATAAGGCATTATTAAAACCGTAAAAATCTGTTCCTGCAGTATAAGTTAAAAAACATTCTCCTCGTACTTTTGTCAGAAAATTCAAAAAGTATCGCGTATGGTAAACAGAAGATTGATTCCTTCCATAACACAAAGTAAATGTCAAAGAGGGGTAAAAATGACTTTAAAAATGCATTGAAGAATATTAAACTCTTTATGAAAAACATTTTTATGTTCATGGATGAAAAATATATTCCCAGTAAATACTTACGTAAAATAAATCTCGGATAAAAATGAGATTACAAAATTACCCCTTACCTTAGGTCCGATATGCTTCGTACATATCCGAAACTCTTGTATAATGACTTAAATAATTTCATTTACTTATTATAGAATCATATTCATTGTTATGATATCTTATATGGTTCTCTTATGACTTTCTATTAACCGTTCTTTTGTAAAGTCCATGTTGAAACAGTGTTTTGGGTAAAATTGTTTTATTTATTGTACATATTTAGACATATTGTTATTGAAATTATTATTAATTATATAATGATTTACTTAATTATAGAATGTAAATCATGATTTACATATCATATATATTCAGTATATATATATATATAATAGATAGATAAATTAATTTAAATACACTGTTTATGGAGATGGTAGGTCGTACGGACGCATGAACGTTGTTTTCCTTTCCATATTAACTTGAAAAAAATTAATTAGATTAAATATATATATATACCTAAATCTAGTAGCGTAATTATGTAATATATTTCATTATTATTCATTATATATACATTATAATAACTCTTGAATTGTTAACATGGAGAATGAATTTCAACGCGTCATGGAGACGGTAATCCGTACGTAAGCACGAGCGATGATATCATTCCCATTATTATATAATGGAATTGAAGTGGATGATATAATATCAAATAAAGAGTATGATGTTATAATGACCATATAAAGTTATTCTTGACACCATTATACCCATCCAAGTAAAGTGGTAATGGGAAAACAAATTACACCACAACGTGGAGACGGTATTCCGTACGTACGCACGCGCGGTGATTTTGTTTTCCATATGATGGATAGAAAGTGAAATGGGGCTGTTTCATATTTATAATAACATATCAGTATATTAGTGATACTGATGTTATTAATTTATAATGAAATAACTAATGAAAAATATGTTAATGAAGAAAGAAACATGAAAGAATCGGTAGAAGAGATTACCTCTTCTTCGACGCACCTATTTCAGGCTTCCTATTATGCAACTAGAGTTGGTATTTTGAGGAGACAAGAAGCTCTATAATGTTTATAAGGAAGTTGAGAAGGGAAATGGGCAGGGATTATCCAATCTTGAATGCCCAAAATTGTGTAAAGAGAAGAGGGAAGAGGTTCCCTTTTATAAGGTAGGAGAAGTGCACTTTAGGAAAAACTTAAAATATTATTTTATAATAAATCCATATTCGGTTTATAATAGCACCAAATTGATTTATTTTAAAGCTAAATTGGGTATGGGACTAAATCCTATAAACCAATAGGTTTTATTGAAGTTTAGGTTACTATTTTAACCTTATAATTTAGATATAACTCTAGGTTAAATAATTTAACTTTTACTATGTCTTCTTGTATTCATACACTATATGGTTAATAAACATACTATAACAAGCCAAAATAACCCCAAGTGGTTCATTATTAATATATATAACCATATCTTAATCATTTTTCCAAACCGTGGATTTTTAGGAATAGAATAACAATTAATAATATAATATTTGTATTAAAACTATTTTATGTCAATTTTTCCACTATTTGGTAATTGATTTTTGTGAATATCATAAAAACATGATTAGTTCTAAAAAATTAATTAAATAAATACTAAAATGTCATATTAACATAGAAAATTATTTTAATTCATAAAAAGTTTCAAATTACTTTTTTTGGGTATTTATAACATCAATTATGTTAATATGTCATGAATAAGGTAATTACTATATCATCATTGTTTCATAAATAAATTAAATTTTTTAATGTCTAAAAATTATTATTAAAATACCATTATGTATTAAATCTTTTTATCTTTATAATTAATATTTATAGTTGAATTTATCTTATTTATAACCCTGTAGAAAAAAATTTAGTCATTAAACATTGATTTAAACTCTTTTAACTCTTCTTTAAATAAAATAATAATAAGTTTCCTAATCTAATCCAGGAGGACCTAAAGGGTAATATTTTATTCCTAATGTTGTTTTTAGTCAAATTACACTTATCTAATAGTATTAGTACATGTTTTAGAGTAATAATAATAACATTTTTACACTTAATTACCATATTTACTTTTAACCGTGGTAAATAAAAGTAAAAAGTTACTGTTCACCAAAAATTATTTTTATCTTATTGAACCACACATTACACCATTATATTAACCATGTCTCTCGGATTTTTTAAATTCCACTTACAGAAGCGGTAAAATTAACTTTTATGTAAATTTGTAAATTCTCTTTGGAGGTGGGTAAAAGACGGTGAAATGATCAATAAAATTTTTATATATCTAAAATTATTATAAAATTACTCCAATGAATTATATTGAACTTATATAGGTATTATATATCAATTTAGACCAAAATTAAAATTATATAAAATAAATAATTATTTAAATAAAAACATGGTTTTCAAATAGTAACCTAGTGTTTTCACTATTCATCAAAAATTGAATGCTTTCAGAAAAATACCAAAAATTAACCCTAGGATAATTTTGATATTCCGAATCCAAAAATGAAGTCCATTATAAAAGAAAAAATTTTATAAAATTTCAAAAAGTGGGTATTACTATTAATAATGGCTAGTTCATAATAATATTATAATAATATCTCGTTTAGTGAAACTCTGTATTGCATACTACACATGCTATCGAAGAAGATCTTGATTGCGTGTAATGCAAGCCAAGTCAGGGCTGCATGTAGTGAAAAATCCCCTTGGGGTTGCGTATAACATTATCAAAACATAATTAATTAATCAAAATCTATAATTAATGATGCGTAGAATGATTTCCACAAAATGAACTTGAAATTGTGTGTAACACGAGCCAAGAATAGTGTGGCGTATACATCAAGCTAATACTGTGTTTCATATAGTACAAGCTAATATTGTTGTAGTGTATAATAAAGGACATCAAGGAAATTAAAAGCAATATATCACATAAAATCTCGGGGTGATACATAACCAATTTAATAAAAAAATAAATTTCAAAATCATATAAATAAGATAGGTACCTCTAATCTACATTACCCCCAATTTGAATCACTCATGCCCCATTAAAAAAATCATTTCCTTCAATCCCTTTTATATGCTATATTTCACCCAGTTCACACATACTGTAGACACATCTCATCACATATAAATCCAAGTTACATTTCTAAATATATAAACAGATAACATATAATTATTTTCACCTTAGGTCATCCTATATCATGGAATTACACCCATTATAGCCATAGTTTATATAACCAATATAAATATATGTACTCTAAACCTAAGCAACATCACACCAAAAACACTAATATGATAAAATATAGGGATGGAAATTCTCTTTTATATAGGCACCACTTGTTTTAATGCATTATATTTAAAAAATGCATAATATCATGTTAAATGTGATGGCAAAGTTGGGAAGTGAGTGCATTCCATAATTAATTCCATAAGATACCGAAAAGTTAGGGAAGATGACTAAATCCAAAATCTATTAGACATTGGCTACCCTCCCAGAATCCTTTTTTAGAGTATTTGTAAAAATAATAATATAATTTAAATTATATTAAATGACCATACTAAGGTCAACTACCTAGATATAGACTCAATATACATACAAAATCCAACATGAATCCCAATAGACACTAATAAAGAATGGAAAACTAGATTGATGTTATGCATAAAATCATAACGATTCGACATCATTTAAAATTATCATTTAGTAACTAGCAATTACTAATGAGTTACTAACCCAATTAAATATACCCATATAACTATTCCTTGTATTCATATGCCCAATCACATTTATTATTCATATATCAATTGTAGATTCCCATTACATTCCAATTGTGTAGTAATCTACCCCACCCATTGATCTTAATTAATATATAATGACAATTATAAATATAACCCAATAACAAGATTTTATTAGATATTATATTTACTATAAAATAACATTAGATATTCAAAAATTAAAAATTATATAAATTATTAATTGTGAGCATTTTTTTAAATGTATTACTACAATAGAAATTCGGAGACTAAAACAAATGACCACTATGAAAACCAACCCTTAAGAAGAAAAAAAAATGAATAATTGGAATCCATATATCTCAACATGTAAAAACAAACCAATTAAAATACAAAAACAATAATAATGAAACATGAAATACCCTCACAAAAACATCACCATTCATCCCAACAGCAACTGCCTCATAAAAATAGAAGGAAAAATTCCAAACTAAAAAATATGGCATCCATTCATATCCTAATATCTTTACTATAATGAGTCAAAATGATTCATAGTAAGTGCTCAACATGATAAAAAAACATGACTACATGATATCATATATTTTGGAGAAAAATATAAATGGGTAACCAAGTACATTAAATCATGTTATACAGGACTATAAAAAACATGGATAGACTTAAAATATTAATGGAATAATCAAGATATTTTTTATCACTACGATGGGGAGAAGGTGACTCATTATTCTTCTATCTTTTTGTTTTTCATTATTATAAATAAACATTCCCCCTATATTAGTGAATTATAAATTTTATATAAATCTAGGAAACATGACAGAAAATAATAACACAGATATATAACACTTTAACTTCTCTTTTTGAGAAAATAATTGATGTAATGGATTGTATATAATCACATAGTACATGAAACACTATAAAAAAATTACTTTTATATGGATACAAAAACAATGGTATCCCATTTCACTTGATATTCAATATATTTAATCAAATATGTATATTATTTTCACATAATGGAATGAAATAAATAATTATTATTCATAACAATTATAAGACAATTAACCAACATTCTTTGGTTTGTTTTCATTGTACTGACTGAATATTCTTCACATTTTATTTTCTTACTATATCTTAATCATATTAAAATTCATCCACATTAGTTGGGAATATCTATCTTCATTCTGAAAAAATATGAACTGATGTGTTTTTATGATATATTTTGTCATATTTCTATCAGGTACACTATGTCTAGTTCCCTCTTATAAAATGATAAAACTTCTAATGTGTTGTTCATTGGTGTACCTTGGAACATTGTCCATCTGATACCACAAAATTTAAAACATCATTCAGTATATTTATGATTCATTCTTCTTCAAAATATTCACTATATTATATCTTCACAATATCAATATTATTTTAACTGGCTACACCACATTTTAGGTATTCATCAGACCAATAACACTTTATAATTATTTCTCAATTCAAATTTTAATACGACAATACTTCACATATCTTCCTCAAAAACGCATTCCCTCTTTGAAAATAACCAACTTTATATAAGTATTGCATCATCATAAAAATATTAAATCATGAAAATAATATTTCACACTTTCCTCTCATAAATGTTAAGTGTACAACTTGGAAAATTCATAACAATAACCATAAAAAATTCACCTAAAAGGATCTATCATTAAGACACTAACATAACATCCTTATTCAATTATTTTATATTATTTGGTATCAAAATATCCCTCAATGTTTTTAGAAACATTAAACAACTATCTCAAAAATAGCATAATGGAGATATTTAATAAATCATAATGATTTCCTTTGATCCTTTATATATTTTTACAACATATATTTAGGTAAAAATTTATAGCAAAACTTTTGATTGATGAAACTACATATAATGTTCCTACACAACTTTTTAGGAATCTCATAGTGTTATTTCAGAAAAATCATATACAATCTAATGAATTTTATCCTAAAACTCCAACCATTTCCTTCACACACTAACCTATTATTGATGGTATTCATACAGAAATATCTATCATATTACTTCAAATATAAAAAACATTATTATTACTCTAATAAATCCATCCAATCATCCAATAAGAACCTCACATTTCATTTTCATTTAAGTCTATCTAATTGACATTATACAAAACTATGCATCCTTCCACATTATATACTATTTATATGATAGACTTGAGCTGATGACATTGTAAGAGATAATTTTATTTCACTCCCGTTTCCTTTCCTTTTCAATTCAACAACTTTCCTCTAAATAGAATTTTTTAAAATTATTGACTGATAGAATATAATAACCCCAAACTCAAAAAAATCACAAATATTTAATATGATTTTTAAATATCTAGACCATCATTTCTATATAAACATTAAATCAAAATATATCAGTGAATCATTTCTTGGATCATTAGATCTTTTAGTGGTCATGATGTTATGAACATTAAGAACTGAAAAGTATTAGTATATTATATTCATTAATAATTAAGTCTTATAGAACATTTAGACATGATAAAATACTAATTTTGGATAAATGTTTTTTTAAATTACAATATATGGGTAAAACAATCCAATAGATTCATTCTGCCACACAAGGACAAATCTATTCTATATAATCATTTTTAATAAATCTAAAAAATTTATATAAAATATTTTCACAAAAAATAAAAGACATCAAATTAGTGAAAAACATGATCTTTCATAACATTACTATCTTATATCATCTTATCAAATCATCTCATTAAAAAAACATAGTCCCAATAATCTCTCTCTTTGGATTCATTCAAGAATGGAATATAAATCACATAATCATTTTAACTCCATATATATATTTATTATTACAAAATTCTAAGACAACGTGAGTGACCCAGGAGAAGGAATTTTGAATTCTTGAACAAAAATATGATTTGGTCCAAAAGCATTAATTTTAGAGATATTTCATACAACTAATAATGAAATAGTCATATAAACATTTAAAAAATATTATTCTATATGGAACATTCGTCGAAAAAAATATCAACCTACAAGAAGAAATTTTCATATAACCAATTCAATAAACCAAAAAAATGTTCAATAATATAGAAATTAGGACATAATAACTTTTAAAACACCCCATAAACCAATTTTTCTTCCAAAATTAATCCACATACCAATGAAAATATTTATGGTAAATTATATTTCTAACCAATTCACAATAATACCAAAAGAAAATATGGATAGGGGATGAATTCATAGAGTATATCCTTGATGAGAAGGAGGTTTAAGGCCCATTATCAATGTTATATTCGGAAAGGTTATCATTGGAAATAGTTTGAAGAAAATTTAGAAAACAAACTACATTGTCTCTAAAAACATCATATTTAGTTCATTTCATTCCACATTCTAATTTATGAAATGATATGTGATTTTAATGTTCTTGGAACAAGAATGTTTCACTGTAATATTAGTTATATTATTATCACATTTATTATCACAAAACAAGAGAAGAGGAAAATTTACCTAAATGATAAAATCATCTGATTGTTTCATTGTACACAAAATATGTAATGCATATTTCTTGGAAGATAAATCATCATCATCATTTAGTATAGAGAGTTATATAATTTTCCATTGTATACTAACTCACACATCATTCTTTTAAAAATAACACATTACCAGATGTGGAAATTTTATGATCAACACAACCTATACAACTATATAATACAATATATCAACCGTTGAAGAGATATTATATAATATTCCAAAATAATTTTATCCATTGATATATCAATGAATTGATTCCCCTATCAATATATTATATTAAATTATATAACACTGATACATTGAACACAGTGAAATCATATACACTATATTGGGTAATGAATCTATTAGATGCATCAATTATCCATAAAACACTATAAACCCTTTAATATCAACCTCCTTAAAATTTTCATCTTATGAAATCATATTTTTACTTGAAATAGATATGGAAACTAGATTTAAATAATCCTTGAAAAAATTATTTATATTTTCATTAGAGTACATCCCTTGATATATGAAAATATATTTATTATTTTTAGTGATTTGTGGGCCATGAAAGTATTTCATTTCACCCGTCATGTGAATTTCATGTGCATTCTTCATATCCTCATAAAATGTTTCAAATATTTATTCATAATCCACCGAAAATACGGCATCATCATCATAAGAAATCTGAATTATGGAGACCTACTGAATTTATATTATACATAAGGATAATATTATATCGTTATTTGTTAAAGATCAAATTCCTTATAAACGTGTATAACATAGAATACCATGGACATCCATCTTTCTTTAACTCGTAAAAATAATTCATCAATAAGAACTTTTAACATTCATATAATCTAAGCTTGATTCCAAATAGTTGATATATATAAACTTATTAATCGATCTCTACATTAAGGAAACCTGATATGGAATTATTATATTTATATTGTACACTAATATAAATAATTATTCTAATAGATTCCAATTATTTCAATGATGAAATGGTATAATCGAAACCACTACCTTCAATTTGATAAAGTCATATAAAAATTATTATGGCCTTATTTCATCTCACCATAAGATCTTTATTAACTTGTTTTGGAACTCCAACACTATACAAGTCACATTATTATCATTTAAGTTGGTCCAATTTCCCAAATATCATTATTTTCAATCGCATCTATCTTTTCATTAATAGAATCTTCCCACTATTGAAACTAAAAAAATCTATCCTCATCCATTGGATAAGAAATTGAATATATTGATGTATGAGAAAATATAATTAATGTTATTTTGGTTACATACTATTTGTTTTAATCTATAAGGATGTTTTGGACTTCCATTTTATTCCTAATACAATGATGGGATGAATTTATTTGTTCATCATCACATGAGATAGTTGAGTTAGAATATTTATATTAATAGGCCTCAAAATTTTTATTAATTTTATGAGCATTTTCATTTACATTAAATGAGACCACTTCATCTTAACATCCTCTCATATCTTGAATTGACTGTGAATGTTTATTTATCAAAATGTTAATGAGTTTCAACAACAGTAGATTAACAACTAAGTATTTTTTCTTAAATTTAGTATATACAACATTGACTATAACATGAAATTACAAGGAATATTCCATCATCACATATCAAATCAATCAAAAAAAATTGTCTCACCTTTATCCTTCATAATTCAAAGACTACTAGATTCCCTTACATAAATAAAACATGTGATTTTTGAAATATATCTCATATTGAGTAATATCAAATTTTTTCATGTACAAAATTATTCAAAATATATACTATAATTATAATATACTACTTCTTATTTTATAGAGAATTACCACATCCATTATGGATTTTTCATTCCATATCATATAATCTTTTACTTATTCTTTGACAATATCCATTTGTAATATATTATATAATATAATAAATTCATGATGAATCCATCCATTCCAAAATAATTTATAATTATATCATTTATATATTTCCCATCATTATAATCTCAAATCTTATTTATATAATATCATGATTCATATTTTATACTTCTACTAAAAATCATAAAAGTAGTGATTGGACTTTATTTTCTATTCAAAAACATTATTCAATTCTTTTGATAGAATTTATCAATGTAAAAAAATAATGTACTCATCCACATTTTTTAATTTCATTCTCATGGGCCTCCATATGTTATAATATATCAGTTCCATGGGATGTTTGGGAAATATATCAATTTTTATGTCTTGAATTTATAATCATTCCATTATGGAATATGAAAACACACTTATATGTTCTTTTAGTAATGATAATAATATCATGACTAATTTAACTATTTTTTCTATTATTTATATTTATTTGAGACATATACAGTAATCAATTTTCCTAATATAATTTTATCACAACATTCATTGATATCATTTTATATAGAAAATATCAATTTCAAAATCATTTTTGATTCTTCATTTCCCTCTATAATTAGCATTATAATATTATAATTACTTAAAAAATGAAAAAAAAACTTCTGAAAATAACCTTTTTACCTTTGTCACAACTTAATGAAAAACATAACCAATTGTGTTTGAGCCTTTCAATCTATAGGTCTATTTTTTCTTTTTACATTTAATACCAAACGATTGAAAATCCAACACATTTTATTATGAGTGACTCATCATTAAAAAAATAATGATACCATCAACATAATATTTTATATTCTTATATAATAATAAATATTATCTCATAGTTTTTGAAAATACACAATCTAATTTCCACTATTTTTTTCATTTCTATCTTCGAAAATAGTTTCAATTATTAAGGCATTTCAATTTCCTTTTCCTTCATTCACAAATGTGTTTTGAGATTTTTTATACAAACAATATTATTCTTGTAACAAATCATGATATCATTTTGCATATTTTTAAGGCTATTCACATCATTTGAAATTATATTCCAATGGTTGGAATGAATTTGAATTTTAAATCTTCGTAATGATCTGATTATATGTTATTCATTGAGTGTGATGAACCTACCATCAAACTCATCATCCATACCTTCCTATATTCATTGTATTATTCCTGATTAATCCGAATCATTTTTGATACACACACAACACCTTTATAATTCCATCGATAACCATGGAAAGAAAAATTTAATTTATAATTTACATAATATCATGAGTTTTGTAGCATATATTCCTCACCATTATTACATTACACATTGGAAAATTGTTACACAGCAATTATTTGGTTACCTCTAGAATCATTCATCATTATCTGATATTTAATCTCAAAGTCAACATTATATTCAACATTATAGTTTTTTTATTTAGGCTTTGGATCCTTAGAAACCTATGGGTTTTCAACTCCAACATTCTGGAAACATATTACATATTCATAGCTTGCTTTTTTCCTCAGAACATCTTCTTCCTATATATTAATCATTTTGGATAATACTTATTGATACTTACAAGTTTTAAACATATTTTAACTATTAGAAACTTATTAAAATTAATTTTTGGAAATTATAATTCCCTTTTAATAATTATGAATTTCATGTTGAGTAATTTATAAACATTCCTCTCTCAATATCATATTTTCTTCATGATATATGTTGATGTTTTTCATTTCTTCAAAAAATTTCAATAGATTATTTCAAAATAATGGAATCATTGATTTTCCTTCTAGTGGATAATATTGAATTATGAATTAGATATTGTTTTATCCAAATTTTTTAAATCTATTTTTAGTTCTTATAATCTATGAAATACATTAATTCTGCTCTCTCTTAAGTGTATATTGTATCTAATCCAATTTTTTATTCTTTATGACTAATAAATTCATCATTGGATAACTTGTAAACATTTTAATTCCCAATAATAAGTTTTTTAGCAACATCACTTCTGGAGTTACAAGTTTATTTTTCATCATCGTTCTCTTCTTTATACATGGAATGAAATTTAATTATAAAACATCATATCCATTATCTTATTATAGAACATGGATTTTTCTACCTTCTTTTTTCATGATCATATCATCATTTTATAATATTTATCAATATCATCATCATCTTATGAAGATATTTTATAATGATCTATGATATTATTAATAGATATGTTATCAATGAATGTCATATGTAACTTTCCGTTAGATATTGATGATCATTTATTGATCCTTTTAGATAAAATTTATATTGATTCATTAAATTGATTACTAACATCATTTTAGATGTACATGTAATAGACATAATCCTAAATTATAATGTTTATTTTATTTTTTCCTTGTTGTCCATGATATATATTTATCAATAATCATAATTTAACTTTATAATTTATTTTTATCTTCTAATTTCATACGTTATGATAGTTCAATATAGATTATCTACAAAAATATTTTTTGATATTTATCTTCCAATTAAGAAATATTGGCATGTAAAATTAGGAAGAAATCACGTGATATTTTGAACAATGAATGAATCTTTCTTATACTATCAATGTCATATTATAATGCTGACAATTCTTTCCCCCATGTAATGTAGTCCCCAGTAAAATTTATTATCATCAAAAAAATATCATTATTCATCAATATAAATATTTATAAATTAAATTTCATTAATTTATTATTATATACATATTTTTCCTTCAACATATCACAAATTACATTATCTATTGTATTTATATTATTTCATTGAAACTCAAATTGAGTGAGTGTGGAATGTTTATAATTTCATGATCTCCCATAATTATCAAAATTAATCATATTAGCATTTGATATGGGAATATACATTTAATGATTATGGAAACCATATTTAATAACCTCAAAAATATCATATCTAATGGAAATAACATAAATTAAATTTTTTTAAATCTCTATATTACTATTATTTCCAAAATAACAATGAACCCCCTTATTGTAAACACAACAAAAAAAATACATGGAATCAATCTGTATCATATAAATTTATGTAAAATTCAATTAAAGAGACTCACACTCTAAAATCACATGATATAACAAATTATTTACATATGTGATCACTGATAGTGGGAGGGTTTCAATTAGTGGTATTCTCTTTTTTGGTTATTATTTCCTAAGAATAAATATTCACATCTAGTTAGAGAGATGTAACTCTGTTCTAAATCTAGAAAACATGCACAATCATAGGGAAACATGTTTTTACAAATTTCACAACTCAATAAGAGTAGATAGTCATGGTTATGGTTTGAATGTATTCATATATCTTTGTGAAATAAGATCTGTTATATGATTAAAGTAATAAGGGAATATAAATTCCCTTGAAATTCACTATATTATATCCATAGTTCATGTTCTCTATGGACAAATAAATTATTTAAAAATGAACCCATTTTTGTAAAAAAAATGTGAAAACATTAAGAAAATGTTTATAATTTGTTCTCAACATTATTATTTATTATTACTAACACATTTATTTAATAAAAATTCCTATCATTCAATAAATTCTTTCATTGTAGTCGAAATGAAATTTATTCAGTCTAATGGAAGATCACCAGACTAGGTTAATTGACATACGTTCTCTGATTTTCATCCATTATACACATCCTACTATAAGCTTTTATAATGATCAATCATTTAAAACATTTTTATTCTGATCACCACGAAACACCTACTATTTAATAACACTTCTAATAAAAATTATCTAGTATCTTTCTAACCAATTCCACATCAAATTATTCAACTAATGAATTTTTTTAAAATGTATTTCTAATACCTACTGATTTGAAGACATTATCTCAAAGGAATTAGAAAATTTATACTTTTAAATGCTAGATAAATTGATTTTATAATATTTTATCACAATTCCTCACATCAACCAATAAAAACCATCAAATAACCATAGAAACCACCATCATATAAGGTTATCATCTCTAATTTTTTTGGGAAATGTGATTAATCCATTCAACACTTATAACTCAATACAATTGAACATCCATCATAGGAAAAACATTTCAATTTCATCAAATTATTCACCTAAAATATAGGAACTATTTTTAAGACTCTATGGTAAGATACTTCTTTAGTTATTCATGATGATTTTAAAAGTACCAATATCTACCTCAATGATTTATGGAACGCCCAATGTTTAACTTATCATTATGAAAATTTGTAAAATTAAAATATATTTGTATTTTCTCTCTAATATGTATATGTATATAGATAAAATCAATTATGTAAAACTTCATAGAAACACACTAGACATGTGGAAACACATTTTTTGTTCATGAATAACTTCATAAGAACATAATAGAATTATTCTTTCAAAAAACAACAACCATATGATGAATTTTTTCATAGATATACATACATTTCCTTAAAATGACAATCTATATTTAATAATATTCATGTGGAAACATATATTTGATGAGTTCAATATATATATATGTGTGTGTGTGTTCACAGAGACTATTATTTTCCCATCAAATAAAATCATTAATTAACAACCTCTTATAATTCCATGTGATAAACATTATACCAAAATATACACCCTCCAATGTACTAAATTATTTTTCTGAAATAAATTTACAATTTACTTGTATGAGATCATACATTGTTCTCCCCAAATATATTTACACTGTAATCTTAAAACATTAATCTGATCAAGGATAATTTAAATTTATTGACCGACAAAACATCAAAACACCAAAATTAAAAAACCATACAATAATAAATCCAAGACATCATGTAGATTAAAAATTATATCTTAATAAACATTGAACAAAATCTCACCCATCATACCAATGCTTACATAATAAAAAATTTACTTGGTCATGATTTTAGGATCGTTATAAAATAAAAACTGTCATTATATTATATTCATTAAAAAACTTTCTATTGGAACTTGAAATCATGGTAATGGTAATTCAACTAAATGATATTGTGGATTACAATAGACATGAAGTGTTCATCCATTAAACTAATTTTAGAACAAAATATCCAATTAAAATCATATGATTTCATTAATATAATATATTATCAATATAATGTTTTTTTATTTTTGGGAAATAATAGACAACATTTTTTTGAAATCATTTGTGTTTCTTTAAAAGATATCCCAACATATTCTTATAAAAAAATTCAAAAAAAAATTATACACACAATATTAGAACCAAAAAAATTATTTCCATCTAAAATAATTTAACATTTTCTATAATTCCATTATCTAACTACTTATTATCATGTTTCAATAATATATAAACTAATGAAAATATCTAACAATTTTTATAAATCAACATTAAACATTCTTCCGACATCACATTAATGTTTACATATTTTCTATGTGAGAAGGTAAAATAATTTAAGAAGACTTGTTCATTGATTACTTTATCTCCCCATAAAAACATTGATAAAATAATATTAATAATTTCATCCTCTCTAATGAAATTTATTAATCACAATAATCAATTGCACACTATCTATAATATAGTGGTAGGTATCTATCATGTAATAATCCAAATGAGAAAATTGTTTCCTACCGAATATTTCATTATTCCTTAATTTATGGGATATTATTTTTGTTAGGATATTTCCACACCTATCCAAGGATGCAAGAGCATGTTAATCACTGACATGCAATAAAACTATAAGAAATTATGAATCCTCTCCATTGATTTGAAACCATCATTATTCTCCAAGAAAGAATATTAATACATAAAAAATATCCAGTCACTACACTTGTGATAAACTCTTAATTTGTATCGTTATCATCCAACAATGAATCAATGATTATTAATCAATAATTAACCCATGAAAATAGATGGAAACATAGATTCTATAGAACTAAAATAGGTAATAATATAGATCAATAAACAATGGGATGATGAAAAACACAATAAATAACACATAAAATGAATTCAATAATTTTATTGCGAATGTAAGGAAATGGGTCTTAGTTATCAATAAAGAGATCCCATAGTTAACTAGGGTTTGATGTAAGTGGGGGTAAATAATAGGTATATTCAATGATTGTCGAAATTATAATGGACTGATAAAAAAACATGACCGTGCCGTAATGGGTAGCATTCTAATAAAAACTATTACATTGAATGAATGTACATGCCCCAATTTTATTAGTTAAACTCACCTTATTTATCTAGAGAGAATATACCCCCATTTCTTCATCTTATCAAATAAAACCATGGTATGGTTATGACACAACTCATTCAATATATCACAATATTCCCCAATATTTAAAGACTAGGTTCTCACTTATCAAGGCTCCATTCACTAGACTATAACCAATATTTCAAAAACAAACATCGAGGTAGAGATAAATATCCAAATCCCGGATCTCTATGGAATACCCATGTAACCATGAAATAAACACCCCTAAAATTGAATAACAACTATATACTCCACCCCAAGACTCTATAATGTAGGGTCATGGCCAAACAAAAGGGCCATGTAGGTAACCACATCATTCTCTACCATGATATTCAACAAAAATATCATTCTTATAGAGATGAAATTTCATCTCATTACTAATTATACTCATCGGTCAATCCCCAACATAACTCTAAACACCTGAGAACACAATATAAAAGATTGGGATAAAAATTACACATAAATATATTAATATTATTTAAACTTATATAATAAAATTATGATTTTTGGTTATTAAAAAAAATATTATTTTTTACGAAGTGACAATGAGGGAAAATATTCATAATGTATAATTATTTAAATATCACAAATAAAATAGAAGGGCCATAAGATCATATTCATAAAAAGACCAAAAAACGATAATCTAACGTCAGGTTTATCCCAATGGTCTATTGTATGGTGATATAGGGATATGGAATCAAAATTCTTTATTTTATAATGTAATTATAATTTTTTATTGAAATTACATCAATATTTTGATAATTAATATTGATCCATATATTTATTTCAAGAAGCATTTATTAATATATATTTTTCCGCAATCCTTTCATATATATAGAAGTGGATGTTCCATGATCCATGGTAAATAGAAAAATAGAAAAATATTATTATATTATTTTAAATACAGTACTATATTATTTATGATTGTATGATTTGATAAAAATAACGGGAAAAAAATATCTGATGATATGTGGTCTAAACACCATAGAATCAACATAGAGAAAATAATGGTAACTAGTATAAATGGGAACCTATTGATGATTGATTTTATTACATATATGTAATGTAATAAAAATATAATAATGATTTATTTAGATGTTTAAACCCGATTATGATTTCAATAAATGGACATGTAAAATTTTTAAATAATATAATATTTTTATAATGTTAATGATAACACATCATCAAATTTTTGATTGAATTATTTGTTATTTGTATGATTAATTCATTTATGACATCAATAATTATTAATATAATTTTATATTTATAAAATATTAATTGTGAAATATGAAAATAATATAATAGGAAAGAAAATATCGGCAAGGAACATGAATTTATATTTATTATGTGCTTAAAATTAATGAAATGAACAGATATAATCATTATTAATATGGGTGTACTTATTTTCATAAAGGATGTGTAGAATGATTATACTTAATTTGTAAAAACATATTAAATTTAAAGGAGGGAAAAAATTTAAAACTAAACGTAAAATTATTTAGTTATATATTGATTTCCCTATAACGTTTCATTTAAAAAATATTGAGATGGGTAATTATGATGTGATGCGGATGCAGGGTTTGAGAAAAATATTAATGGTTTATTTAATAAAATTTAATGTTCATTATCAAAATGAATATATAAAATAACATAATAAATAATGAAGTGTAAAATTATATAATTTTTTTTATTTTAATGAATCAATATATAAATAGATATTCCAGGAGATAAAAAGTCTATCCTTAAAATTTATTTTTTAGGGGATATAATATGAAATTTTTTGTACTAATGTGAATTATTATTATGATATTGATGAAAATGTTGTGTTTTTAGCTATAATATGAGAATTTATAAAATTGTATGTGTTATGAATGTAAATAAGTAGGCTGGTTTGGATGATAACCAAGGTTACATAATAAATTAATTAATTAAGAGGACTCATTAAACTAATATGATAAATTAAATTGTTTTTTTAAATGAATGTTGATCTTATTGAAAAAAATAAAACCCTATTTTTGTTGATAATATGTTATTTTTTTAAATTTATTTCCCCTATTTTATACAATTATTAATATGTATATAAAACACAATCTTAAGATATCTAATTATAAAATTATGTGAATAAATTAATGTTTCATTATAATAATGTTATTATAAAATAATGGGTTTGTTTCAAGATAAATAATAATATATTCTTCTTTACTAAATATTTTCGATGGGTTTAAAAAATTAATATCATGATTTATGTGAGAAAATTTACATTGTTTTGAAATTGATATATTATCAATGTTAAATAATTAATTTAATATCTAAAATATATCTTAAAATGAATTAAAATACTATTAAGAGTAATTGTTTATACATGAAAAAATGTAACCATGGTATAACATGTGAAATGATAAAAAATAAAATAAAATAACCTAAAAATATAAAGTAAAATAGGAATCAGTTTAATAAAAATTTACTAAAAGGATATTAATTTATTATTTAGATAAGATATGGATAAAATTAATATTTCATGCAAATATTATACTTATAATTATAAATTTTCAATGATATATTTGGTATTGTGCAGTTTAAGGGCCTAAAGGACTATGAGTTCCTATAAAATTTGATTATTAGATGAAAAATATGATATGACCATTTCATAGGGAGTCAATGAAATTTTTTGAAGAAGGTAATGTATTTGAATATTTTTAGATAGTAGTAGGTAATAAATAATTTATAGTTTCTTAAAGAGATACATGGGAGATGTGATTATTAAGGAAGTATAACTGGACAACATTTCTAAATTATTTATCCCCAATTGATATAAAATGTTGTCTTTGATAAATAATTGAATGCAATAGAAAAAAAAATGTATATTAAGGTATCATAAAATTCATAAAAATAAGTGAATCTGGAATATGGATGATGAGTGTTCATCAAATATGAAAGGTGATGAAAAGATACTCAAGGAAATTAAAAAATAAAATTTAAGAAATATTTTTTTAAATGATAACTATATTTACATTAAAGGTGTTGGTATAGAAAATATTGTAAATAAAAATCAATATTTTTATAACGTGATATTTTTTAAAGGGATTATATATATATTTTTTAGTTTTTATTAACTCTAAGACAATAGCTATGAATTTATTAAGAATAATTAATGATTATTTCTAAATAATGAAATAATAATGAGTTATTATTGTTTCTTGTAAACGGATTATATCTAAAATGGTTATCGATGGTGATGATAAGAATTAATTATATATTTTAATTTAGGATATAAATTCCATAACTAATGGTGTATTTTTTAACATCACCGAAGTAATGGAGGGTGATTAATTTATAATGATACTTTATAACATCATGAATCATAAAATTAACACATGAATAACATTTTATAGTTTTCAAAATGTTATCAGGATGAAACTTAGTAATAAAGGGGTTGAGATTCAAACACAACGAACACAAGTGAATTTTAATTCATATATTTATGGAATTATGAAAAATAATTTTACAAATGGATGTTTTTTTATTTTATATTTCTAAACAATTTAATCATATTATGTTTAATACGTTAATGAAATCAATCCATAATAATTATTAATTATTTAGATCTAAAAAAATATTTTATATAGGTTGAAGGGAACGAAATTATTAAATTTAGATTTGACCAATACATGAATGAGACTAATTGATAATTTTTACACTATATTGAAAAGCATAAAATCTACATGATGTAAATTTACTATATATTCAATAAAAATTTAATTTGTTGAATAAAATAATTTAATAACTATAGAATAAATTATACTTTTTTATGTTGAGAATAACACTTTATTTTATTTTTTAAGGATATTAGTTCCACAAATATCTACATGAGAAATAAAAAAACTATATTAATGATTTATCCCCTAATACATCTATATTTAGAAAATTACAAAGAATATGTATTTTTAGTTGTTTGGTAGTTTCATTCATATAAAGGGTAATGGGAATAACCATAAAAATATGATTTATGGGAAAAATATGGGAGAAATGTTTTTAAAACAAATGAAATTTTACCACTACTATACTGACAATATCAAGAATATAGTAAATAAAGAAGATGATAAATTCATAGGTGGAAAAATAGGTCACTAAAACCCATAAAGTAGTTTAATAACAAAACTATGTATTTTAATTCCTTATTTTTAATATATAATTATTAATATAATGAAATTATTGTAGAATATATAAATTCACTATATTATATTGATGAAGACAAGAAATAATAATACATAATCATATTATTCATGATAGAAAAAATGTTGATTTTTAAAACATCATTTATAGTAATATTTATTTATATGTTTCATTTTATCATGTGGAAATTCTAATCATATATGTATCATTTAAATTTTATTATGTATTTTTTAAGAGGTATCATGATTTTGAATCTAACACCCTGAATAAAATTATATAATCATAATATGCAAAACTATTTTTTATATTTAAATATTATTAAGCAAATCCAATTCTAAGAGTAATGAAACAGATAATAAATTGTATTAAATGTAATATAGAAACAACTATAAATCATTTTAATTGTTATATGGATTTTATAATAGCACCCATGTAACGTCCATGACCTAGAACCCACTAATCTGGTACCCTGAGCCAGTTCATCACATGACCTCAAGCACACCTCCCCATAAGCCAGAGGATGCCGACCAGTAGTGGGGGACTAATATAGTACATGGAGAGACTATACCGTCTATATCATAGTAATTCATTATAGAAAACAATTTTCATATTTTAAATAATAAGAAACAATTAATAACATGTGGAAATAACCAACTCCCAAATTGGGTACAACTATATCCAAAAGAAAATATGTCATGGCATGATACAATGCCAAGTGACCAAAATCCCAATGCATGAAACACAACAGAATCCATGAAATGGTCTAAACTCTATTTATGGAATCTCACCTATACATCTCCCATGTCCAACTCAACTCTCTAGTATATGGCTCTTTCCTTTTTCCTAACATGTAAGCATGAAATTTTCTGGGGAACCCAACGACGACCCTAGTACAGTGTGAATATAACTTAGTAGGGCACCACCGATGGTGTCTAAAAGTATCCAAATAATGTAGATAATTCATGAATGTTATAAAAAATGGAATATAATGTAAAAAATATCAATATTCTATTATAGACTATGTTTCTTTAAATTACACTGCCATCAAATCGTGGTTCACTACTTAGGCATCACAGGGTTTAATTTACCCTCTGATGTGTTCAATGGATTATTAATGTTCAATGTTTTCATGAATTAGGGAATATAGTCAAGTCATATAGAATTATGCATCACATTACAACAATATCATAATCCTCACCTCAAAGTTGCAGTCCAGGTAGAATGAAACTGTTAGGTGAATAGAACTATGTTCCCTTTCCTAACATGTGCATTTGGGGGTGGATTTCAAACTTCGGTCCAACTTGACCCGTGGGTGTTGAACATTAAGTTGATACCCCACTCTATTATTCCTTGCACACATGCATACTTATTATTCACCATAATTAACGACACCACAACAAATCATATCCAATATCATTTTCTAAATCTTAATTGTATAAATAAATAGAGATTTAACATTATTCCCCAGTCTATTTCCTCATTCATCATTTATATCACTTAACCTTTTTCCCCCAATTCTTATTTCCCATGATTATCTCAATAAGCATATTCATTTGTAGAAATAATTCTTTATCATATTCACATTAATCTAATTTAACCAATTTGAATGTTATCCAAATAATACCTTAGCCTCTAACCATATTTGACACACCTATCCACAATCCATTATAACTCATTACATAAACCTATTAACCTTTTATCTATGTCTCTACATCCTCATTTCTCAATTTTTCAAATTATATTACTATTATTCATATTGAGAGGGCCACCACAACCCCAGAGAGGGCCTTGTTTTGGTCATGTCATCAACAATTAAACACATTAGGATCAAGAGGGGTTCCGTTAATCATTTAGACCTCAAATAAACCACATCGTTCTAATGGAATCAGGAACACATCAATATGGGAAAAATAATTAAACCCTACATGAAAAAATCTATGAATAAACATTGGGATATAACATACAGACCACCTACCTTGAATTTTTTAGCGAAAAAACACATAATCAAGTACATATAACCCAATTCAACATAAAATTGAAGCCTCAACCAAAATCTCATCAGATAAAATGGATTTAGATCTATGTATGGAGAAAATTATGAGATACAAAAAATAATCCGTAATGAAAAGAAATAGTTATATTGGCCTTGCCTGGATGTTCAATCCACAATAAATTCAACACCATATGTTCTAGATTTGAGGAATAATTTCAGTTGGGAGATCGTGGTAGGTTTGGTTCCTTTATTGGACTTCAAATGTGGAGGAGGAGGAAAATATTAAGTGGAACTCAAAAATCCCTTAATGGAAGTTTTATAATTTTTCTCCAAGATACTCGACCGCATGGTTTACCTGCATAGTTTTCCAAACCATACACAAACTATAAATATGATACTATCTGAAAACACACCCTCCCCCCCCCCCCTTCATGGATACTTGGTATTTTTTCATGGTTTTCACTAACCAAGTACAAACAAGGCGGCTTACAGAAAAACCATATTTTTCTCCCACTTTCATGTTCTGAACGTTCATAACACCCCCAGGTTGTCACGTGAACATGGGGAAAATTTTATTTAACCAAAATAAGGAACATTAACTAAAATGTAAAACATTACACCTTAACGTAGATATGAGATCTTACCGCCTCCCCACCTTATGATGTCTCATTATCAAGTCGCTTCATGAAACCATCATTGAGTTCACAGGAAAAATGGATCACGCCATATGGACTGCATATCAGATTCCCACTTCGAAGTATCATCTTGATCATTTCTATGCTCTCATAGAACATGAACAAAACAACACACTTTTCCCCACATTACCTTCTCCCAATTATCCACAATAAGAAATGGGTGCTCATTATTGGACTCATTTTCTTCAAGCTCAATAACCTTGACATTTATCAAATGATATGGATATGGGTGATACTATTAGAGTTTTGAATCATGGAAAACATAATTCATACCACTATAAAACAATGGATGATCTAATGGGTATGCCACAAGTACAATCAACTCAAAAATACCAAATATCTGCACATACCTAGCCACCATCTTACCATATTTCAAAATATAGTAGAGACCCCACTATGCCGACACCTGAAGAAACACACTATCACAAAATCAAAACTTGAGGGAACTATGATGAAATTATCGTATGACATCATATTACTCTGAGCCAACAACATACACTTTTGAATCAATCAAATGTTTTCTGATGCCACCTACACTAGAATCAGTCCAAATATCTCAAACTACCTAGCCTCTAACTAACACAATAGAGATCTACACATTCTCCCATAGAGTGCCTCAAATGGATCCAAAAAAATTGTATCTTGAATGAATTTTTGTAAGCAACTCAACATGCAAAAGTGATTTTACCACGAACCACCAAAATCCAGAAAACAAGCTCTCTATATGTTTATTAATACCCAAATTTTATGATTTGGATTCTCGTCAGTCTCTTAGTGGTAAGTTTCACTCAAAAAATACATTGGTATGAAGTTCCCTATGTAGTAACATCCAAAAATCCAAGTGATACTTGGACCATGTTCCGAAACTATGGTTCCTGGAACACCAAGCAATCATATGTTTTCTTGAACATAAAATTCTCCTATCATTTCATCTTTATTGGTCTCCTGTATCCGAAATAAATGAGCCACTTTGGTCAGCTGATCTACCACCATGGAAATTGAATCATTATTCTGAGGCATCCTCAAACGACCCAGTACGATGTCCATACTGACTTTATTCCACTTCTATTATGTAATAGTAAATTACTGCAACAACACACATAGATGATAATGTTCAGAAATCAGCTTCTGATAGGTGATGCATCATTCCACAAAACATGATACTTCGATCATCATTCATAGCCACACAAAAAATCATTACGAAGATCATGTTACATCTTAGTAAAACCAGGATACACTATGAACATTTTCATATGAAACTCATGCATCAAATCCTCTCATACACCTACTAGAACTACAATAGGACCGTGAACATATGTAACACCATCAGTATATAAATTACAACCAAAAGGTTAATCGACACTGTTATGACATTCCATTATAGACAAATAATCTGGATATACCAGTTGAGTCTCATTAACTCGACTCAAAAGCGCTAACTCAAATGCTATTATTGCAATTTCCATATGCTTATTCCTATCCTATAACACTATATAAATCTCAACAAATAGGGTAATCAACTTCAACTATAAACTATATTCTTGAACCACCAAATTACATGTCTTTTGGTTCGTAGCATTAGAGACATTATTCCCTTCACCTAGTGTTTATACCAAGTCATAATAAAAAACAGAAGGTGCTCGACCCAACACCAATGTCAAAGATTCAAATACATCTTAGAGACAATGTAATTGAGACTTGTATTTTCAGTTAACTCTTTTAAAGGATCTGCCAACAAGTAATGCCTTCATCACTTTAAGAGATGAACCTAATTAGCTAGTACTTGGTCCTGAGATGGATAATTAATTTTCTGTGGCTTCAAATGTCCTGACTCAAATGCTACAACATGATCATCCTACACGAACACTTACCCAAGTCCATCACCATGCTCATAAAAAAATTTGGTGTACCTCATACTAAGTTTTGGAAAGACCAAAATTGGTTTGGTAGTTAACTACTCCATTAGCTCTTTAAAATCATTCTCACAAGCCTCTTATTAATCACACACAACCCCATTCTTGGTTAGGCATGGGAGAAAAACGTCCAAATGATAGAAATATCTATTAAACCCTTGGAATTGACTTGAAAAACCACGAATACACTAAAAATTAAGGACATTCATGGGTTTATCCCTGGACACCATATCCTGCATATGTTTTGGATCCTCCAACAAACCTAAATTAGAAAATATATTCATCAGTTTTTGCACCTCACCAATCCAAAACAAAAATTTAGAAATCATGCCATACTGTTTATTCTTTCTTTTTGTACTCAAGATTATGATAAGATTTTTGGACTGATCTTAATGAGTTCTGTTGTACACAATGATTTCATCAATGAAAAAATTCTAAAAAATGTTCCAGATATGGGTAAAATATCATGGTCATTAAAGCTATGAACATTTCCAGATCATTTGTTAAACCAAATTACATCTCAAAAAATTCATACAATGCATACCTGCTTTAGAATGCTAATTATGGTATGTAAGAAGATGTCACCCTAAATTGACAATATATAGTTCTTAAAAATATCATATAAAACATTGAGGAAGCTATCTGTTGTTCTAATAAGTAATAATTTCTAGAAAGATGATAACATTGATTAACAATTATCTAGTTCAGTTTCCTATAATTACCTCATAGCCTCAGTCATCAGTTATACTTATTAGAATACAAAACTAAAGAACCACAGGGTGATGTACTAGGATGTATAACCCCCTTATGCTTTAATTCCTCTAAATAAACCTTCAGTTCTTGAAGATCTTATGGATCCATTAGATATGGTTAAAAGGAAACTGCCTCTGCTTCTGGTAATAACAAAATTGTGAAATCAACATCGCATTTAAAAGGTAATGATGGTAAGTCATTAAGAAACCCATCCAAAAACTGGTACACAATAAGAGGGATTAATTTCTACCATTTCTCCCCATAATTCAACATAAGGTATGATACTTTAGTTGTGAGTTATCCCAACTGTTGATGTAGTTTCCCTATGTGTCCCACTCATATTTGACACTCACCTAAATGGAAATAAGTTATTCCATCATGGGATGTGAATGTTACCTGATGCCAGTAATAGTTGATATTGGATTGATATAACAACAAACAATCCATTCCCAAGATTAGTTCAAAACCTGCCATCTCATGGAAAACAAATCCATAAAAAACGATATCCAAAATAATCTAAAGAACAACCCTTACACTACCTGATGTCCTTCACTCATAATCCTAGTGGTGTATCAAGCGACCTTACTCCACCTAATGTATCCACGTTTATCATAAAGCTACTAAAAACTGAGTATAAATAAAGGAAACTGTGCCACCTATATCAAATAAAGATATAGTAACCATTGTAGCTACAATAATCATACCTCGAATGGTAGAAGGTCCAACCTCACCACCCTATGGTGTAGTCCGATCTACATGGAGATTAACTATCCCTTTGACCCCAGGTACTTGCCTGAGTAGCCCACATTGTGCTGCCCCATTGATAAGGTTGATCTCACCCCTAGAGTATCACATCCACTACCTCTACCAGTATGACCCATGGAGCTGTGACTACCTTCCTGATACACGGTTACTGACACCCTTACCACCCTCAGCATCTACCTATGACCCCCATATTTTTGTGAATGTCACAAGTTCATAAAGAACCATTGCACATGGTTAGGGATTCCCAATGCATGGAACTTGACAGGTTGGTGGGGAAACTGGTTACGCTTGTTCCCTGGCCTACCACATCGGTAACAGAATACCTGGTCATTACCATTAGAAGCTAACCCCATCTCATATCTTCTTGGTGTGCCTCCACTATACTGAAAATTTCAAAATCTTCACTCCCTACAAGAGGAAGTCACTCTACATGCTCACCCCGCTAGAACACAAAGTTCAGTACCTGTATCACCCTTCATGTCCCAGTCTATGAAAAGGGATTGATCCAAACCATCATCAATCCTTTTCAGATGGAATATATTCACCAGATACCTAATCCCATGTCCAATCCAATTTAGGAATCATTTCACCACAGCTTCCTCATATCCTATTCATATCATAACGAAGATATAAAATTAGTGAAATTACTAGAATAGTCCATCACTGATATTTCCCCCTGAATCAACCTCATAAAATCGACATTCTTATTATGCCTCATGGTTTCTTGGTAGATGTTCTCAACTAGTATCTTTTTCAAATCATTCCACATTATTCTTTTTCCATGCTCTGTGTAAACCATAATGGCCCACCAATACTTTGTTTGACCTCACAATATATAGGCCTCTAACATGACAAATTTATTAATATGAGTATCTATATTGTAATTATTTTTTTGGATGGAAACTATCCAAAAAATACGCTTCCTCTAACCCACACTCTTAGAGAATGGTTGGAGTGTGCTACAACTAAACCTCCATAGTACGCTCAAACATAATTGGTGTAGCCTGCCCTGGATCTCATTCAATCATTTACATAAAATGAGTAAATGAATCTTGGAACTTATCATCTCTATCTTCCTATATCATAACATTATCTTGCTCCACTGATATAGATGAATCCTCAGCAACATCCTAATGTCTCCCAACCAGCACACATATTCGAGGTGGTATTTTTTTATGTCGATCTTTAGAACACAACCATAATGATTTTATTAAAAAGAAAACGATATAGTTATCCTCATCACTTTCCCTATCCTAAACATGTTCACATACACTACCCAAACAAGCTCACTCAAAACCAGAACACTACCATTGAACATCTCTCATTATAAATTTACTAACACCGATATTAAATTCACCAGGTTACAAGCCTTGTCATATAATCAATTTAAAACAGTTCTTACAGCCTAATTTACAATAGTTTAACTGAATTTTACTACATTATTAATCACCATTTTCTAATTACTGAAAACTCATTCTTAATTTCCTTTTTCACCCATTCATGCAATCCCAATAAGCATAATTTCTTTATTTTTATGAAAAAATTCATCCTACCAATTATATCTCACACAACCTTCCCACATGTGTGCTAACATGATGCATGTCACTTACATACTTTGGTTCCTATATTAAGTCATGAATGCACAACCTCATTACCTTCTGGCCACAATAGGATTAATTGAAAAATGTTAAATCACAAAACAATTTCTCCACCCGTTGGTGAAATATCATCAAATATAACAACACAAAACAATCATAACAATCCATCCCATGGTGAATTCAGTTTCCCCCATACATGGGTTAGTTATTCCTATGAAGTAGCTCAATACCAAGGCCTGAAACATTTAATAAACCCTATATATCATCCCCAAATAATACGAATGAGAAAATAATTATCCTCTAACACCACTTTATAACATCCCCAACCCAGAAGCCACTAAATCGGTGCCACTATCCGGGTTGCCATAAGAACTCAATCATGCCTCCCCCATAAACCAGAGGATGAAAACAATCAACAAGGATCTAATAAGGGATGTGGGGAGACACTACCCTATATACTAGAGTAATACACAATAGAAAAAATATAACAAGAGGGAAAAATATGAAATAATTAATAAAATTCATAAATAGACAACTCCCAAATTGGGAATAACCATAAACAATAGAAAATATGGCATGCCATTTTATAATGTTATGTGAAAAAAACCCCGAAAAATGAAAAATAGTAGAATCCCCAAAATGGTCTAGAATCTATCTCGGGAACTTCACCCTTACATGTACCATGTCCAACACAACTACCTAGCATAACAGACCTTAAAATCTCTGAACATACAAGCATGAAATCAGCTCGGGTATCCAAAAGCGGCCCAATCATGGTGTGAGTATAACTAAGTAGGCCACCAACAAGGTTTTTTAACAATATCTAGTAAATGTAGATAGTTAATGAATGTTCTAAATACATTAATATAAATTTAAATAGTTCAATATTCCAGTATTGACTATATTCCTTTAAATTAGACTACTAGTAAATTTTGGATCACTATATAGGCATCCCATGGTTTAATCTAACTTTTTCTTATATTCAATGTATTAAGAATGTTCAATGTTCAAAAGCATATAGAAATAATATCTTGTCCTATCTCACTAGGGAATACATTATTACAAACTCATAATCCCATCCTCGAAGCCTTAGTCCATGTGGGAGGCATCTATTAGGGTAATAAAACTCTATCCCCTTCCCCAACCAGTACATTTGGAGGTCGAGTTAGAACATTGGTCCAAATTTTCACGTGTGCGTAAATCCTCATGTTTGTACCCCACTCTACCAAGCCATTTCTACTTTCTTATTTACCATTTACCACAATTAACCACATCACGACAATGAATAGCCAATATCATTTTACAAAATCATAACAACATAAATAAATGGTAAGTAATCATTAGGCCTTAATCCATTAAATCATTCCTAATTTATACCACTTATCCTATTCGAACTACTTCCCATTTCCTCTGCCTATTGCACTATGCACATTCATGAGTAAACATAATTCCTTAACATATTCTCATTAATTCCATCTTACTGATTTAAATTTCAACCATGTAATCCCTTATCCTTTAAAATCATTAGACACAACAAACCACAATTCATTAAAAAACATTACAAAATCCAATTATCCTCTTCTCAAAGTCTTTATATCCTCATGGTTCAATTTCGCACCTTATATTATATTTATCCCTATCGAGAGGGACAACACACCCCATGGGTGGCCTTAATTTATTCAAGTCATCTGTCATGAATCCCATGGTGATCAATAGGGTTTGAATTAATCATTTAGACACCCAATACATTACATATTTCTAATGTAATAAAAATACAACAATAAGGAAAAAATAATTTAACCCTACATACACAAATATATGAATAAATTACTGGATATAATGTTTACAATACATACCTTAACACTATTGGTGATCACACCAAATTGATACCTTATATCCTGATTAAACACGCCTTTGGAGCCTCAATTTAAATATCTGATGAAAAGTGGGGTTTTAGAGATTCTGATGGAGATAATGAAGAGATAAAAAATCTAAATCAAAAATAGAATCAATGGTGATATTATCCTTACCCAGATCTTCAATAATCAAACAAAGGATATTTAAACGGCCTATAGATGAGTTAGAAACACCCTAGGCAGCTGTTGGGTATTGTCTTTCATTCCATTGGTTTCAGGAGGGGAGGAGGAGGAAAATATCTAGTGGAACATAAGATGCATGTAATCGGTTTATTGTAATTTTATAAAAAATAATAGGCGACACGGTTTACCCATGCAGTTTCCAAACCATGTAAATGAAATGTGCATGATAGTTTCCATAAAAATCCACTGGATGGTTATATAATATTTCTTCAAGGTTTTTTTAACCATGTGTATACGACACAACATTCAAGGAAACCCCCCTTTTTCTTCCACTTTTGTGTTCTGAACCCTAAAAACAGCCCCAGGACTTTACATGAACCTATTAAAACGTATAATTGACTAAAATAAGTTTCTTAAACTAAAACATAAACAAAAACATACCTTATGGGAGATCATGGATCATACAAACCTAACTAAATTCCCTCAAATTTTGAATTTATTAGTCTATTTTTTTGAATGAAAATATATTTTACTCTATACCAATGATTAATCATATGTCATATACAAATTGAGATCTAAATGGAATACCATAACCATGTGAAGTGCCCAGATCATTGTGAATCATTGAGAGGGGGAGGGGGTGAATCAGTGATCCCTTCAAAATTTTTACTAATTGATTCTTAATCAATTAAACCTCTATGGCTGGATAAATCCTCGATCCACTCTTCTTGTATCTCTCAGCCTTTCCTCGAGTGATGCAGTAAATGTAAAGGCACAGGACACAAGGATTTACAAGGTTCGGCACCAAAGGCCTACGTCCTTGCCATGTTGGTTATACACCCCAACATGGTTTCTTCCATTATAATCTGTTAGTATTACAATGGTCGATATAGAGTCCCACTGTATCTCTCCTGATTCCCACAGGAGGGTCATTATACTGCGTCCCACAGTGTTACCATAGTCCCACTGGCCTGCTCCAGAATCCCACTGAAGACTTCTTCCACCCTGAGTCTCACAGGGGGCTTCTTCTGGCTCCTCGAGTCACACGAGTAGCTCTTATCCTCTGTTCAGCTGTTCAAGTAACTTCAGCAGCCTGGGATAAAGGCTGCTGGCCTTGCTCTTCTCTTCTGATCACTTGTGGTTGATCAGGGCTTCTCGTCTAGCTCAGGCTTTATCTCCTTCTTCTGAGGATGACCTGGCTTCTCTCCAACTACTGAATACTCAGACAACTGATATCTTTAACTTCAGTCTGGTCCAGTCTCACATCAAAACAACTTCATGCACTGAGTGCATGGCATCTCTGCATCCTCATGCACTGATTGCATGGTCTCTCAAATTCTTCAAGATCCTCTGGTCTTGGTCAACTCAAATGCACACAATCAGATTTGACTTTTTTACGTGTGCACGTGCATGCATGCATGCATGCACTCCCCTTCTTCTCTTCTTGGTGCAGTAAACCCTCAGAGGGTGTAACACTTTAAGCACACACAAAATTCTCAAACTTCACACACTTTATTCAATTTGTCTACACACTTAGATTGTGTGTTCTACAATAGTTTGAGTGTCCTCTTCTCTTTCTTCTTAGTGTGTATACTTTAGTTTGCACACACACTAAGGTTCGGCCTTATTTGTTACTTGTTCAAGTACACATAAATTGTTCTTTGGTTTTCACACACTTGACTTGGGCCTCTTCCCACTTCTTGTTGCACACCCTTAACCCGTAGGTTGTTCTTCAATTTTTCACACACAAAATGTGTCTTCACTTGGTGCACACACAAGGCATGAAAGCCTCGGGTTCTCTCTCTTTGCACAAGCTACTGCCCGTATTAAACACACTCAAAGTGTGGTCTTCCACTTCACTTGGCACACACCACTTGGTGTTGTTCATTGTGCACACACATGGCCTCGGGTCTTCCTCTTGTTTTCCACACACACAAATGTGGTGGCCTTCACTATTTTTGCACACCCACTGCAGCCGCGCAAGTCTCGGGTGCAACCGGTGCAAGGCACGCAAGGCCTCGGGTGGCCACTGCCGCGCAAGTGCTTACCGCGCAGGGGGCCACGGTGCACAGAGGGAGTGCCCAAGTTCGCACTGCCCAACCCTCTCTTCTTGTCGCGCAAAGAGGTTGCGCGCAAGGAACTTCAGCCACGCAAGTGGTATTTGCGCGGTGGCTTCAAAACTTCACGAGTCACATACGGCACTCACGGGACATCGAGTTTTCAACAGATCAGCAAAAACAATTCAAGAGCAAGGCCTCTCTTTATATAGGCAGAGGCATCTCGTTCAATCCGCGTGGATATAAATTCAAACTCCCGAATATCTCGGGTTTTCAAGATTTCTAGAATCTTGTTTCTCCTCTGTTTCACGCGGCTTAACTCACTTTTGATTTCCTCTACGTGCATGCGACTTAGAACGCATGCACGACCTTTGTCTGTTCTATCCCATGCAAAACACGAACTCACCGAAGCCTCGGCAACTTCGTTTTGCCTCGGCCTTGTTCGAAATCTCCCAAAAATTGCATGCATGCCTATTTTCTTGCATGATCGTGTTCGGTAGGTCAAGACGAGCTCAATGGAGCCTTCAGCTTTGGAAATGGTGGCCGGGATCTCAAAAACCGTTGTCAGGAGGCGCCTGGTTTGAAGGTGGCTGCGGGAATGCGCGGGGAGGCCTCATCCGAGCTCGGGGAAGAAGATAAGCTCAGCACCATTGGATCCGCTCTTTGGATGGCCTGGATTTGAACGGGAATGGCACGATGCATCGGGCGGCTGAGATCTTCCACGTGATCACTCGAGCGGCTCAGATTCAATCCGCGGCAAAAATCTTTGTCCCACATCGAAACGGGCCGCGGAATTCTCGTGGTTTATCACCCAGAGACGGCCAGTTGAATCTCCTCCCCTATCGGTGCTGCCCCGCACCGAGTTCTCTCTGTGGGCGCGCTCTTGAGCCCACTCACGCCTGCGGGCGCGCACCTAGCGCCCATTCTGCACTGCTTGACACTCGTGGGTGCGCTCATGCGCCCCTACCGCGCTCCTCCGGGCGTTCCCCAGACGCCCATGCGGTGTCTTGGGTGCGTCCTGCCGCCCTGGGCTCGCCCCACAGGTTCCCCCATGTGTGTGGTGCCTAGCGCCCAGGCCTTGGGGTTGAACCCTCAAGGTGTCCTTCGCTGGACAATTTTTTGCTAGTGTAAAACACAAAGTAACTTTGTATAAAAACAAAGTACCAAGTGTAATATGCCAAATTCCACTTCTCCCTTCTTCATTTCTTCTCTTCTCTTCTTCTTAAGAATTCCCCAAATGTCCTCAACATTTAATCATTACGTAGGAATGGAATTCCCGAAGGTTCTTCTTCTTCAACCGAACTCCTGAATCACTTAAATTCTTCAATGTGCTTCGTTGATCTAATCAGAGATCAATTGGATCTTTTTCAATTCACATGTACTAAGTGTTAGTGCATGGACTTCATTAAAACCACTTCATCCACTTAGAACTTATGGATGGTTCAGTTCATCTCCTCATGCATTGTTAATACAATGCATGGTCTTCAATCATTGTTGTGACATTGTATCCAGTTGATACAAGTTCTTGGAACTTTAAGATCAGCTCAACAATCGTCAGATATAATGATGCTCCATCATCATTCATTCTTCAAGTGGTGTAACTTAGTATAATCTTGATACAAGTATTGAAACATTAAGATCAGTTCTACAATCGTCTGATATATCCATAGAGAATGTTTCAACCACAACATCCTATGTCACTTAGTGAATCTCCTAAGTGACATGCATCTTAGTACCAAGGCCATTCTCCATTCATCACCAACACCATCACATCCTTTGTCATTCACATATTGAAACTCCTTGACATCCATCCATTCATTCCTTGACAACAACATACCTCATTGACAACAAATGCAACACAGTGCACTTCACCATGAAACCATTTTTTTTATAGATTAAATTATGGAAAACTAACAATGAAAAAAATCAAAACTATTGAAATATAAGTCTATTTGATCATGTAAAATTTGTTTTTAAAGAAAATTTAGAGAATAAAAAGATGTAGAATGACCCAACTGATAATAAAAAATATTTTTTGATAAGAGAAATTATTTCGATATTATTCTAAGAATAATGAAATTAAATACTATAGGTTAAAAATAATTCATTTTGCGGCTCAGGGGAATTTACTCCATGGAGTATCAGAGAGGACATAAGGTGATGCCTCAATGTATTTGTCCTTATATATGTGTGTTAAAATATTTTTATTGTAATTTATCTCATTTTACCAACATAATTTTCATTATAATTGGAACTAATTATATATTCCATAAAATCATATTGAATGATGAATAATTACATTGACTACATGATTTATTCATTTTTAACATTATTTAGTAATTGATGTAATAAATATTTATGTGAAATTTTATCAAATTTCATTGATAATATTAATACAAATTATTGTAGTAATTTCATCTCAAATAATGTAAATTGTTTTTTATGTTGAATTAATGTTAATATTCATTAGTATAGATCATTATGGGTAGGATAAAATTATAAATATGATGGGTTTATTCTTCAATATAATTGTTTTATAATTTTTAAATTATAATATGATCGTTTTTATTAAAAAATCCACATGTGTGATGTATAGAAATGTGGATTTATGATTGAGAAATTTGTATCCATTATGGTGGATAGTGATCTAAATGTCAATAAATCCCATACTATATCATTCATTTTGATTGTTTGTAATGATTGAATAGTCATTTTAACGGAATTTTAATGTAATTTTGAGTTGTTTATATATAGACATAAGATTATTTTTAATTATCAATTCATCATGAGTTGAATATTGGATTGTTATTAAAAATTACACATTTTATGGAATTATTTTTAACCCAAACGACTTGTATGATAGTAAATTTCTAAAATATATTTCAATATAGAAATTAAATATATCTTTTAATCCTATTTCAATTGTATGATATTGGAATTGAATATTGATTAAAAATAAAAACTAAAATAGATTTTATATGGTTAACATGTATATTTTTTTTTCTATTTTCACTAAGATAAAATATTTACAATAAAGTAACATTTTGTGCATTATGTAAGAGGTAATCAATGGACATTAATAGTAAATTTTATTGTGAAAGGTATTCAAAAATATTGTATTATGTGTGATAGATTTGGAAAATTTCATATTTTAAAAAAGATATATGTATATTTTAAAGTCTAATTATGACCATAGCTCAACATTCGGAGGTTCATTACTCAATAAGGGATCATCTGTTTGATGACCTAAAAATAATTAATGTTTTAGAGATTTTTACCTCAATAGTCGGTAAATATGTTGTTTTTGTACAAGCCACTACAAAAATGATATGGTTGAAGTCTTAGTTAAATGAAAAAGAGTTGGTTATAACTAAACTCTTATGGTAATGTGTGATATTTAACTAACCTAAAAAATTTATATAAATAAGTACAAATGACTTGATTATTTTATATCGTCAAAAAATATCTATTGTAGGAAGAGAATATTGATGATTATAATTTAATGAAGGATTATTCTTCTAATAATGAAAATTTTAGGATATATATATAAATGACTCCTACATGTTTTTATTAACATAACATATTCTATAGACATGATAAATCTAATACTGATAAAAACATTTATCATATTAAAATACAAGTAATAATGATTTTAATTTTATAATAATTGTATGATCATGAGTAAAACCATTTTAAAAATTAATGGGATTTTCTAAGTCTCAAATATGTGTGATATGGTAAAATAAACTATGATTTATTGATTTTTTATTAATATAAATCGTATTATAGTTTTCATCAAATAAAACAAATTAAAAATTGTGAATAATTTTTAAAAAATATAGAATATTCAATGGGTAAACATATATTGAGTTATTATCCATTATTCAATAGTTGTGTCACAAGAATAAACTACATTGTAAAATTTTGTATCCTAGTTGAGAAAAAAGATAAAGAAGGATGCAGAAAATTGGTGAGATTAATTTATTAATATCTGTGTATAACTTATATATAAGCATACTATGAAAATTTAAAGGCATTTGTATTAGCGAAATTAAAAAATGAATTTATGTAATTCATGTTATTGTAAATGATTCAAGTGAAATTTTATTTGTTATTATATGGTTACCTAACAAATTTTAATTATCATCTAAAATAAAAAAATAGGTATATATATATAAATTTTCGTAGTATAATACAACATTCAAGGTAAATATATAGATCACAAGGATGTATGTACATCCACATGAGCTCTTAGATTTTTATTGATAATAAAATATTTTTCCTTTGACATAGGATACATTCCAAAATAAGTCAAGTCAAACTATTCATAAAAGATATTGAATCTTTTAAAAATATCTAGTATAGAACTATACTTGTAAAAGATAATATATGAGTGTTTTGATAGAAATTTTTTTAAAAAAATTTTATAAGATATATATTCCTTAATATGTAATATATTTGGTTTATTATACTAAATTTTCAATTGAAATATAATTTTTATGAATTCTTATTAACATTCTGTCTCTTTGATTTGAAAATATAGAGGGGAATTGGGGAATTTTGAATATTTAATAAGGTATTTTTTTAATGGTTGATTTTCTATGCTACCATATTCCATGTGTGGAAAATGTGAATTCCTATGTTCTATCTGGAGTAATTATTTATCTCTCTATACAAAATGACAATGTTATTGATGAATAGTTAGTTACTTGTTGATCCACTAGGATTGTGATGGGTATACAGAAGGATCACATAAGGATAATATTATATTTTTAATGGATGGATATGTTCTTCATTTCAAGGTCTTTATTTTGATATTGTATCCATAAAATAACTACTTTAAGAACAATAATGTATACAAACATTTCCCCACATCATCTAGATTATATTCCATTTCAGTTTGGAATAAATACATTTATATTTAGATAAATTTAAAATAATAGAGTGTGGTGGGTTTGAGAAAGTGAATATATTGCATGATTTTTTTTATCTTCATTTTTTTTGTTTTAATTACAGTTTATATAATATTTAGAATTTATATTAGTTTGGTGAAAACTATTAATCATGGTGATTTGATGATGAATTGAGGCACTGATTCTTCCATGGATCATCAATTAAAAATTATTATATTTTCATGATCTTCTGTGCATTTTTTACATAATATTTCATTGCTATATTGTAATTTTAAATAATAAATTTCCATGGGTATGACCCATGGAAAAAAATTAAAATTTAAATCAAATATATGTCTATTTGTTAGATTAATCTATTTTAATTGATTTTTTATTACATGATAATTTATTACACAATTTTGTTTAATATTGTAGTGATGTGGATGTTAATTAATGAAATGTGTTAAATAATGATCAATAAATTGTTGTGAAAATGGAACATTAAAAGTTATTTTTGTGAGTTTGATGTTTTCTTTATTTTAAATATTTAATCATTATTATTGTTTTTAGTGTATTAGTTAGGCATTATTGATTAATAATGATGTATTGTCATTTATGACAAAATAATTGGAAAATAAATGGTGTTTGACACTAAAAATTCTATGTGAATGAGTTATAGTTTATTTATTGTGGTGTTGTATAAAGGATTATTTAATGATTTCAATAGAATATGAGATATACCAAAAATGATTATGGGAAGCTAATGTGTGTTTTAAAACTATGTAGTATGTTAAAAATATTAAATAAACAAAAAGATACTAACAATTGTGTACTGAAAAATTTATGACTTATAAATTCATGATTAAGTACTATATGATGATGATGTTTTTGAATAATCATTTTATATTGTATTAAAAATTAATGTTATGATATTAAACTTTTGTAATATGATTTATAATATTTTATAATTACATTTTTTATATTTATAGGGTAATTTTAAAGGATTGGTTATTTATGGGCCATTACATTTTGGAGGTCATGGGTTCAAGGGTGTTGGGAAAGGATTGATTGAGGATAAGTTGATGAAAAGAAACGTTTTAGCAGATATTACAATTGTTTTCTTGATCTTTATAATTTACTAGAAAATGTAGAATAAAACAACGAAGAAATGAGAATATATAATGGGTATATTTTAATTATACCATGATATGTTATGTTTGTGGTTTGAAAAAGGTGTTTTGGTATTGGTATAATATATTTTCATTTTATAGTTTCTTCCTCAAGCATTAAGAGTTGGGCTGTGTTGTGGTGGGATTGGAAGATGTGTATATGACTCATAAAATTGCAAGAAGGGTCACATATAATTGTATTATTCAATGGGTGTATTGGTTATAAAATTTAATTGTCATTCCAATTTAGATTAAATTACATCTAGGGAATCATTACTAAAATATGGTTATGTTTTATGAATATCAAGTACAATTAGAGAGGCTATGATTCACCTCATGGTTTTTTGTTTTTTTTTCTTTTAAAACTAACAAATTTTTTAGACATGAATTTCCATAATTGTATTAGTTGATGTTATGTTTTGACCCTATTTTTGTGGGATATGACATCATAATATCAATTTAATGTATTTATTTTTGTGTGACGACCACTATCACATCTGGATTCTTTTATTTCATCAATTATAATAGTTTCATGTTCCCACTATATTACATATAAAAGCCACGAAATTGTAGAAAATAATTAGATATCTATAACTCATTTTTTTTTATTTCATCCCCCTTTGGAGGATTTATCCTTGGATCCATGTAACACCATAGCTTGGGCCACCATAATGGTGCGTGTGTGTAGAATCTACAATTCCACATGAATTCTTCCCCATACAATAGAGGTAGTTGATGAATAGAGATGGCCAAAAAAGTCTTTTGGATACTATTGCATCTATAAAATATTTAGGTTCTTTAATGAATCTACTGATAATTTTGACTGACCTTTCCATATAATGGACATAGAAAATCTATCTAATTATAGACATGGGGGCTCCACAAACCCCACCACACGGAATAAGAATCAGTAAACTAGTCTACATGATGTTTCAAAATAAAATAGAGAAAAATAGGGTAACATTACTGGAATGAACAAAATCATAAATAAATAATACTCACCCAATATTGAAAATGTTATATCATATATAAAAAACTAAATACATAGCCTCAACCCTAAATCACATACCAAGTAGACATATTCATATCCTCCATTGTTGTCTTACTAAATAGTGTTTCCAGATCCATGAAATACTTTTTGACTTTGAAAAAACCTTTATGTATATACACATAAATCATACCCCACATCATGTATGTAGATAGAGGGTGAGTCCAATGACCTAATATAAACCCCCAACTACCAAAATATTTCTATTCACATAATTATCAGTATGATTTACATGGAAAACATATAAATTGGATTAGTCGTGACCATGAAACGCACCCACCTAGTAAGATAACATGTATTGAAAAAAAAACACAGTACGATTCTTCCCATCAAGTGCTAACTAGATCTCCATGACACCTAACCCTACCCGCTTTACTTAAATTTCATGAAGAAGAATATCACATTTACTATAATTCTATCCCAGATTCGAAGATACTAGGTATTTTTCATGCAATAATTATGGACACCCTAAACATTAGGACTCTATGTGGAGAATCATATAATCCTCAACCCACTAAAAGAATCAAATAAATACATTAATAAATAAAGAATATAGGACCCATCCCTTATCAATTACGGGAGGTACATCTTCAATGGGTAATATAAAACATGAATCAACCACTAGGTTTTCTATTACCATAATATATTAATGAAATTAACACAAGAATAAATAAACATTCCCAAAAACACTATGGAAGTCATAATCAAGAACAGAAACCCATCCATATTAAATCATTAGAGATAAAAATCAGGTGCATTGAAACATCCCTATTGACTCTTGGGAGGTAAAAATATTCCCCAATAACTTATCTGAATATACTGTAGGGAGGTCAAAATAATGAACAATAACCAATATTTATAGACTTTAGGGGGGGGGTCTTAATCAAACTCATAGAGGTATCAATCAATGTTCATAAGTGATCACATGATAAGCATACTATTGTGATGATATGAGCATAACATTAAAAATTTATAATTATTCCATAAAATGTATCTAATTATAATCCGAGAAAATTTTATTTTTCATTACAAAATACATAATTCATAAGAGTGGAAAATCATTAATATTTAATCTGGATCCAAGAGTACATATCATTTACATAATACCTGTGTTTTGGATGAAAGCATTAAAAATACATTCCATAATCAATGATAAATTTAATGAATTTAATAGTCAAAACTATCCCATACTGGATTGAGATCATATCCCATTCCATCATATCATCTGTCAAGGTTAGCTTATAAGGCTATCATAGTTGATAGTGTCCCATAATAAATTGATATCTCTCCCCGTAGTAGTATATAAATCACATGATATTTCAATATTTATCCAATTAATTAGAGTGATATATAGTTCTGCAGTTCCCATCCTATGAATGATTCCATTAAAAATTTTATTAAAGGTAATTAAAACATTCATCATATTGAAACCCTTATAAATTAAATAGGATTCATTAATATTTCACCATAACATTATTCACCATTTGGCATGTGACAAGATCAGATATTAATCCATAGAACATAATAATAATAATAATAAATCCATTTATTAAAATTGGATTATTTCTTAAGGTCATATTCTCATTTAAGAATAAAAATCCTTAATGGATATTCAAAAAGGTGAAAAATAACATTAAAAATCATTTGAACAATTCATAAAAAAATTGAAAATATCCTTCCCATTTGGTTTCAAAAAAATAATTGATTGTCAAGAAAATGAATTTATTTGAAAATTAAAAGAGATCCATTTAATATAACCAATAATGAAATATATTTTTATCATAGAGGTAAAATAAATATATTTGGTCATCATTATAAAAATGATTCTATTCTCAATTTTGAAGATAGTAATAAATTTTATTTTTGGAAAACCTTTAAAAAAATAAATTTTTAATTTTTTAAATGAAACTCAAAAATGTGTGAAAAAATATTCAAATAATATCATTGGATCATATAATATATATTTTATAAAAACATTTTTCTGAACAATTATATTGAGGATAAATATTTCTTACCCGAGAAGAAGTAAGAAGACAATATTTTTGTAAAAAAGTTTCATGATAGTTTTATGTAAAAAGAGGGGAAAATTGTAAAAATACATTATTATTCATGAAATAAAATTTAAAAAATAATTTGGTTCTAAATTATTTGGGTCATATAATTTACCTCAATGGAAATTTATCATAGTCACAAAATGTAATGTGAATATATCAGGAACCCTTACCTGAAGTCCAATCATTCATATTACAAGTCGCAAAATCCAATGAAAAAAATATAGATTTATTATAAACCTATTAAAAATAATATTCATTAATTAAAAGTCTATATATAATTCTTTTATAACATTCAATATCCTTTTTATTAATAATTAATTATTATAATGACTATTCAGGTTAAAATAGTTATGTTTTCCTTGTATTTTGGGTTTGATAGTTCATTTACTTACACCATGGAAATTGATTCAGCACCTAAATTATATTAAACCCATACTAATTATAATTTTTATTAATTAAATAATCTTTTTATTATAATTAATAAATTTTTGGGAAAAAATGAATTACATCAATTCTTATATAAATTTTTTTATAAATATACACAAGTGACTTTTGAAAAATTTTATCGATGGAATGAAATAAAGATAAATAATAATTCACCCTTACCAAATAATAATAAAATAAAAAATATCATATATATTCTCTATATATTTCTACAAAAAAACTATGTAATGATGATATGAATTATGAATAAAAGTTCTTTGGGAATGTGGTAGTACTCACAAAAACATGATTCATGTTATAGTTTTTTAATTGACTATAATAATATTTAAAATTGGAACTCAATTTAATTTATAAATTTTAATAATATTAATTATATTTACTTAATCATGTAAATATCATTATGAAGCATGTTTCAGATGATTATGAAGAATGAAACATGAAAACATTTTGTATGAACAAATATATCTCTTATGGTATATTCACTTGAAATAAACATTTAGGATTCTTGGATTGGTAATTTGGAAGGAAATGAACCACAAAGTTGTGCGTAAGTATTTTGGGACAGTATATAGGTTTTTTATTGTTTAGTAAAGTTCCTCATGTGGTGTCCATAAGATATGAGATAAGGTTCCCATTCATATGTAGTGTGGTTGAAAAAATGTAAATACTTATAACATTTTAATATAATATATGTAGTACCAAAAAAATATGAATATTAAATTAAAAATAATAATATATCTGAAGGATATGGTCTAGAAAAATTAAAATAATTAATGAAATTTATCAGTGATATTTTATTTCTTATCTCTTAGTTTAAAACATCTATTAATTATTTTAAACCAAACAATGTTAACTTGATTTTAACTATGGTAGCTATCTACTATGGATAAAAATAAAGTTAACCATATTAACTATTATTACAAATATAAAATCCATTATTTCTTGATATAATTTATTTATGTATTATAAATTATTTCATTATGAACAACATATAATGAAACATATTTTTATGAAAAATTAATTTTTTAATCATAAAGTGAATTGATGATTAATTTTTTTCATAGTAAACACTATTAAATGATTTTTAATATAATTAATATAAATTTTTATATTAAAATATTTTTCCACAAGTGATGTGTCTAATTTATAATTATTAAAATAATTTTTTCATATTCAAAAAATTTCATTGAAAAAGTACATTTTTACATTTAAGTAATTTTATCTTTACTTATGTTCAATTTTTAATCTATAAATGAATGATTATGAATTTTATAACATTAAATAAAAATATTTTTCTATAATAGTAGTGATAACTGATTAATATATGTAAATATTGAAAAATACCATACTCTAGAAACTTGATATTTTAACATAAAATTATATTATTTATAAAATTTAAAAAAGATTACTTATTTCCTTAGAAGTAATTGATGATTTATAACTGAGGATTTTTTAAAGGTTATTTATAATTTACTAAATCATACTAAAATTACCATCCAATATATATTTTATAAAAATCAAATTTATTAAAAATATTTCATTAGTATAACATATTATGATTATGGTTCACTTTAGGGGTTAAAAAAACTATCAGGTTCATGAAATATATTTAAATTGAATTATATAAATAAATATTATGTATTATATTATAAAACCCTAATAATAATTTCTACTTATAAATTACATTACTCTGATAAAAAAAACTAGGAAAGTTCTACCTCATCGCATTCTTAGTATTCCATGTATCATCCTCAAATATATGGAATTACGACAATATTTTGACTAAAAGGGATGTGTTGTTCTGCGGAAAATTATTTCAGTCATCAATAATCTCTACCAAAATTTTCATTATAATAAATATCACTCTTATGTTTTATAACCTCAATGTTTAGTAAAACTGAGGGATTATTTATTTACTTCCTAAAAATAGATACATGAAACACATATTGAACATTAGTGATGTTTTGTGGGAGAATCATGGGATAATATATAATCCATATATAATTTAATAATCCTAAAGTCTCTAATATATCTAAAGATAATATTTTTTATTTTTGAATCTCATAACATTTTTCAAGGGAGGTAATATTATGATTACATTATTTTCATCATCAAACTCATTATTATTTGAATGATTGTCAGCAAAACAATTTTTATTACAATATACTTTCTTTATGCCTTTCTTAGTAACTCTATCCTTTATAAACATTCACATGATTTCTTATTTTCTAATATATTAAATTCTCCATCATTTGTTTGGACATTGGAGTTATGGTATTATTTATATAGGAGAATTAATAATGATCCATATGAATTCCTATGTGAAAGAATTTTTGTAATAAAACATCACTAGTTGATGGTTGTATTCTGAAAAAAAAATTTGAACCCTTACAAAATGAAATCAGAATATATTATAGGGTTTTAATATTCCTATCAGGCTAACAAAATGACATTGGATAGTATGTAGTGATGAATTTAAAACTTGTGTCCAATTCCGATTGAATAATTACCCAAAACATAATGGTAATCCTTGGATCCGAATAATATATATTAGAATTTTGTACTCCATAGAATCATTGAATTATTTATTTTATATCATTTTAAGTTGATCAATATAGAAATATCTGCTTAAGACATATCTTGATGGAAAACCATGAAATGATACACATACTCTATAATATAATTTTTAACATTTCCTAAAAATAAATATTTATTACGGAATATATTTACCTAAAAATTCCATGATGGATAGATATTTATAAACTCTAATATATATCCCATTGATTTTTCTTCATGTTTTGTACTAATGGGACATGTACTTTGTTTGGTAACCATATCTCTATATCAGAATTGTGGTTAAACTAATGAAAATTCCACATCTTATTATGAAATTCAACATCCTTCAATTATGCCACATTAGTCCACAGATTAATGGGTTGATGAGTATTTATATTATAAAGAAAATATCTATCCCCTTCCATTATGATACCATGTTCAATTTTGTTCAAATCCATATGAATTAAATCACTTTCAATTCTCAATCACGTTTTATAGGAATAGTATTCTTACTCTAAGCATCATCCAAATCATTTACCTTCCAGGTTTTTTAATGTATTGAGTAGTTATAATCAGTAATAAACTCCAAAAATATACTTTCGAATATATTAAAATCTTCGGTGTTAATATGTACATCTGGATTTTATCATTGATATATATCAAATATTAAACCATGTAGACAATAAATCTATATTTTCAATGAATAAATTATAGTTTTTGTCTCTATAACATGAGTCGGCTAATTATTATAAGTAATTTCCAATTTTTATGAAAAATAATCTTGGAAAATATCATTTAACAAGATGAAGCAAAAAATTACTTTCATTGAGATATCATTATTTAACACAAAACATTATACATTTAATGGCCATGTATGAATTGGTGCACAGAACATCCTTCTTTTTGTCACATTGATATTTTCCTCAAATCTATCTACCAATTGAACATTTTTCATCTCTATGTCAGTTTTTATTAGATATGATAGCCACAATAAATTTCACTAAATGTGCTTATATTATCCAATAAATAAAAGATAACTAGGGATATAATTCTCCATGGTTGGTCTAATCCATTTTATAATAGCATCCATCCTAGAATGATCAACTATATTACTCTTGCTTGATATTATATAAAATTCCCATTCACAAGGTCTTAAGCACAACCCTGAAATGTACCATGCACATAAATTATTTGTTAATATAGATGAATAGAATATATAATGACTAAAATAAAAAATTAATGTGATATCTAAATATACGAATTGTTAAATCCATTATGATAATAGGGGCACTAGAAACAAAAAATTGAATAATATTAATTCATAATATCCATACCACATATATAATGTTTATATATTTATATCCCCCTTTCTAGCCTCAAATTATCGTAACTCGATCAAATATAAATCATTGAAAAATAATGATAATATCAATATTGATCAAACAGATCAACGATATTGGTTATATGATACCAGTAATTAATAGTGATCTCATTATTCTATTAATAATCAATGAAAAAATATTTAAACCTACAAGTCCCATAAAAAAATACTAAATAAGTTTATCCTATTGTGATGCACTATAGAATATGAATCCCATATCAATATTATCTAAGAGTTTCTTTAATTATATTCTAAAAACTCAATTCGGACCATTCAATACGATTCATTAAAATATTTTTATAATCATGTACGCATTATATCATATAAATAACTTCATTATTCAAAATAATAAAAGGAAATTATTCAAGAAATACATCATAATATTTTATAAAAATATAAATATCATCATTATTGAGTTCCTCCATTACCATTTGAGATAATTATTCCATACAAATAAATATTAAGACCCTTAAAATGAATGTAATCTTGATTTTATTTTCATATTCATCCTCACACAAATAGATAATCATATGTTCATTTGAAATATAAAATTTGACCTCATTTCACTAGATATTAAAATGAAATCTCTTTAGGGAGATCTAATCCATTCCCAAAATCAGATCAATAAATGTAAAAGGAAGAATAATGATATTTACATGGAACAAATTGTTGAAAAATTTATTATGACATTCCCATCATTGGAGTAGATGATAAGTGTACCGCTTCATTAATGATTTGAATATCACAGTACATTTCTTCGTCCCTTGGTTAATGAGTTATCCTATATTTTAGTGCATTAACATAGATAATCCCAATGTTCCCAAAATTTTATAACATTATAAATTAATTTTTCCATTGGATGAAAATTAATTTTCTCTATCAAAATCATCATTTATCATAAAAAAATTAGTTTCTCTCTTAAATTTTCTTCCACATATAAATCAAATTATCATTTCATTGAGTTATTTCCTTGGTGGACTCTTCTAGAAATCAAGTTATATTTGAAATGGATTATTCTTTCATCCATGGTAATCATCCATTGAACTACCATGAATCATTATTTATCTATTATTAGCTTATATAATTAAACTCATCAATTCACAGGCCCTTAATCATTAATTGAGATAGATAGTAATGCACAACCAAACAAAATATCACAAGAGCTTATATCCTAATCAGTTTTTTAGTTAGATTACAATAACATTATAACTCAATGTTATTTAACTTTTTTTCAACCAAATTTTATCCAGTTACTTAAATAAATATTATTTTTCTGATTGTGAAATATTATTTTGACAAATCATAGTTTTATGTAAAAAAATCTTATAATTTCCAATAAACAAAAAACATATTTAAAAGATTTATAGTTTATGTTCATCTCAAATAAATACATATTATCATATATTCTCAATTATTATATACTATCACTCAACATGATGGTTTACTAATAGAATATGAATTTACTAAAGTATGTCCTAGAGGATTTCAAAAAGATATATTCAGCAATGAATTTTTATTATTCAACAAGAGAATATTTATTTAATAACCAAAAATCCATTTTGGGTTAAATACACATAGGTGAATCTATTTTAGAGCCTATATTGATATTTTTTTATCATGACATGGATTCTTGGAATCCACACAGTCACTACATTACCAAAACATTAGTATATTATCCCATATATTAAATTATTCCTAAGTTGTTCACAGTGTTTTACAAATTTTATTATAAAAAACTAAAACCTACATGGATACCAATTTTTGTGACCTAAGGATTACATATATATAAATTACAACATTATTGATTAATATTAATCAAATATCCAAATAATAAATTCCCCTTAATTATAATGATTTATTTTCATTGTAGACTAATACATTATTAACTTCTTACATGAAATACCATAAAAATCATCATATAAGGACTCTATCTATGATAATCTTTATGATCATTCACAAAAGAAAATATTTCTTAATATTTGTTGTAAATTGAAAGATATGAAATAGGAATCTCATATTTTCATTAACGTGAACATAATATATATCATTCAACAATAATAATTGTGCATATGATAAACATAAGGGTATGAAAACATAATAATCTCATACCAAATTCATACCCATTATATTAAAGATAAATTATCATGATTCATTAAATAATGTTTTTCCTTACAATATACCTGTTTTATAAGATATTTTAATCATAAATAATCAATCATGGGCTATTAGAATTTAGAATAGGACAAGTAAATATTTTTTTCCTATATATAATGATTCAAAATTATTTACTTAGATAAGGTTCACTACAATAGAAATAATTATGAAAATATTCCTCCTAGTGGATTTGGTTTACCCCTTATTTCATAATTTACATTGTCAAGGTTTACTAATAAGACCATCATAATAGATATATTTCATCACAAAAAATGATCTCTCTCCATTGAAGTTATTATTTTATTTAAAAAAATCATTTTTTATCTAATTTATTTGAGGTTTAAATAATAATATGTTCCATAATAATATAATGAAAACCATAAAAAATTGTACCAGAATATAGAAAAAAAATTCATTATAGTATAACCCTTGAGAAAAAATTATGAATATTTCACCATAACATAATTGACAACATGGAATATATTGGGATAAATATTATAATCCTTAAGAAAAATAATTATAATCCATTCATAGATTTAATGTGGATGGTATCATAAGATAATGTTTCTAGTGAAGTATACCATCATCAAAACAGACTACCATATACTTAAAATACTATTAAATGTGTATATGAACATTTATTTTAAAATAAGGGAATGATATTTCAGTTTTGGAAGCGTTAAAAGGTAAAAATTGCCCAGAATATTTAGAAAACAATTTTATTTAAAAATATGCGTGTATACTTATAATTTATGATTCCTAGTGAATAAAATTCTTGAATGTGGGAAAAATCCTTCATTCAGAAAATGTTAAAATAAATCTAACATTCAGACTTATTTAAAAATAAATAAATATTTAAATCTAAGGTCATTTTAAAATTCATATATAAATGATTTAAAATAACTCCAAATATAAATTAAAATGAAATTTTGAAATAATTATATCATAAAAATAAAATTCTAAAAAAAATAATGAACATGATCATTGAAGATAATTATTCCAGATCCCAACAAAAGAATAAATCACATTTAAAAAAAACAATTTCATTGTTACATTATTTATCGAGTCAAAAAATGATAACAATACTAGAACGTTTTCATCATTTTTAGTGGGTAATTGAATATATGGGTTCTAAAAAGTTTTGATCATATTATGTCCCATAATTATAATTTAACCACAAAAACAAAAAATGAAATGAGATTACATCATAAAACTAAACCTTATGTCCTTTATTTAATTTTTCAAGATGAGACCTCCTAAAAAAATAATTATAGATTATATACATATATATATTGTAAACATATTCAAATATTTCAAACATTATTTAATTACTTAATAATTACTAGTTATCATTTTATTAATAAGTCATTTTAAAATCATCAATTGGTTGACAACTACTAAGTTTTCCATTCACGTTTTAGTTTTATGGTTCCAACCCATGCTTCATGTTCGTAGTTTGATCATATCTAGAAGATTAATTATTTAATAAATATCATATTAATTCATTAAATGAATTTTTATAATCATCACTATATGGTGGTGATGAAAAATTAATTATATCACTTTGTGGAGACGGTAGTCGATACAAAAGAAATAATAATTCTTCTACTTCAAGATGAATGAAATAAAAAAATGTTTAATAGTAATTTCCTTAAAAAATAATAATTTTTTCATATAAATCATATTCATTCATTAAATACACCCTTCTAATCGTACATGTAACTAGTAAATGAAAAATGAGTTAAATAAATTTGTAAAGGTTGTAGTCCACATAAACGCCTGAGAAACATTATCATTTTCACACATATTACTAAGAGATAAATAATTTCTGTATCAATGAAATAAAAACATACTAATAGAATAAATACAAGAAGATGGTGTAGATAATTTAGAGGATGTGCTTCTCGTAAATAATTTTGCTGGGTATAAAACTTGTAAATACATGAAACATTATTATATAATATAAGTATTTCAAAACTCAAGTGGATCCAAAATAACAATCATCAAATATAAGATGTATATGGTTGATATAAATTAATAAAATAAGCAATCATGTTTTATGATATTTTATAAACTATATCTCTTATGTAATGTCCACTTTTTAAAATTAGACACATACCATTGTGATATGATTTTAAGGATATTATATATTAATTGTGGATAAAAAAAATTATATTATTATATAATATTAGATACGAATATTCAAAAATGGGATACATGTAACAAGATTTAATTATGAAACTTGGAAAAAAAGTTTACAATTTAAATGCATAAAGTGCAAAAAATCAATATTTTATTAAAATTCATTTTCTAATCATAATGAAATCATTATTACATTTAATTACCAATAACCCCCTTATATGGATGTCAATTTATTATATTTAATAAATTAAAATAAAATAATTCATATATAGTTAGTAATTTAATGTACTCAATCAAATTTATATTATGTAGCTAAAAATATTTTTTTTGTATAAAATATTTTTACCTTCAAGTGATTTTATCTTAAATTATATAAATTTGTAATAAATTTAATAATTATTATTAATTTTTTATCAAAAATTATAATATATGAATTTCAAATCATTTTTCATTAGTGATCATGGTAAATAATTTATAAAAAAATAAAATACATTAAAAATTTGTATTTTACTATAAAATGTAAATATTTATAACATTTAAATTATAGTTATTATTTCTATGGAACTAATTTTTTTTCTAAATTAATGAAAAATTTTATAAATGGTTATCATAATTTAGTTATTCTATTTCGTACAATATGATACACTGACATGTTGATAGCAATCACATTTTATAATTATGTTTTTATTGTATATCAAGGGTTGGTTCAACTTGGTATTGCATGTAAGTAATGTTGTAAAAAAAATTATAAGGAAATATATCATAAAATAAATTGGTGATGTGATTGTAATTTATGATGATTAAGAATATACAAATATCAAATGATTAATAAAATAGAGAATCACCCTTACTATGTAAATGGACCAATAAAAGTCATTCCAAGAACTGCCAACATCGTTTAAAACACAATTACAATATCATTTTTATAGACATTGAATAATTTTTCCTCGCATATATCTACTATCACCAATCACTTTGATAGTACTATTGAATATTTCCATAGAAATTCACTTTCTCATTCTATATTATCATTTCAAAACCCATTCTGAAATCACCAATATTCAATGAATTTAAATTTATGCAAACCCATTTTAAAAAATGCGCTTTAAAATATATATTTTATTTTATTTTTTAAAACCTACACACACGTCCAAAAAATACATAAAAGGGATCATCATTCCATATTAAAATATGAAACCACCATTAGATTTTTTTTGAACTCGATATATTCCTTATTGAATTTTTATCTTACAAAAATACATCCCAAATTTAGGGGAATATCACACATAAAAATATGTATACAAGTTGATAATAGTAATTAAGTATACAAAATAAAATTATTAAGTACTCCAAGAAGCACAATAAATTTATGTCCCCTTATCTCAACTAATTCACCCGAAATCCAACCAAATGATGAACCAACTTCCATTAATTCCATGATCACCTACGTCATCTATAAAATCAACCAAAATAATTTATTATAAAATAAATAATAACACCCCCCACCAATTTTAATAATATTTCCTCAAATAAATAGGTTATATAACACTGAAAAATTTGGCCATTTTTGTGTTGTCTACTCATGATGCACCCCATTCTAAGGAATAACAAGATTCAGTGAGTGATCTGATGTCAGAAAAGATATAAAAGTTCTTAGAATCAACTGTTGATGCACCATTTCTCCACCCAGACATAACACATGGTGCTAGTTGAAACGTTAAAATATCAATACACCCAAAATGATTTCCAACTGTGAGTTTCAGTGTAACAAATCAGTCTATTCCTGAACTGACCCATTTTGCAATTCCACTATATCCATGATAACAATAAATTCACTTCTCCGGATAACATTTATAGAATACTATAATAACCCCAAGCCCAATTTCGATGCAAAGAAACTAACCAAAACCACAACTAAATCTCCAATTCACCAGTACACCACTGACATTTCAATTCTCTAATAAATAGATTCACTAGCCCCAAATATTTTTTCACATATGTGAGTTATATATTTATGAAAAATTATATTCTCCTTAATATAGGATTTTTTATATCAACAAGTCAATGAGTAAACACACAAATTGAAATTCCATGGTCCTTTTCATTACCTCCTTGAAATAGTAAAAAATTTCCTCCATCTTTTAAATAAATCTATAAAAAAACAAATTCAATGATCACTATGAACCTAGAGGATGAAAAACTGAATACATATATCCTGAAATTCTAAAAAAATAATGATCATTCAATCAATAATTCTTCAGGTTTATGTTGATCCACACTATAATATTTTGTTAACAAGAACACATAATAAGTCTTCCAAATCACAAAATCGTCAACACAATTATCAAAAATTACATGCCTCGGTCACACTAAAATGCATCCAACTACTCGATCCAAAACACAAGACACAAAATAACATCCAATAATGCTCCCAGAATAACTCAATATCAATACCAGCACTAGTGGATTCCTTAAAATGACCAGGAAATGCATACTCACTATTTAATTAATGCATTTTGATCATCTTAATTAACCAAAAAATTGAAACAATTGTTCTATATAGGAACAGGATTATTTTAACTACATCTCACCAAAATTATTCTATTCTCACTGAAAAATAATTGGTTTCACAATAACCCATAATGAATAATAGAATAATGAAATTAAGAATCTAAGAAACTCATGGATTTCAACAAAAATCCATGAATGCTATTTTACATAGTTACATACCGGTCATTTGAAAAACGGATTCATATACTTTTACACAAACTAAAACTCACTAGGGATTTTAAAATACCCATGGGAGTCCAATAATTTCTAGAAAACAAATATCACTCATATATATTAAATAGATGGACCCTTTCCTTAAAGTCAATCATTATTCCCTAAAATATTGTTCCAACTCACTTTCAAAATCAAATTTCCAAAAATTTCCATAAAACCCAAATATCTTATCCAATTTTTAATTCACCATCTCAAAGAGACAGTTGAAGAAAAAAACAACTTTTGAAACTATTTCTCACGTGCCTCAGATTACTATGCGTTTTTTTCAAAAACAGTTTTTAACTTAAATAATGGTTCTATATAAAATAAACAACCTAAAAGTCATTTACCTATTTAGTATATGAAAATATAAACAAAAAATATATATATCCCATAATATTAAAATTAGTATAATAACAAATTTTAATCAATGTTGAAAAATTCCATCTGTATTAAATATTGCTTCAATTAAAATGGTTTTGGAAGAGGATTCATGTCAAAATACACTTCCCAATGTTATGGGTATTATGAACTACAATCTTTATTTTGGAAATATTCAATCGATGCTAATCAATCCTAATAACTCATCCTAAGTCTCATCCATCCCATATTATGACTGTAGTTCTACCCAAACATCTCACCCATTCTAGCATTCCTAGTCCAAAAACTGGGCATCACATGGAATATTGGATTTTAGTGGATTTCATATTGGTCAAGCCTATGCTTGATCATCCACATAATACCAAACAACATTTCTCCCGCACTAACTACATCACCAATCACAAGACATTTCTCTAATACCTTTTTGTAATGTCCCATTATAGTATGTTCAAACAATGAACATTCAACGATGAAGCAACAAATAATTCATTCCTCTCTAAATTACAATGCCTACATACTAGTGATAAGGGATGAAGATAATAGTAGTGAGACTATACCCTATAAATAAATAATTTTGTTCATTCGTGAATATACTAAAAAAATTTCCTAACTATTCCATATTATATACTTCCCAAAACATTAGAAATACAAAACAAGATTCCCCATGGGGCCCTATAGACTAAAATATAACATAGTAATCTAGTATAAAATAGTAATTATAAAAAATATATTTGTATTCAATAAAAACTTGATAAGAAAATGTATTATATATAAATAAAATGGACACAATCCAAAACATGCTGAACTATTACTGATAAGTAAATACACAACTTATGACCCAACTAACATTACTTCATTGATTATCTATGGACACGACAACCTTCTAATTTAACCATGTATCAATATTTATGAAATTTCATAGTCTTCAGCAATAACATGAATTGTTAACCACATTAATTGTATCACATATAGGGTATGTGGTTATGTGGTTAGTCCAACAGCCCAGTAAGAAGCCTACCAATCATCAATAATAAGAAGTGTTTTTGTGATTAAGGGGATATAAAATAAAAAATATATAAAAGAGATATTAGTTTATTTTAAAGATTCCATATCAAATTTATACATGTAATTCACATACATTTAGACAAGTTAGATTTTATAGTGATTAACAAGACGCAATAATATTTGACCCAACATTATCTATCCAAATCCTACTAATAATATGATTTCATGGACTGTAATCATAAACCATACCCAAGAACAAATCTTTTTGTATCAATCCAAAACAATTTTCATCCCCCATGAGAGGACTCTAGATTGGTTGTCACCCAAACCTCAAACCACTATTCAATAAATCTAGAAAGTTTCATACATCTATAAGATTTGTCCCACAAATGCACACTTAAGGATGGTCCATTTTCTATTTGTAAAATCATTAGACTACCCATCCCTCAATTTTGTCTGACACTTGTTCTTAAATTGTAATTTCCCTGACCACACAAACTCATCCCACCAGAATCTAAGGAGGTCACAATCAAACACAAAAATCCATCCATGAAGACTCTTGGGTATTCATCATCATGTCCATTGATCTAATCCCAAATATATTATGAAAGTTATAGTCAAGAACACTAACCCGTCCTCATAGACCCTTGTTTTGTCACAAAAAATCACACTAACCCATCCCTGACGATACTACGAATGATACAATAAAAAAAATATTCTTCACTCATCAGAAATAGTAAATAGGGTACAAATCCCATCTCGAAACACACTAACTCCCCATGAGTAATAGGTCCCTTATGTCTTATTAAAATTCCATGATAACATCACAATACTCAAAATCTTCCTCTATGAGTCCCATTTTGTCCATATGGATTATCCAAAACTATGATTCCAAAATAAATGCTCTCAATGGTATAACCACAAAACCAGAATCATTGTGCAAAATAGGTCCTCAATGGACACACACATAAAAAAATTATAATCCATCAATATCACAAAATAAAATCAAAAAAAGGGTCACATACAAGGAACACATTATTTAGAAAAAAGGGTTCTTTCAACATGATTTCTAATAGGACAATAAAAGTCAATGTATACCTTTTCGACATATAATAATACCCCTATTCATAGTATTCTTTATACATCATTTTGAAAATGTGTCACATCCCATATTAATTACAAAACAGTAATGGAAAAATCCCATTAAATAATTCCATAGAAAACACATTTAAAATTTTGAAAAACCATTTTAATACCCTTATAAATGAAAAATTATGTTTATACACAATTATTTATAAAATATATGTAACACATAATGATTTCATAATATGTTATTTTCTATAAAATAATTCAACAACTTTCACTACACACAACACCGAGTTCGAGCACATGATGACTTACCAAACTAGGTGTTCAAAAAGCTGTTATGAATAATATTTATTGAATTTTTCATTTTATATACTATATATAAATGTAGAATCCATATTATGTGTTTTTTAGATATAATAAATGAACAAAATCAGTTTTTTCATATAAAAGAAGTATTTTTCAAAAAATTAAATTTTACCACCTTTCAATATGGAAACCTTTTTAAAACAAATATTTTACACTTTAATATATTAAATTTAAGGAAATTAAATTCTTCTTTAGAATCAGGAAATAAAAATGTATTTTGGATAATTATTTGGTACTTTTTTGATAACATTCATATTTGCTAGAATAGTTAAAATAATAAATTTCATATTAGGAAAACTTTTTTAATCAAAATAATTTATAGTGTTCAATTGAGAATTTGAATGGTATAGAAGTATAATCATATTATATTTATATCATTTAATACAATATAGTTCATTATATATAATTTCACATTTATGTTTGACATAAACACATGTCAATCATTTGATAGTTTTTAACTCTTCAAAACTCGCTATTTGGTTTTGACAACGGCAAGTAATTTAAATTTAATTAATGATAATTATATGTTTTTTATTTTTAAAAATAAAATTTATTTTGAATTTGGAATATCACAATTAACATAGTGTGAATTTTTGGAATTTCTAGAAACATTCAATTTTTTATGAGTACTGAAAAACACTGCATTATTATTTAAAAATCTACTTTTTATCTAAATAACTATTTATTTTATTTATTTAATTAAATATAGATAGATAATAGCTATATTATTTCCATGGGATTCATTGGTGTCATTTTTAAAATAAAAGTAGATGTAAAATATTTATTTAAATTTTCACCGTCTTTTACCCATATTCTAAGAGAATATTAAAATTTTCATAAAAATAATTTTACAGCTTGTGTGAGTTGTATTTAAAAAAATCCAACAGACACGGTTGACTTTAGTATGTAAAATGCGGTTCAATTAGATGAAAATAACTTTTGGTGAATACTAACATTTTACTTTCATTTACCGTAGTTAAAAGTAAAAAGAGTAATTAAGGGTAAAAATGATATTATAATAAGCCTAAAACATGTCCTAATTCTCTTGGATAAGTATAATTAGACCAAAAACATCATTAGGGATAATATACGATCTCTTTTGGTCTATATGGATAAGATTAATGCATTCATTATTATTTCGTTTAAAAAAGAGTTAAAATAATTAAATTGAATGTTTAATAACTAAAACATTTTAAATATATGGTTATACAAAATATAAATTCGTCTATAAATAGTCATTAGAATTATTAACTGATTTCATACCTAATGGTATTTTATTTAGGATTCTTAGGCATTAAATAATTTAATTTATTTATGACACAATGATGATGTAATAATTACATTATTAATAAAATATTAAAATAATTGATATTATAAATATCAAAATAAATATAAATTGAGGATTATGAGGAAATAAACTAATTTTCTAGCTTATTATTACATGTTAGGGTTGATTAAATAAATTTTATTCGAAGTGATAATATTTATATGGCATTCAAAAAATCAAATACTAAATAGTGTCAAAATTTACATAATTTTGTTTTTAAAACAAATACTATATTATTAATTGATATAATATTCCTAAAAATCTATAGTTCAGACAAAGGATATTTATAAGGCTATATAAATTAATAATGAACCACTTTTTGATCTCTTTTCTTGTAATAGTTTTTTTATTAACCATATAAATAAAAATACAAACAGACAAGGTAAATGTCAAACTATTTAACTAAAAGTTTAATCTAAATGAGAAGGTTAATATGGTGACCTAAACCTGTCTAAAACCTATTAGTTTTGATTAGTTCGACCCATACCAACCTTATATTTGAAATACATTATTTTTGAGCCATTAGAAACTGAAAATGAATTTATTATAAAATAATATTTCAAGAATTTCATTAAGTTATCCTCATCTCTCTTATAAAAGGGTACTTCCCTTCTCCTAATTTTACACCTCCAAACCCATTTGTCTTAGCCAAACCACCCCAAATGTCCTCTAAAATTCCTTCCATTAATCTTAGAGGCCTTAAATTGATCATAAATCCAATAAATGCAGCCCTTTTGATCTACTTAAAAGGAAACACCCAAAAAGTGGTAATAATTTCACCACCCTCTTCCAAGTTCTTTTCTTCATACACTTACTATTTCATTGATGTTCCCATAAAAGTATGATTAATCTAGTACCTTCTATAAAATAAGATTCTATTATAAATATGGTATAACAATATTCTCTATTCTATCCATTCAATAAATGACAAAGTCACCTTACGTACGTGCGTATGGCTGACCGTCTCCATGTCATGTTGTAGATTGTTATTCAAAAACATTATTATTTGGATGGGTATAACAATGAGTATAACTGATTTAAATAATAAATATAACATTTTAATGATTCTATATATTGGTTATACAATTCAGTTATATACAATTTCTCCATAAAAATAATGATAATGTCGCTTGTGCGTACATATGACTTACTGTCTCCACAACACGATTAGATGTAATTCCCCATCATAACCATTCAATAATAATTTTTATTTGATGACTAAAAATAATATTTAATTAATTGATATCATTTGTGATATGAATAAAATACATCATATCCTTAACAAACATGACTAACGTAACAAAACATATAAAGGAAAATGAATCAGTTAACACTCGAAACAATTATAGTATTTAAATATTATTAAAACGGGAATATTAGAAGATCATATATTATATCATATTTATTTATATGGTTCTAGTATAATTTATTAACATAAATTTAACTATTATACAGGATTATAACGTACCCTCAACTAAGGAAAAGTACAAGGTTAGTGGTTTTAATCTCAATTTAATTCTCGTGACATTCATGCTATATTTTCCACTATTAACTTTTGTGTTGTGAATGTACTACCAATGATTGTATTATTTGCATAATATATATTAATTTATGGGTATATAAATCAACATTGGATAATCATTCTTTCATATGTTGTATGATTAATAAGTTTCCAAATCATGAAAGGGAATTTGAAATTTCAATTTCCACTCATTCGGTTTTACGCAAACTTCATTGATTACTTTATTCCAAGATTATGTGTGAAATCAATATCTATTTAATTATGTAGTAATTTACACTCCCCTTTGTGTTCATATCCCTTTGATACAGATAACCCCTCCATTTATAAATTCTCAAGTTATCAATATAAACTTGATAATAGTAATTTTAACTCAATCTCAATTTATTGAGTTAAACCATAATGTCATTGGTGTTGTTAGACAAGAATATGTGTTAATGTCATATGATTGGTGTAAACTAAATATCCAATCATATTGTGTGTATTTATATTTGTCACGAATTTTTTTTCATTTATTTATCCTTAACTTAATGATACTATCTTTATAAAGGAATTCATCTCAACTAGAATTCCATTGAGACTTCTTTGTTGTTATGTGCCAATTCAGTTTTATTTGGAGTATATATAGTAAATTGACATAGTATATCATGAATCCCTTAATTTAAATGATATAATTAATATTTAAATATCTCAATTATTTGTATTCAAGGGTCTCTTTTTTGGTTTTGAACTCTAAATAAAATATCTTTTTAAATGTTTTAAAAAAATTCATCTAAATCTTTCACATTAATGTCCATGTTTTTAAAATGGTTTTAAGGTTTTATTTATAAGGAAATTAATGTTATAAGACATAAATTCCTTTTAAATGTTTCAATTCTATATGGTACACTTTAATTCAAAAATATATTTTAAACTGCTTCATTATAAATAATGATAATTTTAAATGTTTTCATGAAAAAAGTAAATTTCTCTCAAAGATTTTTACTGATCATTTTCAACTATGTTGACATCCTTTACTGGATATTATTCTTGATCAAGGTTGATTTATTATGATACAAATATTCTATACTGTATTGACGGTTTTTTGATACGTTTGACTGTGGATTTGTTATTTTTATACTATTCATGGTTTATGGATAATGTATTGAAATTTCATATGTTAGTTTCAAAAAGAATGTTTATGTTATGTTTAAACCTTTTGATATGAGGTATACATTGGACATAGTAATTGACATGTGGAGCCCGGTATAGCTCCTTGATGCATCATTGGGTCTCATTAGACAAACTAGTGTCTTGGCACAAGGCCTTGACTTTGTGGTTATGAAATGTGGTAGAATGCATTATATCATTATGAAATTGGATATTGATATTAAATGTGATTTTTATACTATTATAATATTCATGTGAATAATTTAATGGAATTATTTGATTTATCTATTCCATATTATGATGATGCTTAATTTTTAAAGGCTTGTGTTTTAGTCTTATACATTTCGTTAAATTTTTATGCTTATTTATAATATTTTACACTATATTTTTATCCTTACTGTGCATCTAATATCACCCCTTTCTATGTTTTATTTTTTCCAAGATGTGAAGAAGTATATGATTACTGACCCATAGGGATAATCTATGGGTTATGACTGTGGTCAATGGAGACAATTTTTTTTATTTTTTCTTTTTATTATTTAATGTAAAACTTATGAATATATATAGTATTCCCAAGGCTACCAAACAAGTCATTATTTTTGGATTTGATCCCTTGTGATCATGCCAATGTTATGTGATAATTCAACAACTCTAGGTAACTAGGATAGGAGCGTCACAGTTTCTGTCAGAGAAGTTTAGTACAAATATTGGAATCAAAATTTAGAAAATATTTGAATAGAAAAAAGTAATCTAAGATTGATATTAAGGATTAGTATAGAAAAACATCCAAAAAATTTGGTAATATAAATATTATGTGGGTTTTCTCTGAAATATATCCATGTTTGGATACGAGCAGGTAAATGACACTCTGTCACAGATGTACCAAGGTGTGAAAACACTGAGAAGGAGTTTTGGGCTTGACCTGGGGTATCCCAGTACACGACAATGGGCCCTGTTTCACACAAGGTTACAATACTCCTAGGTTATATGCATAGGATAATTCATATTTTCATTACAAACTAATTTGAAGGATTTTAATACATGATGAGAATAAATTACCTAGTTTAATACTATGTTGATTTAGTTTCAAAATAATGAGTTTTGATATTCTCTAAAATATTTTTGGACACACACTATTCTTTCTTGTGTTAGTCAACAGATGGATTCCATGGAAGTCATAGTAACATTGAACATGATGTACAAGGTTGACATGATGGTGGAAATGTGCAATGAAATGCAATGTTGATATGTGTAAATTATATCGTGTACATGCTGAATCAGTTTTCCAAAAATATGATCAACAATATATATGTTAACCAACTCCTAGACTCAACAAATAAGAGAAAGGTGGTGAATGATAAGAGCTCCAGCATTGGAGACCATGCTGAAAGGAAATATCAATTTCTATCACACAGGAAATGTCAAAGGAGACACCTAGGAAGGGTTCTCAATGGAACAAAAAAATTATATATGTGTGGGAAAGAGTGACATAATGTAAAGAATTGCCAAGAAAAAATGATTTGTATTAATGGAGAAAATAAAAATGATCCCCGGAATAAATTTATAGTTATTTTCCTTAAATATAGGGGACTTATGCATTACATTATTGAATGCCTTATTTTATTGGATAACCTTTTTTTCAAGGAAGAACTTATATTGAAATAAATGGATGCAGTGGTGTTTAAAAGTATTAGTGCTCTTGGTTGATTGGATTACATTGAAATACATTTTTATTTTATGTGTAAACCTGCAGTTTTTTTTTTGAAAAATCAATTTTAGGAAGAATTACCTTTTCTTTTGAGGATATAGTTATAAGGAACAACTTTCGTTTATATGATCCTTAAATTTGAGGCAATTAAAGGTTATTAATTTTTGGGATGAAAATGCGAGGTATGAGATAACATTTGTGGTCAAATTATGTTATTGTTATTTTGAGGTATTTATCCCACTTTGGGAATGTTATAAAATATAGTTTTTGAAAAAGTACAACACGCATACTGTGTGATAACCCATCCCGTCAGACAATGTTGCGGGACTAAAACACACAACAAGAGTGCGATTGAGATTTATTTTCTACCACTAGACTATGTGAAGTCCCTGGTTAGTGTGACTAATAATTTTTAGTTAAAATAGTTCATTGATCAATAATATGTTGCTTTGGGATCTTATGTCTTATCAAATGGATATCATTATAATAGAAAATTGATTTGGGGATTAAGTGATAAATTTAATTTTGGATGACTTTTGCTCTGTTGGGAATACTATTTGCCTACAGAATATAGAATATTCTTGCATTTCATTGGAGGAGTACATGTGGATTTTTATCTATGTTTTTATTATGGATTTATATAGATTTTGGCTATTTATGGAAATGATTAACCAATCATACTGATTATGTGATTATGTTAATTACTTTTTAGTATGTCACCTCAAGAGTATTCAATGTTATTTGGAGATATAATTTAATGTGGAATACTACGTAATCAAATTCATCTATGTTTTTCTTTATAATATTAGTTTTTATTATATTAAATGATTTTGAAGAAAATTTTTAATTGAAAGATATATTTTAACTTTGTTTATTGTTGGATAAATTTAATAAATTATGATTTATATTTCTTTCCCTAAATGATAATTCTTTTTCGGGATCATCTGATCTTGTACTATCCATTTTGGTTTTGGTTAATCTTAATGACAAGGGAAATATGTAGTGTATCCTTTGCGGATCATGTGATTCTCTTGAAGATGATTCTAGAACTTCAGGTGTGACCAAGTCATCTTGAATAATCATCGTTTGGAAACAAAGATATGTTAGTGGTAGGAATTTATTAAAGGATGAAACTAGACTTTGAAACTACGTTTATCTCTTTTTGTTCTTAGTCAATCTTGTAAATAAATTTGTTAACATTATGAAATGGAAATTAAAAAAATGTTCACGTTTACTTTTCCTACTGGGAAACTAAGTATTGTTTATCCAATCACAATTTTGTGGTGTTCTTGTTGTTATCATTCTCCTGGTTAGGATTTCTATCACTCTTCATTTGAACATTGCACATAGTTTATCTTCTATATCCATGCTTTCATAAATGGAATCCAAGTATGGGTTATCTCAGATGACCTTTGTACTTCTCTTTCATTCTTTTAAAGTGATAGTCTTATTAACTCTTTTCCCAATGTGGGACTTTCAATGAAGTTCCCATGCACAATTTTAAAATTGCGAGGACGCAATTTCTAAAAGGGGTAACAATGTAACACCCCAATATTTCTTAGTATGTTTTTTTCTTTAATGTAATTGAATATCTTGTCCTCTACGCAACACCAAGTCCGAGCGCACCACGACTTACCAAACTAGCCATTCAAAAAGTATTTATGAACAATATTAATTTAATTTTGAATTTTATATACTCTATATAAATTTTGAATCCATATTATATGTTTCTAAGACAAAATATAAGAACATATTCATTTTTTCTGATAAGAGAATTATTTTAAAAATAATGAAATTTTACATCCTTTTAATGGTGAACTATAAGGCCCCAGCTGTAAAACATACTTAATCATGAGTTATTACAAGATTACACATTGAGTATCTTTTTAGGTTTAGAGTTTTAGAGAATTATATCATAAAACATGAATTACATTCCACATTTAAAACAAAGTGGTTATATAAAAGACAGTATTCATTTTTCCCATCAACGGAAACATATTTAAAATTAAACATGGATTCTTTCTTGACACTTCCTTGACACTATCATCATATCATGTACCCTTCCCTTGACCTATGAAAAACATGTCAAAAACTTGGGATGAGAATAAAAAGCTCAATAAGGGATATAAAAATATGGAAAGGAAACATGATTACATGTATACATAAAAATTAAATCATACTTTACCCATAAAACATAAGCACTTTAACATACCTCATAAAATCATGAATAAATCATAGAAATCATAGAAATCATAAGACATAAAGGTAACTTGAGGCATTCATAAAATTCTTACATAGGGAGTAACCCTATTGGTTACGTTTGGAATACCCACCATAGTATATTCCCTAAATCTCTTTGGAGAAACCTTAACATTTAACCCCTTCGCGTTACCCAATGAATTGGAGAGCTATAACAGGCTCACCCACCGATAGTTTATCTCGGAACCACCCGTTTTCACAACAATGCCCAATAACCATAATAGAAACCTATCACATAAAACATGCATAAAGGAAACATAACATTTCCACATTTCAATCACAATATAAAATTTTAGGATATTGATAAAATGAATCCATTAAAAAAACCATTTTCAAAACCATTTAAAACATTTAATAAAGAAATTTTTGAATCAAAGTATCACATACAACCTTGAAGCATTTACCATTTTAAACCATTAATATCCATATAAATAAATCCTTAAAACCATTTTGAAAACATGGATATTAATAAGAAAAAATCATTAAAACAATTAAAGCGATATTTTGGTTAAAGGGTTTTTACCAAAATTAGAGACACTTGAATACAATAATTGAGGAATAACATTTAATCAGAACTATATAATATCATGAGAATAAATGGATTCGTGATATAATATTACAAAGTACAGCATATACACCATATAAGAGTGAAGTGGTGCTTAACAACAATGAAGTCTCAATAGAAATGTAAAATGTGATGAAATCCCTTATAAAGAAGGTATCCTTGAATTAAGGATAAATCAATCTCATAATAATGAGTGACAAATATAAACACACCAAATATAAGTGGATATTAAGTTTAAAACAATAAAAGGTCATTCAGACATATTCAAAGGATGACATATTCAATAACTACATTTTGAACTCAAAGAAATCTAAATTGGGTTAAGAAGCTCCCTTCGTAAAATTCGACAGCCTAACGGCGTCACATAAAATTTTACAAAAAGGGTTTATGAAAGAGAATAAAGGGTATCTCAACACTTGAACATAAAATTTACCCAAATAAGGATATATAAGAACATATCCCAACATAATAGTATGTGAATTAAAAGACATAACAAAAGAAGTCTTTTAAAAAGAGGAGGGTGAAATGACCCCTTACCGAGTTGGGTAACTTTCGAAACATACACCCCATCGAAGAAGGGTCATACAATGAAGATGTCAATACACATAAATGAAATTATACTATACAAATTGTATAATAATTGGAAGTACATACACCACTCAAAGGAAATAGTGGCAAGCGTAGCATAAACGTCATGAGAATAAAAGTGAGATGAAAATTTCCTTACGAAAACTCGGCAGCCTAATGGCGCCACTTAAAACTTACAAAAATGGATTGATGAGATCAAGTAGGGTCTCTAATCATATTACAATAAAATGTACAGCAAGAGGGATATAAAATAACATCCCCCATCATAACAAATAGGAGCTTAAAAAAGTGACATAAAGGAGAGTACTTAAAAATAAAGAGAGAGGTTAGATCTCTTATGAAAATTCGGCAGCCTAACGGCACCACTCAAAACTTCAAAAATGGTTTGATGAGATAGAATAGGGTCTCTAATCATATGAACATAACAATTACAGTAATATTAATACATAATAACATCACAATAAAAATAAATATGAGCTTAAAAGTAATGACATAAAAGAGTGTAATTAAAAAGAAAGAGAGGAGTAGGATCCCTTACCTCAAGTCCAACTTGTCTTGTTCGTTTCTTTATATTCCTGAATAATAAACTTTGGTCAATTTATAATTGCATAAGTACATACTATAAAGAATATTATTCAGTTAATATCACATATTATAATGTTATAATAATTTTTTAATAATGTTAATTCATATCAGACGTTTTTGTCGATGTTTGGTACATGAGTCAAAAATGAACTTGTATGAAAAAATGATTGTCCATGTAGTTATAAGTAAATAATTTCCAGAATACTATTAATGATTAAAATTTTATATATATCCGGTACATATTAATACTATTCCATATCATTTGGAGATAAAAAACGAAAAGCACCGTTCATGGAGACAGTAGGCCGTACGTACGCATGAACGCTACATTCAATTTTTTTTTCATATTAATGGAATTAAAAATAAGTGATATATATATATATATAATATAATTCCAGTATAATATATATGTTATATAGGTCAAATATGTTCATTAATTTCATTCTTTATACATTCAATGTATTGAATGTACGAGTCACATCACTTGAGGGGGCGGTAGTCCGCACTTCCTCATATGGAATTATCGCATTTACACAACATGAAAAGAATAAAGGTATGGTTTAAATATAAAATATCGAAGCATATAGTAACCATAAATACCATATATATCATATATAAAATACAGTGACATCATAATGGACACATTTAATGGTGTTAAAATAATTTTTAACAATAGGTTTTAGACATGTGTAGGTCTTAGATTTTACATTATCTTTCCATTTTATTCAAATCTTTAAATAATGAGGTCATCACTACATCATCATGATGTCATTAATAATTTAATTTATTTAATGTCTAAAAATTATTAGAAAAATACTATGATGTAGGAAATATTCTTATATTTCCAATGACTATTTATAGTCAAAAATCAAACTTGTATAACCCCATGTAAAAATTGTTTTAGTTAAACATTTCATGTTTGTGTCATTTTTAATTTAACATTAAATAAAAAGATATTTATGTCATTTTCCAACCAAAGTGGCTCCATGGGGTACCCAAGTTGACCCATGGATTTTTTTTGTCCGCCATGACACATCCAATGAGGTTAGTACATGTTTCTAGGTCATTTCATTTTATTAAAATATTATTCTTACCTTAAACTACACTAATTACCTCTAATCATGATTAAAAACATAATAAGTCACTATTCACCAAAAAATTATTTTAATCCCATTGAACCACATTTAACTTCTTAATGACAACCATGTATGATGGATTTTTTAAATTCAAAACACAAAGATGCCAAAATTTCTTTTAAATGGAAAATCAGTTTTTATAAGTACAACTTAGTGGTTTCACTATTCATCAAAAATTGGAGTTATTTAGAAAATTATCAAAAGTTCACCCGAAGCTATATTTGATATTCCGAATTCAAAAATGATTTCTATTTTACAAAATTAAAAACATATAAGATGCATTAATTAATTTAATAATTAATTCCTGTTGTCAAAACAAATAGCGTGTTTTTATGAAACAAAATGTATCAAAAGATTGACACTAGTTTAAGTCCGATTTCAAAGTGAAATTAATTCCAACGAACACTATTAGATTAAATGGTAAAAATATATTATAATTTAACTTTAAAAACAATTATAAATATAATCTAATTATAAAAATAAATTAGATTAAAAGAAGTTTTGAATTAAAATACAACATTTTTCACTATTCATTAAAAATTGAACATTATTGGAAAAATACCAAAAATTTACACAAAGTAAATTTTGATGTCCCGATTCTAAAGAATAATTTTATTTTGTCAAATATAATACATAAAATTGTCAAAAAGTGTATTTAAAAGAGGTTCTCCATCAAAAGGCGGTTAATCGACCTTTTAAAGAATATTAGAATGTTTACGCTTAAAATTGGATTCATTTGCATTTTTAATCCACTAACATTTATTGTAAAAAGTAAAAATATTTTAAATATATATATAATCATTTTTTGGTTAGTTCTGTTCATTCCCGCCATTACAACGGCTAGGCGTTAACTACTATTTAAAATAATATTATTTTATTATTAGAGTGCAACGTAAGATTCCCAAGAAACTCGTTGTTGTGTGTTGGGTACGCCATCTAGCATAGCATCCCCTTTAAAGTAATATTAATATTTTATTCAAAAATATGGATAAAAAAATGTCATATTCTTTTTTTACCTGGGGTGTTACATCATTCCCCCCTTTTGGGAATTGCGTCCTCGCAATTTTAAAATTGAGCTTGGAAACATCCTTGAATGTCCCACATCGGAACAAGAGTCGGTAAAACAATCACTTTAAAATAAAGAAAGATAAGTACATAGGTCACCCCTGTTAACCCATACTAGGATTCCATGTAAGAAAACATAGACATGGGGGAGAAAACATAAGGTCATGTTCTGATGGAGAGTGATAGAAATCATTTTTGGAGAAAGTTAACCACATGAAAATCACAAACTTGTGATGGGTTAAATGGTATTCGATTCCCCAGTAGGAATAGTTAACAGGCAACATTTTTGTTTTAAGTTACTCTTCATTGAGGAATTTATTTTTGAGCTTAACTAAATCATAATGAAAAAAACTTACTTTTCACGTATACTTTCAACTATTACTAGATTCCTTAATCAAACTCATATTTTCTCCAAAAGATGAGTATTTAGGAAGACTTGTTCACATTAAGTGTACTATAATCAACTTCTTGAGAATCACCTAATCCACAAAAGAGAACAATAAACATCCCATGTCTTTAGACTTTAACCAAAACCAAAACTAAAATTGTTAGAAAGAGGTCAGAGAATCCACAAAAGTATAATCCTTTATAAAAAGAAAAACAATTCTTAATCTCTGAAATTTGTCCAACAAAACCCAATGTTCAACGAGGACCATTTGATAAACAATTTTTCATAAAATTATTCAAAGTAAACTAAACTAAGATTGAAACCTAAATATTAGAAGGATTTAGTCACATAGTCTTCCAAGGTACAAATTAACTTTTATCTCCAAATAACATTAGTTGCTCTTAAATTCTCATATTGAAATGTAAATAACCTAATCACATATCCTTGATGATAGATTAATCATTTCCATAGATAACCCAAAATAAACTTACTTGTGATTCCTAAAATCATCTAACTAAAAAGAATTTGTCAAAATAATCAGGGACTTCACGTAAACCAGTGGTAGGTGATAAATACCAGTCACACTTTGGTTGTGGGTTCGATTCCCATAGCTTTGTCCGACACGATAGGTTGTCACACGGTCTGTGTGTTGTCCTTTTTCCAAAACTATATAATTCTTAAAACATTCCCCAAAATGAGACAAAATCTTCAAAAATGATCATAACATATTTTAACCTCAAGTTTATCTAATGCCTTTCATTTTCCATCATAACATAGAATAACCCATAATTACCTCAAAAGTAAGGATCATATAAACTCTAATGGTTACCTTTATAATTATTACCTGAACTTCTACATCGATTGGTCATTTCGTACATGATGCATTACAGATCATACCAAGGTTCAAGTGGTTGATCATGACTCCTTTATAGTTGGTTTAGAACAACAATGAGTTTCCTCATTTAATCCCCCATTTTATCTACTATCTTAATCAGAGAACCAACACAGTTTCCTTCAAACCTGTTGCCTCTTTGGTGCCTGCTAGATCCATCCATTCACTAAAAACAGAAATATTAGTGTGATTACATCAACAAAACCATCATGTACTAATGAGGAAGGTCAACACTAATATATACTTACTCACTCACTTTATATAAAACTAGGACTCTTTCTGAAATCCTAACCATTATGTTAATGTCACTTATGCTTAGAGAATACCCTAACCTCTAAAGTTATCTAAATAGACCTCTGATACCAACTATACGGCCCCAACATTAAACATTACTTAATCTTGAGTTATTACAAGATTACACATTGAGGATCTTTTTAGGTTTACTGTTTTAGAGAATTAGATCATAAAACTTGCATTACATTCCACATTTAAACAAAGTGGCTACATAAAAGATAGTATTCATTTTTCCCATCAACAAAAACATATTTAAAATAAAACATGGATTCTTTCTTGACACTTCCTTGACACTATCATCATATCGTGTACCCTTCCCTTGACCTGTGAAAAAATTTCAAAAACTTGGGATGAGCATAAAAATATCACTAAGCGATATAAAAATATGGAAAGGAAACATGAGTACATGAATACATAAGAATGAAATCATCCTTTACCCATAAAACATAAGCACTTTAACATACCTCATAAAATCATGAATAAATCATAGAAATCATAACACATAAAGGTACCTTGAGGCATTCATAACATTCTTACGTAGTGAGTAACCCTCTTGGTTTTGTTTGAAATACCCACCACAATATATTCCCTAAATCCCTTCGGAGAAACCTTAACGTTTAACCCCTTCGCATTACCCAATGCATTGGAGAGCTATATCGGGATCACACGCCCTTAGTTTATCACGGAACCACCCGTTTTCACAACAATACCCAATACCATAACATAAACGTATCACATATAACATGCATAAAGGTAACATAACATTTCCACATTTCAATCACAATATAACATTTTAGGATATTGAAAAAATGAATCCATTCAAAAAACCCATTTTCAAAACCATTTAAAACATTTAATAAATAGATTTTTGAATCAAAGTATCACATACAACCTTGAAGATTTTAACATTTTACACAATCAATATCCATATAAATAAATCCTTAAAAACATTTTTAAAACATTGATATTAATAAGAAAAAATCATTAAAATATTTAAAGCGATATTTTGGTTAAAGGGTCTTTACCAAAATTAGAAACACTTGAATACAATAATTGAGGAATAACATTTAATCAGAACTTTATAATATCATGAAAATAAATGTATTCATGATATAATATTACAAATGACAGAATATACACCATATAAGTGTGAAGTGGTGCATAACAACAATGAAGTCTCAATAGAAATGTAAAATGTGATTAAATCCCTTATAAAGAAGGTATCCTTAAATTAAAGATAAATCAATCTCATAATTTTGTGTGAAAAATATAAATACACCCAATATAAGTGGATATTAAGTGTAAAACAATCAAAGTTCGTTCACACATATTCAAAGGATGACATATTCAATAACTACATGTTTAACCCATAGAAATCAAAATTTGGTTAAGAAGTTCCCTTGGTAAAATTCGACAGCCTAACGGCATGATATAAATTTTACAAAAAGGGTTGATGAGAGAGAATAAAGGGTATCTCACCACTTGGACATAAAATTTACATAAATAAGGATATATAAGAACATATCCCAACATAATAGTATGTGAATTAAAATACATAACAAAATAAGTCTTTTAAAAAGAGGAGGGTGAAATGTCCCCTTACCGAGTTGGGTAACTATCGAAACATACACCCCATGAAAGAAGGGTCATACAATGAAGTTGTAAATACCCATAAATGAAATTATACTACACAAAGTGTATAATATTGGGACGTATATACACCACTCAATGGAAATAGTGGCAAACGTAGCATAAACGTCATGAGGATAAAACTGAGATGAAAATTCCCTTATGAAAACTCGGCAGCCTAACGACGCCACTTAAAACTTACAAAAATGGATTGATGAGATCAAGTAGGGTACCTCATAATATTACAATAAAATTTACAGAAAGTGTGATGTAAAATAAAATCCTCCATCATAACAAAGATGAGCTTAAAAGAAGTGACATAAAGGAGAGTACTTAAAAACAAAGAGAGAGGTTAGATCTCTTACGAAAATTCGGCAGCCTAACGGCGCGAATAAACATTATTTTTGTGTATATACGATACTTTGAAATAGTATATCATGAATCCCTTTATTATCATGTTATAATAATTATTTTATTAATGCAATTATTTTTATTCAAGAATCTCTCATTTGGTTAGGAACTCTAACTAAAATATTATTTTAAATGTTTTAAAAATTTATTATTCTAAGTCTTTATCATTAATATCCATGTTTTAAAAATGGTTTTATGGATTTTCATATATGGAATTTAATGTTTTAGAATTTAAATTCCTTTTAAAAATTTCAAAGTGGTGTGGGACACTTTGATTCTAAAATCTATTTTAAACAACTTCTTCATAAATAGTGATAAATTTTAATGTTTTCATGAAAAAGGGATATTTCTCTCAATTATTTTTACATATCATTTTATATGATGTCCACATCCTTTACGGGATATTTTTCATGATTGAGGTTTATTTATTATGATTTGAATATTCCATACATTATTGAAGGTTTTGTGAAATGGTTGATGGTGGGTGTGTTATTTTCAAACCATTCATGGTTTATGGATAATGTATTGAAATTTAATATTCTAGTTCTAATACAAATGTTTATGTTATGCTTAAACATTTTATTTTGAGGAATGAATTGGACTATGTATGTTATGGGTGGAGCTCGATATAGATCCTCAATAAATCGGTAGGTCTCATGAGACAAACTAATGTCTTGTCAGAAGGCCTTGACAAAATCTTATTTGTAGACTTAGAATAAGGCATTGAAAATGAGGTTATGAAGTATGGCATTATGCATTCCATAATTATGAAATTTTCTATTGATATTAGATGTGATTATTCGAATAGGAGAATATTCATGTGATTATGTAAATTGCATTATTTGATTTGTCTTTTCCATAATATGATGATGTATAAGTTTAAAAAGATTTTGTATTTGAATTATACATTGCCCTAAATGTTTATTCTTATTTAGAGATGTTTACACTATATTGTTATCCTTACTGAGAATTTGAGCTTACCCCTTTCTATGTTTTATTTTTCCCAGGATGCGAAAAAATATATTATGAGTGACCCACATGGATATTCTAAGGGATATAAATGTGGTTAATGGAGACAATTTATAGTTTTTTCATTTTATAATGTAATGTAAAACTTATTAATTTAACTATTACTTCCATTGCTACTAAACTAATCGGTATTTTGGGATTTAATCCCTTATGATCATGCTAATGTTATGTAATAATGCACCCACTCTGGGTAACTAGGGTTGGGGAATTGTGAAATATATGTCATTAAAAATATATGGTTATTTAAAAAATCACACCACTAAAAAAATACAAATTTAGTATCATATATTCACATTTAACCAATATTATACCATTAAAATATTTAACTACAAATATGATCCATGTTGATAATTAAGATAACAAGAGAATATCCAAAACATGTGGAATGATCATAAAATAAATGATATATGAATGAAATATTCATAATAAAAAATATGAATTTAATATTACCATAAGAAAAATAAAATAGTTAAATCAAAGTCCCCTTACTGAACTAATGTTTCAAAAATCCATCCAATGATCATACCAATTTCAATTGATTATGTGACCACCAAACATATCTATATACACCAATTAATTAGTTAATTATTAATTTAAAACAATAGGTCACAAACTCACTATGTGACAGAAAGCTTCTAAAAATGAATGTAGGCGGGTTTTGTCAACTCACGATGCACCGCCAATACAAGGAATCTTAATATACCCATTATTAATTCATAAATAAATATTAATCTTTACCTAAATCCAACTACATTATGAGGCATTGTATTGGATGGGTTGGCAGACATCAATATGATGGAATGATTATGCAGTAAATTAGCATTTGGGGACGAATATTATCTAAGAGATAAAACAAATGGTCCAAAATAAATTACTATCCTATGAAAATTGAACATATTTGATAGAAAAACAATGAACATAATAAATGATGTGACTTGATAAATATGGTCTATGGAAAAGTGTTCCTTTTTATATTTTCATTGAACAAAGTCACAAGGATTAGTAAGAATGGAAATATGATTCCAATATACTTAACCTCATTCAATAATGATGATTGTATCAAAAGGGTGGAAAACTTATTAGCACTCTCACATAACATATGTCAAGGACATGATGAGTTCCATTTATCCCTCTAAAGGATGTAGATATCGAGTCCCACATATAGACTAAATCTCGAGGTTGTACCATTATATAATGATAATTCTTATGAGGATTAGTCAGTGAAGATCATAGATCATATATACATGGTTTTACAATAATAAGAAAACACACCAGGTCAAAATATTATAGAGGGACCACATGTTTAATATAGTGAATTTTGAAGTATAAGTAGAGTCGAAATATAAGTACCCAAATAAATATTACCATACAAATGAAATATTTATTACTAAATTTCATAAGGGGGAATAATTCTATGACTTAACCATTAATTAATGAAATTATAATTAAAAATATGTAAATACCTTTTTAAGAAATTAAATTAAAGATTATACATATACTAAATTGGTTTTTCTACAATTATAAATTTTAACTTATTATAATTGAAAACCCATTAAAAATTATAAACATTAATAGTATTGTCATTATAAAGAAATCAAATGATTTGAATATATAAAGGGTCATGATAAACAAAATTAAAATAATCTAAGTAATCAATGTCCTCAATAAGTTTCATCAAACCATATGAAGCCAATTTATCAAAGATGTTGTGGGAGATAGAGTCACTAGGATTTTAGCATAAATTTTCCCAAGATAATATTCAATATAAAAATCAAGATAGAAACAATTTAAAATTGATGTTATAGATTATTGAGATTCGGACCCAAACCATGTTTATTGAACTTGGAAAAGAAAATATCACTATCCCACACCATACCCTTAGGTAATTAATTTTTGCAATAAAGAGATATATATCGATATCTAAATAGTATGAATTAATTTATTTTATATATATATATCATTTATTAGTTTATAATGGTCAAATAATAAATTTTTATTGAAATTAAAATTTGATTTAATAAAACACATATTGAATTTTTGGAAAATATATTGTTTCATTAAAGAAACCTATTTTGATGAATTCAATTTATTTTAAACATAAAATATTATAATAAACTTTTATTTTTAATTAATATTTAATATATATAAATGAAAAAATAAGTTTACAAAGTCATATATAAGTATAATAATTGTTTAAAAAGTGTTAATGTAAAAAATAGTATTTTTAAATAAATGATGATTTCTATTTAATGTTAAAAATCCAATATTTAGAGAAACATTTTGGAGAAATAAATATTATTTTCAAAATTACCATGTTAAAACTAACCAATAATGACTTTTTCATAATTTTCATAAATAGTCAAATGTCTGTGTATGATTTGAATACAATATATTTCAATGTCATGAATTATGACATCATAAAATATAAAAAGTGGGGTGATATGTAAATTATAGTGCATACTTAATCAACAATTAATTGATCCTTTACTATTATAACACTCAAAACAAAACATACATATTCATTAAAACCCTTGTAGCATGAAGTTTCACTAACCATACCTCTATGGATCACTCCCATGTTTCCCCAATCTCTATAGAATCTCCTCACAAGCATTTAGGAGAACCCTGCCATAGAATGTTATTATCTCATTCACTTACTTATTCAAGAATATTTTTTGTATTATAATTATTTTATTTCCAATTTTTCATATTGGTATATGTTTGGGAACATAATTATTACTTTCCTTATGATTTGTAAATAAGGAGAGACCCATATCACTCCCTATATTACCGTTTACAAATCATTATAAACCCATGTTATGATTCCAAAATTATACACTGATTTATCAATGCCATTATTTATATCATGAATATACATCCCCATTTAAAATCAAGGGTTTTGAACTAGATGTTACTACACATCACTGATTGATAATATCTATTTATGTAACCCATACTCTTTAATCACTGTATAAAAAGTGATGGAGTGAACCCTTATAGAGAATCATCTATATTGAACAACTATACACATATTTGATATAAATATGATAGGTTTGGCCAAAATTACTTATCCCTATAAGTTATTTGATGAATTTTTTATCTCATGTGATGACATATATGGTGTATTGGAAGATAGACTAAGAATACTATGTTATGATTTGTTGTTGGCAATCCATGACTTTTTTTATGATATGAGGTTTTATGGTGTTTCCACATTCCATGTTGCCTTTATTTTCTCATATTATATCATGATTACATGTTCATGTTTATTATATTCTCCCACAATATGTAATGTTTATATATCTATTATTTATAATGTATTAATTTCATCATCTTTTTCATTAATTATTCTCTTAGATGGATTTATATCTCAAAATTCTTAATGTATGTCCACTTTATAGATAATTTATTTTTGAATATCAAGAATATTTAATGTAATTCGGTGTTATTTTAGTTGTATAATATTTTTTTAATTCAAATTGTAATTATGTGTACCTATTTCCCCAATGACATTAGGTTGCAAAATCATCTAGGACATTAATGATTTTATCTTTATGTATTATATCATGAAATAAATGGTATGAATGATATGTGATGCTATATAGATCTCATTAAATATCATTTTAAAGAGAAGTCTCAACCCATATCTCAGAAAAACCCTAACATCATCCATCTTCATCCCTCATATAAATAAACATACTCTTTAAATTCATCAATATTATAGTCCACCCTCAAGAGGGTTTTATACCTTTCGCATTATATACATGATAATATCATCCTTATATTCAAAAACTAATGTGTTTATAAATGTTCAAATAGCCTTATGAAACAAACATATTACATAAAAATTTAATCCAAATCCTTATACCAAATTCTGATTCTACTAGGAAATCAAATAGTAACATCTCCCCATAGAGTTTTGGCTACCGTCATCTACACATGAACAATCCCTATCCATGATCATATTGTATATTATGGTACTATAACAAGTGAAATTATACAAAAAAAAATTAAAACAACATTTAATAAATAATAATCATTTTTTATAATAGTAAATATTATCATAAATCTCACTAAGTAATGTTCATCAAACCCACATTTCACATCATTCTCTACAACATACATTAAAATAAAATAAATATTAAATAATGGGTTTTATTATATTATGCATGTGAATTATCACAAGACCATGACCCCAGTTGCAATATAAATATCATACCTAAGTAACTTCATTATTAAAAAAACACTCTGTAACACCCACCATGTTTTAACCATCCCATTTTATTGAGGTATGGTCCATGCACATTTTTCATGGTGGTATAACACATCTCAATAACAATATGATGATCTGTATAAAACTAAAATTCATTTATAAGAAAACCCTTACCAAAGATCAATATTCACGTGAGAACCATTAATATTTTCTATGCACAAAACGATATTCAATCACATCTACTTATTAGGTTCAAACACATACAATTAACATCCTTGTACCAATTATAAAAACATACCTTTCTTTCAGACAAGAAATTCTAATTTCATCTGAATTTAAAAAACCATAATAACTAAGTTCATTACCTATTTTATGATTTTTAATTCTATTAAATATATAATATTACCTTAAATGAAAAATATATGAAAATTTTAAGATGTATAAAGTGTTTGGGATCTTGTATTGAATTTTGTCTTTTATGTTTCTCTCAACCAACCACTTTGAATATCATATACACAGATATTTCACATATTTCATGTAGACATGAAAAGGAATGTATATTTGGTTGAGTTTTTTATAACAAAACATTATAATAATTTTACAATAAATATTATATATATTTTTTCATTATTTTTTATATATTTTTTATTTATTAATTTATGATACATTTTCTCAGGTTAAGGTATACACTTTCTTATGTTTTATAGATTTAAAAACATAGTTCAGTTCTTTTTGTTGTTTTATTAATGTTTTCTAAATAAATTTTACTATGTAGATTTTTATTTCACTACTTATTTCATATTTTTATGATGATCCAATATACCATAAATCTCTAAAGAAGTTATGTGGTAGACTCTCAATAAAACAAAAATTCCATACGAAAAAGGTTATCTCAAAATAATTCATTTAGAATTTCACCATACTGGTTCAATAATGTTTTAGTGATATGTCATATAAAAAATAAGTATTTGATGATTAATAATTTACTTAAATCTCATTTATCCTTGATCCATATTTAAAATTAACCAATAAATTAATCAATTTCTCTTCAACCATGCATAAAAATTAATGATGTTTATATATTTGCGATATGTGACATACCTAAAAAGGGTTCTCCCAATAATAAGTATCTTCAATGTTAAAAAAATCATCAATGTCAAAACAGCTTGTTTTCTCTATAGGGGTGAAAACACTCGAAATTTAAATTTAAATAACAAAATATATTTTATTCATTTCCATAATTGAAAAATTTGGCAAGTTTTATATTTGGTTTGGTATTAAAAAAGAAATATAAATAAAGGAAAAAAAATCCCTCAAAAATAATAATTTTAAATTATTGTGTGATTCACTAGTTTAATTCCATCACATCATTAAAATAATTTTCTTGATTTATATTTCCTTTATAGATATACTCAACATAATTTGTATTGTAACCACTAATTATCACTCTTTAATAAATAAAAAACAAAGATATATGATTCAATAAAACATGGTATTATCTTTCTAATCTCAAAAGAACACTCAACTCAATTATATAATAGTTAAACCATTGATACAAATAATCTTTGATACATGAATTTCATAAATAAATGGATTAATCCATCAATGAGCCTTATATTATGTATTTAACCATAGAAAACATGTCTAAAAAATAGTATATTTATCACATGATCTATCAAACTCCAACAAATAATGGATGAATCAAATAAATATTAATAGTAAAATTGTCTGATGTTTATGTAGTAATGTAGTGGTGTAATTAAAATTAAATTCCAACAATACCCAAATTCCCAATCAAACCCGTATCAATATAACACAACATAATCAATAAAATAAAAACATTAAAATTGAAATTAATAATATTTTATGGTCTACATTCAATTTTTGAAGTCCTATATTAAACAAATGATGTAATTTTCTCAAGGTAAGGCGATATATAGTAATTTGGGTAGTATTACATTAACAAGAAATGTTATCATGTAAACAAACTAAATAATCCCTATAATAGTGAATATAATTCTCTTAGAAACAACTTATTCATTATATGTACAACAAAACATAATTTTTGATTATATATTGTATATTTGGAATCATTAAAAATTGGTTTAAGAGGTTGTTTATGTTTATATAACACATTTGAATAATCCAAACCACTATCCATCATAATAACATCAATTGATTGAGATATTTTATTTCATCTATCAATGTTCTCTTTTTAAACCCACTCTTAATTCCTAGGGGTGTGTGGTTATATATGTTTGTGTAAATTTAATGAAATTATTGTTTTGGGGTTTGTTAATATTAAAATAAAAATTAGAAAAATATTATATGTGGTGTAAAATGACAATTATAAAAATTAATTAACCATGAAAACATTTATTGATGGTTTTATTAATTATGAAAATGGGTATTTATTTAGGGGGTAGAATTTTGCATGAATTTTAATAGTTTTTAATGGATACATATTTAATAATTATATAATTAGGAATTTAAAATTCCAAGGGGGGTTTAACTATTTAAGAAAAAAAATTATATAAAATGTATGTTTTTTTTCAAATAAACATTATACACCATCAATAATGAATATGTTTTTTATGTTTATATGCATTGGATATTTCTATATATATTCAAGTTTTTCTTCATATATTTCATATTTTTTTTGTTTTGAAAAACCTAAAAATTTATATATTAAAATTTTTACATCATTTAATCATTTTTTACATGTTTCTGAAAATAATGTTTTCTAATTGGTCATACTTTTAGATTGAAATTCATTGATTGCTACTATTTTCAGAATATAGGTTTTACCGTATGAATGAAAAAATTCCCATTCATGTCATCAGTTTGGATGATTTGTAGTAGAAGGAAGATATTTGATGAAATAATAATTTCAAATAAATAATTAATTAATTTTCCTAATAAAATGCCTTAACATAGAGACTCCTTATTTATTCCATGTAATGAAAATTATCTTGGATTATTTACATAACCCTGGGGATTAAGACACACAACATTTATAAGACATTTGATGAACAACCACATGATCAAGTATTGATGATCAAATTATTTGAAACCCATCACTATCATTAATGAAGATATCATAGAATAATTCTTTATTGACCCAAATATGACGTTTCAATTTATTAGTTACCAATTATTTATATGTAATTTAACTTTTTAAACATGGATTATTATTATTACTTAGATTATACCTCTAAACCATTGATAATATGACACTGTCAATATAATATCATCTATTAAGCATAATAATATATATTTTTGAAGAATTTATATTATTTTACTAAGATTCATTCAATGTTATCAATGGTTATGTTCCTTATAGAAAATATGTTTTTCAATTCATTTATTATTCATTTCTTCATTCATTCTTCACCCACCTATGGTATGATAATGATTTGACAAAAAATACTTTCATGATGTGATCAAAGCCTCAATTCATGTTTTCAAGAACATTGGATGACAAATTAAATGATTTTTTTATTAGGGGATGCCCCATACGAGATACTACGGTTAATAATTGTGGAGTATACCCATGTATTATGATGAAAGCAAGATGGGTTTCATGTGAGATGATATAAAATTCAATTTTGTGGAATTAGAGGATAAAAATAAGTGATCATAAGAAGTTTTCTTTCAGATAATGGCCTCTGATAGAGAATCAAGATATAATAGAGATAGAATCTATAGAATTAGGTGGATCTATCAAATAAGATGGCATGGTTATAAATTCCCATATACATGTCATGTATTCCAGACAAACACATATCGTGTAGTCTATATTACTTGGTTGATAGGATTTCTTAAACAAATTAAAAATCACATGGTCATGTGGATGGACCACATTTAGTGTAAAACTACTTAGAAATCCAATCAGCATATATAAGTACACTCCAAGGACCATGGGTGATCACAAATTACTCATTATTCATGTCATATAATATTTATTTGAATCACCACACACCATGTGATGTAGTAGGGAATCAGAAGGATTGTAGTAGTGATTACAACCCATGTAGACCGTGAGAAATGTATTTACTTTTTATTAAAAGGTTATAAATCTAAAATCATCTTCTTTGGGACCCTGAATTGGTCCTATTAGTTGTACATAATTTATTGATTCTATGTATAACATGATGGTGATCATAGTTTCTGCAACAGGGATACAGTGCATGGTGGAGTGAGAAGGTAACTCATTCCAATAATAATTTAAATTGTTGAGACTCATCTATGATCTCTAGAGAGAGAATAGGTTTTAAAACCCCCTGAAAACATGTATATGTAACTATATGAGTCCCCACATACTTAGTAACGATAGTGCTGATACCCTCCCCGAAATGCCCATTATGATCACAGCTCTTAAATAATTATATTTCATACCCCTATGTGTGGGATCTAATTAAAAATTAATCATCATGTAGGATATGTACCCTATTAAACATGAAATCTCATCAGAATTTAAAAGGTATCCAGTTAAATATCATTAATGGTTATGTTTGGACAATGGAATTGGGACAAAACTAATTCATTGAACAATAGAGAGACCCTTCAATTAATTGGTTGTGAATATCAATAGGTTTGACAAACTCTTTATATGGATTATTCTATTATAATACCTATTTTTTAAACATTTGTTCTCATATTTATCACAATGTTCATGCTGATTATTTGTTTCTATTTTTTACCATTTTGTTCAATGGGATGTATCAAGATTCATTAGGATAAGTATCCAATGTTTTTTTTCATTTTGAGGATAAAATATATAGAAAGAATGGAGGATAAAAAATCTCATATTTTACCGATATTGAGACAATGAAATAATTTTATATTGAAATCTTGAGTACCTAGAGAGTGATTAATGGTAAAATCAATAGAGTATAAAACCATTCAAAAAATCGAACACATTTGTTTCTTGAAACATGGAATATATAATTCGGTGATTGTTTTTTTCTTTTTAAACTAAACATTTTCTAATTGAAATATTATTTTTATTTAATAAAATATTTTTTCCTAATTTTTATGGACTAGGATAATACTAAAAAGGATCTTTATATTGAAATATAATCCTCTTAACTTTTTATAGAATGGGGTGACTTTCTTGGGGGACGTATAATTGAAATTTTTTGTTTTGGGATCTGTATTGATAATTTAAGAGGATTTTTTTTGTAAAAAAATAATCAAAATAAAATAAAATTATGAATCCATTTTTGTTAGGGGAGATGTGGAATTGAGGTGAAAAATTGGTGATGATTAAGAATAGTAATAGATTTTCTGGTCGATTTTTATTATTTTTTAACAGAACCACTATAAGGGGAATTAATGGGAGTTTTATGATAATATATTATTTTCATAGATAATGGTGTAAAATGGACAATAATTATAGATATATTAATTTGTAGTTTAAATTATATGGTGTTTTATTCTTTGAACAATGATTGGTTGTTCTTTAAATTGGAAATAATGTCAATTGAGATTATAATTTTTCTCATTGGGGATTCCAAATATATTATATCTAGGTAGGGATATTTATATTTTGTTTTCTTTTTATACGATTGGTTTGATTCCTCTCCACTAATATTCGAGCCACCAAAATTATTATGTAAATAAGAGGATAATAACTAATTGATTTCCATGGATTTGAATATTTTATAAATAGTTTGATCATGAAATAACAAATGTTCACTAAATATAAATTTAAAATTCATAATTATCTCATAGAGTATAATTTTATTGTTATCCATTTTAGGAATAATATATTTTCTAACTCATATTAAATAGTTTTTTCATATGACCAAATTATCTACCCCTTAATGAATATTTTCATAATATGAACATTAATAATGTTTAATAATGATAATATTCTAAATTTTTCTGGTGTTAATATTTGAAAATGCTATTTTATCCTATTTATTGTAATTATGCACTATGTCACAATAATATCTGAAATTAATAAACAAAATATTAATATTACTCACTTAAAATTATTTGATACATTATTTTTAAAACATTATTGAATGATAATAAATTAATATATATTTAATTAAAAATAAATATCTTGTTTTCTTTAAAACATGGAATAGTTATAAAATTACTCTATATGATTATAAATTATAGATATTCGGATAAGTATACTATATGATAAATAGTATATTCTTCATTATTACATTAAATACTAATTTTTATTATAGGTCTATGATGGGGAAATTTTAACGGTTAGTGGTGAATTGTTATTGTCATTTTAGTTGTTTGATGAAAATATTTACATTACCAAAATTATTATTCCATTTAATGGATTATTTTTCATCTAGAATGACTTAAATCCCCTCTCTATTTTAATTCCATTACTCAAAAATGGGACGGGATTAATACCAATTGTTTGTGGTCGACCTCATGACAATGATAATTATTTCATACCTACATCCCTTTATTTAATATTTAATTAAATTCATTATATTATGATGAAATTGTGAGTGATATATTTTATACATGGGTTCATAAGTGGTTGAAGTAGAAAGTTTGAATAATTCTAATTGGGTCCAATGTGTGACTGTGACCATCAAATATAATAGTGGTGAACAAGACAACAAATATCCAAAATTTTCCTTGAAATTTTTTTATACAATCTTTGGGGGTGCTTTGATTGAATGGAATTAGTGGAATGCTCTGTGGTGGGAATATTGTGGATAATGAATCCCTGGATAGCAAGCATATTTTCTTCTTATTTTACATAAATGGACCTTATTGTATATTGTTCTCTTAGTTACTTGACCTATTTATAATATTCTATATTCCAAGGGATTATGTATTTTTATAAATATCACACATTGTGTGTTTTAAGGTTATAATACATTTATTCTATTATTCAATGAAATTGCATGTATTGATTTCATGCTGGGCTAACTCATTTAGGCCATACATAGTTCATTCCATAACCAAAGGCATGTATATTGTGGTTGTGTCTCATGGTGTATCAGGTGTGCACTGTATTTTCTGGTTATCCAACATATTGTGTGTCTCATTGTACTATTATTTTACATTAGGTGAACATCGTTAACATATATCTAGATTACATGTCGATCACCCTATAAGGGACAAAATTTTTGGTAGCATAAATTATACAACCCTTACTATGATACATAAATCAATCACCCTCAAAAATTGTAATGACCCAACCTGGGTTCCTAAAACTGCCTCCCTGAACCATTTGATAAATTGACCTCAAGTGCACTTTCCCATATACTAGAGGCTTCCTACTAAAATCATGGGTTTTATTTCAATTTAGATATACTACCCTATTTTATCATAGAAATTAACTAATAGAAATAAATAAGAAATAGTCGAATAACTTATAACCATGAAAAATATCAATATCTCATCATTAAAAAAATTTAAATACATTATCATAACAAAAGCGGAATGTATGCCATATAAATGCACATGTAATGTGACTAAAATGAAACCCAAAATAATGACACTGACGAATGTAACATTACATAAAACTATTAATATAGGAAAAAACTAATACATTCATGTCCTTCTACCAAGATCCACAAATGTCTATAACAGATGATCAATAAATATCCCAAAGAACCTATACAGTTTTCTCTGATAGACCATCCCCATGTGGGTGGAAGTTGTACTCAACAACAACCGTATTCCAAGAATCTTCTGTATGAACTTACATTAGAACATAGTAAATAGTGGTTCATGGTCTGAAATAATAGTCCATGGCACCCCACACAGATTGGATGTCTCATGAATATACAAAACTCACAGTCGCTCCGCTAAGAATGTATGACATATTGGTAAAAAAATTCTAAATTTTTCAATTAATCCAAAGCCACCAAAATAGAATCATTCTTTGGATTAGTCCTCAAGAGACACACCATAGGGTACCTGGTAATTTCAAACCAAATTCATTACAGAATGTGAAACGGTTATAAAAATACTCCATGACATTGATGCTCTACCTTCCCTAGATGATATGTGTAGTATCAATTCAAAAATCATGAAATGTCCCTTTTCATTCCCTACCACCAAAACTATCATCATAGTTCACAATACTTTTTGGTCCCAACTAGTTTTATCACCCACTTCATGTCATGAAACACATGCATTAGATTCTCTCCCATGCTCATAGGTACAAAAATATGATTCTTGGAATATATTAAATCATCATCATCTACACTCTAATCTGATGGTGTATGCCCACCATTAAATATTTACCTCAATGTAAAACATTCTAGATCGTCATACTGTTTATCTCTTACCCTTCTCAAATGTGTAGAATCCACATAAACTGAAATGATAGTCATATTCTTGTTACTATCCTAAACAACCAAAATCATTTCATCCCGCAAGGTCATCATATTTTACTCGGTAGTAGACTCCTAAACAACATGATTTTGAGTATTCCTCCTCAATAAAATAACTACTTTTTTCCCATTTCTGATGGTAATTTCTAGCCCTAAAATAAATTATGCACATACTCATCCCATCTCTACTGTCATATATTAAATTATCAATTTCAATATTATTCATTAAGATCTTGTGATAATATACATAGTAAAAATTTCCCCCAGAATATATTTTCACCAACATTTTAATGAGTAAACCACCACATAAATCTCATAGGCATGCATACGATAGTTCAGTTCACGTGTCCTCAATTTTTGAGACCCCTATTCCACAACTTTGTATCCATGCATCAACGCGCCACCAAGTCCAAACCAAGAAGCATAAAAATACAATTTTTACTCCTCACCTCACTCACGTAGGTTCTAGATTCACATCAATGGAAAATTATTCCTTAACTCATAGATGGAATCCTCTTAAATTTCCAATAATTTAGTATTTTTCAACTTTTGGGTTAAGCCTGATAGTGGGTATTCAAAATGAGAAAATTCTTGGATATAACTCAAATAATAACAAAATATTAAATAAAAATGTGGACATTGAACACATTCATTGGATACACCCACGATTCCCCTGTAGCAAACATCTCTTGATCTACTAACACACATTCCTACAAGATGACGTGACACAATAAATGTACCTAATTGATGAAGAAATGCCACAAAGATGCCTTGAATTATGTATGATTCCTTCTCTATGCATATAGGACTATTTCAAGAGGTTGAGCATGATTTTCAAGAGTCTTGTAGTACACCATGAGTTAATCCAGGAATACTATAATAAAATGATCCAAGTAAGGTTGGAAGATACTATTCATTATGTCGTTATACATAGCTTGTGTTTTCATAAAAAAACAACAACATTACGAAAATAATTATAGGAAATACCGACATATGAAAAAAGTCATTGGTATATCATATTTATGAAAACATAGCTATTGATACCTAGATTTGTTGTCAATAATTGGAAATACAATAGATCATATCAACTAGTCTAGTAATTAATTAATATAGGGAAGAGGATACATGTTCTTCACGTTCAATTGGTTCAACATATGGTAATAAACACATAGGAAAAAAACTCTTTTCGTCAATTTTTTCAAGAAACATAGGTGAATCCCAAGATGAAAAACATTATCTGATAAATACCATGTCTGCAAACTCCTCTTTCTAAATCAGGAGCTCCTGAATCTCTATCATCACCATTTTTTATAGTGGAATTGAATCCGAATTTTCCTCCAGCATAAAATATATGCAGAATTCCATATATATCTGTAGTGGATAAAATAATAAGTATTATGTAAATATATCTTCTTCTAGTTAACTATAGTTAGAAGGACATTTTTTCTACACTTTCATCATTAAATAGTTGACTAGAAACTTGGGCTATGTGTTCTCCCAGTTGTTGAGTAACTTTCCCCACATGGCCTACGTAGATATCACACTCTCTATGAGGAATCATGTTGTCATCCTTATGTTACATGAAGGATACAGTTATCTAGTATCTGTAAAAACTCTCGTGCTATGTGTCTATCTAGTGTATCTCTAGAAATAAGGTCATGCCCAACATGTCTATGATATTGAGATCCCACATTAAATGACACTCACTAACATCATGTAAAAAACATTCCATGAGAATATTTCTCTATACCATTTTTCCAATGATGAATGTATAGTAAAAACCCTAATAATGTGATCCCCATAAGGCTCAAAGTAATCACTTGGTTATCAGAAATAAAAGAATGAGAGGCACTGGTATAAAAAAGATAAGAGGTAATGTTTAGGATACTAGAATTATACCTCTCACTATTGATGGTCCCACCATTCTATCCACAATTGTACGCCATGGTATATGCAACTATCCTATTAATATCACATGTCATGTAGTCTAACACACTTGGGCTACACTACTCAACATATATGAAAAATATTTCCCCAATGATCCCCATCCACTACCTCTTCCTCCTCAGCCTATAGAGATCTAGCTACAAAAATGATATGGTGTTATAAATTTCCTTCCTAAAATCCAGTTTTTCCAAGTTGTAACCTCACATTACATATTTCAATAGGTCCTATATAACTATTATATATGTCGCATCTTTCTATAATATCAACACAATACTAGTTATTTGGTGAAGCATCTATATAATTGAACAAACCTGACACACTAGTGAAAGATCACTTGACAACATTATTATGTAACTAATCCCCCTATATGGGAACTTTATTTCCTAATAACATGGTTGATGAAATCATAGTAACACATAATAATCTAAAATTCCATACTTAATGATAATCCATATGAAACTACATGTCATGAACTTTAATCCCCCTTTAATTTTCCCTCATCTATGAGAGTCTGATCCACCTCCTCATCCAAATTCATTAATTAAAAAATATTATCATGGGACATAATTTAATATTTAAACACATCGAGAAAATGTCTCATCATAGTTCTCTTATTTTCTATTTACTTAGAGAAAAGTATCACAAGTCTATGAAATTTCTATCATAGTTCATCAATGACATACTCACCGGAGTGTACCTCAATAAATCATTATCTCTATCCTTCCTCACCACCTTTGGATAGATGTTCTCCGATAACCTCTCAAAAATCCATACATAATTTAACCTATGAATTTTTGCTCCATTCTTGAATGTCCCACAAGTTCCTTGATGATCCTTATAGCATATATGTATCCAACTCTTCCTTCCTCTCTGAAGGAGTCTCTAAGTATTCAAGTATAGTCTCAATGGAATCAACCAAAAAATCAACTCCCTCAGTTCCACCCACTCCAATAAAATATGGAAGGTGTAGTAGCTTGAAATCCCACATTATAGGTGTAATACTCTTTACAAATTACCCTGGGTCACATTCCATGTATTTCATGAACCGATGTAAGTTATCTTAGAAAATATCTCATATTTCATCAACCAACATGATCGATGACTTAGGTTCCATCACAACAGGCTCATTCCATACCATGTCCTCTATGAATCCTCCCAAAAACTGTCATCATGGGGTCATAATCTCTACAATTCAAGACACATATATCAGGAAACATTTCATAAAAAAATTTATATTTTGATGAAAAAATCACAAGACAAAACATGTCTATACCAAAATCTCACCATGTGGTCAAAAAACTATGGGTCTATCACTACTCTTTATCATTATACACCTAGGTCTTAGTTTGAAACGATAAATAAATTTTAATTATTCAATTTTCCCATTTATACACGCATTTATTTTCATCGTTAATTATTTTTCAATCACTATAAATTTATTCTTAGGATCCATTTTCATTTCAATTTCACAACAATTTTAAATAGGTAACATTCAACAACATAATCCGAACTTTTTTCCATGCATTCATAAACTAATATAGGTCACAATATCCATAATTCCCTATAATGATGCATGTAAAATAAACTCCCAATACATGAAAGGGTGCATTTAAAATCATTGAATATAACAACATCATTAATCATAGCAATAAAAAATTTGTCACCCAATGTAAAATAATATTAAACAAAATAGCACCAAACAACAATAACAATAGTCCCCCTCGGTACCTGGGTTCTCCCCCATACATGGGACATCTTCTCCTATAAAAAAGATCATAACTAAGGTTCAAATCTACCTAGTCTCATTTATACCCTTCCCCAATAGTTATAAAAAGAATAAAGAAAAGTAATATCCTATGATACATCTTTGTCATGTCCCATATCGGGTGCCACACACTGGTACACCAAACTAGTGAGTTACATGACCTTAATCACGCCTCCTCATATATCGGAGGATTCCAAAGAGAATTGTGGGTATAATATTTGTCATATAAATAATATACACTCAATTATTAGAGTAATACACAAGTTTGAAATAAAATACCAATAATGGAATAACATATAACCATGAACAATACCAATATAACTTAATAAATAAATTGGAATTAAAATATGAATCTAAATAAAAAAGTACTTCATGTCAATTTACGTGTCATGTTTCTAAAATGAAACACATAATAAATACAATAATACCACCCCATGATGGTCCTGAACCTTTTATGGTTACATCGTCCAGGCTCTATCACAAATCACTTATCTATCTAAGGGCCTTTAACATTAACCTACCTAGAAAACATAATGTCTATTTACGTACCCATCAGGCGACCGGAGTAGGGTGTGAGTACCAAATCATACTCCACCACCAATAGTGTATAAAACATTATCTAATAATGTAATTGTATATTCATTTGGATAATGAATATAATTAAAAATAATAAGGAAATATTTATCACATTAACAACTAATCATTATTTGACCCCATAACCCCTTGGTTCCCAGAGACACTCTTACCTCAATCATTAATTCAAATCATGATAAAGCCTAAAGTATTCTCTTATATTATATCTCAAAATTTAATTGTTAGAATTATTTTATTCATACATTAAATAACATTTTACCATTCAAACATTACACAATATAATGAACTTGTTACCTTTCATTAAATCACAATAAGATGGCAATGTTACCATTCATCTCATATACATTAGAATGTCCATGTTACCATTCTCTAATTACCAATTAAATTAATATGTTACCATTTATACCATACAAATTATAATGACCATGTTCCAATTTTTATATTCATAGCCAAATGGCCATGTAAAAAAATATGAAATAATTAAATCAACCATAAATTATCCACGTCAATTCAAATATTAATTCAATATTTACTTAAGTAAAATATTTTTCATTTTAAAACTCATGAAATAACTAATCACATAAACCCCTAAATTAACTCCCTAATCAATTATATTTTTCAAACCCATTAACTAACCCATATATTAATTTATCAAATCCCAAAACTAAAACTCCCATAATTAATAAAAAAATTAAATATGTAGATTCTAAATCTCAATAAATCATATTAATTATATTCATATAAAAAATCTCTAAATATGAAAATTAATTATAAAATTAATCATCTCCAAATAAATGATTCCAAAAAATCCATAATTCACATCTCCTAATTTAATCAATTAACCAAATTAAGTGACTTTAATGTAGAACATAATTTTTACATATCTAATATCAATCATGAAATGTTATAAATTTTATTTAGATAAATAATATAGGATTTGAATTATATAATTTATAAATCAATATATTGATGAACAGACACCCAATGGAAATTCAAAAAATGTGAGTGGAACAACGACGTAGAATGAGAATCATATCTAAAACCCTAAATCAAGATGAAAAAAATCATCATTTATCTAACATATTTCCAAATATATAATACTATATATAATTTCACAATATTAGATCTAGATATAATCCAAAACCTAAAAAATAAATCCATTCAAATATTTTAGAAATAATTAGCATGAGTAGAGGACCCATGGACTATAATACCCTTACTGGGAGGAATGATGATCAACATCATTGGATTAATGTCATAAATAATGGTGGTTGGTATGTCTTGGAAATAATCCGAATATATCCAAAACAAATGATTAGTCCCTTGGGTTAAATGCGGGTGAATAAGAGTTAATTAGGTGGTCCATGTAATTTAAAAACTATTTTTTGGTCTAAAATCATTCCCATGCAATGTTTTTTGGAAGTGGGATGCATTTTTTCTCTTATCGTGTGCCTAAATCATGTGCATTTTTAATTAGAGTGCATTGTCACCCATAAGTGGTGAACAGCTTGATAAACTATCTCCCAACCATATAGAACTCCACTATAAAGGGATAAATGGTTTGATGGGTTGTGGTGCCCAGATTTCCCTAACCATCTTTCAACGATTCTCTACCCCCTTTTATTCCATTTACTCTCATTTTCAACCAAAAACATCCAAATATAAAAACTAAATAAAATGTATTGAACACTAAATAATGGTGTATATAAAAAAATCCTGATACAACTCTAGAAAATGTCGAGATGTAAAAATTACATGAATAAGATACTATAAGGTCCTTTTTATAACTCACCAGATAGAACTAGTACATTTAATTCACCTAGATTGGGGTGGTGGTACACAACTAACAATTTTTCGAGCCTTACAAAACATGTACTTTTTTAAATGTTTTATTTTTTATTTTTTATCGAATTATTATTATCTAGTCACCAAGGGGCGTGTTTTTTCCATATTAATAGTCTAGTTTGACTGTTTTCCCACATAGAACATGATGGTATAAATAAATTCCACATGATAGGAATATTTTATAGGTTTTTGAGTTGTAGGAGATCTGTTGTAATCAAAGATATAAAGATGGGTTTGGCTATATTAGTAAAGATTAATTGAGGCTAGTTACCCAATGGAAAGATATATTCCCTAATTTTTTGGTATTCCATATACATAGTGGAATAGGTAACCCTTAGGGGCATAGAGTGGTTCATCCACTAATGTAGTTTCAATCCACCTTGGATGATTAACATTAACCATTATAAAGCTAGAGTCATATCTATTAGAAAGAACCCCTATACTGGCATACTATCTTAAATGTGTTGTGGGTCCCTATATATTATTCAATTAGGATATAGCATGGATTTGATGGAACTAAAACAACATCATAACATTGATATATTGAAAATCATGGAAATCAAGGTTCCTTTTAGTTTGCATGTTCAATGGAAGTATGTTTTCATATTTAATTACTAATTTGACCATGGTTACATATTTCTATAAATAATATCTGAGTTTTTAACTTCTCGCTAATTTAAATATCATAAAAAAATAGATAATATAATAAATTTTTTCATATATCAATTGTGATCTCATGTAACCCAACAAGTTATTGTAATACTCACTCCTTTACTGGTATTTGTCACCCACATATTGTTTCAATGGAGATGTTGAATGGTTTTGAGAAGGTATTGATGGTTATGGGATATTATTATTATATAAATACAACCCTCCAGTATACTATGTCGAATATTAACATTACAACATTGGTATAATTTAAAATTTATGAAAACCATTTGGAGTCACATAGTTTAGTCATCTTGGTAAACAACATTTACATGAATCCATTATTAAAATGGAAATATAAAAATATATCATAAGAAACATATTTACCCCTTGATATTTTATAATATATGTGTTCAAAACCCTAGGAATGTAAAGGAAATAAATTGTTACACCATATTTCTAGTATGGGTTATGTAAACGAAAAAGTATAATTTGTAAATAAGGAATAATGAATATGGAAGAGTAGATAATAAAAACACATTCCATTCAATCAAAAACATGATTAAAAAAGAACTAAATGGCTTATATAAACATAGAAAATAATCATATTATGAAAATTGAAATGTTATTAAATAAAATGCATAATAATGGGAAATCATGAATTATTTAGGTTAAAAAATATATTATGAATATTAAATTAAATTCCTCTCAACCAACAGATCATTCTTAAAAAAGGGGTAGGTTAAAACTAGATTACCATATATGACGGAATAATTGATATTTTGACATGATAACTCTTATTGAATAAAGGGGATATATATAAGTGAAGCTGAATCCAGATATGTATCATTACATCAAGGGTCTATCTATAACTAATCCCCACATGTCACATTCATGTCCAATTCATTCCTCATATTTTTATTGATCAATGTTATTCATTTTCAATGTTATATTTAAATAAAATATTATATGAATTGAAATAATAATATGTAATAGGCATATTTCAGAAAAAAATCATATATTATTTAGAATACTAATAAAGATGGTTTCATTGGACCATATACCCTATATCATTAAATGGTGTTTTCAAATATTATAATACTATTAAAGGATCCCTAGGACGTTTCATGAGGAAAATATCCTTTTTATTTTTAAATTCATTAATTTAAAATATATAATATACAGGAAATTATGGACATATATATTCATTTAAAACTAAAACTGAAACATTTAAAGAAATATTCAATGGAAATATTATACATGATAGTGGAAAAATTCATTCCATATGTGTACTATAATACAATGATTCAATTCACACAAATGGAAAAATTTAGCTAATTCAGAAAATGAAATGAATATTCAATTTAGAAACTTCTATAAAAATTAAAATATTGTTAAAATTTAAATTAATACATATTTCAAAAATATGAATAACATTCTTCAAATCAAATAAAAAAATATTTTGTCTTGGAATACGATCATTTGGAAGGAAAGCATCCAAAAAATATTCTTAAATGAAAGTCCCTTAAAATTAACATACTAGTCCATTTTTAATCCAAAAATAAAATAAATGGAAAATAAATATGTAAAATAGAAACATAAATATACGATAATTAAATATATGAACATTAATATATTAGGATAATATTATTTTTTGAAAGGATATATGAATAAAAAGAATCCATAAATAAATTGATATTGTAGATGAAATCTATTACCTATGGTCCAAAATATTTCATAGAATCATTTAGTATCCTATATAATATATTAAAATAAATTATAATTATTTTCCATAAATATATATATACTTAAATTATTATATTTCATCCAATTTTAACAATTTAATATCTATTTATTGATAATCCCATATTAAAATAGTTGTATTTGTGTGTTAACTGTTTCATATTTCTTGTATGTATCCATTTATTTGAATTGTTACATTCATATTATTCATGGTCGCATAATATTACAAATTATAAAAAAGTTATAAGAAACATATATATTAATTATAAACATGTTTATAATAATTCTTGAATTGAATACATGAAAAATGAATCACATCACTTCATGGAGGGGGTAGTCAACACTTATACATAAGCGATGTTATCCTTTTTTGGGTGGATGTGTAATAAGATAAATTATATATTTTATTTTAATAATAATAATTATTTAGTAACTTCCATATATATTCATTAGTTTCATATTAATATTTATCCCTATAATGAGGTGATTAAAAATCAATTACACCTCTACATGGAAATCATTGGTTGTATTTAGGTAGGAGTGATGTTTTTTTCCACATGATAGAAAAATGTTTAATAATGGATATTACACATTAATATATAAGGTTAATTTAATGGATTATACTTATTTTATTATATAATCATGGTTTTATAATAAATTAATGTGGTATAATGTGATATAAAATGAAAACACTCGACTAAGATCCATACATCTTATTCATGATCCTCCTTAACTTTCTAACTAATTCCTTCTTAGGACTATATTATGTCAAAAAAGTAATTATATATAGTCTTTAGGGATGTTATTAAATTATTGGGGTAGGTTTTTTTAGTAATTAATGGATCATGAAGTGTTACGAAGATAGAATAGTTGGTGACCATTTATAAGTGAGGGAGATGACACACTTGAAATATTTCATAAGATAAAAAAATATTATTATCATAGTCATCTAAAATAGCACCAAAGTGAAATTAATTATTATATTAAAATGGTAAATAAAAAATAAAATAAATAAAATAAAACTAACATGTTGTTTTTTGTTATCATGAAGCCTTATCTATTTCATTTTACCCTCTAAAACCATTTTACCCATAAATGAGGTAATACATATTTACAACAATTTCTATTAATTCTAACAAAAAATGTAGTTATTATTTTTAGGTTATATTATTTATGAATTAAAAAAATATGATGAAATGTACATGATTATACATCTATAATCTTCTAAAATTACTTATAAAATATCTTCACAAAATGTGGTAGAAATTGTTTTCAAGAAAATTTATTTTTTAATTATAAAAATGTTTAAAGAAAATTAGCACTGTATCATTTATAATGACAGTAATTAATTATATAAACTTACAAGGAAATAAAATTATTTGGAAAATAAATTTAATAACAAAATTAACTTTTAATTTCCCTAATGAACAATAAATAGTTTTATAAAATTAATATTTTTCTCTATTTAAATAAAACACCATCTTTTATAAAAAATAAAAAAATTCAACCATTGATAATTTGGAAATGATGATTTATTAAATTATGTACTTTTAATAAAAATAAATTCTAGAATGTTGAAATTTTTTTAATCCCTTTATTAAACACAGATATATAAATTATTTTATTATTATTCTACAATGAAAAGATTCCTCATTACAATTGAATATTGGGTGTTACATTCTTCCCCAATTAAAATTTTCTACCTAAACGTTTCGGGAATATATTCTCATGTATTTATATAGGTAGTTATTCATCATTTAATCATCAATATCACACATCACCTCTTACATCATGTCATTTCTATAAAGTAACTATACCAGCTGAGTCATCTAATTCCATAACTCATGTCCTCCAGTGTCAATAATATGGATAACATTTTCATAGTATGATAAATCATGTAATAATTCTCTTTCTTATATGGTAAGAACATGTGTCGGGTAAATAAATTACACCCATAACAACATCATGTGGAAGAATTTATTTAATTATTAGATATCTCTATAGGATATCCAAGTGATAAGCTATTACTCTAAATAATTCCATAATTTCAAAATGTTGAATTTTCTATAGAATAGGTTTCCATTTATTATCAAACATTATAACAATATTCAAAAGATATTTTTCAAATAAATCATTATCAGCCACTTCAAATTATAAGAAATTTCAATTATTATTTTTATATATATTCTCTTTTTTTGAGATACCATTATATGACTCTGAAAAATTTGTAATTTAGTCATTATCACCTCAAATATTACTATGCGAAGTATAATCCTTTCAAAAACATCACCCCAAATGATGGTGTATGAAATATTTTCCCATTAAATGATTCTTATGATGACATTAAGTTACAAGATTAAAGACTATTTTTGTATAAAAATTACAGAACCGGTAATACTAGTCCCTCATTCCTTTATATTAAAATTTGACTGGCCCCAACATGTCATGAACTACTGGAATAGTCCTTTCTCCTAGACCATACATCTAATGATAATATATTTTGATAAAAAGTACACCTATTTCAAGAGCATACTGAATTATTTTCTAGAATTTGGATATAAAATATTGGTAAAGATTTGATAAAATCAAAAGAGGTACCCATAAATCATTGAAAATCATTAATATTGATTTTTGATAAGGATATGAAGATGTTGGTATTCCATAATGGTGAGGAAATGTGGGGACATTTTAAGGTGATAAATAATAACCCAGATATTATATATTATTCATAAATACTTGGGATTTCCAAAAAAAAATTTCCAAGTGGTATCATCACATTAACATATCAGAATACATATAGGTTTCATGTCTTCTTTATGTTATTTTCTCCTAGATATTAAATGTCAAAAAACCAACAAAATTGATTCAAAATATATACTTTTTTTCATTTTATCCCACTAAAATGATCCCTTAAAATCCAATACAACTTTCAATTATCAGACTAAATAGATAAATTGACCTTATGAGCATCATCGAATAATTATCTTTTTATCTCAACCAAGGATGAAACACATATTCTCTATATAATTATCAATATATGATTTTAATTGTATATGTCTACCAAATTTACATCATTCATTGAATTGTTATTATCTTCGATATTCATATCATCAAGTTATGAAAGTTTTATTATCTTTAATAAATATTTTTTTGGAAATTATTTTCAAAAATATGTGATGATTTCTATTCCTTCATAATTCAGATCCGTTTACTTACTAAATAAAAGAATATAATATCATTTTAATTCTAATATCGGTCAAAACATTGTGATACTTCTAATTAAATACATTATCTACATTATTTTCCATTCATGTGTTGTAGTGTAATGAGAAATCATAATCATTCCTCAGTTTGTACAATATCCATTTCTTGTGTCGAGCACATTAATCGAGAAGATGTATTACAGATTTTTTTATCTGATTATAAGTCACATATTTCACCATTAAGGTAATTCATTAAAATAGTTGATATAATATTTACGAATAAAAACTAAATATCATTAGTTGGATAATTATTTTCATGTATTTTCATGTACATTGATTCATTGGAAATATCTCATTCTTTTCATATAGAGACTCATCCAAGTCTATTATTCAAATCATCTCTATATATAACGAATCCATACCTTACTGGTTATAATGTTAAAATTTGTTCATTGATAGTTTCCTGTTTAATTAATGTAAAAATTTATCACATACTTCTCACAATATGAAGTTAAACCCTTTATATATCAATTTGTAAACCTGGTTATATAATCTAAAAATTCATGAACAAATAATTTATATAAACCTATAAATAAAATGAAACTACAAAACTTGGTACTATTTATTGGAATTTTATATTCCATCAAGACCATTATATTTGATTTGTTAGTTTATATTCCTTCCTTTTTAATAATATGTATAAAATAAGAAACATGTTAAAGCATGAATTCACATTTTTTAAATTTTTTATATAACTCATTATCTCTAATAGTATGATGAATGATTAAGAAATAACTTGTATAATCATTATAGAATTATGAGTGTATCATGTTTTAAAAATTATATAAAATAATCCATCAATACATTTCCATTAAATTAATAATTATTAATGTTTCATTAATTGATGAAAATGGAATTACTCTAAATTTATAAATCCTAGACCTCATCCAAAATGTATTCCTTATAATAAAATACATCATTATTCATTATTGAAGATTTTTAGAATGATGAAAATTTATTGAAAAATATTGAGCTCTTTGAAATTGACAGGATAAATCATTAGTATAGGTTGTATGAGACATACTTGTTATGGTAATGTTACTTATATCCCTAAAATCAATTAAAACCCTCATATACCAATCTTTCATCATAACAAAAAGTACAAGGACACCTTACAGAGAAATTAAAGGGAGTATAAATCTCTTATTACACTACTCCATTAGTTTTTTCTATAGTTACAATATGTACACTATTTCCAGCCAATCTATAGTATTTGATATTATTTTTTCATCAATGGTTAGATCAATAGAAATCTCCACTTCATTTTTTGGTGGATATATAGGTAATTATTTTGGAAACACAAAAATAATTATTGAAATATATATATATATATACTCATTATACATTGAAATACTATCCATTACAATGATTATGACAAAGTAATTTATAAGTATAATTATCTATTTTTCATGTAGAGTATGTGTATGTTTATAAGGGAACTCACTCACACAACATTATTATAATAAGATTTTCATTAATATTCTTGAATGATAACTTTATTTATAGAGTGCTTGGGAAATTTATGTGTTTATTAAATAACATGGATGATATAAAATAATGTCAATATATATAATAAATTAAATAATTTTGTAATATTGAGGATAGGATCAATGTACTTACCACCTCATACTGGGAACATGAACCCTGGTATAATAATCACATAAACTATGTCTTCTCCCATTGACCTCATTTGTGGGAGGTTCTATTGACACCATAGACATTGGATTGAATTGTTAGATGTATTTTTATATTTTATAAATATAATAATATTGGTTAATTTATATTCCTTTCATTTTATAATCTAATTACACCTTTCTCAAAAAATGAAACAAAATCTTATTTGCATTTAGAAACTACCTAGGTTCCTTTTTCCTTAATTTACACATGTATTTTAAAACATATAAATTTTTAATAGTAAATATAATTTATGTCTTGTAAATATTCAGGAATTATATACTATAATTATATAATAATTATAATAATACCAATTAATTTTTTTTCAAAATGGAAATATATTTATTCTAACAAAATTAGATATATATATATATATATATATTATCGAATAATTTGAAAGAAACATTTTAAAATTAAAAATTTTAAATTTCAAAATAATTATATCATTTAAATTTTATTCATTCACAATATTCATAGTGGTATTTCTTAATAATTTTATGAAAAAATTTATTTTTTGGTGAATTGTTGAAAATATATATTTTATAAGAAATTTTAATTTCTTTTCAAGTATTTACAAAGTCAGATAATAATTTTAATTGATTTTAAAATTAATGTATTTAAATTCTATAAACAATGCTCTAATGAATGCCATTTGAAGCAATATTATACTTGAATTTGGTATAAGTATATTATTATATATTAAATTCATCTCTTTTAAAAAAATCCATCATATTTTGTAGGTATATTTTGAACTATAACTTCTGCCACTTATTGAAATATAAATTTATAAAAAGGAATCCATAATATAAATAAAAATTTATAATTTTTTTATTTAATATATTTTATTTTTTTTCATTATTAATTACAACTTTGGGAAAACCAAATTAGGATCAATGGTAAGAGTAAGAACGAGTTTCAAGGATTAAAATAAGAAATTATAACGGTTAAAACAATATAGAAACAAGTCTATATAAATTTGGATGCACATATATCAATACTAAAACATTAAATAATTGTAAATTATCCATTATAGATCCATATTACTTGACAAATAAATTTAAATATTTTAATAATTCAAAAACATTGATGTATGTTTTCTCCCACATATATAATGACACACCAATCATGTCTTATCCACCCAAAAAAGGTCCTAGTAACTATGCCAATATAAAACAAATAAATTCCTAAAATACTATACCAAATCCTAAATTCGATGTTTTGATCACAAATCCCACCTCAATAAGAAAATTTTGGAAACCTAATGATGAAGATTAAAGAAAATATAAAGCACATAGTTTGGTATTTTAATATTATTTCATATTTTTACTCCTTAATAAAGATATTAATAATTTAAATATGGTTAAATTAATATCTCCCATATACTATAATGTAATTATTCTAATTTAATAAATTTTAGACATCACATATTACATTAAATGATAAATAAAACCATCATTCTTGTGTACGGCGGACAACCACCTCACGAACACATATAATTATGTTTCCATCACCACCTCACACATGTGATATTAATGACTGATTATATGTATATATATATATCATTTAAGATATAATTAAAATTCATTAAAGATAAATTATCATCAAATTTTTTACCATTCCATCTTCTGAAAAAAGATAATGTCATTCATGTCTATGTATGGATTATCACCTCCCTGAGGTGATGTTATTCTTTTTTTATCACATAATAAAATTGATGAAATATATAAGTGTTTTAAAAAATATAACATCTTATATATAATATAGTAGTTGTTTTGGAAATATAAATTTATTCTAACCTTCATTCCCTCAAGTTATGATTGAAAAAACGAAATGTTTCTCATGTGTACATATCACATAACATCTCCATAATTGTAGATTAATTCATTTTATATTTAAATAATGATTTTTATATTGTAAAATTATAATTAATATACCAAATAATAATTATAAATTCATTAGTATATTATATTTTGTATAATAAAGATACATTAGAGAAATTCAACCTACAAATATAATTTTGGGCTTATGAACCAAACAACCCCAAATCATTCAATGTAAACATAATCATTTATTAAATTTTGTATAACATAGATATGAATGAAATAAAAATAATAACTAATTTATAATTTTTTTTAATCATATCAATAACTAATTTAGTTAATTTTTTATGGAAGTTAAAGAACCTATCTGATAATTCAAGCTCATGTTAAATAACAGTTTACAATTAATACATCATTTTAAATATTTTAAATAATTATTTTCAAAATATATTGATTTCCATTAAATATTCATATTTATTTACAAATTTATTTATATTTATGTAAAATACATATAAATCACATTCTCTATCTCTTTATAATTCCATTTATATTATTCCAAAAGGGGTCATTTTGTGATTTTTAGAAAGAATTTTTTGGATTACAATACTAAAGGAAAAAAGATATGTTCTACATTATTGTATATGAAATCACCATATTTTCCATTCACTGTAAATGTTATTTATATTCTTTATCCTTTATATAATTAAATGTTTTATTTAATACAAAAACCACCGTCAAATATTTCTAGGAACTATAGTTTTGAAAATGGGGTTTTAAAGAAAATATATATATCCTTATCCAAAAATGTTTTTCTTATATGCTCACAATTTTATTTTTATGTGTTTGATTATAGAAATGGGATATTATTTTGTTTTTAATGCATGTTAGTGGCCTTTGAAAATTGATGGGAATTATGGGTGAGATAAATATGTCTCTTTTGATGGGTGATCTCAATATATATCTACAATACCTTGGGTAATGATTATGTTATCATCAAAAACATGTTTTAATAAACCATGAAGGTTATCCTATTCATATGGTTTCATATAAATGTTATTTTATGGTTAATATGAAGATGATTTTCTAATTCACCAAAATATTTTTTCATGTGTTTTCAATTAGTTTTCATTACAATAATTTAAATTCAAAAATTAAGTTAATTATATTTTAATTAAAATAAATCATTATGATAATTTTAGAAAAAATGTATTTTTTTTAATAATAGTTTTAGGGTTATCATGATTCATAAGAATCCTTCATGATTATGTTTTTTTCATTTAGGATTTATTATAATGATTTATATAAATAAAATACGGTATCAATCTAATTTTATTAGTATGAATAATATTATTTTAACTTAATGATTTTTTTTATAAGAAATATATCTTTTATGATATCAATATTTTTAAATGGACTAAAGAGTTTCTTTGAAAAATATATATGCCCCATAATAACTTCTTCTTGTTCATCACTTGATTTAAATTTTTTCATAGAGATTATGGATGAGTAGAAACAATGATGATGTCATATTTAAAATAAGGATTATTTTTATGGAAATATAACATGTTTTATTTCAAAACATTTGTATTGTGGTAAATAATGGATGGTGAGAGGAATTGTAAAACATATATTTTATGGGTTTCATTATTATGATATTTGAATTAGTTATTGAAAAACAAATCATTAAAAGGTCTGTATGAATATATAATATTGAACTATTTATTGAAAATCAAATATGGGTTCAATTAGGATCAATTCATTGTCGTTTGTATGAAATAAGGTTTTAGATAATTTTAGTGATTTTAATAATTTATCCAAGTGAACCTAAGACATCATAATTTTTTATAATCATTATTCTGAATTTTATGATTACCATATTGTATTATCTGGGATTTTTCTATTTAAGGATTTTCCATTGAGAAAATAAGGACGCTAGTATAGGAATATATCATGAGGAGATTATCCTTCCAACAAAACTAACTAGAATGGATTGAATTTGAGAAGATCTTTTTTTTTTACCAATAAGTTGACATTGTCTACTAATGTGGTCAGTATCCAGGATAAAGAGAAATGAAGGTCACTATAGAGAGTCATAGAAATTGTGGATATATTATTAAAATAAAACCCTTCATCAATCATTAGATTATATAAGGCTTTCATATCTTATGGATGGGTTAATTGATTTGTAGAAATAGTAAAAACGATGTGTTTTAGAGAAATAATAAATTGTCAATCAATTTATTTATCTTTATGAATGTGAATCATACCAATGATTTTCATTCAAAAGAATAACCAGTAATGAGAATATATTTATGTCATGGAATGGGATGAATTTATAAATTCATTCCTTACGAATAATATTCTTAAGATTATTCGATTTAGTGTCTAAATTCCTTTTTTATTTATGTCAAAGGGATAAGATTACAGGGATACATGTGAAAAAGAATTCACATAATAGAAAAGGTATGTAGTAAATTTTATTCATGATCATGATAATAAAATTAATCTATTTTACTCACAATTGAAACCATGATAATAAATTGAATAAGATTCAATGAAATGTGTTTCTTATTGGAAAATTCTTCAATTTATAGTCACTATTAAAATAGTTTTTATGATCATATTTTCTACATAAATAATTTATTTAATGGTTTACATGGAAGGTAATAGGGAAACATCCATCGAAGAAATCTTAATGTACTAAAATAAATTTTAAATATCTTCATAATTCTGTTAGAAATTACCCTATTTAATGTCGTAAAAAATTAGGTATGAGTTTTTAATATGTTTGTTTTGGTTATTTGGTTCTTGACTAAAAATAAAATATTCATACTTAATATAGGAATAATAATGAAAGGAAGGGAGTAATATGTTTTGAATGTAATGATATTTTTAATTTGTGATTACTTGTATCAATATATGAGTAAAGGGTGTAAGTATTTTGGATCTAACGAAGAAAGGTTTGGAAAAAATAAGTTTGACTACTTTCGCTTATGCCAAAAAAATATAGTGTTGTGTTGTTATATATATTAATTGTTTATTTAGATTATACAAATTACTTGTTTATTATAAGGGACATCAAATTCATTCATTTCCAATATTTATTTAAATTTACATTTCTTATCAATAATTTAATGTATCAATTTTAAGTAAAACTAAACGGAGGAATTTTAATGTAAAATTATTTTAAAAAAATTCCACTTTTTTCTGTGGAAATTATTTACGTAAAATCCCGGTTAAAATTTCTATTGTAGTGTTTGATATTATTCTATGTATTAATTGGAATTATATTTATCATACCAAAAATTATTTTAGAGATAATAACTTTGTTCAATTACAATTACTATTACTTTATATATAAGAATTAAATCATGAAATTGATAACATATTAATATGATGAGAAATTATTTATAGATAAATATGAAAGTTATATTACAGATATTGTTGAGAAGAATAACATTGTTCAAATTAATTATATGATTTATAGTAAATTAATATTTAGATTCATTTACTGATTAATTTCTTTGTATTATACATTATGTTTTGTCTAAAAATACTACTAGTATTGTTCCTGATGCTATAAAAATATAAAAACCTCATTATCGAATAGATTAGGTAAAACTTTTAGAATTTAAATAGTATCTACATGAGTTTCTTTGTAAATGATTTATTAATCCTATAAATTTAATTTTGGATCCCCCAATTCTATTTTTAAAAAATGAAATATGGTTTAATTAGGTTATAATGAATTATATATAAATTAATAACATCGCTTTTAAGACAATTTATATGTGACCTCATATGGATGGCTCATTGTATCAACTCTATAGAGCATTGAATTTTTTAAGGGTTTATGATAGGTTTTGTTAAATTCAATTGGTGTAGAAGAATGATGATGGAATTTCCAAAATAGAATTTAAAAATAGTTATGGAAATTATGACTTTTTGGTTTTTTCAGTTGGGTTGAAAATTTATCATGTGGTATTTATATACTTTATTAATTTAGTATTTCTTATCTTTTTGGATAAATGTGTGGTTGTTCTTGTATTTTTCATCCTTATATAGTATAAAAGTTACGATGATCTTATGAAATATTTATATTGGTTCATTTAACCTTAAAATAAAAAATGTTATATATGAAATTAATTACACGTGAATTCAAGTTGTGAATTATTTTATCCCTTCGAGATATTTCTAAAAAGAATATTGAATGACTATTAATCTAACTAATACTAATGTGGTTGATGTGTATGGAAGAACTAAAAATGCCACATAGATTTATGTTTTTCATAGATTAGAAGGTTATTATGAATATCTTAATGATATGTTTTCTTGATTATCTATGAATCTATATAAATTTATATACTAAAACTTAAATTCATCTAGATGAAAAAATTTGATAATATTTTTAGATATTGAAAATAAAAGTATTGAATTATCCAGTTTAGGTCCTTCCTTCCAATGATGTTGAGTTTGTTGTATAAATATTTGATTCTTTGAATTGAATTGTTATTGTTCTAATAAAGAATGATTAGGTAATTTATGTGTTTTGCATCAATTGAGACCTCATAAAAAAATATTATTATACACATGAGCTCAAAACTGTAGTTGTAATTTTTTTCATGAGTAATATAGACACATCATTTATTTGGATAATTCTTGAAATGTTTATTGATTATAAAATTATGAATTATATACATGTTATGAAATATTTGAACTAAATATAATTAAATTAACTATATATAATAGTGTTTTTATCCTTTTTAATTATCACCATCATATAAAGAAAATCATTGTTGACGATAATTTATTTTGTAATGAAAATTCATTATAAACAATGAAAAAATGAAATGTGATTCATAATAAATAGTAGAATGAATTTTGGTATTAAAAATTTCCATGCAAGAACATACAGTATTTTTTACATGTGTTTTTGTAGTTATCATTATCAAAAAGAATTGTGCAATCTCCATAGAAGGACTATGTATTATAGGAAAATGCATAGTCAGACATGAAAGCCTTGTTTCCATAATTTAACATCAACTAATAATGTATTATTGGATAATGGAAGAAATTATGTAAGTCTTTAGATTCCAATTGAAATGGAGAATTTTTTATTGTATCTCCTATTTTTTTTTCTATTCATCATGTTAGAACTGAGATATGTTGAGATATTGAGGAACATTAATAGTGGTTTGGAATACAATGATATATTACTCACCATAGAATGAATTGTTTTACATAAAATTAGTGTAAATATATAATTATAATAATAAATGAAGATGATTCTATTATTCCCTATGCGACATGTGAAATTGGATAATATATCTATGGATTTCATGATTGGATATCTATATACATTTAAATGAGACAAATCTACATTTTTTTTTCTGGCCGATTGAATCAATATAAGAATTTATTTCCTATTAATGATACTATGTATTTAGATCAGATTTCCCTAGTATGTCTCAAGGAGGAATTCATGTTATATGTATTTATTCACCCTATTTGATTATACTGCAATCCAAGGATTATCTATAAATTTTTGAGATGTATTCAAAATCATTGGATACTATATTAAATTTCATTACATCATTTTTTTATATGTTATAAATAGTCAAAGAGAACAATTCATGATTTTTAACCCAGGATTTTATCTAATTAAATATATTACTAGTGAATTTGGGATCAATATCTTCCAATAGATTAATTTAATATGAATCATCGTTTTCATTATAGTTAACAGATGGATCCTTTTGTGGAATTATAAGGATAGACTTGTTAGTCTATAATTTGATGGGATGAAGTAGGAGAAATAATGTTTCCCAAACTAGAAATATTTGAATAAATGTCTTATAAGTTCAAAATTATTCAACATTATATGAGGATGGATCAATATAGAAGAAATTTTATGTAGATTACCAGAGGAAATATCTTTCTATTTAAATTAAAAATCCTTTTTTCATAATATATCTCAATGGAAATGTTCTTTTTATTTTGGTAAAGAGGTAAAAGTGATTTTGGCGTCTCATTAGAATATATAATTTCTTAGAGGAAGTTAAATCAAGTACATATCGAGTTTAATTTTCCATGAGTTGATCCCATATAAAAGATGTGTTTCATGTTTACTTGTTAATAAAATATGCGGGAGATGAATTTAATATTTTGAGCCCTAAAGTTTTATAGTTGTAAGAGAATATTTAATATAAATAATTTCCTATTCAGATTCATAATCACATAGAAAATCTGTGATGACATAAATTTATTAACCATGTCATGGTTATGTGTAAAACCCATATTTTTGAATAATCTGCATTGGAATTATAAAATAAATTAATGAAAAAATGTCCCCATATCTTTAAATAATGAATAAAATTACCATGCGACAATTTTAAAAAAGGTGGAATAACATAACAACATAAAAAATTCTAATATAATATATATTTTATTACTTATTTTTATTCATTGTCTTATTATTTACAATTATATTCCTTATAAATATAATAAGTAATTTTTCAATCAAAAAGGAAATAATTTTATTCTTACTCAATTTTTTATTTGTATTATATGGTTTAATTTAAAAGATTAATTTAGACACATAAAAATTTGAATTAGAAAAAATATATTTCAATTTTTACATATCTAACATAAAATTATCATATATTTATTTTCTAGTTATTTTATGAAAAAGAAATATTTTTGTGTGAATAATATAAAATAACAATTTTAAGAAAATTTTTATTTATTTTCATGTATTTTCGAAGTTAAATTCTATGATGGATGTTTTTAAATCTATAATGTTTTATTTATATTTAAAATAATCCCATTAATGTAATTTTAAAAATCATTATAACATAATATTATTTAAAACCATTTGTTTTACTTAAATGCCATTTTTCAAAAAAAAATCACTACACTTTTCAGTCTTATTTTATAATTAACATATACATCTAATAAAAAATTTTAATTTTATAAAATGGAATTAGTATTTTGAAAGAAATTTTAAAAATATTTCAATGATTCTATATTCGTATTTGCTCATTATGAATAGTAACATTTATAAAAAAAGATTAGTTATCATTGTAAGTGTAAATATTGGTTGAGATGGTTAAAAATGATAACGGTTGAAATGACCTAAAAACATTTCTAAATATAATTTTATGGCTATATTTTGACCATATGGCGTATAGTGTAATAAAATGGTCTATTTTTAGGGGGAATTTGGATTGATTAAGACATTATTATATTTCAATATATTGAAAACATTCAACATTGTCCAATCCCTAACATATATAAGGTCACACACTCTCCCCACATTTCCACAGATAATGATCCAATTATCTCAACCAATTCAACTACAAAACACTACCTTTTTCCCTTCCAATTTCATAGAGGACATTATTTATTATAATACACAACTTAAGAGGCCATTGGTGTAAAAATAATGTGGTTTATGAAGAGTAGAAAAAGTACATAACTAAGTGTTTTTAGTATACTTTCATCATTTAACTCCTTAAAATATCTACTAATAATTATAATATAATATTATTTATATCTACCATATAGATATATATTATTTTTTTTTCAAATACCTTTATCTTGGTCCTCATTAATCAAATTGGAAATGAAACCATGGTTCATGTGTTTGTAGAACTATCACCTCGTGAATCGATGTAATTAGTTTTTCATCACCACCTATAAAATATGGTTATAATGATTAATTTTATTTACATATATATATTATTAATTGAATAATTATCATTTTATAATGATAATATAACAATAATTTTATTACCTTTCCATCGATTGAAAAATAACCGTTTCATTCATGTGTACGGGTGGATTACCACATCCACAAAATGATGTGATTTATGTTTCATCACCACCATAAATGGATGACATATATATGTGTATTTTAATAGTTATTATTATTATTAATATGTAAAAAATTATTGAAATAAAAAGTAATACTTTCAGTATATCCATCATGTACGTTGAAAGATGGATCTTTCAGTCATGTGTACATATAGAAGACTATCTAAATGATTGTAATGGAATTAATTCTTCATGAGCATACTACATAGTTTGTTATAAAAGTATAACTAATACATTGAAATGATACTTTTAAAATTATTGGGTTTTAATGATATAATGATGATCTGATTTACCAAATTCAACCCATCAAAGTTATTTCAGACCTATGAACCAAATATCATAAAAAATACTAGGAAAGGCTAAAAAAATATAAAATTACGTTTCACATGTATCAAATTAAAATTAAAGAAATAATAAACACGAATAATTAAATTAGGAATCTAAATTATTAACATTATTTTATTTTTCTGTGGGATAATTATTATACATGATATATTAGACTCATGATAAGTGATAATTTAATTAAAAAACCTCATTTAATATGTCTTGAATATTTATTTTCAAAACCATTTTCAACAATGAAAATATTATAAAAATTAATTTATGAATTTTTTTATATGAACATAAATTAATTATTAATGAAAATTTAAATCGATTTTTACAATAATTCAATGTTTTTAGAGAGAAATATTTGAAATCGTAGTATACAAAACATTTTTCCTTTAATTATAAAACGAAATAGAAATAATATATATGAATTTATATAAAAGAAATAAATTTTCATTACATTATAACAATTATATTCAATTTATTTACTTTAAAATAGTCTATGTTTGAAAAACACCAAAATCATCATTCCCTTTATTCTATGAATTATTTTTTAAGAAGATTAAAAAGAAGGATGTACAACAATATTAAAAAGTGATTTGATTAAGGAATCAAAAGTAAATATTTATGATTTTAATAACATAAATGCATCATTTTATGTGCTTCATGAAGAATAAAATACTTTTAATTTTCATACTATTGATATATTATACAAATATATCTCTGTTAATAGCTGATGCCAATACATCTATCTGTTTCATTAGGTTTTGAAAATGTTCATCGAATTATAATATTGTAATTACACATGGATGTTTTACCATTTGTAACAGTTATTGTTATTATTATTTTAAGGATTAAATAAAGATAATTTCCTAATGAATATACATGTATTTTTTAATCTTGATATTATTTTTTGGAAATGTTTGGATTTCACAAGATAAATAATGATATCTTTAAGGGAATACTCATTCACTTTTAGGCCAAAAATATGGGTTATTATGAAATGTTTTTCAAGGGTTCTCATGTTTTCTATGAAACATTCATGATTTTGATTTACACATTGGGTTTTAAAATAAAGTGATTTATTAAATACATTGTGTATAAAATATTATTTTATTTGTAAATGAACGATTACACTGTAAAAAATATGTCATTATGGAATGTTTTATTTTTATCTAGACGAATTTTAAACTGTTGTCTAATTTTACAGTGTCATTTAATGAAATGGAAATGTATTTCATGGTATTTAGTTATTTAGAGATGTTTCTATATATTTGAGGTATTTTTTCTTATGTGTCTTTTTTGGAACATTTATATGTGGTTTTAGGTTTATTTAGTGGGGGATATTTTCTTATGTGTAATCCCCTATGGAATATAAATAACATGAAACCAACCACCACTAATCATATGAGTGGAATATTGTTTTATTGGTTTATTAAATAATCCAATTCTAAAACAAAATTTTTTTAAATGTATTTAGCATTATTTAGACAAAACCACCGAAAAATTATTATTTTTATATATTTAATAATAAACCATCATGCAATAAAATAAAACATGAATATATGATAATCCAATAATATATAGATCATACATCAACAAAAATATATACAAACATCCAAAATCATCATTACCTCTGTCTTATTCAACTCATACATATGCCATCCAATAAATCGGTCATATATATATCTCTCTCTATTTGTGTGTGTGTACAACAACAATTGATACCCAACATACATAAAATTTATGACTGCCACTATATCTGTCTCCCTCAATATCATATAATCAACTATGAATATCCATGTCATATCATAAAATATAACAAAAATTAAAAAAATATAACAAACCATAATATATTAGAATTATTGTAGAAAGTACGTATAATGTTGTGTATTTGAATTGTCAACCTTCTTCCTACTACCATCACCTTCATCCTAAAATAAAAACAAGAACATTTGTTGAAAAATATTCGAAATAAAAAAGGCATAGAATATTTTTAAAAGGTGAAAATAAATTATTGTGTTAATCATAGAGACGAAATACTAACATAAAAATTTATTATAAAATGAAAAACACTTTGAAAACATATGTTTTACAAACTAAGAAGACATTCAACCAATGAAACTGAAAAGGGATAATAAAATATTCTTATTTATTTTTAATGCAACGTTTACTGTTTTAGAAATTTACATAATAAAAAATTAATGTATTTATTATCACAACATTTATTATATTTAGAGAACATCTCAACGGTGTTTTTAAAAGGTTTCACATCAATATGAAGAATCATTATTTGTTTTTTACTTATCAATGAATAATTTAATGTTTTAAAACCGTAAAAACCTTTTCACGGATATCATTGGGAAATCATTACTTAAAATTACTAGTCATCAGTTCCTATTGTATCAAAATAATAAAACTTATATTTCATAGTTTTGTGTAGTTCATTTGTTTGTTTTACCAAAATTGATTTCAATTTAAATTAAAAACATTCACATAGATTCATACTATAGTCGTGATTTATTGGATTGAGCTTAGGTATATTCCTACATTTCAAAGATGTACTTAAATATCATTTTTACACTTCATCAAAACAATATGAATGTGTTTTATTAGTTTTGATTATTCCATTTAACATTTTTACTACAATTTAAGTCCATTATAAATAAAAATATGTAATTAGAGATATATTTTTTACATTAATTTTTGTAATAGGGTGTCACTTACTCATTCACATCTCAAATGATTTTTGTATTGTTTTTAAAAATTATAAAAACTATTTGAATGTGTTTGATCAGTTTTGAGTAGGAAACTGGACTTCATTAATAAATTTTAATAATAAATTGGAATCAAGAACTTTGAATCATAATGATGACATAAACTATAATTTCAATGTGTTAATAATTCCTTCACATTAAAAATTAATTATTCATTTATTTCCTAAACTATCAAGATATTCTGACCCTCTATACTTGGTTTTTTTGAGTTCTAATTTTGGAAGAAACTTGTGGTTTGTAAAATTATTTCTCACACATTTTTTCATACTTGTCAAATAAATAATCAGATTGACATTTAGTTCATTATTATATGTCACAAATGTTTTTTGGATACCTTTTCTATAGTATCAAAATAATTTTAATTCATTTTCTTAGTTTTGAGTATACCATGTTTCTTTATTACTAAAATTGATTTCAATTTTAAATAAAATTACACTCTTTGAGTCATATAGGTCACAACGTGTGTCAATTTTATATAAGATGATTATTCATAAACATCTAAATTTACTTATGGATCATTTTTATAATGTATAAAAAAATTTAAAAAGCATTTTCATAGATTTGAGTACATCAATTTTTAAAATAATTTTTCATTTTAAACAGGAAACACACACTTTGATTCATACCTATCACATAATCAATTGGTTTTACTAGGGACTAATTACTACACATTATAAATGACGTGTTTATCTATTTCATATAATTAAAGAAATACAAACTAATGTTTCTCTATTTTCATTTATTGACTCATTTTCAACTAAAATATTGATTTTAAACTAATAACATATACATTGAGTCATTTTGGGAACATCATGCATCAAATTGATATGAGGATGATTCATATACATAAGACATACATATGGATTATTTTTATAATGTATAAGAACAATCATAATTCATTTCTATGGTTCTAATTGATCATTTTTCCTTTTAACTAAAATTTGTGATAATTTAAAAAAAATTAATATAGAGTCATACAATTCAGATCATGTATCTAACTGAGCTGTAGCTGATTTATACTTTTCTAAAATGAATTATGATTCATTTTACTAATGTATATATAAATTAAAAAATGAATTTTCTTTGTTTTGTGAATATCACAAGTCTTTTTTACGATATTCTCATTTAAACATGAAACCTTATCTTTGACTTGTAACGATCACATAATTTATCGATTTGACATGATAATTATTCCTACATTCCATAAATGACTTAGGAATTGATATCCTAAATTTTCAATAATATCTTATATTTTTTTCTTGGTTTTATGTGAGTTAATATTATTGAACTATAATGTCGAATTTAAACTCATAACGGACCAATTGAGTCATACTGGGCATATCATGTATCATATTTATGTTCTTTTGTATCCAAATCTCATAAATGACATATGGATCATCTTCTTGGATTATAAAAACCATCCTTATATATTTTCCCAGTTTAGAGTAGGTAAAATTTCACTTTTTACTAAAATTGTTGTCACTTCTAAATAAAAATACAGACATTGAGTCATATCTGCAACATTGTGGGCCATATTGAGTATTGGCTAGTTCCAACAAATCGAAAATGACATTGGGATCAATTTCATAATGTATAAATATTATATTAATGTGTTTGATAATATTGGAGTTGGTCACTTGTCTTTTTTATGAAAGTGTCTTTTTCTATGAGAGACACTCATGTTGAATCATAACGATAACAATGTGTATCAGTTCGATGTGAGATAAATTCATACACATAAAAAATGACTTCTGTATTGAAGTCCCAAATTATCCCAAAAGTAAAAGCATGTTTTCTTAGAGTTTTGGGACTACCACTTTTTGAAAAATAATTTCAATTTTAAACTCATAATAGAAACATTGAGTCATATTGGCAACATCCTATATCATATTGAGGTGTGGTTATTTCAAACATGTACCCAATGACTTATGGATCATTTTCATAATTAATCATAATAATATGAAAGTTTATGATCGGTTTTAATTCGGACATTATTTCACTTTTCTATAATTATTGTCACTATTAAATAAAAAAGGTAAATTAATTAATATTGGTAACAAAGTGTATCAGATTGGTTGTGGGGATGATTCCCATATATCTCAAATAACATATGGATCATCGACCTAAGGTATATAAACAATCCAAATGTGTATTATATTTTATTGAGTATGTTAATTTTCTTTTTAGAGAATTTTCATTTTAAACAAGAATCATGTACTTTGACCCATACTTATCACATCAAGTTTCGATTCTATGTGAGAATAATTCATATATAAAATTTTTTTAATTTTTTTCCTTATTTAACAAAAAAATCATAGCACATTTTCACAGTTTTTAGTTAGTGAACCACTTTCAATTAAATTATAAGTTTCAAATAGATAACATTTACATTGAAACGTATAGGGAAGGCAATCTATCAGATAGTGGTTATGTTCATTATTACAAGTAAAAATGACCAATGGATAATTTTCTTAATGAATCAATAAAATAAAAATGTATTTTCTCAGTTTTGAGTATGTCATTTTTTAGTAAAATTATTGAAAATTTTAAATAAAAAAATGCACTTGTAATTATACTGATCACACGGTGCATCAGAATGATGTTTATCCAATTCAAGAACATATCAAATGAGTTATAAGGATTTTTCTTATTGTATAAAAACAAATAAAATTCGTTTTATCAGTATTAAATACATTAATTTACTTTCATTATAAATTGTTATTTTAAACATAAATCACTCACTTTTCCTCAAATATATCTAATCATATTTCAGTTAAATTTGAGAACTATTCCTACATGTCACAAATTATTTTTTAATAGACTTCCTATGTTATCATGAAAATAAAATCATGTATTCAATGTTTTAAATACGTGACAATTTTTTAACTAAAATTTCAATTTATTGTTATAATAGATAAATTGTGTCATACCAAGTACCTCATGAATTGGAATGAGGTTCAGTTGACTCCTACATGCCAAATTGACTTATAAATCATTATCTTAAAGTAAATAAATAATACCTGTACTCGATTTTGAGTTTGTGAAATGTATTTTTAATCAAAATTAATTTATTTTTTAATGTAAAAATAAACCCATGGATTCATACCTTTCACACATTGTGTTAGATGGAGATGCATCTATTTCCTATGTATCCTAATGTGTAAAAAAAATTTAACATTCCACGATAACATGATTTACATTGTCTTCCATTGTCAAGCTTCCCACACTGCTTATTGAAGCGGTGTTTTTAGTTGAAAACCCATTCTCATTTTTCAATAAAAACAGTTCATAAGGTGATCGTGTTCCCACTATATCATGTGATGTCACAAAAATGTTCGCATGAGCATTGTATAAAATTCTATCTTACAAAAAAATAATGGTTATTCATCTAATAACATGAATTTATTATATATTGTTAGAAGCTTTAAAAATAAATTCTACTCACATAGAAATCATGGTGTCATTGGATCAATGAAACAATTTATATCCTTTATACATTATTGATGATAGTTGGATGAATAATATGACATCCCAAAGGATTTGTGAATAAAACTAAATAATTATTAGAAAAAACTGATAAGTAAATTAACATAAATGTTGTAGGTAAAATTAAAACTAAATTTTATTAAATTACTAATATGGATTCACGATATCATGCTGGATGAATTCATTATGGACACAATCCCTTGTTTCCATTTTCTCAATTGCAAGCTTAAAGTCCAATCCCTCACGAGCAATAGCATTAGTGAAGAATCCTCCCCAACTGAAAAAAAGAATCCACTTGTTTAAATAATGTTTTACAAAACATATAACATATTCCCCTTAATTAAATATATGTTTTCTGTCAAAACATTGTTTTTATGAATTTATTGTAATTAAATTAATAATCATGATAAAACCGATATTTAAAATAAACAAATTACTATATTAGAAAATTATTTTCATTAGAAAAATGTGATTTTTACTATTTTTCCATAATATTATAAGGCATTGATAACTAATAATTTTTTTGTTAATATGAGAATATATTTTTGAACAAATAATTTTATTGTCATTATTTTAAATAGAACAATCTAATTTATTAGTTAAATGCTAAAAAACATTAATAAAATAAATCATCGAAAATAATATTTATATCATTATAATGGTGATAAACATTATTCATAATAATCATTGATTTATTCCTAAAAAAGATTCTAGATTAATAACATAATATGATAATATTGATCTAAAATTAAGTGTACAATTTAGAGACATAATTTGAGTATGTTAAGAAAAACATATTTTTAAATTTCAAGATTAATTCAATATTTTGATTATAATATCACATCTGATTGATAAATAATGTAAAATATCTATATAAATACAAAAATGTATATTTTATATTTATTATATATATATTTATAAGATAAATTTTTCTAAAAGTCATTTAATTCAATCATCCATTAGAGTAAATAGTATTTCACCTTGTGCAATCACACAAGATTAGATTTATAATTTTAAAAAATAATGTGTTGAGTATGAATTAAAATAATGAAAAAATAAACATATATAATCGAATGTAACCAAATGATTAAAAGAATAATTAGTAAACATGAAATGAAACTATGATATGGGTGAGTGAAAAATTCATAGTGAGTATATCTATGTAGTTATAAAGTTAGTAAAAATGTGAAATAATTCAGTATCATGATCCAACATATTCAAATTAATTTCATCAATGAAAAATATCAATAAGGAATGAATTTCATTGATTTGAAAATAATGTACAAAATAACTTCTTCGAATGAACAATATAGAAATCAACTAAAATTTCATTTGACATGAGAAAACATATTACTGAATCACAGGCTCCCTAATGATGCAATAATAAAAACCCACCTAAGGTCACTTAAAACATATGTTTTTTCACTTTTACTTATTTGTTGAATTATAGAATATGAAATATGAAGCCATATGTCTTCCCATACCATGTCTCTATAGTAACAATATCCTATATCGGAATTCAAAATGAAATTAATATCAAATAAATTGAACTATTACTCATAAAGTAATAATTCATATCATTTAATAATTTCAGAAGTAAAAATTCATTGAATTGGACAATGTGATAAGTAGTATAAGTAATTCAAATATTGATTTATTAATTTTTCAAAAAATAATTATATGAATTTTCTTTTATAATTAACAAGTGTTATAAATATGGTATTTTGAGGGGTTAAATTACTTCAAAATATTTTATCGTGATGTAATATTATTAAATTTTCAAGAGATATATATATAATTATTCACATGATATGGTTTAATGAAACAAAAATTGAACTAAAATTTTAAAATAATTAAATGACAACATGCTCTTGGAATAATTTTGTTCTTATAATTTTAAATTTCAAATCTAATTTCAATATCTAGTGGATGTGTAACTGAATCTCAATTATGGAATCAATTTTTTGTTTTAAAATATGAAATTTGGGACTATCAAGTAGAAATAGTTATAATTATGCATCCCAACACACAAACCACCTTGGGGGAACAAAAATATAATCTAAAGGGAATGGTGAAATATAAAAATGGTATCCTTTTTTCATTTGCGAGGGGAGAAATAAATACAAAAGGACATAAAATGATGTCCCAAAAATAAGTAATGAATTAGATTTGAAGAACATATGACTTATTGAAAATATTTTAAGAGGGTAATTCTCGTCTTATATTATCCTATATATTATTTGAATCCTAGTTAAAATGATTATGTTTATGATGCTTTTATCGGGGCGTGCTCATCCATCTCATTTGGGGAGGAGAGGCACAGTTTTTGTGGCAACACATTCTTTCTTTCCAAAGGCGAGAGGCATCCGCTTCATATTCAGGGATGTATGCTCCATGATCAAAACGGGAAAATGGGATGTCGGTTCTTCTTTCAAATGATTCCTCCTTAAAAATCTACACCTAGTCCAGGCCCCCGTCATAGATTTAAGAATTTTTTCATGAAACTATTACGGGTGCCATATCTTAATGGACACTAGTTAATTACATTGCTTCTATTCGGACATTCCAAGGGGTCCTGTTAGGGCAGCAACCATCTGTTAGGGGAGTAATCACATTGGGCATCACTGGAGTGTCTAGACACTAGGGGATTGGTGTGTCTGTCTTCTTTCCCTTATTATAGGGCTTCGTGAGGGTGAGGAAGCCTGAGGTATCCCAAATAGAACGTGGGCAACCGTATTCCATGGTCATGTATATGTGTTTTTCCTCAGATTCCCATGTTTAACACAGGGTATGCCACAATTTTAACACCCCGCGGAGGTGGATCGGGCTGATCAAAACACTTACTGGAGTGGATCATATGAATGCAATCCCCTGGAGGGAACACTGATATTAGGGCCAACATGTGGGTGGCTTTCCGAGGGCTGTTGAGGGGAATGGAGTATGAGGCGGCATGATCCCACTGGGATGTGGCAGCCCGGTTAATAATTATGATGGGTGATAGGGCATTTTAGTGAAGTGGGTGGTGAATGGGATGGAACAACCTTGAGGATGACAATAGTTTTGGTCTTGAGCCTTGAATAGGCTTCTTATATAACCGTATGGCAGAGAATCAAACTACATTTAGTTCATCGGACGACAGATTGCCGCCAATTGGGGGTTTCAACGACTTACCACTGGATTGGGACACAACGACATACCGTTGTGGTGGGTCCCAACGGTTTACCACTAGATGGTGTCTATGATTTAACTTCATGCATGATAGGGATGATCCAACATGAAGGGGGTCAGAACAACCAATGGGTGATGGGATTGAACCTCTGGGAGGCTTCCTACAAACAATGCCTTGCCCAGGATAAAAGACCACATAGTTTAGATAGCATTTGGGGATTACGCTATGAGGCACCCCATGGGGTCGGTGAACCATCCTGAAAAAAGACATAGGGTCTTGTTTATGGTGGGATTGAACCTCGTGGAGGCTTCCTACATACCTTCCCTTAGCAGGGATCAAAGACCACATTGTTCATGATGGTATGGGTCTTACACGCTAGGTTGCCCAATGAGATGGAGGACCGACGTGAAGATGGTCGGAATGACCTGTGTTGGGCTTGAACCTCAGGGATGTTTCCAACATACCCTCCCTTGGAAAGGATGAAAGATGACATAGTTTAGGATGTTATGGTGCTTACACACTAGGCTTCCCAATGAGTTGGTGAACCGACATGAATATGGTCAGAACGACTGATGTTGGGCTTGAACCTCAGGGATGTTTCGTACGTACCCTTCTGTGGAAAGGATGAAAGACCATGTAGTGCCATAATTTATGGGACATACACACCAAGCTTCCAAATGTGTTGGAGAACCGATGTGAATATGGTCAGAACGACTGGTGTTGGGATTCAACCTTAGAGTGGTTTCTTGTCTACCCTCCCAAGCTAGGATCAAAGACCATGTAGTTCAGGTGGTGTCAGAGAACCAATGTAATGGAGGACCTGGAGTCTATGTGGATGGTGGGATTGAACCACAAGGAGGCTTTCTACGTACCATGCCTTGGCAAGGATCAAATACCTCTTAGTTCCTGATGGTATGGGGCTTACACACTAAGCTTCCCAATGAGTTGGTGAACCGAAGAGAAGATGGTCGGAACAACCAGTGTTGGGATTGAACCACAATGATGTTTTTTACATACCATTCATTGGCATGGATCAAAGACCACATATTTCAGGTTGGTATGGGGATTTTACACTAGGTTTCCCAATGAGTTGGTGAACAGATGGGAAGATGGTCAGAATGACTGATGTTGGGCTTGACCTCATATGGGATTCTTATATACCCTGCCTTGGCTAGGATCAAAGAACATGTAGTTTAATATGGTATGGGGATTACACACTAGGATACACAACGAGTTGGTGAACTGACGTGAAGATGGCCGGAACGATCAGTGTTGGTCATGAACCTCATGGCGGTTTCTACGTACCCTGCCTTGGCATGGATCAAAGACCACGTAGTTTAGGATGCTAAGGGGCTTACACACTAGGCAACCCAATGAGTTGGTGAACAAAAGTGAAGAGGGTTCGAACAACCGATGTTGGTCATGAACATTAGAGAGGTTTCCTACGAACCATGATTTGGCTAGCATCAAAGACCACGTAGTTCAGGTGGTTTCAGAGAACCGATGTAAAGGTGGTCTTGGGTTCCAGGTGGATGGTGGGATTTAACCTCTGCGAGGCTTCCTATGTACCCTAGCATGGCAAGGATCAAAGACCTCATACATAATGTATGGGTCATGGGTCATTCACTCTAGGCTACCCAAGAATATTATCATGGTCAGTGCTTGCTCTATGCCCATGTCAGTCATTCTTAGTGTGAGAAACAAGAGTCATGAGAGACCAGACAATCACGTCATGAAAGCTGCGTTTGTGGGAAGTGGAGTGGTTCTTAAACGTGATCGCATCCCAAAGAGAAAACAGGGGCTTATGCATGGTTAGCAGCCCAAAGATGTTGGGACTTACTCTAAGAGGGAGACCCGATGGTGATAAAGAATAGCGGGAGAGGGATTTGGAACCGATTAAAGGAGAAGCAACATTCACCATCACACCCTTTGCTAGCCCTAGGGACCGAAGATGAAAGGAGGAGCAGGAAGCTTCCTCCTACAAGAAAGCTAGGGGCATACACTAAGATATATTCCCATTCCATGTGGACAACCGCCACTCTCATAAATAGTATATCATCCCCTCTGGAGACCATTGGGACTAGATAATGTCCAAGGTGGGGGTACCCCATGTGTGAGGAATGGGGCGACATTAATGTCTAACGTCATATACTGGGGATGAATGTTCTTGGAAGTTTGACTTCATGCATCTTGGATGAGGTGGGTTTTCTCAGCACCCCTAGGACTTACATAATTGGTACCCTCTATTCCTTGGTGCGTATAGTGGATAGAAAAAGTTGTGGTGAGGGGGTGTCATAGAGCAAACCATCGGGGGTACATGTAAGCATGGATATGTGAATAAGCAATAGATGTTAGCGTGCCTATGCGAAAAAGAATAAGGTGAAGAAACAAAATGATAAGTATTGTTCAAGGGTCTTTGAAATTACATCGTGCTACCCTGGAGGGTTACATAGGAAAATGTGTTTCAAATCAGAGTGGTTCATGGGAAGGGGACCTATGAAGCTTTTCTACTATGCGTGGTAGAGGGTACTTGCGAAGGGGTGTGCCTCATGAAGTGGGCTACCTCAGCCTAAGCCTAGGTAAATGTTGCATATAGAAAGTGATTCACTAATTGTAAGGGAATTCGTGGAGCACAGCCTTGTGGAACAATGGGGACTCTCAAAGTAAGGCATCGTGAAGCAATGTGCTTCACAATGTACAGTGACCCTTTCTTGGAATGTAGATCACATGTACATGAAGGGTGTTTTGCGAAGCATAAATTCACTCCAATGACCAGGGTACCTTTGGGGATCCCCATCCTTCACGCAGGCCCTTAGGTTCCACGAAAGTCTTCAATCTCATAAGAGGGGATCAAAATGAGACAATGGGGAGGCACTTCATAGAGTAGATGTACATCACACATCTCGTTGTTCGCAATGTAGAAGGGTGCTTCACGTTTCGAAATCTAGGAAATTGAACGGTCGTATTGTTCACCCCCTAATCCTTGGGGGATGATCGTATTTATAGGAAAGAGGCAGGTGAAGAATCCCATGCTTTGCGTGATGATTAATTTTTTTGCTCTGCAGCGGCTCGCGAATGTCAAATGCGGTCGCGGAGTGTTACCACCTCCTAGATGTGCGGCGGGTTGCGAACATCAAGGTAAGTCACGGAGCATTACCGCATCCTTGTTAAAAGGCGGGTCATGAACGTCAAGGGTTGTCGTGGAGCATTACCCCCTCCTTGCTTCACGTCGGGTCACGAATGTGAAGGGCGATCGCAGAGCGTTATCGCCAGCTTGCTTTTCGGTGAGTCGCGAACGTCAAGGGTGGTCGTAGAGTGTTACAGCCACTTTATTTTGTAGAATGTCACGAACGACAAGGGAGGTCATGAAGCTTTACCACCTCCTTATATCATGGAGGTTCACAGACATCAATGTTGGTCAAAGAGCATTGCCACCACCTTGCTTCGTGGCGGCACGGTGCGGCCGGTTATTTGTGAATGGGCTTCACGAGTTAGCTCTCGGGTCTTTGTCTTCTTCTCCTCCCCACATTTTGGCATAAACCAATTCCCCCTCTCATACTTGGAGCCACAGAGAATTCATGGGTCGATGTCTATGTGTCAATCACCAAAATCCTTGGTCATTCGGGAAGCTCCCTCGTGAAGAGGGATTGCCAAGTAGGAAAGCGAAGCTCTAACCAGACACGCCGCCAAAAAGGATTTGGACAAGATGGACTAAAAAACTCCGAGGTTCCCTCCCCTATAAATAGTGGACCTGAACACTATTTTTTCTCCTCTCCTCTCTGCGATTTGGGTCTTTAGTGCTCTCGAATCTGCGAAGCTTCGCGACTTCTCTTCACGAATCGGGTCATCACTTCCCGGCGCACAACGATTTTTTGACTCTGCTATAGTTCTTCACGGTCTCGCCCATGATGGAGTGCGGAGGAGTCCACAAACGGGCTTTTCAAACTCTCTCTACGAAGTGGCTTTGCGAACTCTCTCTGTGAACGAGCATTATGAACCAACCTGAAAATCGTCCATGTTCTAAAACCGAATGGCTCACTGAAAAGATGATGAGGGGGTTCTTGAAAATGTCACCAAAAGGGATGAGATGGCGAATAGTCTGGGTCTGGGAGAGATGGCACGGATCCACTCGGACCATAGTTCATTGGTGGAGCTTCTATCACAGATCCTGAAGAACTACCCGCTATATAAGTGGTTTTCCTTTGTATGGATTCGGGCAGAGGGACTACGTCTTCATCCCAGTAGGATGTCACGATGAACCAACTTACTGGTTCATGAGCAAGTTGTTCCATCGATGATGGTTCAGGGTGGCTGATGGCCATGCCCGGGAGGATTTCACACTACTCACTGATGATTGCTTATACAACCACAAGAATAACATCGATGTGAAGGCATTGCAACTAGAGAGGTCTCTTCCTCTATACCACATGATACTGAAGGTAGCTTTGAGGAACCAGAGGAAGTGGTGGTATAAGGAATGGGACCTACGCCAGGGTGGAAACATCACAGACGATTAGGCATGGGCTTATTGGGTAGGCACTTCTTGTAATGAGTTTGGGGCTAAGATGAAGTGAGTGGGACTGTATGAGGCAGCCATGGCCTCTCAATTCCACATATTTCAGCAGATAGAGCTAATGCTAGATCTGTTGACCGGATGGTCGTTGAGGACCAATACCTTCAAGTTACACCATGGGGAGGTCGGTATCATCTTATGGGGTGTCCACCAGATCATGGGGGTCCCAATACTGGGGTTGATGTATGATGAATTTCTCCTCGTCATGAGTACATGGGAGGATCTAGAGAAAATTCCATGGCTGGTGATGGCACTAATGGAGCTTGTGCTTGCGAAGTACAGGGAAGCAGTAAGGGATGTCTACTTCAGTTGGTGGATCAAAAAATTCTTGACCTTCTTGGAAAATAGGCAGTTTCGGGTGAGGCTTTATACATGACTAATGGGGGATCAATGGGGCAAGTAATACTCGCACTAGAGGCTTTTGGATGACAGCTAGTGGAATAAATGGGGATTCAGCGTCATCACCGAGCAACAACCAATAATTAGGATGGAGGCATTCATCTTTGCTTTGATCTGTGTTTGGATCATTCCACTAAGGGTTACCAACATGAGAATACGCCCAAGAACATTCACCATGGTGTACCCATTGGTGACAGGAGGGCGTGTCAACCTAGGAATCCCGATGGTCGCTACGTTTTATAATGTGTTGTGGAAAATCGGTGAGATAAAAATGCCGCAATTGGTGTGTTGGCCACTTCACCACTGTATGGCTGGATAACAGCACATTTTCGGGGGGGTTTCGAATACCCAAACCCTATATCTCCTCCAAGTTTGAACTTCTTCCCATCAATCTTGAACGCTGCCGGGAGCATTCCAGCAAAGCTCACCACATTGTCAGTTCTAGACAGGGTGTGGATGGTTGAGGAATTCTACTTTCACCTATTTACGTTGCTGACAAGGTTATTTACTGATGAAGCTCGGGGGCAGAAGAGCACCAGGACTATCTTTCGGCATTTCAAGATGGATTCCTAGTGGTGAGGGTGGACCATGAGCCCCTCTCAGAGTCGTATACCCCACACTGATTTTCAAGTAAATTCCAGTGTATGCAGAGGCTGGACCAACAAGTCTATCTAGAGATGTTATTTGAAGAACACCCGTGAGTGATGAGGTAGATGTGGCTCATTTTCATGCGGGAATATGGGAAAATGCGGAATGAGTTACCTCCACCGACCGTCGTCCTTGGGTCGGTAAGGGAATATGCCCAAAGCTAGGAGGCAGCTTATATGGGCGAGATCCTGAAGCAACCAATCATTCGAGTCAGTGATGCTATTCTATCTCGACCTAGGGGATGGGGTTAGAAGGCAGCAAGGGCATTCCATGGGGCGGGGCTTCCATGGAGATGAGGCCCGCACCAGTTGAGGGTGAGGCAGAAGCCATAGATCCTGCAGAGGTAGCAGACTCGGAGGTTCCAGTAGAATAGATCCATCCATAAGGGAGGCCGATGAGAGGATTCTGCAGGATACATACCCAGGATCCGTGGAATTGGATGCGCCATATCGACATGTCGGAGGATGCTATATTCTCATAAGCTTGGGATATTGGGGAACACAATAGGCAGTTCGTCAGCCCCACCAAGTTGTGGCAGCACTTGAAACATCTTGGGAAGGATTTATTGGGGATAGGTCCTATCCAGGCCGACTTTTCAGTGACCCAAGAAGAGGCAGGGCAGTACCTGGATGATCTGAATGACTTTGGTCATTCCTGGGGTGACCCTTATCCAATGATAGGTTGAGTCAAAGTGTTGCTCGATTTCACTACTCCACCGTAGTTGTCAGCCACTAATTTGAGAGAACTCTTCCCTCTTCCAGAAGAATCAGAAGAGTCCTCTGAGGGAGATGAGGCCAGGAGAGTGAGGCCGTTGGAGGAGGGTGATGTTGGAGGTCAAGACTCGGATCTTGAAGAGTTCGTAGAGGCCCTTGAGGTAAAAAATTTGAAACCCCCTACCCCAATAATTTCTTTGAGGTCATTTTAGACATCTTATTAACATATGAACCATGAAAGAGGGTCTTATATACAGGACCCATTCTTGTTCCTTTATTGGATGTATATGTGGGACCCTCGGGACCTACGTTGTCGATTCCATCTGTTGTAGCATCTAGTAGGGCTAGGAAACCTATGGAGACCCCTATGGTGTTTTTTGACTTTTTGACCATATATGGGGGGGCCACACTTTGGGGTCCCAATGCCATCAACCCAAGAGAGAGACCAGTGATTCGATCTCTGTAAGTCCCCTCTACCAATTTTATGATTGTCATCCCCTATCCATTTTTACTAACGTCCATGTCTCTTTTTTGTGGATATAGTTCCTCAAATGGTGTGGGTCCCCTTGGCGAGGTTGGTTGGGGCTTCTTGCGGCGTCCTTCCCAGGGGAATGCCGGTGGTTGTGGAGGTGTAGGTCCAAACCGGCCTAGTTTTGGTGCTCCCGATCACTGGTGGGACCGTCAGCAGGGCTGAACCTAAGATCTTCGTTGTAGGATCTTATGTTTAGGATCGATTAGATCGTCCAGATCCCGCCACGCTTGATCAAACACCATATGTGGACCCGACTGAAGAGTTCCTTGGTGCATTACCTGTGTTTGAGCCTACCAAGAATACAACTGGGATGAGACAACATATGACGAAGACGATATCAAGATAGTTTGTCGCCGATCATGGATGATGATTACACACTTCATTAATGACACCCACCAAGCATGGTGGTTGGATGATATGAACAGACTTCACTCGTGATTGTGCGAATTTTTTGTTGGAGGAGTGGATGCCCAGCGTCCTCACATGCTCATCAGAGATATTATGGCATATATGATTTGGGAGTATGACCATGGCCACGGTGTGGGATGGCAGCGGAGTAAATCGGTAAACCTTAAAAGGCTCCAGGAGGCTGAAGATGAGGTTCAACGGCTCCAGGCCTGGGATGAAAAGCACTCAAACTCCATTAATGCACAATATGATCTAATTTTTTGGTTCAAGGCCCAGCTATCAAAGGCCAAAGAGGGAATGAAGGGATCCTCTAAGGAGATGACCACCATCCGAACTGACGTGGAGCAGGCCAAGATTGCGGCCAAAAAATTGAGCCACCTCACTGCTGAGTAAGAGCAGGAGATGAATAAGTGGAAGAAACTCTTCGACGCCACTAGTTAGAGGGTGGCGGAGCTGCTACGCTCTTTTGAAGAGGTTAACCCATCCATAGAGGGAGTTGACCCATAGGTACTGTAATGATTACAATCCCTCAAACGTACTTTCATGCTTTGATTGTTTAATGCCACGACATGCATGAGTTATATTGTTTAAATTGGTTTATTTCTTCCTCGTGATGTTCTCATAGCATCCAATGATCATTCCCTAAGCTCACGTTGGTCTTTCCGATGTGAGAAACATGGTATGAACAACTTATCGCCCCATCCAAATGTTGGAGTGCAAACCATGCCACGGGCATTCGGGGATTGAATAACCAGTTCGGATTTCCAGGAAGAAATGGGAGATACCTGACTAGATAATGAATCTCTTAGAATATCCAAATTAATATTTTCCCAGTGTGCTCTTGTGCATGAATGGGGTAACACTAGGGGTGTTGTAATCAATCCAAACAGATGGGAATGGGAGGTGTGAATCACAATACCCAGGATTCGTAACTTTTGGGGGTGGCGTGACAATGAAGGATAACTGTTGACCATATTCAAAACACAATATCCTTATTGTATTAGCATGGATTGGGGATAACAAACGAGGGCCGACCACTGACCATGTTCAAAACACGGGTAATGAATCAAAACGTCACCCATTGGTCTTCTAAAATGTATGCCCAGGACAATAGGGGGTCCATAGGCTGATCATCCATACTGTTAGGGGGTTCCATTAGACATTAAAGAGGACAAGGGTCCTAAGAATGGGTACACAAAGAATGGAATGTGAAGTGATGGTTTGTTCGAACAGAATCCAACACTCAAAATTACGCCACCGTAGAGGGTGCACATAATATGGGTGCATCGGTTTGATCATGGATCATTCCTTCTTTTTGACAGGACCTCTCTGGAGAGGGAGTTTTCGCTTCCCAATTCTATTGTGGGGCATCCCAAACATGTTCATGGAAAACCTGCAGTTACATGGTTCCCCACAAGGGGTTAGTCTAGGGGGGCGGAAAAGTGGAGGAATAGGATTTATGAATCATTTGGATGGAACCAAGGATAAATGCATGGGTGTCTCTACATATTCCATGAGGATGGTAATCAATCCATATGTAGTTCTGAAGGATGTCGTTTAGTTTAACGTCTTGAGGAATGGATGCAGAGTGGTCTTAGTTTACGGTCATAGAGCTCGGACCATGGGTCATTAAGTAGTGCAGTGGAGAAATGGTATATTGATTATGAAACCCGACATGAGTGAGGACCTAGAGTCCAGATTGCCATGTGTTCCCCAGGAAGGTTTTAGGTCAAGGGACCAGAAATGAGAGTTATGTTGGGCCCATGGGGGATGTGCTCGGGCGTTCCTATGTATGTCATGATAATGAGAATCAAGCTGTACGTAGTTCTACGAGGTGGAGCTGTAAGGTACTAGTGTCAGGGATAAAAGGGGTGTGTGGGTGTGGCCCTCACACCAAACGAAGAGGTATATGATGTGTCTTGTTAGTCCTTTAAGGTGAGTGGGTTTTCGGTGAAGCGACATGCCTAGGATAGCATCTACAGGAATCAACACAAAAATCCAGCTATATGAAGGCATTGGAAAATGGTATGGTATGCGACCGATACCAAACATGGCGTCCCCTTGAGTGAGGACATCACGATGCAATGCCATTTTTTGTCGTGCGTCCAGGATGATAATGTCACACATTAGGGTAATGTGTTGGGACCAGGCTTGAATTTTAACATCATGTGGAATAGACATAGTAGAGATGAGGCTAAAGGGGAAAAGTTCACGGTGCAATAAAACTTAGCTGACGCGAATGAGGGTAAAATCCCATACCACACAGTACGTGATTTTGTGAAATAAACATCGTTCCAAGGGGCCAAAAATAGTGGTAACAGGGTAAGGGTCCAGAGAAACTATCTTCCAATTGATTTGAACTTGAAAACAAGATGTCTGGGTGTTCCTACGTATCCCATGGGGATGGGAATCAAGCCATACATAGTTCTAAAAGGGATTTATGTTTATGGTCTTTGAGCTCATCCCATGGAGAAGTGAAATCCCTTAAAGTGCATACCTCACCCCGATCCCTAGGACCAAGTAAGTCAAACTCAGTGTGGGAAACAAGGTCAGAAGAGGATTTTTGCAAAACTAGGGATGCACATCGAAGTGAAGTCGGTGTGGAGCCTCGAATGACTCTTTTACCATGGATTTGTCCTCCTAATGTGAAATTGTGCATTGAGGGATACTGACCGGAGTGCTAAAAGTCCAATTGGAAATGATAGGGTTAACAATGATGTGAATCATGTAACAAAATTTATAGGATTAAAGGGGTTGGCATGATGATGGAGGGTAACTATTGACCATGATTGAAACACAAAATCCCAATCGCATTATCATGAAATGGGTATAAAAAAATGAGTGTCAACCACTGATCAGATTCACAATGTGGGATTGGAATCGATTTGTTGTTTGAAACCCTCATGTACGTTGGCCCATAATGCTAGGAGATCCCTCAGGCCTATCATCTATGAAATTTGGGGGTCCCCTTGGGTGTGAAAGATTATGGAATCCCAAATGAAGGGGAACATGAAGACAAAAAAATGGGCACAAGCATGTCCACGAAAACTCTGACACTCCACACGCTGAACCAGAGTACTCTTAAACATATTGGTGCAATGCCGATGAGGGTCTAGGAGGATGCTCAACATGAGAGTGACCAATTTTAAGGTATGAGTATAGTATAAGGGGATATATAAATATCTACAGAGAGAGGTACTTGGAGTGGTATTTACAATCCCGATGAGAATGAGGATATAGTCCCATACCACACCATATACTCCCCAACACGGGAAATGGTAGGCTAAGGGGCCAAGATGAAAGGGTGATTTATGAGATACGGGATGGGAATCAATGTCTAGACGTTCGGGAGGTCCTACATATCCCATGTAGAATGGAATCAAGCCACACATAGTTCTGTGAATGATTGCCTTATCGCGTCTTTCCCCTCCTAACGTAAGAATGCACACTGAGGAATTGTACCACGAATTTCAAAGTTCTACTTGGACATGATGAGGTGGAGAAGGATGTGAATCATGTAACCGACATTTCGAGCATAATGGGGGTGGTGCGATGATAGAGGATGACTATTGACCATGTTCGAAACACGACATCCATATCGTGTTAGCTTGAAATGAGAAAAAACTAATGAGCGTCAGCCGCTGACCATATTCACAACGCGGGACTTGTATCGATTTGTTGTCTGAGACCCTAGATGTTGTTGGACCAAAATGGTAGGATAGCCCCTAGCCCGAGCATCCGGGCAATTTGGGGGTCCCTTTGAGTGTGAAAGGTGATGGAAGCCCTAATGAGGGAGAACATGAAGCCTAAAAAATGGGCAAAAGCATGCCCAAGTAGAGTCCTACATTCCAAGTACTAAACCAGAGTACCTGTAGGCACATTGGTGAGTTATTGAAAGAGTAACGAGGGTCCAGGATAACAGGTAGTCCCCTATGATATGGGTCTGGAGCTGAAGACGAGATGCTTGGGTGGTCCTATGTTTCCCATGAGGATGGGAATCAAGCCACACGTAGTTCTGTAATCGTACATAGGGGTAAGATACCCTAATGAGGGGGGAATACGACATGGTGAGTAACCTGATGTGAATGAGGACATAATCCCATACCACACTATACAACATTAAATAGGAACTTGGTCTGGGGGCTCGAAAAGGCTAAGGGGCCTAAGGCTGGGCCTCAGTCGGAAAGGCCCGACCAGTTAGCAGTTTAGCATCTTATATTGAGGATGAACATTGGCGTAAGCTAACCCAAACAAATGAGGTGTACGACATGGATAATAACCCGTCGTGAATTAGGACATAATACCATATTACATAATACACTCTAGGAATGAACATTGGATGGATCTCGAGAAGGTCGAGGGGCCTAAGGCTAGGCCTCAGTCAGAAAGGCCCGACCAGTTTGTAGTTTAATGTCTTACCATGAGGAAAAAGAGAGGATAAGGTCTCTCATCCGGGGATTGTACGGCACAATGAGTAACTAGACGTGAATAAGGAAATAAACCCATACCACACTATAAACTTCCATAAGTGGGAACTAGGGCCGGGCCTGAAAAGGCCAAGGGGCCTGGGGCTGGGCCTCGGATGGGAAGGCCATACGTCCACTTGTAAGGTTACTGCCTCATCACGGATCCTAAGACCAGGTGAGAAATGCTCATTGTGTGAAAGAAGGAGCCGATCTCGGATCACCCCATCATATAGGGTTCAAAAATATGCCATTTATCTAATGGATTTCGTCAGTTTTAGATACAATGGGGAAAAAGGAACCACTACACTCAATGTTTGGGACATCTATGGGTGGTTCTAATGACGTAGGAGAGCTGTTGACCATGTTCGAAACACAACGTCCATAAATTGACCTGAAATGGGAACAACAAATGATCATCGAACGTTGAACATATTCACAATGCGAGACATGTATCCACTTGTTTCTCAACATCTGTGAGGGAATTGGGCCGAAGTGGAAAGAGAGACCTTAGGAACAACATCCATACCATTCATGGGCCCTTCTGGGTAGGAAAGATGATGGAGTCCCAATCAAAGGAGTGATTGAAGCATAGCTGTACCCATCTATGAAAGAGGAAAATGTCTCCAGGGAGCATGAAATATTTATGGATCGAGATTATCTCAACGTGAATTGGGGCATGAGACTTCCCCCGACCATATGTCTTAACCCGAGGGGACGATATGGTGTTTGGGCTGGGCCAAAAGACAAAATGTTCGGGAGTTCTTACGTATCCCATTAGGATGGGAATCAAACCATACATAATTCTTCTAGGCCATGCATTTTAATGTCATACAGAGAGGACATAGAGGATAGAACAATAGAGATTGGTCCAATGGTGCAACCATTATAATCCTTGTATGAGTGGGGATAAGGAATCCTACACCATATAATGCAATGATCCCCTGAGAGAACTATACAGAAGGGGAAATAGTGAAAGAGAAGAATTTATGGGATGGGATCAAGACGAAACACATGGCCGTTCCTACGTATCCAATGCGGTTGGAAATCAAGCCATATGTAGTTCTAAGGGAATAGTTTAACATCTTGAAGGAGGATGCATAGTTTAATGTCATGTAGGACTGAATAGTTTAAGGTCATGCTGGATGAGACAGTTTAAGGACATGTTGGACCATCGTGCTATTTAGGGTCATGTAGTACCATCCAGATTGAGGACCTATAGGACAAATAGGCTCTGGAAAAGTATTTCTGGAAGAACCTATCATTGGTGGGAGGATTTATATTCTCACTATCCATGGTCACCAGGGAGTATGCTTCATTGGGGTAAACCGTATGAATTATGTAAGTTCCTTCCCCTTTGGGCTCTAGCTTGGGTGGTTTCCTACCAGGGATCATTAGCGCCCTGAGGGAAAATACCAAGTCACCTATCAGAAAAGAGCACAGGTAAACCTTCTTGTTTAAGGCCCTAGCTATCTTATTCATATGGCCTTTCAGATTGTGTAGGGCACAAATCCTATTCACATCAAGCGCTTCCAATTTGGCCATAAAATATTCTGTTACCATATCTTGCACCTGGTAGTCATAGACCGCTGTGCGTAATGAAGGTATCTAGATCTCATTGGGTAAGATGGCCTCAGCTCTGTACACCAGGGAGTATGGGGTCACCTATGTGTAATTACGAGTCATCTTCCGATAAGCCCAGAGGGCGTTGGGGAGCTTGTCCTGCCAAATCTTCTTGTTCTGACCAAACATTTTTGGATAAATGTAAGAGATTGATTTGTTGAACTCCTCGATCTGTCCATTATCCTGTGCATGGTAGTGTGAGGTATGGTTCGAACGGATGTTGTACTTAGTGTAAAACTTCTTTGACGCAGCTGTACGGATGTTTGTGTTGTTATCAGTGAAGATGTCATGAGGGACTCCAAACTGATTGATGATATTGGAGCTCACGAAGTTGATGATATAATGGGACTTAACCTCCTTGAGCGGTACTTCCCCGTCCCACTTCGAAAAGAAAATTGTGGCAGTCAAGATGAACCTGCATTGGTGAGTTTTTGCCAGTGTATATGGTCCCACGACATCGAGTCCCCACACTGCGAATGACCAAGATTACATGGTGGAGTGGAGAGGTTTTGGTGGTAGATGGTTGATGTTATCATGAATTTGGAACTCATGACATATCTTGTAGAACTCGATAAAATCATGGATCATGGAGGGCAAGAAGTACCCTAGTCTCCGGATCTGATGGGACAGCTGCGGCCCAGCCTCGTGGGAACCACACTAACTAGCATGAAACTCTTGTTAGACCTGAGAAATATCAACTCCTTGGATGAAATGGAGGAGGAAATCATCAAACACAAATTTGTAGAGGATCTGATCAAGACTAAGACCACACTGGAGGGTAAACTGCAGCGCACAACGTCGAATTCTCTTGCGCTCAGCCCGATCTATCGGGAGGCAACCATTTTGGATATACATGTCAATAGAGGTTCTCCAGTCGGGATTCACATCAACCACATCATCTGAGGAACCTTGGGGTCCTGATGTAGAGTCTCTAGAGGTAAGATGGCTTACTCGTAGGCTGTCTTCCTCTCTTGGGGTGATGGTAGAAATTACTCTTAGATGTGCCACGTGTATAATCAGATCATCCTGCTCGGATTTTTCAAGTGATGCAGCTAGGCCGGCCATGGCATCGACCAGACCGTTATAAGATCTAGGTACATGAGAAAAATCCGACCAAGATGGGAACGGGGCCATTAGATGGAGGGTGCACTGAAACATTGGTACGAGCACTGGCTTTCTGAAGAAACAATCATCATTTATTTTCATGATGACTAGTTCAAAATCCCTTTTCACATGCAAATGGGGAACATCGATCATGAGAGCTAGCTCAAGGCCAGTGATAAGAGCCTGGTACACTGCCACATTGTTGGTGCAACATTCCAACAACAGGAATGAATACATCATAATGGCTTGCATCGGGGTAATAAAGACAATACCCAGCCCTTATCTGTTGAGTCTAAAATCATTGAGCCTCCTGCCGGTGGGGCTCCTGGAAGGACCATAAAAGTGCATCTTCCAAAAGAGAGGGAATGATCTACCAAGAGTATTGCCTCATCGGAAAAATCCAGGTCCAAAGACTTATCCATGCCGGTTGAATGGGATGTTTGAAAATCTTCTAATGATTTTCCTTTGATAGAATTCTAAGGCACGAATGTGATGTCTAACTGCAAGAGGATTTTTTCCCACCGTGTTAGACGAACAGTCAACATGGGGCATTTCAGGATGTACTTTAGTGGGTCTACCTAAGACCCTAGCTATACCACGTAGGGCTTCATGTAGTGTCATAATTTTTTCACTATGAACAGCATCACAAGGCAACTCTTTTTGATGGCGGAGTATTTGTTCTCCGTGTCGAGAATCTTGTAGCTGAGGTAGTAGAGACTATTTTCCATACCCTCATTGTTCTTATAGGTTAGAAAGGTGTTGAGAGATCATTTCAGGGCATTCATGTACTAGATCAGCGGTTTAACGGATACAGGTGACGTCAAGAGCAGAGGCTAGATAAGATTCTACTTGTTTCCTTCGAACATGGTTTGTCACTCTTTGTCCCATTCGTAGGCGAAGCCTCTCTTCATGATTTGAGAAAACAGATTCCACTTTCCAGCCATATTTGCAATGAATCGGAATATGTAGGCTAAGTGGAATTCGAAACCTCGAAAATTTGGAATATTGCTCAGGGGAGGCATCTTCCTGGTGTCCTTGATCTTCTCTTGGTCGATCACGATGCCTCGATACCTGACAGCAAATCCAAGGAACATTCTAAAGGTGAAACTGAAGGCACATTTCAGCAGTTTCGCCTTCATATGGTGATAACGGAGGAAGACGAACACTTTCTCGATATCCATGAGATGGTCCTGGTGCTGGTGAGATTTGGCCACCAGATCATCCACATTGCATTCCAACAATGTCCTGAGGATTAGTTTGAATATGCAGTGCATGGCCCGCTGATAGGTTGAACCTGCATTCTTCAGGGAAAAGGGCATGAACTGGTAACAAAATGTACCTTGGGGTGCCCTAAAAGCAGTGGACTATTCATCCTTAAGAGCCATCTGGATCTTATTATATCCAAAGTAACAATCTATGAAGTAGAGGGCGTGGAACTCGGTTGTAGCGTCGATCAACAATTCTGTCACTGGAAGGGAAAAATCATCATTTGGATAGTGATGGATGAGATCTCAGAAGACGATGTAGACTTTGATCTTTCCATTATTCTCCCTAACCGGCACAATATAGGCAAGCCACATGAGTTACTAGACCTCCATGATTAATATGGCTCGAATGAGCTTGTCAACTTCAGTCATGACCATGATACCATAAGAAGGGTGTATCTTCTTGTGATGCTGCTTTAACCCACGAAGATTTTTCCGGAGACAGAGGTGGTGTATGGCTACATGAGGATCTAGTCATAGGATCTCTTTGTATCTCAATGAAAACATGTCACTGTTCTGTTAAAAGAATGTCCACATACCATAGCTTCCCTTCGAGGGACATGGTGGAAATGATCAATGTGGGTCTCAGATCTTCCTTGCTACCAAGGATCACCTATACCAGTTCATCGATCATGGAAAATATTCCTCCTTCAAAGGAGGTGGGAACATCCTCCAAATCATTTTCTTCTCTTGCAAGGGATGGATTCCCAGTGGGTGAAGCTTTCTATGGGTCGGAAAAACATGATGGGAGGCTGGTACCAGTCTGGGCAGTAGTGGAAAACATATCAGAAGATTCACACATCGATGAGACCATAGTGATGAAGGCAATAGATCTATTCTCTTCTGTTCTTCTACCCAAGGGGCTATGCTTGATGATATTAATGTAATAGTGGTGTGTCAGCTTGATCTGATTAATACCAGCTCGGCGAAATCGACATGTACGATGTAATGTCATTGCTAGGGGTCAGACATCCTGATACCGTATGGAGGTAGGAGGCTCCAAGATCACATAATCCTGATTTGTGTAGGAGTATGAGGTGATTTTCTATCATCTCATGGACTTGGGGACATAATTCCCTCTTGTACCAGAGACAACAAATAATTTCCCCATATCGGGGGTTGGGGACTCCAATCGATGGATCGGGAAGACATAGAAATCATTTAGACCCACCCAGGGGTCAGTTGTGACCGTGATAGGCTCAACCTCACTTGGCTGAATCTATTTATCCTTGATCTTGTAATAGTCAGCATCCAGAAATCGGGCATCACAATAGGTAAAAGGAGACGTATCTCCTTGGAGAACTCCTACTCAACCACTAAGGGAGTACTTGATGCATTGGTGATATGGTGAGGGGATTTCCGTGTGCAGGTGGAGCCACGATCTTCCCATCAATGCATTGTACGCAGCGTCCAGGGAGGAAACCCTGAACTCGGAACTAGAAACTAGGCCACTGAACTGGGTCCTCAAACGGATCCTTCCAACAGGGGTCTGCTCTGTCCTGTCATATCCCTGGATTATTAAATCAGAGGGAGTCAGGTCATCTTTGGATAACCCCAGCATCCGTAGTGTCCATGTCGGGATGAGGTTGTTCCTGGAGTCGGTGTCCACAAGACAGTGACAAACCTAAATGCTGTTAAATTAGCTAGTGATGAACATTAGTTGATGTTCCAATTTATGTGGGAGCCGTCATCCTCTCCAGAGATCAAAATTATGGCCTAGCATTCGGCGTTCTCGACCGATTCAGTATAAAAGGCTTCTACAGCTGCTTCCTCTATCTCAAACTGGAGGGGGCTTCTTAAAGCCTTAGTGAGTGCCTTAAACATATATGTTTCCAAATGAATGGATTAAAGGAAGGAAAACCTCCCTGGTATGCGAGTGAGGTGCATGAGAATATCATACTTCCATGCCAAGCACAAACCTCTTCTTGGAGGAAGCCACTACGTGATAGAAGTCATAGAGGGCCCTTCCGGTTGAACTAACGGATGACTGGTGCTGGGCATATCCTGCTGCTCACTAGTCAATGCCCGAAGAGTAGTTCCCAAATGTGGACTGGATGAATGAGATCAGACTGTAGTAGGGCGAAGCTGGTCACGGCCTGGTCGCGGTAGCTCTGCCTGATCCAGTGGCACAGACAGTGGTGCAGGTGGGCCCAACGACACCGAATGAAGATGATACTCATGCTGAGCTCTATGCTATGCGTGTTTTCTAGTCTCAGTGGAATGCACATCTTGGCTGGAGGTGCCAAATTACATTCCCCGATGACCCATGTGGCCATGATTCTACCGAAGTTGACATCAGTTGGGGACGTTGGGGAGGTTCTCCTGGCGCTCCCCACTATCGGGAGTCATATATGGTTTTACTAACTCCATAATATTTACATAAGTGTACCCTTGACTATCTCGTGAGGATTCATCCATTATAGGTAAGATTCTTGGGGGATCCCCATATTTGGGGGCATTAGGTCTCGAGATATTAGGATAAAAATGGCATCTGCGTGGTGCATTACATTCCCTTGCATCGCTGATGCTTGCTCTTCAAGGAATCGTGCGGCTGAAATGATGATACATAAGTGGTGGTTGTGGATTTTGAAGGCCCCAGCTGATTTAGGAATTCCTAAATGAGGCCATGGGAACGGTAATTCATTTTTCAATCCATCAATTCATCATACTTCTAGGACTTACAGTTGGAAACCTGCTGCCACTCACCTTCACTGTTGCTACTATAGTCTGACCTTTCAATGTCACCCACCACTTGTGCCGGGGTTGGACCCAGCCTAACTATGTTTTTATAAACCAAATTATGAATCCATTCTTTTAACACATAGAACTACTTGAGGGTTTTCCCTAGAATCTGATGATAGGGTAAATAATTGGGGTGATAAGTGAGATTCACCTCTTCAAGGACTTCTGTAGTTAGGCAAGCGTAAAATCCCCTGTCTAAGGTGATATGGAAGAAACCGGGGACCTGATTCTTGTTGAAAGGGTAGATCTAGTATCTTCTATTCGGAATGGGGGCCATTGGAGCCTAGACTTGGCAAAGATTTGGAGGGGCATGTCGAAGAGGCGGACCCTAATTGTCCCACCCGGGCGGTAGTGGCACATTCTGAGGAGGTGTTTGCCAATTTTGAGGTGGACACTGCTGAGCCAGAGGCTGCACCTCAGGTGGAGGGCCTCTACAAGGCTACGGGGATGGTGCCACTAGTAGCAATTCTAGTTTCTTGGGGCCTTCTGTTTGGGCCACCGCGGAGAGCTTGGCTCTGGCATCCCTCCTCGCTAATATTACAGGGGGCAACAGACGTGCCTGGATAGGCTGTTTCAGGTCTTCTTCCAGGAATTGGGCCTTATATGAGAAGTCTCAGAACTCTCCAGGGTAGTTCATGGTGACTCAAGAGGGAACCAGTTCGGTCTTGACGTTCCCTATGCACATCATCATTAGTTGTTCCTGAGTCAGTGGAATGTCAAGTTAGAAAGTGAGCCCCTTACACTAGGAAATAAAGTCAGTGACTCGCTCATCAAGCCTTTGTTTTCACTTGAAGAGGTTTGCGATGCTCATTTTCTAGGTGGTGGAACTGAACTGGTACAGGAATTGCCTGTAAAGGTCCTCCCAGATGGTTACAAATCCAATGGGATCTAGCTTTACTGGACGAATGTCAACCCCTCCAATGAATGACCAAAATAGCAGTGCATGGCGGCCCCCTACTACGTTGGAGTCCCTAACATGGGCCCACACCTTGAGTTGAAGTGGGAAAGGTGTTTTGGTGGGTCCCTGCATCCTATTAAAGGGGGAGAAGGCGGTGTTCCCGAAACCCAAAGGTGCCGGTATATTATACACCCATGAAGGATATGGATTTCTATCAGGTGGGATCGCCGCCAGCCACATTTACAATGCCACAAGGAGAACTATGAGCACCGCCATTGGATCATCTGGGTGGGGGTCCCTGTCTTGATAGGGATCCCTAACCACGAGTGTGTTGTCTGGTTCTTCAACATGGTAGACAGGCTCTACGACTCGTGAGCAGCTGGTGGAGCGACTAGTGGGGCAACTGGGGGAACTCGGGACAGATTCCTTGGATTGTCATGCCATTGAGGAGGGTTTGGCTAATCATATCACATCTTCTTGCCATTATATCCGGCTACAGCCCTGTTTGCTGGAGCGGCTTGATCAGGTTTCCTAGGGGTAGCTCGTCGAGGGGTAGTTGTTTGGGCCCCTACTGCCTTGGCCTATGATCGTGGTTGTCATGTCTTCACTCTACAATGATTTCATCAAGGAGTCTGTCGACCAGCTTCTTATTACCAACAAGATTCTGGCACAATATGGGCTTCTCGGGGTCCTTAGTTTTCTTCTGCACAGAAGTAGATGGGTCAGAGTTATTGTTACGTCCAACGTGATCTTTTCCCTTACAGGAGTTCTGCCTGAGTACCAAAGCCTCGGTGTGTGTAGGGAGACCAATTAGGATCCTATGCTAGAGCGTAAACCTTCTTGATGGGTCCAATAGTGGTGTCACACCCTCAGGAGGTAAGTCTCCATCTAGGAGCTCGAGCTCATCCTCCTCATCAACTATGTGGGCCATGTTGACCGTGACCCTTCTTGGGGGCATGTCCTCGATATTGCTTTGCGAGTCGGGCTGCTTCCAGATATGATTGAAGAAGAAGGCCACATACTGCCCCGAGCCATAGATTTTCATGTGGGGTGTATCCTCCTTGATAATTTTGTAGAGTATCTTGATACTCTGAACGCATAGATCTAGGAGAGCCTTGCAGTGTCCTAGCGAATCATGGAGCTAGGCCACAGGGAGCGTAGCCAGATCGACCAGAAGAAATTTCATGTTGATGTATTCAAAAAGGATTTTGAACCTTGAATAAATTACGTACTGATGTCGAAAACTGAAACATGTCTCCCTGATGGTGTAGCAAAAACACTCAACATCTTCTGGAGTGAGAGATTTTGGTATGTAGAAATTCTACAGTACCACGGGCCAGAACTTCTCGGGGAAGTGGTCCACTGCGAGGATGTTTTAGAAGGACCTCGGTTCAGACTCGAGGACTGGCACTTGATTTCCCCACTCATTAACTAGGGGTGGCTGGAGAACTGGCAGTAGTACTGAGGCAGACCGCAGGGACGACAGGCTGGCCGGTGGAGAGTACGACGAACATGCTGACTGGCCGCCGAATCTCGGGCTATCTTCCGAAGAATGTAGTGACCTGGCTGCTACGTCACGATAAAAGGGGTAGATGACTGAAGATCCCAGCTTAGGGGCTAGGGATACTGGTGATATGCGTCAATGCTGCTCACCTGCCATTGGTCCCGAAAATAGAACTATGGGATCTCTTGTGGATGTAGTGAGCACTTCTGGTGATGATGATGGTGATTGCACAACCATAACCTGTAGGTTCACCATGTTTTCATCCTCCTGGATATACCTGTATTTGGAGGTTGGGATCACATGAACCTAGCATTCCGGGAGCACCAGGCTGATGCGCCTCATCCCTTCCCCGGCCCTTGACTTGGATGAGTGAGAAGAGGGTTTCTGTGTTGAGTTATACTCCTCTTCATTGTTTGATACGTGGACTGGTCTAATCTCTGGACATACCTTCCCAAAATTCTTCTTTTTACGGTTACATCTTTCCTTTCTACCCTTGGGTGGCTCCTCGAGAGAGGGTTGATTTTTGGCTCAGGGTCCTTCGACCACACTGGTGTTGGGGCAGAGAGTGTTTGCACCTGAGAAATCCAAGGTGTGATGAGTACCAGGACAAATGTTGAAGGGGACATGGGGGGGGGGACCTCCATGGATAGCACTAGAGCGGGAAAAACCTCTGCTGGAACTATAAGGAGCATGGTGAGGACATCCATTCTTGTTTTCCCATGCGGTATCAGAACGAGGAGGGTCCTTGTATCGTTCTAGCTGGAAACGGGTAGGACCTCCCTGCTGAGTGCGGGTGGAGCAAGGATGGCCTTCACCAAACTATTTGTTGGGGTGAGGAGGAACTTCACGGGATGCTAAGAGGATGCAGGTAGGATCCCCACATTGGAGAAAGGTCGGATAAGAAATGTCTCTGCACAAGTGGTCTAGGGTAGGACGACTGACTCCATACCTATAGTAATGGGCACAGGAGAGGCTTCCGTACCAAGTGAAACCATCATGGGGAACTCCCTCACTCGGATTAGGGGTGGCACGGGGTGGACCTCCATGTCAGACCTCAAAGTGGGTATGACCCACACTCTCTGTGGTAGTGGTATGGGGAGAACCTTCGTATGGGGTGGCATCACTGCGAGTTGGTTTGCGGAAACCACTGCTCGTGCTAGTTGCCAAGAGAGTCAACCCATCCTACCCATGGGGCGGTAGGGCCTTCGATCCCGGTTGGGTGTATATGTTCCCTTGCTCTGCGTATGCTGGGGACTGATGTTATGTGTCAGCGGTGTCTCGGGCCATAGTAGTCGTCGATGTTGACGCCCTTTGGCAGGCGTCCTCCTCAGCTTGCGCCTGATGATGGCGTCGGGTCGGACGAACCGGGGTTGATGGCCGAAGTACATAGCTTACCTTCTCCTCCATAAGCAAGATGTGGTGACAGCGGTGACGAGGCCTGGTGGGAGCCCTTACTGGGAGCCCCTAGATTGGGAATCTGACCGGGCTGGACTGGACATCACCTACCTAATCTGTGTATGGTAGGGAGTCATCAAGGCGGTCTGGTGAGAGGCTCCCAAAATAGTTCTATGTCGGGGTTAGGAGCAATGGCTCCCTGCATGGCCCATGAGGGCAGTGTTGACATTGAGGTGCAGATGCCACCAGATCCAAGCGGGCCATATCCTGGTTTGGTATTATTCCCTCCTCCTCATAGCATTGCACGAGGTCTTATATCACCCTCCTTTGGATGACCTCGGACGGGGAGAGGGGATGTGGGCGCCCCATGGTCATAGACGTAGAGGCCTTCGTATGAGAGGTGAAGCCTCATGGAACGACTGTGTTGGCATTTCCCCTTCTACTGCATAGATGGGAATGTAGTGATCGCATCCCTGGTCCAGCAACCTGATTCTTGAGAAGTAGGGAGATGAACTCGTCAGTGCTAAAAGAAAAAGGAATCGACGACCAATGACTCAGCGCTATCTTGTCGTTCGTGATCAGTAAGAGGGATCCACACTAAAAACTTCTCATAACGGGATGTCAAACGTTATACTGCACCGACTTTTGGTGAGTTTCATGCCAGAGGCTCTATTTTCATGGCGGGACCAAGAATCGAATAAATGTATCTAGTGAAACTTCAATCTATTGATGTAGAGAGCACTTTTAATCTCCATTTTGAGGAGAAGAACTTCACATTAGGTTCAACATTTCTGTTTCTGACGCATTCTCCAGGGCACGAATGTCCACCTCGGTTGAAGAATAGTGGCACAATTATTTTTCCACACATTCCAACTTTCCAAAGGGGGGTGGCATCTACTCCTTATCCAGGGATGTCTGCTCCTTGATTGAAATAGGATGAATGGACGTTGGTTCTTCCTTCGATGGATTTTTCCATGGAACTCTTCCTCTAGTTCTGGTCTCCCTCAAAGACTTAATATTTTTTTCATGAAACTCTTCCTGTCACCATATCATCATGGACACAAGTTGATTACACTAATTCTATCACGACATTCCATGGGGTACGGTCATGGAAGAAACCTTCGGTTAGTGGAGTAGTCACGTTGGACATCACTAGCATGTCTGGACACTCATGGATTGTCGGGTCTCTCTTCTATCCCTTATTATAGGGCTTCTCGAGGGTGTGGAAGTCTGAGGCATCCCCCATCAAAGGCAGTGAATCGTATTCCATGGGCATGAATCTAAGGTTTTCCTTAGCATCCAATGTTTAACACAAGGTATGCCACAAGTTTAACATCCCGGGGAGGCATATCAGGCTGATTAGAATACTGACTGGAGTGGATCAAATGGGTGTAATCCCCTAGAGGGAACACCGATATTGGGGCCTACATGTGGGTGGCATCCCGAGTGCTGTTGAGAGGAATGGGTTATGAGGTGGTATGATCCCACCAGGATGTGGCAGCCTAGGAAAGAATCAAGATGGCTGACGGGGCATTTGAATGAAGTTGGTGGTGAATGTGATGGAGTTTCCATGGGGATGATGATATTTTTGGGCTTGATCCTTGAAGAGGCTTCCTAAATATCCTCATGGTAGGTAATCAAACTCCACATAGTTCATATGATGACGGATGCCTCTGATTAGGAATTTCAACAACTTACTACTCGATTAGGACACAATGGCTTAACATTAGGTGGGGTAACAATGGCTTAACACTGGATGGGGTTTACAGTTTAACATCATGCATGAAAGGGATGATCCAGCATGAAGGGGGTCAGAACAACCAATGTGTGATGGCCTTAAACCTCATAGAGGCTTCCTACGTACCATGTCTTGGAAAGAATCAAAGACTGTGTAGTTTAGATGTCATTTAGGGCTTAAGCTCTGATGTGACCCATGAGGTCAGTGAACCGATGTGAATAAAGACCTAGGGTCTAGTTGATGGTGGGATTGAACCTTGTGAAGGTTTTCTAAGTACCATGCGTTATCAAGGATCAAAGACCACATAGTTCATGGTGGTATGGGACATACACACTAGGTTATCCAATGAGTTGGTGAACCGACGTGAAGATGGTCGGAACGATGGGTGTTGGGCTTCAACCTCAAGGAGGATACCTACATACCCTACCTTGGAAAGGATCAAAGACCACATAGTTCAGGATAGCATGGGGCTTACACACTATTCTACTGAACGAGTTGGTGATCCGATGTGAAAATGGTCGGAACAACCCGTGTTGGGATTTAGCCTCTAAGAGGTTTCCTACATACCATGCCTTGGAAAGGATCAAAGACCACATAGTTCAGGATGGTATGGGGATTACACACTAGGCTTCCCAATGAGTTGGTGAACCAATGTGAATATGGTCAGAATGGCCGGTGTTGGGCTTGATCCTCAGGTAGGTTTCCTACGTACCCTGCCTTGGCAAGGATCAAAGACCACATAGTTTATTTGGCGTTGTCGAAACAACAGAAAGGTGGACCTAGGATCCAGTTGGATGATGGTCTTGATCCTCAGGGAGGCTTCCTACGTACCCTGCCTTGCCAAGGATCAAAGAACATGTAGTTCCGGATGGTATGGGGCTTAGAATCTAGGCTTCCCAATGAGTTGGTGAACCGAATTGAAGATGGTCGGAATGACCAATGATGGTCTTGAACATCAGAGAGTTTCCTATATACCCTGCCTTAGAAAGGATCAATGACCACGTAGTTTAGGATGGTATGAGACTTAGACACTAGGCATCCCATAGAGTTAGTGAACCGACATGAAGATGGTCTGAACGACCGGTGTTGTTCATGAACCTAAAGAAGGTTTCCTACATACCCTACCTTGGATAGGATTAAGGGCCACGTAGTTGAGAATGGTATAGGGATTACACAGTTGGCTACACATTGAGTTGGTGAACTAGCATGAAGATGGTCAAAATGACCTATGTTGGCCTTGAACCTCTAGGACGTTTTGTATATACTTATCCTTGCCAAGGATCAAAGACCACGTAGTTCAAGATGGAATGTGGCTTACACAATAGGTTTCACCTTGAGTTGGTGAACCGATGTGAAGATGGTCAGAATGAACAGTATAGGGCTTAAACCTCAGGGAGGTTTCCTACGTACCTTGACATGGAAAGGATCAAATACCATGTATTTCTGGTGGCATCGATGAACCGACGTAAAAGTGGACCTGGGGTCCAGGTGGATGGTGGTCCTGAACCTCAGGGAGGCTTGCTATGTACCCTTCCTTATCAAGGATGAAAGACCTCGAAGTTATGGTATAGGGAATGGGGCTTACACTCTAGGTTGGATAAGATGTTTATCATTGTCGGTGATTCCTCTTAGGCCACGTGAGTCATGATCAGTCTGAGATACAACAGACTGTATAGATCTGATGAGCAGGTCATGAAAGGTGCATATGTGGGAAGTGGAGTGGGGCTTACACGTCATCATAGCCCAAAGTGGAAACAGTGGCTTATACGTGGTTATAATTGTGAAGAGGTTGGGACCTACTTCCAAGGGAGGCCCGATAGTGACAAAGCAAAGTGGGAGAGGGATTTGGGACCAAAGAAAGGAGAAGCATCGTTCCAGATCACACCCTTTGCTGGCCCTGGGGACTGAAGAAGAAAGGATGAGCAGGGATTTTACCTCTTACATGAAAGCTATGAGGCTTACACCAAGATGGTTTCCCTTTCCATGTGGACAAATTCCACACCCATAAGAAGTATATAATCTCCTGTGGAGACTAGTGGGTGTGGGGAATATCCATGTTAGGAGTACCGCACGTGCGGGGCACGGGGTGAGGTCACAGTTTAATAACATGTGCTAAGGAAAAAATTTCTTGGTTTTTTAACATCATGTGGATCAGATGAGGTGGGTTTCCTCCACACCCCTAGGACATATATAACCGGTACCCTCTACTCCTTGGTGTAAATATGGGACATGAAAAGCTATGGATATGGGGTGTCATAGAGAGAACCATCGGTGGGTCCATGTTCGCGTGGCTATGCGAAGAAGAAATATCCATTAGCATGCCTATGAAAAGAAGCATAAGTCAATGCAACGCAACAGTAAGTATCATCCAAGGGACTTTGAAATAAAATCATTTAAGACTGGAGGGTTTCATGGGAAAAGGAATTGCAATGCTGAGGGGTTAATGGTAAAGGGCCCTATGAAGCTCTACTGCACCGCGTGGCGGTGTGTACATGTGAAGGGGTGTGCTTTGCGAATTGGGGAACCTCACACTAAGCATATGCCAAATGTTCATATGAAAATTTCTTTGTGATGTTTAAAGGCATTCATAGAGAATGTAATTACAATGAAAAAGGGCCTCGCGAAGCAAGGCATCGTGAAGCCCTGTGCTTCGCGAAGTATAGTTACCCTGCCTTGGCATGGGGATCACATGTACATGAAGGATGTTTTTTGAAGAATAAATTCTCCATAATGATTTGGGTCACAATGGGGATCCCCTTCTTTCACAGAGGCCCTTAGACTCTTCGAAAGGCATCCCTCTCAGAATAGGGGATCGAAACGAGACAAAGGGGTGGCACTTCGTAGAGCAGAAGAACCTCGCCCAACACATGATTCGAAGAGAAGAAGTGTGCTTCGTGATTCGAAGTCTAGTAAGACAAAAAGTCAGATTGTCCATGACCTTAACTGGGGGTAAGGATATTATTTATATGGGAGAGGTGCCACAATGAATCGTGTGCTCGATGTGAAGAGAAATTTGTTTGCACCGCAGTGGATCGTGAACATCAAATGCGGTTGTGGAGCCTTACTGCCTCCTTGCTACGTGGCGCCTCGCAAACATCAAGGGAGGTCGCAGAGCGTTACTTCCTCCTTGCTGTGTGGCGTGTCCCGAATGTCAAGGGTGGTCGTGGAGGATTACTGCCTCCTTACTTCGTGGTGGGTGGCAAACGTCAAGGGTAGTCATGGAGCATTACCACCTCCTTGCTTCGTGACTGTTCATGAACGTCAAGGGCAGTCGCAGAGCATTACCACCTCCTTGCAAAGTGGTGGGTCGTGAATGCCAAGGGTCGTCACAGAGCATTATGGCCTCCTTGCTTCACGGTGGGTAAGTAACTTCATGAATGGTCGCGGAGCGTTACTGCCTCATTCTTTCGTGAGGGGTCGCAAACATCAAGGGCAGTCGCAGAGAATTACCGCCTCCTTGTTTTGCAGTGGGACATGAATGTTAAGGGTGTTCATGGAGCGTTACCGCCTCCTTGCTTTGTGGTGGTGAGGGGCGGCTGGTATTCTATGAATGGGCTTTGCGAGGCAGGTCTCGGGTCTATGTCTTCTTTTCCACCCCACATTTTGGTGTCAACAGATTTCTATCCTCATATATTTTTCATATGAATAATAATCCTATCCAACATATTTATTTCATAATCTCTTAGGGACAATACACAAAATTCAAAAATAAAATTAAGAGAAATTAAAAAAAATATTATATTAAATAGAAATTTAATGAACAAAAAGTATGATATAGAGATATTTAAAAATAAATAAATCACAATGGACAATATTATAACATTAATAAACAGTTGTCAAATAGAATAATAATAATTTAATTACTTTTGTTGTGAAAATACAATGTTAATTTTCATTATTGATAAAGATATCAAACAGTAATAAATAAATCATAAATTGTTGATTATCAAATGAAATTTACGAACTAAATAATCCTATGTAAGATATAATGTTATTAGAATATAAAAAAGATATTTAAAAAATATATATATATATATAGTTCAGAAAACATTTATTTAATGTTTTTTAGAAATTAATAATGTGTAATATAAAACCATGTTTAGATAAAAGAGGAAATATAGATTGAAATTACATGTAAATAAGTCTTTTGAGAAATAATTGATTGAGGGTGATTTTGGGGAGGATGAAGAATTTATTAGGGGGTCGGCCTTGCCACTGCGTAGTGGATTTATGTTAAGGAGAGGGAGGTTAGAGGGTGGTGGGGAACTATATCACCAATATGGAGGGGAATTGATCCACAAAGAGGGAGGTTAGAGGGGTTGCATCATCCGGAGCCACCAGAAGAGGATTATCTAGGGGGGTTGTGTGGTTCAGAGCTAGATATGGGGTCACAAGGATCATGGATCTTTAAATCAGGGTCCTAGGTTCAAGGTCAGCATCGGGGAGTGGAGAGGATGTGTTTGAGGTGAAGGGTGGAATGTGATCATGAATACCATCAAGAAGAGGATAAGAGGAGGTTTTGTTGGGGTGTGGTAAAGGTCAAATATATAGAGCAGGGTAAGAGGAGGGATTTGGGTTTCTTGAAATATTTAGTGGAGGATTATTTTATACTTCCTCTAATGGAAAACATAAGAAAAATATTTATTAAATTTTATGAAATTTTCAACATATTATTTTTTAACCGGATTTATTTCATGGTGGTTACTAGAACCACCTCTAACAATCACTTTTCTCATTGATTTATTTAATATCATATATATTATGTTAAAATAAAACTATATTTTATGGTCTCACAGTTTTTATATATATGATCTTGTTTCTTAATTAATTTTGATATGTGCCTTAATGAAATTTGTGTCCTCGTTATATGTCTTCAAATTACATTGATTGCATTTGAAGATAAGTAAGGACAATGATGTAGTCAATTTGAAAATCATGAAGATATATCGTGAAAGTGATGATTTATTTTTCATAAAATATTTTACTATAAGTAAACATATACTAAGAATAAGTGAATATATTGTAATGATTGGGTTTGTTACTTTATATTGGTAACCTTATTCTCTAAAATAGTAATCATTAATATTTTTTATTAAATGAAAGAAAATGAATTCTTGTTTGAAAATGGAAATATTGGATGAATAAGGATCATGTCATTATATTATAGGAATATCATCCTCTCTTATTTCTCTATTGTTACATTTCTTTTTTTTATTTTCGTTTGACCTGTAATTTAGTTGATTTATATTGAAGATATATAAACTAGAATGTTCATTATCTTACATAATTCCACATGATACTCTACCATCATATGATGAAAATGTTTCAAATACCATTTATATTTTTAAAATCAACTTTATCCTACCAAAAAAATGATAAAACATTCATCAAAAATTACCTATGTAATTTTTAACATGCCTAGTTAATCTTATATAGTTATCCTCATACTCTTTTTAACAAAATTGTTCCATCCTACTTTAATGTGGTAAAGACCTCTCGATTTCATCATGTTTGTCTCTTGGGATATACATCATGAGTAAAATTTAATTAAAATTTCTACATTATATACATTCAATTTCATCGTCAATTTTTTTTTTCTAAATCAATTACCGATATTGATAAAAATAACCCTTCATACAATATAATTATATAACAACCTTTTCACTTTCAATTCTTCCCAAATTTATGTTTATCAATTCAAGGGACATGATCTATTTATTATCGACCAACAAAATTTTAGATTCATTAATATCTGGATGATTTTTCAATTATAATTTAATCCAATATAGTTGAAAAACAGTGTTGAAAAATGGTTTTTTCAATAAAGGTAAGGTTATTCATTATAACGTGACTCACTACAATAATATTTTCATGATCTTCTCAGTTCTAGAAAACACTATATATGAATTCTCAGTACGAAAATCCTTATATTGACTATGGGTTCTTATTCCATTTCATTCACTAGTCTCTATATTTAATTTATGGAACAATCAGAGTTATTTGATGATCATTAAGAATATTGAGAGATAAAATATAAATATATGTAATTACAATATTTCTAAAATACCATAAAAATTTATAATAACACGCGTGTTAGAAATATTAATTCATAATATAGTTCGAAAGGTTCATACTATTCATTTTCTAAAACAAACTATAAAAAATTGACTCCAATAACCTAAAAATAGTGTTAAATTTTACAATAGAATTAGATACAAAGGATCACACTATGGAGGATAGATCAGTTTAGAATATTTGTTAAACAAGATATATACATGATTCCATTATATCATTAAAAATATAAAGAAATATCACAATAAACATTCTCTCAAACATTCCATAATATATAATAAATGTTTTCATGTCCTTGGAAAGGGAAAAAAATAAAGGGTTATGTTAGATGATTAGTAATGGTTATGTGTAGATTAATCTATCATGAGTAAAAAAGAAAAATCAACATGTTAGATTTGATAATCAAAACACATTCCATTCAATCAATAACATGACTTAAATTAAAATACATTGATAATATTCAAATGGGAATCACATGAATAATGAAAATGGAATTCATAATAAATTAAATGAAAAATTCTAGACATTCTTGATCAAGGCCCCTCAACCAGTAGATAGGGGATATTGCAATCAATTCCTCTCAACCACAAAAAAATTATTAATGAATTTGTAGGTTTAAAATATATACAAATCTAATATCGAATGGTATAATTATTTTTCTTGATACCTATTGACAAATAAATGGGTAATAAAAATTTGTAAAACACTCATCACATTCACTTCATGTGAATTCTTCATGTTTTTAATAATTAATATAACTCATTATCAAGATGCCTTAAAAGTCAAAAATAAAAAGAAATTCAGTAATAAAAAATATAAGAATTTCATAATTTGAATCGTAAATCAATAATAATAATAATAATAAATACGTCATTATTGGATTATATCCCCAATAACATCAATGGGTGTTTCAATAAATGAAAATACCATAAAAAAGATCAATCACACATTTTCTAGGAAAAATAGACACTTTAAATTTTAGATCACTTACCTAAAATATAAAATATTATAGAATATTAGGGAAACATTTTATTTAAGAATGTCAATGGTAACTTCTAGTGTAATATTAAATAAAAATACTATTTATGATTTTGGGAAAATTCATTTGTGCAGTTTACGTTCAAACAATGATTTTATTCACACCATTTGTCAAATGTACCTCATTGGTGAAATGACGTTAATATTTTTTATAAAACATTTTATAGAAACTGAAAAATGGTTAAATATTAATGTAAAAATTCTTTTGTGAAAATTAAAAATAATCCTAAAAATAGTTTAAAGGTTATCTATACTCCCTAGAAAAATTGTTGTAATATAAAATTAAGAACATGACTTCTATAATACTGTTATATAAATGTACTATACATATTGATTTTTTATCAAATATGAGAAGAGATAGAAAATAAACCTGAAAACCCAAAATATAAATATTCTAGTAAATTATATATTTGTTTTTATAAATTAGGATAATATTTTTGGTATGTAAATCTGAATATATACAATCCCTAAAAAATGATATTATAAAGGTAATCATATACCTTAGGTCTGACTTGTTTAATAACTATTTTTAACCTCATTTATAATAAATTTTAATTATTATCATTTTATACCAAAAAATAAATATCATTATAATATATTATGTCATCCACTTATATCATTTCAAAAAAAATTTGTCATATTTTCTTACTCAAATCATCATCTCTAAGCATTAACAATATCATTTTTAATGTAAGTTTTGGTTTTATAGTTTTCATTCATACATCATTATAATGGTTTTGTCAACTAAATATTATGTATAATGATATAAATATAATATAATATAATATATATATGTATATGAATTATATATTCAGAATTATTGTTGAATAGAATTAATGAATGATGGCAGGCATCTCTTTGTGTATGTGGGAGTCTGCTCACACTCATGAGAGACGTAGCTATTTTTTAAAATAGTGGATGGTTATGATGATAAATGATATCATAATTTTTTAGAATAATAATTATATAAAAAATACAATATTTATTCATTACATCCATCTAAAAATCCATCAATGTAATATGGAATTGAAAAATAAATTATAGACGCTCTGTGGAGACGATGGGTAATTCATATGTATGAGTGATGTTTCCATTTTTTAAATGATGGAATAGTGATATATAAGGATCGTGCCATTAGAATAATATAATTTAGATATATTTATTATATTTATGACATTAAATGATCATTTTATAGAATATTTTAAGGTGGGGGAGGATAAAATATAGTTAAATCACTCGGTTAATAACTTTACCTCCTCATTAGAAAACCGTTATAGGATTACATGTAAATATTTCATAGTATGGTATTAAGATCATACCATCATTGGTATGAAATGATTAGTGATGTTAGTAAATTATTTTGGTAGGTATAGGCTAAAATAGGTGGCTCTATAATTGTTGGGAATGGAAGAGAGGTGATTTCCATTAATAATTGAGGGAGAGGACACACTTGGAATTTTCAGAAGATTGAAAACTATAATGTCATACCAAATCCATATTTCTATAAAATGATATTGATTATAATATGAGAATATTAATGTATATGTAAAAACAAAAATTATCTTTTGGAATGTCTTTTTCTTTTCATAAATCATTATCAATTAATTTTTACCTATTTTTCCAATTTTACCCTTAACCGAGGTGATTAAAATTTACAGCAGTGACTATTAATTTTCAAGAAAAAGATGTTAAAATTATTTATTAATAAATTTTAATTTTATTACAAATATAGAATAAATTATTTATTATTAAAAATCAATAAGTGTTATAAGTAAATTTTAATATATTTTTCCAAATGTGTTGAAAAATAGATTTCCTAGAAAAAATGATTCTTTTGTGTATAAAAAATTTTTTATTCCAAAATTAAGAAACGTTGGAATTAGAATAAAATTAATTCTATTATTTTACATAAATTGAAATAATAAAATTTGAAAATAAATTCAACAGATATTACCTGTAATTAAATGAATTAAATAAAAAAGTTTCTATAAAATAAAAAAATTTCGATAATCCCTGTAAAATAAATCTTTTAAGGAAAAAAATTATTTCCCCCTAATATAAATTTTTATGTTAATTAAAATTTTCCAAATAAATTTATAAAATTGGATTTATTATATTTTGTAATTAATATTTTAATTATGTTTTTCAATAAATATATGAGCATTATATTATTGTTTCATTAGAAATAAATGATTACCCACTAAGTAGAATCTTTCCTTTACAATATGTGATATGGTTATTATTAGTGTAACATGGTATAACTCTTAGATATAAATTCAAACTATTGATCTCTAATTGATAATACATGGAACATTTTAGGGTATAGTGGCTCTATTGAGTTTTCCTTTAGAAAACTAAAAAGTTTCCATTTTATATAACCATTTTATTGTGTAAAATTATCTGAGGTATTTGTTATATCTCAAATATTAAAATTATGTGTTGTGTTTTAAGATGTTTTTGACACGTCATTTTTTATACAATATTTTTTTTATTCACTATGATTTTTAATTTTTTTTATTTTTAATTTATTTCATAACAATTTTTATTTAGTTTAGGATTGATCCTTCAAAAATAACCCAAAATTATCGTACAAAAATATCACATATTAATAGATAAATATTAATTTCATAACTAAAAAACCCTGAAAGAATCATTTATGTATATTTCCATTGGTAAAATGAATAATAATAAATTGTTTCATTGGTGAACTACATCTTCACCACTGGTTTCTTCATATATATTATCCTCCTTATTGTTTTCAAAAATAATGTATTTCTTCATAACATGAGGAGTAAAAAATAATAATTGTTGATCTTAGAATCTATGTAAGGGTAAACAAGTTGGATAAAAATTCTCATAAAAACATAACATGACCAAGCAGTTATATGAACTGGAGCTTAACATATGAAAATAATACGATGAATATAATAGACCTTAAACCCGAATCATGGAATAAATCATGAATGCTTATAATACATTAATCATAAAAGAATAAAATTACACAATGTAAGGGACAATAACCATGAAACATGACATATATTTTTTTATAAACATATAACATATAACATTTGGAACATGTATAAATTGAAATAGGTTAACTCGTTTTTTAAATTACATGAAATCAGGAGCTCACATAATTATAAGGACATAAATTTATGTCCAAAAATAATAATTTCATCCTAATGTATACTACACACATAACATATCACTACCCAATGAATTCCAAGGAGATGTAGGTTTTACTCCTCATTTATTAAAATGTGACCACCATACATGGATATTACATGACCACATACCATGGTTACAATGTGGCAACTGTCCTTTTATATAATTTAACCATCATCCATTGTTGTTACATGACCACATTTGTAACAACCCGATATTTTATGATAAGTATTCTCATTAATTTACTTGATGTCATGTGTTTTATGCTACAATAAGATTATCTTGTGCTATATGCCACACTGTAATATCTTGAAGTATACACAACACTATTCTTAGATTGTGTTACACATAATTTCAAGTTCGTTTTATAAGAGTCGTTCTACGCAACATTGAGGGTATATATATATATATATATATATATTCAATGTATAAATTAAATATGGTTGGATTCTGTTATACAAAATAATAAAAGAGTCTTTCACAACATGATACCCTGACTTGCCTTGCATTACACACAATCACGACCTTCCTCGATAGCGTATGTTGTACGCAATACAGGGTTTTACTTAACAACGATATTATTATTATAATATTATTATGAACTAGCCTTTATTAATAGAATTAAATAAATTTTGAATTTTATAACATTATTATTCATCTTAAACATTTTCTAGAACATGGTATAAGAACAAAAAAAATTTTGGGTAAAATATGTATTTTTCAAAAAATGCAGTTTTGCCGCCTTTTGATGGCGCACCGACTTTAAATCTAGTCGTTGACATGTTTATAAGTTCAAATTTGATAAAATAAAATTCTTCTTTTGAATCAGGATATAAAAATTTACATTGGATAAGGTTTTGATATTTTTCCGATAACTTAAATATTTTAATGAATAGTAAAAACACTCTATATTTTAATTAAAAACAACTTTCTTCATCATAATAATTTATATGGTTAAATTATAATATTTAGTGGTTTTAAAGTATAAATAGAATATATATTTTTACCATTTAATATAATGTATTTCATTATCATTGATTTTACATTGAATTCGTAGGTTAAATCAATTCAATCTTTTGCAATGTCATAAACAAAAACAAGTTTTCATTTGACAACGGGATTAATTTTAATTTTACTTCTGCAACTTATGGGTGTTGAATTTCAAAAAATGGATTCCATATTTGGAATCAGTGGGAAAAAATTATGTTAATAAGATACTTTTTATTTTTGGAAATTTTGAATAGTAACTACGGTAAATTTTATTTACCATAGTTAAAGGTAAATCGGGTAATTAAGGGTAAATATAATATTATAAAATTACCCTAACACATGAAAAAATTATATTGAATGGATAAAAGTATATCCATATCACCTAAGGGTCAGATTATATTCATTTTATGGACTTTTGACCATGAAAATAATTTAATTATTATTAAAACCAAAGAAAGTGACAACATGTCATTCTCTTAAATCTTATAAGTATAATACTTTCAATTTATTGATAGACATCATAAAACTGCAAACATTAATAGCCTCCATAAATATAATAAATTATCTACATCATGATAATTTATTTATAATTTTTTTGGATTAAATAAGTTTCATTAATAGTGATACATTAATGATGCAGAAATTATTTATTTAGTGAAAAAACAATAATATAGTTTTTATTGAAATAGTAATTCATATCAAAAGGCCCAAAAATATGTGAAAAACTTATTAATAGTGTATATATAAACCCTAATCATCCACTGGCCGAATTTTTGACCATTAGGATCCTTATTAAGGCAATTATGACACTTATATTATTTTATTTTAAATGATGATAAAGTTGTCAACTTCATAATTTAATAAATATAAAAATTTAAATATTGTTATTTTAAGATGAAAAATTAGATTAAAATTATTATTGTGAAAGGTAATAGATTTATCTTCATCATTGGATTTTACTTTTACTTTTTATGCAACAAATAAGTATATTACATAATTATACAAATAATTTGTAGTAATTATTTTATTAAGAGATAAACCAAATAAATGGTTTTTAAAAATAATAAAATAACTGTTATATGAACTATTTAATGTTCACCACTAATTTTCTAGATACATATGAAATTTTATGAATCTATTAAAGCTTTTATTTCGAACATATATTCTGTATATATTTTATTTAAATTCAAATAAATGAATAGTGTCAAAATTGACACTATTGTTATTTTATAAAAATAACATATTATAAAATTGATTAAAAAACAGAAAAATATTTAACAATTATAAATTTAAATTTATATGGTATAAAATGTTGTAAAGTATCCAATCATGGACAATTCACAACAAATATGTAATTTTTTGTTATAATTTAAAATTTAGAATGTTATTACCATAAATAAAATTAAATTGATTAAATAAGGATAAATCAAGTTGATAATGTTTAAAATAAATTACTAACATGTCTAAATTTTATTTGTTGATGATATTACAACCCTATCTCATATAATATTCGGATATGAGTCATTTTGGAAGTTTTTATATGGGGTTGGGATTTAATATAAACAAATATTTCATATATTTCCAAAGGTGCCCCTCTCCTCCTTTATAAAAGGGCACCTCCTCCCTCTCTTCCTAACACCAATTTGAGCCTTCAAGCTCGGCCAAACCCTGCCCATTTCACTTCCCCACTTCCGTATAAACCTACTAGAGGTACTGGTCTTATCAAAAGACCAACTCTAGTGCCTTAAGAGAAATTTTAAAGGAGGGACTTCGAGAAAGAGGTAATACCTTCTACCGTTTTCTTCAAGTTCCATTCTTCTTATACTCTCTCTTCTTTAGTTGTTTCATTATGAGGTAAAAAAATCAGTATCTCTCATATAATGATATGTTATTATAAATATTAAACAACCCTATTTCACCTCTTATCCATCCTACGGAAAATGAAATCACCGCGCGTGCGTACGTACGGAATACCGTCTCCACGCCGTGGTGTAATCTATTTTCCACCACCACCTTACATGGATGGGTATAAGGGTGAAAGTAATGAATATATATGATTATTGTAAAGTGGTATCGATTCTGAAATAGTATACATACACTCCAATACAATTCCACAATCATGGGAACGATATCATCGCTCGTGCGTACTTACGGAATACCGTCTCCACGATGTGATGGGATTCGTTCTACATGGTCTTAATTGCATAATGATTATATAAATGAATTGAATGAATGAATATTATATATGTTACACTAATACCATTGTGGAAATTAGTTATCTATAACCTAAAGAGAAAAATATGAATTAATTCGACAAAACACATATAAGAACAAAAAGTAATAAACACCAGAATAACAAGTAGTAATGAAATATTAGTAATAAAAAGCTAAGAATATTACCATATATGATATCATAACAATAAGTATGATTATGTAATAAGTCAATAACATTATTAAAATCATTATAAAGGAGTTTTGGATACGTACGAAGCATATTGGACCTAAGGTAAGGGATAATTTTTCGAATCTCATTTTTATCCGAGATTGCTTATTCGTAAGTAATTACTGGGGGCATTGCTATCATCCATTTCCATATTTTATAAAAGTGTATTAAAGTATTTTTAATGTACTTTTTACCCATTTTTTACTTTTACTACATGGTATATATGGAATATTTCTTTTACAAGGTACTTTTTGACTTTTCTGTCTAAAGTACGAGAATAATGTTTTTTTAACTTATACGGAATGAAAATATTTTTACGATTTAATAAAGCCATATTTTCATGAATATTCCTCCAAAATATTTCATGACTATTTTCAAAAAAATCTTTTTTTTATAAAATTGCGTGAAATTTTGTGAAAAGAAAATGATTTTGAAGAAGAAATGATATTTTCCTCAAGAATTCATTTCATGTGTTTTATCAAAACAATTTTTCATCTAAGATGACATAATTTAATATGTGTATGTTTCTAGTATCATGTCTCTATTATTTACATGGTTTCTCTTTTCTTATTGTGAAATGATATCCATTTCATTATTTGATGATGGGATGATGTTTATGAAAACCATTTTATTTATAGGGTTATAATGAATGATGTATGTTTATTTTGTGGCACAAGTAAGAATGATTTCATTATGAGATGGGTGGGACCTATATCTCCCTCCAATGCATTGGGTAAAGATTTATATCTAATGAGATAGACATGGCTGGAATGGTAAGTTAATCCGGTTCAATATTACAGGACTGGAATGAGGAGTGAACTCGATTCAGAAAGGGACTCTGTCCACTAAGATGGTCTTGGCAGCAATGCCTTGGCAACTATGGAAATCATTACATGTGCTTAATGGATTCCACAATTACATGTTTTATTCCCATGCTATTTTATCATGATTTATGTTCCATTATGATCTATGCCTTATGTAATTCAACGATTTATGTCTTTGCTCAAGATTTTGATGTCTAAACATTATGTTCATGTTTTTAAGTTCAAATGTATATGGTATGTTTTATTTTATCCATGTTTACCTTTACTGAGCATTTGAGCTCACCCTTTTTATGTTTTATTTTCCCCCAGGATTAAAAGAAAGGTTTTAGGTAAGGAAACAAAAAGTGGAAGATCTTTATGGGAGATGTTGAAGACCTTTCACCCCGATTAGAAGATTACGTTCCAAGATTCCAAAGACACTAAACTATTACATTCCTTGTGTGTCTGTTTTTGTTATGTATTAAGTATTCCGCAAATGTAATGTAATATCTATATACGTCAAGATTCGGGTCTCTACAGTTGGGATCAGAGGAAAGGTTTAGTCAACCTTTGGAGACTAGGATGCGAAAACGTTAGTGAGATCCCTAGAGATATTTCTAAGGTATGTCTATGGATGTCCCTAAGGATAAGTATAGGTATAGGATATAGTCCTAGAACTATGGTAAAGATCCTAGAATTTATCCTAAGATATTAGATATTGAGAGTGCTTCCCCTTTACTATGTTGTTTTCCCTAGCATGATTTTTGCCTCTCACACTATTCTTTTTGGGTTTTAGAAAATGGATGGAAACAGGAAGATTCATGATAATGGAGGATATGGCGGACAATGGAATGATATTCTTCATGAGAAACCAAATGAAACGAGATTTGGAAGTCCAAACATCGTTATTATGCCTAATCAGCAATCTCATAATATGATCAATAATCTCAACTTTGGTAAGTTTCCCGAATCAGATAATAAGAGAAAGATGTAGTTTCATTATGATCATAGAGAAAAGAAAGTTCAATTTCCCTCATGTAAATCATGTGGGAAGAGGCATCGGGGAGATTGTTTCAAGGGAACTGGAAGATGCTTTGGGTGTGGAAAAGAAGGACACAAAGCCAATAAGTGAAAAGGAAAAGGTTCAGTTAACACCATGGATGAGGATAATGGTATTGCTACGACATCAAAAATGGTTAAATGTTTTAAATGTGGAATGTACAGGCATTATGAAAACCAATGCCCTAAGGGGAAGTCTCATGAAGAAAATCAGTATGGTTGTATGGGTAGTATTTATGTTGATGATGATGAAGAGACTACAAATGATATGTGAGATGAAAGAATTGTTGAAGCTCGATCAATGGTTTAATAAGGTAGTGGAATGATTACATGTTTATCAAGTGTAATGTTGTATAAGTAATCTCATGGTACTATGGAATAAAGAGACATCTAAGGATTGTTACAATGTTGTCTTTCCTAAGTTTTGAAAGTTTATGATTAATGATACAAGTAACCATGAATGGTTATTCAGATTTTTTTGGAAAGTAGATGATATGCGCATAATGAATGGATAAGGCGAAAATTAAATGTTTGATAGTATTCATGAGCTCATGAATGACATAAGGAGAAGGTTATATCATGGTTTGAGTATATAGAATTTTTGGATTTTGGTATGTGGAAAGAGTTAACTTTTGACAGCATTCATGTTTTCACTAAGATTCAATGGGTATTCATTTTTCGAGAGAATACACGATTAAGGCCTTAGAATGTTTGGAATGTGACCAACAAGACATATCTCATGATATATGGGGATCAACGATGGTATTAAAATGCTTGTTATACGAACTCTTTGGTAATGGTTTTCACTGTAATATGAGATTGGATAGCAGTATTTTGGATAAGCCTAAAGATTGGAATGGATTATGTTGGACATAAGTTGGTATTGTTTATGGATAAATGTTTTTTTCGATTTTATTGATGTGATGTTATAGTAATGTAGTTTTAGAAAAAGGACAACCTGCAGGACGGGCAACAGCCCATCGCGTCAGACAAGGCTGTGCGAATCGAACCCACAACCGAAGTGTGACTGGCCTTTATCATCTAGCATTGGCCTACAGGAAGTCCATGTTTAGTAGAAACTAGTTTTATTATATTTATCAGTATGATATATGAAGTATAAGTCCATTTTAGGAACCATATATGATTAATCTCACTATAGATGGACTTATGTATTTTTTGATAACTTTTCTATCCTTTTGTTTGAAAAAGATGGAATGACCCATCATTCTATCACATGATCTGATAACACTTCATGAATGACAAATTAAACTTTATTTATTTAAGAGATGATGTGTAAATTGTCCAAAGAACGACCAATAGTGAGACTGTACCAAAATCAAGAAAGTATTTCTTCTAATTCCAATTTCATCAACTTTAGGGAAATGATCTTGAAAACCAAAAATGTTGTCCAAGTGCTCTTATATCTGATGAATTAGATGGTACAATAGATCTTTAAAAATTTATGTCTTTGTGATCGATGGCTTTTTCATAGCCATTTTCTCTACCACTCTCCATCGTAACTTGATGGTTATATTTTTCTTCCATATCCATATTTTCACCTATATTCTCCTACGTGGAAAACCAGTGATGAGTTACTTTGGGTAAACGTTACATTTCATAAATTATTTTTTAAAATTTGGTTTCAGGATTCATTTTTACGATGTGGGTTTCTATGAATAGTAAACGTTTTATAACCCCGACGAATTTCGAGGGCAAAATTCATTTTAAGGGGGGTAGAATGTAACAACCTCATATTTTAGGATAAGTATTCTCTTTAATTTATTTGATGTCATGTGTTTTATGGTACAACAAGATTATCTTGTTCTATATACACCACACTGTATTAGCTTGAAGTATACACAACACTATTCATAGATTGTGTTACACATAATTTCAAGTTCGTTTTATAATATTCATTCTATGAAACATTGAGGATATATATATATATGTATATATTCAATGTATAAATGGAATATTGTTGGATTCTATTATATGAAATAATAAAGGAGTCTTGCACAACACGCAACCTTGACTTGTCTTGCATTACACGCAATCACGACCTTCCTCAATAGCATGTGTTGTACGCAATAACGGGTTTTACTCAACAATGATATATTATTATAATATTATTATGAACTAGCCATTATGAATAGTATTAACTAAATTTTGGATTTTATAACATTATTATTCATCTTAAACAATTTATAGAACATGGTATAAGAAGAAAATAAATTTTTCGGGTAAAATATGTATTTTAAAAAAAATGCAGTTTTGCTGCCTTTTGATGGCGCACCCACATTAAATATAGTTGTTGACATGTTTATAAGTTCAATTTGACAAAATAAAATTCTTATTTTGAATCAGGATATAAAAATTTACATTGGAGGAAGTTTTGATATTTTTCTGATAACTTTCATATTTTAATGATTAGTAAACACACACTATATTTTAATTAAAAACAACTTTTTTCATCATAATAATTTATATGGTTAAATTATAATACTGAGTGGTTTTAAAGTATAAATAGAATATATTTTTACCATTTAATATAATTTATGTCATTAGCATTGATTTTACATTGAATTCATAGTTTAAATCAATTCAATCTTTTGCAATGTTTTAAACAAAAACCCGTTTTCATTTGACAATGGGATTAATTTTAATTTAATTTCTGTAACTACTGTGCATTGAATTTCAAAAAATGGATTCCTTATTTGGAATCAGTGGGTCTAAATTATGTTAATAGGCTACTTTTTATTTTTCGGAATTGAAGTGCACTGTGTTGCATTTGTTGTCAATGAGGCATGAAGTTGTCTTGGAATGAATGGATGTCAAGAATTGTCAAGATGTGAATGCCAAAGGTTGTGATGGTGTTGGTGAGGAAAGGAGAATGGCCATGATACTAAGAGGCATGTCACTTAGGAGATTCACTAAGTGGCATAGGAGATGTGGTTGAAACATTCTCTAGTTACATCTGACGATTGTTGAGCTGATCTTTAGGTTCATAGAACTTGTATCCTGATGATACAAAGTCACAACATTGATTGAAGCCCATGCATTGTAGTTACAATGCATGAAGAGTTGAAGAGATCCATCCACAACTTCTAAGTGGATGACGTGGTTTAAAGAAGTCCATGTACTAACTCTTAGTGCATGTGAATTGGAAGATGATCCAATTGATCTCTGATTAGATCAATAAAGAACATTGAAGATTATAAGTGATTTAGGAGTTCGATTGATGAAGATGAACCTTTTGAATTCCATATCCTAAGTGAAGATCATGTGAGAAGAAGAAATGGAGGAATTCTTAAGATGAAGAAGAGAATATAAGAAGAATAGAGGAGGAGGATTTTGGCATTTTGAATTTGGCTTATACTCATGGAGGACTTTGTTTTTGACAAAGTCTTCTTCTTTTACTTTGCCAAAAAATATGGCCAGCCCGTGAGCACCTTGTGGGTTCAACCCCAAGGCTCATGTGGGCCTAAGGCGCCACGCCCAAGGGGGAACCCGTGGGGCGAGCTCAGGGCGGCAGGGGCGCACCCGCAGACACCACAGAGGCGCTGGGGCACGCCCGGAGGAGCGCGATAGGGGCCGTGTGTAAGCCCCCGAGGGCACGCGGTGGTGAAATCCGCGCACCGGAGGAGCATAGTGGGCGCCAGTAGCGCGCCCGCAGGGAGCTGAGAGTGGGCGCAGAGCGCGCCCACAAGGAGAACACGGTGCGGGGCGGCACCGTGGAGGGAGAGAGTTCAATTGTGGAGTAGCGGAGAGCGGCAGGGTGATAAACCGCGAAAAATCCGCGGAAGGTTTCGATGTGGGACGCGCATTTTTCACCGGGAACGAATCCTGGCCGTCCGAGCCATCGCGCGCCTTATCCACGCCGCACGATTCATCTCCGCGGCGATGATCTAATCCTGGCCGTCGCGCATCACGATCCGACGGCCGTGGCTCGTCTTCCACCTCGAGCTCGAGCCGAAGCCACCAGCGAGCCCCGCTGAACCAGGCGCCTTCCCGACGACAGTTTTGAAGATCCTGGCCATCATTGTTCGATCCAAAGACTCCATTGAGATCGTCTAAGCACACTGAATACATCCATGCAATAAAATGGGCCTGCATGCACGAAATGGAGAACCTGATGTTCGGCCGAGGCAAACCGAAGGTGCCGAGGCTATGTTAGTTCGTGTCTTGCATGGGATAGAAGAGACGAAGGCCGTGTATGCGTTCTAAGTCGCATGCACGTGGAGGAAACCGAAGAAGAAGGAATCCCGCGTGAAACAGAGAGTAAATACGAGATTTGAAAAAATCTTTAAAGAACCGAAATCTTCGGGGTTTCGAAAGATATCTCTCCGCGGAAGGCAGAGGCTCTCCTCGCCTATAAAAAGAGAGGCCGAGGCTCGAGGTTGCTTTCTGATCTTTTGAAGAAAAACGAGAATTCCCGTGAGAGCACCTTTGCCTCGCGAAGAAGAGCATGCGCGCACACTTGCGCGGCAGTACAGCCCGGAGCTCCTCTAGCTCTGTTTTGGTTCCTTTTGCGCACTCCTTGCGCGAAAGAGGTTGGAGAAGAACCCTGTGCGCTATCCCTTTGTGCGGCAGGAAGAACCCGGGGCCGCTGCACCTTGCGCGCCCACGGTTGAAGCCCCGCGGTGTTGCACCTTGCACACCCGAGTGCTTGCGCGGCAGTAGTACTTGCGCGCCCGCGGCCAGTGCATCTTGCGCGGCAGTGTTGAGGAAGATTGGCCGCACCCCTTGCGCGCCTTCATTTGAGACAGGGAGTTCGGGTTGTGTGTGTGTGCCAACGAAGGCCGAGGCCTTGCCTCGTGTGTGTGTTAAGAGGAGAAGAGAAATACCCGAGGCCTTTAAACAAGTGGTCGTAGCCCTTGTGTGTGTGCTAAGTGGAGAAGAAGTACCCGAGGCACTTTGTGTGCAATTTGAAGAAGAAGGCCGTAGCCAAGTGGGAAGACAAGAGGACCTTAGAACCCAAGTGTGTGCAAAAGAAAGGTGGAAGACCACAATATTTGTGTGTCTGCAAAGTGGACAAGATCACCTACGGGCCAAGTGTGTGCCAAGTGGAGAAGAAGAACCCGAGGCCATGTGTGTGCACAAAGAACAACATCAAGTGGTGTGTGCCAAGTGAAGTGGAAGACCACACTTTGTGTGTGTGTAAGAATTGAATAATCCATAGTCTTGGTTGTGCATTTTAACAAAGAGGAACACACTTTAAGTGTGTGCATTTGAAGAGGCCGAGGGTTGTGACCTTGTGTGTGCATACCTTGAAGAACAAACTAAAAGAACACTAAAGTGTGTGTGTGCAACAAGAAGAGGAGGAGGCCAATTCAAGTGTGTGCAAAATGAAACAAGTGTGTGCAAAGAGACAAGTTGGCCGAACCTAGTGTGTGCACTAAAAGTGTGTTCACACTTAGAAGAAGAAAGAAGTGAAAGACCCACACTAAAGTAGAACACACTCTAAGTGTTTAAACAAATTGGATAAAGTGTGTGAAGTTCGGAGAAGGTGTGTGCTATAATTGATTACACCCTTTGTGGGTCTACTGCACCAAGAAGAGGACAGGAGAAGTGCATGCATGCATGCATGCACGTGCACACGTGAACAGAGCCAAATCAGTGGTGTGCATTTGAGTTGTCCAAGAACAGGAGTGAGACTGGACCAGACCGAAGATAAAGATATTATTTGTCTGAGCATTCAGTAATTGGAGAGAAGTCGGGTCATCCTTAGAAGAAGGTGATAAAGCCCGAGCTAGATGAAAAGACATGTTCACCACAAGTGATCAGAAGAAGAGCAAGGCCAGCAGTCTTTATCCCAGACTGCTGAGGATACTTGAAGAACTTGAAGTGAAGAAGAGCTACTCGTGTGACTCGAGGAGCCAGGAGAAGACCCTGTGGGACTCAGGGAGAAGAAGTCTTCAGTGGGATTCTGGAGCAGGCCAGTGGGACTCTGGTAACACTGTGGGACGCAGTATAAGGACCCTCCTGTGGGACTCTGGAGAGATACGGTGGGAAGCTGTATCGACCATTGTAATACTAACAGATTATAATGGGAGAATCCATGCTTGGAGAGCATGGAAAGGATGTAGGCCTTTGGTGCCGAACCTTGTAAATCCTTGTGTCCAGTGCCTTTACATTTACTGCATCATCCGGGAAAGGTTGAGAGATACAAGAAGAGTGGATCGAGGCTTTAACTAGCCATAGAGGTTTAATTGATAAGAATCAATTAGTAAAAAGTTTTAAGGGATCACTGATTCACCCCCTCCCCCTCTCAGTGATTCACACTGATCTGGGCACTTCAATTGGTATCAGAGGGAGGTTACCTCTAAAAGATCCAAGGGAGTCTTTATGAAGTGCAGATTTGAGGAAATGAGTGACCAGCCTCAAATGGAGATATCTGCCAAGACTCAGAAAAATAGAAAGAAGAAACAGGCAAAGAAGATGAGGAAGAAGGTTGTTGCAATCAGAGAAACTCCTTCTATGGAAAGAAATGTGAATGTCACATCAGATGACAATTCCTTTTATCATTCTTCTGATGAAGCCTGCTCTAGCTGTGATGAAGATGGAAGAAACAATGATCTTCTAAATGCAATCAAATATCTTCAGAAGAGAGACCCCAAGGAAATTGCAATGTGTATAGCTACAGGCCTCCTTGATCTTCAAGAAGAAAAATTACAGCTAGAAGATGAATCCAATTCTCTAGAAGTCCAATTGGCAAAAAGGGTTGGCATAACCAACACTCTCAGAAAGCTGGTGAAGGCTAAAGAAGAAACAGTTTCTCTTTGCAATGATAGATATGAAGATACTTGTGAAGAATTGCAAAGAAGCCTTTCTGAGAAAGAAATATTTTTGATAATGATCAAAGATGTTTTCCATGCACTGGAAAAGAGACACATAGTTTCAATGGTTGTCAGGGATGCTCAACTTGAAGAAAAAGTCAAAAGGGTGAAAGAGCTGGACAATTCATTACAAGAATTAAAGAAGGTGCATGAAGACCAGAAGAAACAACTGGTGGAGAATTGGGAAGGAAAGCTAAGAACTATTGAGGATGAGAAGAACTCCCTCAATATGAAATGCTTAGAACTAGAGGTGATATTGAAAAATCAGCAATCACCCAAAGCTGAATCCTCCCAGTCAGCTGAAAGAAGAAATGTTGCTACTCAAGTGAACCTTGAGCGGGATGATTCTAAGAGAAAGACATCCTCTAATAAAAGTGCAACATCTTCTAGAAAGAAGGTACCATCCATACCATCTTGTACTCATGCTTCTAAAAGTGTTTCTACTAAAAGTGCAGGATGGAAGAATGAATCCAAACAAGTATGGATGAAGACAGTAAAGAAAGAGAGCTCTCCTGAAACAGCACAACAGGTCAAGACGAGTACCCTACAATCAGAAGGACTGAAGAGGTCAAGATTTGTGGGTCAATGTTGGTGTTGTAACAAGTATGGGCATTGTGCAAAGGATTGTTGGTACAATCCATTGAATGACAAAGCACAGAGGAAGCCCATGCCTAGGGGGAGCAAGCCAGAGGAAAAGAAGCAGCATCCACAGGTCCAGAGACATCTGTTTACTGCAAATAGATTTGGATTACTTGACAACATCTTGGATGATTGCAAAAGTGGTCAACAAAAAGATACATGTCAGTCTCCAACTGTATCCAGAGCTCAAAAGAAGAAAAGATCACAGAACCTGGCTCAAAAAGATTCCTTGGGAAGCAAGAAGAAAGTAGAAAATGCTCCCAAGAAGTGTTTGAGAAATGAAGAGAAGTCCTTGGAGTCTAAGTCCAAGAAGGGTGAGTCATCCAGTAGGACCACCAAGAAGACATGCTTCTACTGTGGAAAGAAAGGAAACATCATGGACCTTTGTAAACAAGCCATGGAACTAAATAGAAGCAGACTGAACTCCAAAAGACAATCAATCCAGAAGAAGAAGGGATTGATTGAAAATAAGTTGCCTAAGAGAGGTATCTTAGCAGCATCCAAAGAACCATGTGGAACTTCCAAAACTGAGGCCACTCTTCCAAATGATTTACTTGTCATATGGCCACATCAGTTGCAACTTGCCAGAGAACTACAAAGAGTCGAAGATGAAGCACTGGCTATTGCTAAAGCAAAAGGGAAGAAGAAGGTTTCACATGAAGATGTTTTGAGAACCACACCAGCACAAACATCAATGAAGATCAAATGTGCAAGTGTGAAGACTGGTGAAAATGGGACATCTCGGTTGAGAGAATCTTCTCAACCTTGTTGTTCACATTGATGAACCAAGGAGGTTCCATCTTATTCCCTTATACATTGGTATATACATGTGCTAACATTGCAGGGAATTGAAGATGATGATCATTCTCAGCTGGAGGATGGTTTGGAAAGAATGGAGTGCACCCCTTGAGGGGGAGCTAATCTGGAGAAGATGGGATTCTGAGATTTTATACCATCTTGAGAAAAGTGAAGGTATTCCAATCATACTTTCATCCCTTGTTTCTTAATTGTATTCATCATAACAATTAAGGGGGAGTTTTGATTGAAGACAAATGGATGAAAGGGGGAGCTTTATCTTTGCACCTGAACTTTCTAATGAGTTTTGTGATGTTGTGCAGGATTTAGCAAATTCATTGTTATATCTGAAAAATTTCAAACCCCGAAGCATGATCTCACATGTGTAGAGAGTTATGGACATCATTGAGTTCCTTGGTTACATCACTCTTGTTTTCTACACCGGGTTAGCCCAAGTAGACTTAGAGTTGATCTACTAAAGGATCCTTTCTCAAGAGAACATGTGGCATCATCCCTCTCTTAGTGATTTTCAAGAAGATGCTATTCAAAGGGAGGAAGATATTTGTGAAAGAGTACCACACCACACCTTTGCATTTGATTGCCAATAAGGGGGAGAAATATTGGCACACATATTGACCCATTCATATGTGCTCTAGTGTATTGCCAACAAATACAAAGGGGGAGATTGAAGTGCACTGTGTTGCATTTGTTGTCAATGAGGCATGAAGTTGTCTTGGAATGAATGGATGTCAAGAATTGTCAAGATGTGAATGCCAAAGGTTGTGATGGTGTTGCTGAGGAAAGGAGAATGGCCATGATACTAAGAGGCATGTCACTTAGGAGATTCACTAAGTGGCATAGGAGATGTGGTTGAAACAGTCTCTAGTTACATCTGACGATTGTTGAGCTGATCTTTAAGTTCATAGAACTTGTATCCTGATGATACAAAGTCACAACATTGATTGAAGCCCATGCATTGTAGTGACAATGCATGAGGAGTTGAAGAGATCCATCCACAACTTCTAAGTGGATGACGTGGTTTAAAGAAGTCCATGTACTAACTCTTAGTGCATGTGAATTGGAAGATGATCCAATTGATCTCTGATTAGATCAATAAAGAACATTGAAGATTATAAGTGATTCAGGAGTTCGATTGATGAAGATGAACCTTTTGAATTCCATATCCTAAGTGAAGATCATGTGAGAAGAAGAAATGGAGGAATTCTTAAGATGAAGAAGAGAATATAAGAAGAATAGAGGAGGAGGATTTTGGCATTTTGAATTTGGCTTATACTCATGGAGGAATTTGTTTTTGACAAAGTCTTCTTCTTTTACTTTTCCAAAAAATATGGCCAGCCCGTGAGCACCTTGTGGGTTCAACCCCAAGGCTCATGTGGGCCTAAGGCGCCACGCCCAAGGGGGAACCCGTGGGGCGAGCTCAGGGCGGCAGGGGCGCACCCGCAGACACCACAGAGGCGCTGGGGCACGCCCGGAGGAGCGCGATAGGGGCCGTGTGTAAGCCCCCGAGGGCACGCGGTGGTGAAATCCGCGCACCAGAGGAGCATAGTGGGCGCCAGTAGCGCGCCCGCAGGGAGCTGAGAGTGGGCGCAGAGCGCGCCCGCAGGGAGAACACGGTGCGGGGCGGCACCGCGCATTTTTCACCGGGAACGAATCCTGGCCGTCCGAGCCATCGCGCGCCTTATCCACGCCGCACGATTCATCTCCGCGGCGATGATCTAATCCTGGCCGTCGCGCATCACGATCCGACGGCCGTGGCTCGTCTTCCACCTCGAGCTCGAGCCGAAGCCACCAGCGAGCCCCGCTGAACCAGGCGCCTTCCCGACGACAGTTTTGAAGATCCCGACCATCATTGTTCGATCCAAAGACTCCATTGAGATCGTCTAAGCACACTGAATACATCCATGCAATAAAATGGGCCTGCATGCACGAAATGGAGAAACTGATGTTCGGCCGAGGCAAACCGAAGGTGCCGAGGCTATGTTAGTTCGTGTCTTGCATGGGATAGAAGAGACGAAGGCCGTGCATGCGTTCTAAGTCGCATGCACGTGGAGGAAACCGAAGAAGAAGGAATCCCGCGTGAAACAGAGAGTAAATACGAGATTTGAAAAAATCTTTAAAGAACTGATATCTTCGGGGTTTCGAAAGATATCTCTCCGCGGAAGGCAGAGGCTCTCCTCGCCTATAAAAAGAGAGGCCGAGGCTCGAGGTTGCTTGCTGATCTTTTGAAGAAAAACGAGAAGTCCCGTGAGAGCACCTTTGCCTCGCGAAGAAGAGCCTGCGCGCACACTTGCGCGGCAGTACATCCCGGAGCTCCTCTAGCTCTGTTTTGGTTCCTATTGCGCACTCCTTGCGCGAAAGAGGTTGGAGAAGAACCCTGCGCGCTATCCCTTTGTGCGGCAGGAAGAACCCGGGGCCGCTGCACCTTGCGCGCCCACGGTTGAAGCCCCGCAGTGTTGCACCTTGCACACCCGAGTGCTTGCGCGGCAGTAGTACTTGCGCGCCCGCGGCCAGTGCATCTTGCGCGGCAGTGTTGAGGAAGATTGGCCGCACCCCTTGCGCGCCTTCATTTGAGACAGGGAGTTCGGGTTGTGTGTGTGTGCCAAAGAAGGCCGAGGCCTTGCCTCGTGTGTGTGTTAAGAGGAGAAGAGAAATACCCGAGGCCTTTAAACAAGTGGTCGTAGCCCTTGTGTGTGTGCTAAGTGGAGAAGAAGTACCCGAGGCACTTTGTGTGCAATTTGAAGAAGAAGGCCGTAGCCAAGTGGGAAGACAAGAGGACCTTAGAACCCAAGTGTGTGCGAAAGAAAGGTGGAAGACCACAATATTTGTGTGTGTGAAAAGTGGACAAGATCACCTACGGGCCAAGTGTGTGCCAAGTGGAGAAGAAGTACCCGAGGCCATGTGTGTGCACAAAGAACAACATCAAGTGGTGTGTGCCAAGTGAAGTGGAAGACCACACTTTTTGTGTGTGTAAGAATTGAATAATCCATAGTCTTGGTTGTGCATTTGAACAAAGAGGAACACACTTTAAGTGTGTGCATTTGAAGAGGCCGAGGGTTGTGACCTTGTGTGTGCATACCTTGAAGAACAAACTAAAAGAACACTAAAGTGTGTGTGTGCAACAAGAAGAGGAGGAGGCCAATTCAAGTGTGTGCAAAATGAAACAAGTGTGTGCAAAGAGACAAGTTGGCCGAACATAGTGTGTGCACTAAAAGTGTGTTCACACTTAGAAGAAGAAAGAAGTGAAAGACCCACACTAAAGTAGAACACACTCTAAGTGTGTAAACAAATTGGATAAAGTGTGTGAAGTTCGGAGAAGGTGTGTGCTATAATTGATTACACCCTTTGTGGGTCTACTGCACCAAGAAGAGGACAGGAGAAGTGCATGCATGCATGCATGCACGTGCACACGTGAACAGAGCCAAATCAGTGGTGTGCATTTGAGTTGTCCAAGACCAAGAGTGAGACTGGACCAGACCGAAGATAAAGATATTATTTGTCTGAGCATTCAGTAATTGGAGAGAAGTCGGGTCATCCTTAGAAGAAGGTGATAAAGCCCGAGCTAGATGAGAAGACCTGTTCACCACAAGTGATCAGAAGAAGAGCAAGGCCAGCAGTCTTTATCCCAGACTGCTGAGGATACTTGAAGAACTTGAAGTGAAGAAGAGCTACTCGTGTGACTCGAGGATCCAGGAGAAGACCCTGTGGGACTCAGGGAGAAGAAGTCTTCAGTGGGATTCTGGAGCAGGCCAGTGGGACTCTGGTAACACTGTGGGACGCAGTATAAAGACCCTCCTGTGGGACTCAGGAGAGATACGGTGGGAAGCTGTATCGACCATTGTAATACTAACAGATTATAATGGGAGAATCCATGCTTGGAGAGCATGGCAAGGATGTAGGCCTTTGGTGCCGAACCTTGTAAATCCTTGTGTCCAGTGCCTTTACATTTACTGCATCATCCGGGAAAGGTTGAGAGATACAAGAAGAGTGGATCGAGGCTTTAACCAGCCATAGAGGTTTAATTGATAAGAATCAATTAGTAAAAAGTTTTAAGGGATCACTGATTCACCCCCTCCCCCTCTCAGTGATTCACACTGATCTGGGCACTTCAGGAATTATGAATAGTAACTACGGTAAATTTTATTTACCATAGTTAAAGGTAAATCAGGTAATTAAGGGTAAATATAATATTATAAAATTACCCTAACACATGATAAAATTCTATTGGATGGCTAAAAGTATACCCATATCACCTAAGGGTCATATTAGATTCATTTTATGGACTTTTGACCATGAAAATAATTTAATTATTATATAACCAAAGAAAGTGACAACATGTCACTCTCTTAAATCTTATAAGTATAATATTTTTAATTTAGTGATAAACATCATAAAACATCAAACATGAATAGTCTCAAGAAATATAATAAAATTATCTACATAATGATAATTTGTTTAAATTTTTTGGGATTAAATAATTTGCATTAATAGTGATACATTAATGATGCAGAAATTTTTTATTTAGTGAAAAATCAATAATATAGTTTTTATTGAAATATTAATACATATCAAAAGGCCCAAAAATATGCAAAAAACTTATTATTAGTGTATATATAAACCCTAATCATCCACTGGCCGAATTTTTTACCATTTGGATCCTTATTAAGGCAATTATGACACTTATATTATTTTATTTTAAATAATGCCAAAGTTTTCACATTCATAATTTACTAAATATAACAATTTAAATATTGTGATTTTAAGAAGATAAATTCGAGTAAAAGTATTATTGTGAAATTTAATAGATTTATCTTATCATAGTATTGTATTTTTAATTTTTATGCAAAAAATAAGTATATTAAATAATTATACAAAAATGTTGTAGTAATTATTTTATTAAGAGATAAACCAAATAAATGGGTTTTAAAAATAATAAAATAACTATTATATGAACTATTAAATGTGCTCCACTAAATTCATAGATACATATGACCTTCTATGAATCTATTAAATCTTTCAGTTCGAAGATATATTCTGTATATATGTTATTTAAATTCAAATAAATGAATAGTGTCAAAATTGACACTATTGTTATTTTATAAAAATAACATATTATAAAATTGTTTAAAAATCGCAAAAATATTTAAAAATTATAAATTTCCATTTATATGGTATAAAAGGTTGTAAAGTATCCAATTATGGACAATTCACAACAAATAAGTAATTGTTTGTTATAATTTAAAATTTAGAATGTTATTACCATAAATAAAATTAAATTGATTAAATAAGGATAAATAAAGTTGATAATGTTTAAAATAAATTCCTAACATTTATAAATTTTATTGGTTGATGATATTACAACCCTATATCATCTAATATTCGAATATGAGTCATTTTGGATGTTTTTATGTGGGGTTGGGATTTAATATAAACTAATATTTCTTATATTTCCAAAGGTGCCCCTCTCCTCCTTTATAAAAGGGCACCTCCTCCCTCTCTTCCTCACACCAATTTGAGCCTTCAAGCACGACCAAAACCTTCCCATTTCACTTCCCCACTTCATTATAAACCTACAAGTGGTACTGGTCTTATCAAAAGATCAAATCTAGTGACTTAAGAGAAAGTTTAAAGGAGGCACTTCGAGAAAGAGGTAATACCTTCTACCGTTTTCTTCAAGTTCCATTCTTCTTCTACTCCCTCCTCTTTAGTTGTTTCATTATGAGGTAATAACATCAGTATCAATCATATACGGATATGATATTATAAATATAAAACAACCCCATTTCACCTCTTATCCTTCCTACGGAAAACGAAATCACCGAGCGTGCGTACGTACGGAATACCGTCTCCACACCGTGGTGTAATCTATTTTCCACCACCACGTTACTTTGATGGGTATAAGGGTGAAATTAATGAATTTATATGATTATTTTAATGTGGTATTGATTCTGAAATAGTATACATAAACATCAATACAATTCCATGATCATGGGAATGATATCATCGCTCGTGCGTACGTACGGATTACCGTCTCCACGATGTGATGTGATTCGTTCTACATGATCTTCATTGCATAATTATTATATAAATTAATTTAATGAATGAATATGATATATATTACACTAATACCATTATTTAAATGAGTTATCAATAACCTAAAGAGAATAATAAGAATTTATTCGACAAAACACGCATAAGACCAAAAAGTAATAAACACCCGAATAACTAGTAATGAAATATTACTAATAAGAAGCTAAGAATATGACCATATATGATATCATAAAAATAATTATGATTCATTAATAAGTCAATAACATTATTTAAATAATTATATAGGAGGTTTTGATATGTACGAAGCATATCGGACGTAAGGTAAGGGATAATTTTGCAAATCTCATTTTTATCCGAGATTTCTTATTTGTATGTAATTACTGGGGGAATTGCTATCATACATGTCGATGTTTTATAAAAGTTTATTCATGTATGTTTAAAGTTCTTTTTACCCAATTTTGAGTTTTACTACATGGTAAGTATGGAATCTTTCTTTTACGAGGTACTTTTTGACTTTTCTGTACAAAGTATGAGAATAATGTTTTTTTAACTTATACGGCATGAAAATATTTATACGGTTTTATAAAGACATTTTTTCATGAAGACTCCTCCAAAATATTTCAAGAATATTTTCAAAAATATATATTTTTTAAATTGCATGACATTTTGTGAAAAGAAAATGATTTTTAAGAAGAAAGTATATTTTGCTCAAGAATTCATTTGAAGTGTTTTATCAAAACCATTTTTCATCTAAGATGGCATTCTTTCATATGTGTATATTTCATGTATCATGTCTCTATGATTTACATGGATTCAATTTTCTTATTATGAAATTATATCCATTTCATTATTTGATGATGGGATGATTTTTATGAAACCCATTTTATTTATTGGGTTATTATGAATGATGAATGTTTATTTTGTGGCACAAGTAAGAATTATTTCATTATGAGATGGGTGAGAGCTATAACTCCCACAAATGCATTGGGTAAAGATTTATATATCATGATATAGACATGGATGGAATGGTATGTTAATCTGGTATAGTATTACAGGACTGGAACGTGGAGTGAACTCGATTCAGAAAGAGACTTTGTCCACTAAGATGGTCATGGCAGCAGTGCCTCGGCTACTATGGAAATCATTACATGTGCTTAATGGATGCCACAATTACATGTTTTATTCCCATGCTATTTTATCATGATTTATGTTCCATTATGATCTATGCCTTATGTACTTCCACGATTTATGTCTTTGCTCAAGATTTTGATGTTTAAACATTATGTTCATGTTTTTAAGTTCAAATGTATATGGTATGTTTTATTTTATCCATACTTACCCTTACTGAGCATTTGAGCTCACCCTTTTTATGTTTTATTTTCCCCTCGGATTAAAAGAATGGTTTTAGGTAAGGAAACAAAAAGTGGAATATCTTTATGGGAGATGTTGAAGATCTTTCACCACGATTAGAAGATTACGTTCCATGTTTCCAAAGACACTAAACTATTACGGTCCTTCTGTGTCTATTTTTGTTATGTATTAAGTATTCCGCAAAACTAATGTAATATTTATGTATGTCAAGCTTCGGGTCTCTACAACATTCATTGGTTATAATTAAAACACTATCACATAATGGAAATTATACATATTTGTGTAAAAATATCATAATATAGTTTTCATATCTAAAATCATGAAAATAAATGGGTTTCATAATAATTTCATCATGGTATAATGTATTGAAATGAAACTAATTTCATAAAAATCATGTCATCATAAACACAAACAATTTAGAGGATCAATAAAGATGGTATCATTGGATAATATATCAATTAAAAAATTATTATCAACAAATAATGTTATCATAGATTGAAAATGACCTTAAAGGATCACATAAATCATGTAATGCGGGAAAATATTTTCCCTGAAATCACTTTTTAAAAATATAAAAAATCATAAAATATTTTATAGAAAAATATCATTGATAATTAGATTCTATATTTATAATGATATATTTGAAACATTGATTTTTTTATGAATGTGGGAATGTTATATTTATTCTCTAAACATTAAAACAAATATTACCCTCATATTTTTTATAAAATCAAAACTCACCATGTTTAATAAAGGACATGAACGTGAAATATATTACATAATTTAAATTTTGATAAAAATATTAATTTGGAATCATGAGGGAATAACAAGATGAAAATGAAGGGAATATATTAATTCTCAACAAACAAATATAAGAAGATAGTTTTTATAATGTTTTTGATGGATATATCATGAGACATTATCATCATAATCATAATCATAAACAAACCTAATAAACAATTAGATTATAACATCCATACCTTACCACATTGGTGAAATATTAATTATAATACCTATTATATAATTATAACATATGAATTTTTACAATAATAAATATTTTTAGACTTAGGATATAACATATCATAGGGGTAGTTTATACACCTCATAAAAAAGATAGGTGTATAACACCTCATATATATCAAAGTATAAAAACTGGGAAAAATACACCTTACCTAAAGTATCTACTTATTTCTTAAATGTTATAACCTCATGTATAATCAATACGAGACTATTGTGAATCTATTATGTAATCATACTCATATATATCATTCCATATATGATTTACCTATGTCATTTTATTAAATTCATACTAAAAATTCCATTTTAAATTCATATTTCAATTAATAACTATTGTATCATGGTTGTTTTCATTTAGTATATTAGGTTGTTCCATTTTAATAATATTTCCAAAATCTATATAAATTTTTTATTTATTTAATGTAATACATTAATTCTATATATATATCATTATTTACACAATCTTGGAGATGATAGGTCATACGTACACGTGAAGGATGGTTCCATTTTCATGGTGGATGAAATGAAATAAATGTAAATAATTAATTACCTTTATAGACTCATTTTTATGTAATATATATCTCATTTACTTGTTAAATGAAACAATAATTTTTTCCATGAAAATCATTCGTGAAAACTAAATCAAATCACATTGTGTGGAAGTAGACCACCACACAGATGAACAATGTTATCATATCCCCCACAAAATGAAATGTAAGATAGTATATATGATTGAATAATTATATAAGAATAATTATTTTAAAATATCTTATATATTCATTATGTATTCCCTTAATACATTCCATGTAAAAAATAAATGAAAAAACATCACATCAATTTGTTAGGCGGTTATCCCCTATATACACTAACGATGTTATTACTTTTAAACATGTTGGTATGGATGAAGGTATAAGTTGTATAAAAATTTCATTGGTATAATAATATATTAAATATAATATATAAAAATTAAATCCAATATTTTATCCATTTTTAATAGGGTTTGGAAAATCCTTCACGGTATGACTTCTATTGTTTTATGCTTACTTTCTCAGTTATGCGCAAGGGTTTCTAGATCTGGTTTCGTCTGTGATCTCATCTCCGGTTAACGCTTACTGCTTTTGATTTCTATTCTGGTTTGCGGTTGATCTGCTTGCTGGTTGCATTTTGGTTTTCGTTTGTTGTTTTTCTGTGTTGTTTCCGGCCTGATGAACTTATGTGAGTCTTCAGTGATGCACAATTTTTTTGGTTTTTTATTTCTTTTGGATGATTATATATGGTTTGATTATGCGGCGATTCCGTTGATGCTGTGGTGGAATTTCTACTGCGATCTTCTTCGGTGGAGGTGCTCGATGGCTAGATGCTTGGTTCGAGACGTAGTGTGGCTCGAGGGTAGTAGTATGGTTGACTTTTGTTGTTGCATTTTGAAATTTGAAATATGAATTTGTCATTGATGTTTTGATGTGGTGAATTGGAAGTGTGGAAGGCATGTATCGGGTACCGACAACCCTTGAACCGGCCTTTAGAAAGTGAAAAAAATGATTTGAATTCAGTATCTTGGTTTATAACTAAAGACTTATTAAGAGGGTTTCAAAATACAAAATTAATCATGTAAGTATATTAGCAATTATAATAGTAATTTGGGTATGTATTGAAAAAATCAATTCGATTTATATGTGAGAAGTTGATAGTAGATGGGTGGCCTTTTAAAATTGGGGTCAAGGACATGCATGTAATTTTTTAAAATAATAACGTGTACACAAACAGTTCACATTTCATAGGGCCCAAAAATTGAACTATACCAACCTATATTGGTTAAAAGGTCTTAATATGTCAATAAAATTTGTTTGGGAGATGTTTCAATGTCATTTTATCGAATTGATTATTGTTTAATAGGACTGTAAACTCATTTAACCATTGACTGCAGTAATAATTTTTATTGTTTTAAAAATTAATTTTATGAAAAAAAATATTCAAAATATTATATAAAAGAAAATATCTTTCATATATATATTCCATCCATTATTCCAAATTTAATACCCAGATATGAAAAAATATTATTTAAACATAAACTCATAGTCATGATGAAAAATTAGTTTTCCAAAGATAAAGTATTTATTAGTAGATAATTTTTTAAAATAAAAATTCAATGTGAAACTTATAAAAATAAAAAAATTGTTCCAATAAATATATCTATTTTTTCAATTTTAAAATAAAATTTAACATTAAAAATTCATTAAGCAACAATATAGGTTTCAATAAAAAGATGAATTTTTCATTATTCATTGAAATACGATTGATTTCATTAAAATCCAAAAATTTCACTGTAAGATAATTTTAAAATTTTAATTCAGACATGTATTTTTATTTTTATTATTTTATTTTCAAAAATTATCAGAAAATAATTTTATTTTTTGTTTAAAAAAATTATTTTTTGTAGAAAAATGAATTTTTTAAGAATATAAAAACATTAGTATAATTTAATTACATTCATGAAAATATATTTATTTCCTATAAAAAATTCATAAATTCATTTAATATTATATTCTTCATATTCATAATTAACATTTTATGGTGTTTTTTAATAATATAAATAGAAGATAACAGTTCATGAAAACTCTACGTTGAGTATAATGTAAGCTATTGAGTAAGAAAATATTATTCAAGAAAACATTTAAATTGGTTAAATTTTATTTAATAATTTTTCCCTAATTAAATCCTAATAATTCCATGTAGCTTCTTTAAGCTTGTTATTTCACCACAACACGTTGGCCAGGTGAGTGGTCTTATTTCATTGAACATACTATATACAATAAAAAATCAACAATGGATGTTCATTGATATAAAAATATCACTATTAAAAATACCTCTCAGTTTAGTATATGTAAATGATTAATAATTTAATTCTTTATAGATATACATTGAACACATCAAAGACTTAAGAGAGGTTTTATTGGAGAGTCATGTGATATATTACGACCCCACTACCATCATAAATTATATTGAAGATAATATAACAAAGTATTCATTTGTATTTCATGGTAAATATTTTAACTTTATTCCATAGATAAATTATTACAAAAAACATGTAACCAAATTCGAATTTTAGATCATACTTTTGATTGTGATAATTACATATTGAGTGACTTTTTCCAACCCTAATGTGTTTCTAAATGTATCAAACCTTATATACCATTTCATTATCCCCCATTAGATATAATGGAATTAATTATCCAAATTCATCCAATTATATTGTAGTTCCATTGTTTTTTCCATAATGGTTTTAATAATGAGTCATCATAATTATTGATTAAAAGAAACTAATATCCAAAAACTCCACTAGAAGAATTTATTGAACAAAAACACAATTGAAATATATAGAACAATATAGAAATATATTATCTATGGTTTATACCTACACTGATAGAATATCAAATCTAAAATTATTATTTAAGGATATATATAGATGAGATAGTCAATTCAGAGAATCACAATATGTTCCACGAAATGTTGAACAATAAGATTTTCATTGGAATATTTTATATAAAATAATGCATGAAATTTTCAACTAATTATTGTATTATATGTGTAAGGAAATTATAATGATTCACTTCATCTATTGTGATTGTAAAATATTTCCCTTTCTTCCTCTTTCATTAGAGGTTATTTTGGTTTTTATCCATATTAGACCTGGATTGGGGTATTTATTTTCATTATTCCAAAAATATTGGATTTGATGAACTGGATTGTGGGTGGTCCATTAAATTTAGATTTATCGTCATTTATATTATTACCAAATTCCCTTCCTTATCATTGGAATGCATCATCTTGATGGCATTATTATGTGAAAGTAATTGAACTTCGTGATTATTAATTATATAAAACATAGTATATACAAGTGTAGTAGGGAGAAAGAGTATTAATTATATAGGGAAGGGATAACATCGGTATGTGATATCATAATAAGGAATAATAAAAAATAAAAACAAAAAAAGAAAAACTAATGATGTTATGTTGAACTGGATAGGGTATAGGGGGAACTAGTTCACTGAAGGATGAATAAATGAATGAAATTAGGGTCATATAGCTATTTGGAACTAATATAAATATATTCATTTATACCATTCAAATTAATTAAATTTATCCATGCTTGAGAAATTTTGGTTATTCACAAATATATATCTACGGTGAACTTCTACAATTCAGTGAACCTTTATTATCTTATATGTTTTGATCTAATATTTACAAAAAATCCAATTATTGTTTAGAAGAGATTCATTACAATTTTATAAAATTAATTTATTCAAGAAATGATCTGGAGTGATGTGATATTACAACCATCACCTATCAGTTCATGAGTTTTGCTGAATGATAATCATAATAAAATGGAAAAGAAAATAGGCCATAAAAATTAACTAAAAAAATGTATAAAAAATCATAATGGATAAAAATATATCCAGTTTATCCAAGAATATTTATCCTAATAAAATTATCTAATAAGATTTTGGAATTCATAAATCATAAAACCATAAAGAAATATAATTAAAAACAGTAAGGGAGAGATAGTTATATTCTTCAATTTCAATGTCCAAATACAATTACCACTCATAGAGTAGTTGAATCCTCTCACTTATCTATGTCTATGTGTGAATGAATGAGGATTCTGATCATGGATTTTGTGTTTCTTGTATACCATATCTTCTCATATAAAGAATACTACCCTTAACAGAAATAATTTTAATAGCACTTCTATAGGATCATTGTTACTGAAAGTTATAATCTCTATATCATACATGTGGAATGCACATCATTGTATATCCTATCCTTCCAACAACTCGAATGAAACCCATAAACCATTTTCATTCCATATAGAAGAGCTTCTAAAGTTCTATGTGACCTTCTCTGTGGACCTAGGGCCCTGATTGACACCTACAAAATGAAAACCATTTAAAACCCATATGGGTTCTCTAAAATTGACTACCCTTTAATAAATATAATAATTTTTGGGATTAAAAGTATATCAAGCAAATTTTATTAAATTTTCATTAAAAAAATAAAATTTATAATCATACATTGGTAATAATAAGGCTATAACTTTTAAAAATCATATACATATTATTATTATGAAAAATATTATAAATATTATTATAAATATAAATATATATAAATATATATATCCTTATAATTATATATATATTGAGGGGGATTCCTTCATTAAAACGGGGGATCCTGGGTTTCTTCTTCAGTAGGTGGTGGTCGGTACAGCATGATAGGGATGCTCGACTATTCCTTGATTCTAACAAGTGCCTTGCTTATGGTTATTCTTCTGGCATCATCCATTCCATGTTTCATCTTCATATTAAGCGGAAAAGATAAATAAATTTGGTGGAATGGTGGGTTCATATTGGAAAATCCCAGTGAGTTTGTTTGTTTCTTCAAAGTATGATTCAAATATTGTTCAACATTTCTAGTGAGGTTCAGTTTTGTTGAGCATGGGAGTAGCGACAGATCATATTCAAGAATATTTCACTTAGGGTGATGGATGACCCAGGTTGTGGAGTTCTTTTAGTGGATTATGTGATGGTAGATCAAGGGGATATGGCCAATGGTATATTGATGACTGTTAATGTTAATCTATCAGTGGAAGTGATCTACAGATAGATTACAATGATGGAGGGAGGGATGTAGATGATGGTTGGATTAGTTGATCTGTTAGTAGTGGTAGTCGAAGCCGATCTACCAATTCTAGGGTTGGAACAGTCATAGAAGTGGTGGAGACTATAAAATCATACGAATAGTGGTAATTGGTGATTTCATTGAACCAACAAAAGGAAACGATTGAAAAATTGTGCTACCATTAGGCAGTTTCAGTAGTAGATATAGGACTGATACCACCATAAATATAAATAGGAAATCAATATAAAAAATTATACAAAAAATGGAAAAAAATTCTACACTTAAAAAGGATAGAATATTTTTTATATTTAAAATAGCGAATTAATAATTTTTTTTATTATGAACTCAAAAAAATAAAATAAAATAATGATTTATTTTTTTCAATTAAATTCAATTGGTTGATTAAATTACTATAAAAAACTACTTATTCAATGAATCTAATAAATAAGAAAAGAATAAATGAAATAATAAAAATTAATATAATGTAAAATAGGAAATTAAACATAAAATGAATTTATTAAAAAATGATGTGTTAAGATAATATTCGTTGTTGATCACTTAATTAATAAAATTCAAAAATAACTGGTGAAATAAATATATAAAGAATAATTCCAAAATGTAATAATTATTTGATAAATTTATCATATTTATACATTACCCATATAAAAAAATTATTTTGATAATAAAAAAACAATCAAATATAAAAATATAATGTGAAAAAAGTTATTAATAATGGCCATATCACATTATTTCGTACACAAAAAACAATTTGTATTCCCCTTAGGTAATGTTAAAACATGTTTAATTACCCACATAGGTAATACATTAAATTTTATACTTTGTTTTGCATGGTATAATGAGATTCCCTTGAATTCAATATTTTTTTATATCAAAACCCTACCACTAATGGGTAACTCCAATATCAATATCCACCATTATAGAATAGAAAATTATTTTATCATATCTATTTATGTCCCATATGGAAACCATCATCTATAGTCATTATTTATTTTCACTGAAGAATCAGTCAAACATATATTCAGGTTAGATAATAATACTACAAATTATAATTTATGTATTTTAAAATTCTCCTGATATGTAAAAACAGATAAATTATCCTTTTAATTTTACTAAAGGGATTAATTATCTATTTCCATGATAAGATTAAATTTGAGGTAATTATTAAAAATTATTTACATAAAATCAATCCATTCCATAAATAAAAATTTATCTTATTGACATCTATTATTTATAACAACCATCAATTGAGCTTCCTTTTCTTTCCAATGATAACATGACAAAATGAATTTTTCATTAATTGAACATAAGAGGATGTAAAATAAAAAATCATTGGAAAAAATACATTACATAGAAATTATTGGATTAGTAGAACCAATAATATATAGTGTATGTTTCCTCAAAATTGACTAAAGAGAATTTCATTCTCTCCTATTTTTATTTGTATTTTGAACATGATTCATAGATTGATAAAATCATGTTAGCATAGAAATGGTATTTTTCATTCTAGGTCCTATTACAATTTATTTTTCTGGAGTAGAATCATTTTTAATGACTTTTACAGTCACCATTACAATTGTTCGTTTATGTTCCAACCATTGAAAAAAATTTATAGTGCATGAATCTCTATTTATAATAAAGAAAAATCATTTATATGATGTCTATGTTATGAAACCGTCTTTTTAGTATATAACCCCATTGGTATAACCTGGGACATTCATGTTCCTGATAAATTCCAATACATCATGATGGTTCATAATGAATTTTTGAATTTTGAAGAAATATACCTCAAGAGTGTCAAACAAGGATCATATTAAGACCTTTTTGCATATACAAGGTAACACTCAAGCCATTCTCGACAATTGTTTTTTAGATTTATAACCACCCTATTAATCTGTTTCAGAACCATTCCGACATTTAAAATCTATATAATGATTTCATTTCATCGAAACCACTCACGAAAAAACTAGAGGGATAATAAATTTGGGATCCTTTAATAATATTTATATTAAATAAATCAATAACATAAAATAATTTCATCTTATATGGAAAATTATTTTGAATGATCTCTGGAAACATTTATTTTTTATAATAACCAGTCACTGAAAATATATTTTTATAAAATACAATTTGAAAAAAAGATTAGATATAACCATAATTGAGTGTATACATCGAATCATATAATGGAATATTTTAAATATTTAATTCTAAGGATTGTGGTAAATTCCATTCATTTCATACATGTTGAAATAATGATTCCATACAAATTTTTATTAAAATCCAAAAGGGTATTATTTTGAAATATAAATGATGATTCTTTGTAAATATTTTTTTTCCAAAGTCAATTTTTTTTGTCATAGATCTTATAGATATTATAATAAGGAAACATTTATTAAAACATTTTGAGAAAACCTGTAAAGGGATGGAAATTTTTTTTCAACCAAATAGGGAAAAAAGTACCTTTTCATTAAAAACATTATATTGGAATCTTGACTGTTTATAGAGTAGAAAATATATAAAAAATTATATACATAAAATATACAATATATTGAAAAATTAATTAAGTTATTGAGTGACATATATTAATATTTCAATATAGGAACAATAATCATAAATGGTTCTAAAAAAAGTGCTATTGTAACATAAGACCCTTACCAATTCAGTAATTATTGAATCATAAGACCCATTAAATAGAAAAAAAGAAACATTAAATATTATGAATAAAATTATTTTTATGATATATGATGTTAATGTTTTTGTATAAAAATAACATAAAATAAGATAGGCTCATAACACAACAAATGTCTCAAAGAATAAAAATTGGGGGAAAAATACGTACTTAAATTATCAATTTCATTAATTCCCATTAAAAAAACTTGAATAACAAAGATAATTAATTATAAATTTATTATATATACATAATAATATTTATCATACCATATAAAATTTACATATGACCTTTTATTACACCTTTATTATCAATTTCATGATAAAATCACATTTTAGGAAATAACTATTTTCTTTTTTAGGAATGTTTTTGATTGGTATCATTAGACTGTCCATTTTTTCCCTAGTTCCACCATTTTAAAAATATTAAACATTATTTAAATATTATAAATATACATTAAACATGTATTTATTGTAATCCATTAATTTTATATATTTAAAATGAATTTCACCTTTCATATAAAAGGTAGGTCGTGGGTATGCATGAATAATTTTTCCATTTTCATGATGGATGATATAAAAAAATTTAAAATTAAATATTATCTTTAAATAATCATTTATAATACACAAAAACACACAGACACGTAGATATATATTTATATTATATTTATTAATTAAAAGTACCCTAATTTATTTCCATGAAAAGTGTTTGTGAAAATTTAATCATGTCACTTTGCAAGGTGGTAGTCCACCGCATATAGGAATTACATTACTCTATCCAAGATGAAATTGAATACAAGAAGGTATATGTTATATAATAATTTAAGAAGTATATTTAATGTGAAAATATCATATATATATATATATAATATATAATTATTACCATCAATGTAAACCTTAAATGAAAAATACATTCCATCATTCGTGAAGAGGTAGTCCACTATACACATGAGCGACACTATTGGTTTTTTATGGGGTGGGTGGTAAGACTGTATATGTTATACTATTATTCTAGTGAGATAGTAGTATCAAAAGTATTGAATAAAAAATAAAATACCTAGTTATATCCATCAATGAGTGTTAGTGATGGAAGAAATTACATCAATTAGCTTGGAAATAGTCAATTTTACATACGATTAAAAGTTTCATTTTTTATTGGATGGTAGTGGATATAGATAATACATTTTATATTAGAATTTTATCATATAAAAATAATTTATACACTAGTTTTATTTCATCATTATTGATAAATTATATTTTATGTTTGTGGTGAAATAAATAATTCAAAATTAATGGTTATGATTTTAACATATTCTTTGGATAACCACTATAGTTTTATACATGAAGCCTTATTAAGATGAGTTCATAATAAAATACTTCTAGTAAATGGAGAGATAATTAGGGATGATACGTTTCAAGTTATTATCACACCCAAAGGGTTATTGATGTTTTAATAAAATAGGTTAGTGGGTGGCTTTTTATAAGTTTCGTTGATGACACAAAAAGATTTTTTAAATGAATAAATTACGCCCAACTTTTTCAAAGGAAAAAAGAACTAAAATGAGTAACTAACAGACATTATTGGTTCTAATTCCTCATTAGTTATTTATAATGTTTTTAACAAGTTTCTAGGTCATTTTATCTTTATATATTTTTTTTCAAACCCTGGTATGTCCTTTAGAACTATAAGTAAAATAATTTATTTTTGAGAATTTTATAATACATTTTCCAGAAACAATAACATTACATTATTGGATAATATAAATTATCACTTTTCAAAATATTTTATCCATTTTCAAATAATTTCCTTAATTAATAAGAAATCTTTAATCTAATATTGAATCACCAGGCATGAAAAAAAATTATTTTTCTGAAGGGAAATGGTCATTATTAGAGTATGTTCGAATAAAAAATTAAATATAAAACATATTCAGATTAAATAAATTTGATTAATAATTTAATTTTTATACTATTTATTAAATTTAAAACCGTTTTGAAACAATATAAATCATTATCAAATATTCAAATGAATTTGTAGTTTTAAATAAAAACAAGTATTTTTCACTATTAAACACAAAAATATTTATTTTAGAAAAATCACAAACATCCATCCTGAAATAATTTTTGCATTTTGATTATAAAAATTGATAATTTAATAAATAATGTTTCTATGTTAATCAAAAACTATCATCATTATTTTTTCACAAATATAAATAAAAATAATTTCTCTGAGAAAAAATTATTCTAAAAGCATATAAAGGCATTACAAAAAATTTTGTATTTATTTAACAATATTATTTATTTATCTTACAAATTGAAACTTATTTGTAAAATAAGTTTCTTCCGATTCATATATCAATGTTTTATATTGAAATTATTATATTTTTTTTCTTATATCATATTTTTCATAAAACTCAATGTTACATGTAATACAAGCTATTGATGGAACTAAAATTATTTTGAAAACTTTTAAAAAATGTAGTTATCAATCATCATGTGTATGTTTTCCCTTCAGGATTATAATACAAATCCCAGGACTAGTTGAAGGTGGTATTGGGGTGTCACACTTATAATATCACCATCCAAGGGGGTGATGGTGTGTTGGGTAGTGTCACAAAAACCTATAAATCATATAAGATGTATATGGAAGTTCAAAAATAATATAGATGAAAATGTCACATGATTGAAAATGTTTTTGGGAAATATGAAGTTAGTAATTAGAAATACAGATACTAATTGGTGAAATATTTTGTATAGGGTCCCTAATATATTTTTATGGCCAATGTTATATATCATAAACATTTTCATTATGTTAGGGACACCAGATGAATTTTTTCGGTCCAAAAACATTAACAAAATAGATATTTGAACTCAAAAGATTAGATCAATATAATGAACACTGCAAAATTATGTTATCATCTAAGTTCTTAAGGGTGATGTTCTCCACTTGAAATATATTTTACATAAAATATCCAATGTGGTTTTGTTTGGAGGACATGACAATTTGTAATGATTTCAATATTTTGATAATATTGCATTGATAATATTTCATTTGTTATACATATTTTGGATATTACATACCATGTATTTTAATATAATCCTTCATTTTTTCATTCATGTTTTTATATTATTTTTTATTTTATTTTTTGGTGGTGTTATCATTGTTATAATGTTGTATTAGAGGATAGATATTTTTTGGATTATTTTAATATAGAATATTACTATAAAACATAACTAAATTTTATTGTATTGAAAGGATTTAGTAGTTTCTTCTCATTGTTATGTACACCATTATTTTAAGTAATTTTTTATTCCATTAATTTATTATAATTTTTTGTTTCATTAGTTTTTCATTCAATATTATTAATGAATTTGTGGCTCTTAATTGATTAAATATTCATCATGTATATTTTTCATGGGATAATATATATTTTGTGACTCGATACACTTAAACATCACCCATATTAGATACCAAAAATCCATACGTGAACCATATAATATACAATATGTTTTTAACTAGAGTTTATGGTGAAATAGGTGATAATGGAGTGCTTATAACCTTAAAAAGTAAAAAACAATTAAAACCAATAGTGGATGGAAAAAGATAAATAAAAAATCATCTAAAAACACAATAAATAAGAATATACTGAAAGATATTCACAATGATTTACTAAGAAATAATACAAATCATACAATACATAAAATGATCAATCGTGTTTATATCAATATTTACAATAAAAATAGGTAAATAAAACACTCAACTAGGAACCTATGATCCACCCTTTCAAACTCTAACCCAATAAATTCATTAATTAAAATATCTTTACCCTTCTACACTATATATTTGATTGTGACCACATACCCATTAATTTTCAAGGATACATAGTGTCTACATGTATCCTGCAAGTCCCAAGAAGTGTGTGATTTTCAAAGCCAATGCAATCAACACATACCACTCCACAACATAGTCAAATGACCATGATTAACCCATTAAATATTTTTCTGGTTATATATTGGGGTGATGTACCTGGAATTTTTAATACCAAAAGTTCTCTTTTCCCTCTAAACAATCACAAGACACACAACATCATGAACCAACATATTCCAATTCCAACCACCTGCTCAATATAATAATAAAACCCAAAACATTGTGAACACTGATCCTATACCACGTTAAAATCATATTCCCCAAAATATCCCATATATACTCTTATCATCATTCTCTTAACCAATTATCTCACTCACACCTATGATATCATGACCACCATTGGATTATCCAACCTATACATTGATGTTCAATACCATCATCCAAAGTCACACAATATACATAGGATATAACAAATAACATGTAGTAAAAACCATCTCATTGACCGACTCTTATATTTGCATGACCCCCATACTAAATTAGATATATTATTATCAAAATTCCTAAAAAATAAATTCCCATAACATAGAGAACCCCTGTCACCTAATTTTAATGTTGTAAACACTATTCATATAACACTACTAATCCATATATACCCTTAATTTGTGATAAAAATTAACCTTACAAAAATGGGTAACACCCATCACATTCCCAAGGAACCACACCAACAAATAAAATATTATAGAAAATCATCTAATGACACAAAACCTATCAAAATAATTTATAAACTGAAGAAACTGTGAAATCCATGGTATATTTTTCCAAACCTATCAATTCCGACAAGAGAATACCGTTATAATTTTCTTAAAAATATTAAAAAATGAATTTGGTTCCCTTACCATTCCTAGAAATGTTCAAACCATTTATTATTTATCATGTAATGGATATAAACAGGAAATAAAACAATCTTGTATCCATCTACTAATATATAGGATGGCTCCACTCATTGATAATTACAGGAAATTTCATATTCTATTGGTAGAAATAAAACAAAATTTTAAAATATTCATTAAGGAAATAAATAATGTAAAATTATAAAAGGATGATCAAAAACAAATTAATAATCTTATGATAGGTATCCTTACATATGACTAATTCATTTGATGAATGCTATGTGGAATGAAAAACCAAAAAGGTGATATATCACTAAAGGTATGAAATAATTGTGAGAGTGATTGTGTTTGTGTTTGTTTATGGCCCATAGATTAATATTCAAAAATTAGATTTCCCTTTATATACAGTAATTAATTACATATAGTAATTATTTTTTAAAACAAATCCCATGAGTTCCCTAACAACATAGCCATTACAGCTTCTGGAAAAATGCCCCTTGGAAAATCACAGAAATGGTGTATCCTCTTGGGTCATTTTGTAACATAACTCCCTCTAAATACATGATTTCTCTATAAGGGGGTTTCTTTTGGAATGATACTACCCCTTTATAGTGTAACCCCTTCAACTCATCCACTATTCAAAACATAGTTCCCTTGTAGTGGTGCAATACTCTCGTTTTGACACAATTCATGATGAGAAAAACCTCATTGTGATGATATTCATCATCAAAACATATTTTTAAAAATAAAAAAGGAATATTTATTTATCCTAACACCCAATACTCTATAAAGACCATTATGGTGGTCTGATCATCGACAAATCAATATCTTTTAAACCTACACAACACACATCATGTTATGTTTCCTCTTTTATTATGTGTGACTATCATCCATCACCAAAAACATAATCAAACATTTTACATCACCCCACCACAATCCCATATTTTATTGTATTGGTTTATTAATATTATAGAAACTCAACCCCAATCCCCAGAGAACTTCTCCAACTATATTCCAAACCATCATTAACAACCCAAACCCCATAAATTGGTATAGATACACATTATCTTAAAATTATATAACCTGAATTACCTTGTTTAAAAACCCATTCCATTGAATATAATTCTTCACATTTATTAAACATATAATCCTAGTTCCAATCCCTAATCCATAACTTATTATGTTCATGTTTTAGGTGTCAAATATGGTTTTATCATAGTCCTAGGATGGGTTCTAATGTAAATGGTTAAAGTTGGGTGTGTATTTTATCATTTCATTGATATCTATATTTGATTTTGGATTATGGATCATATTAGTCTTTATATTTTAATTGAATGTAACTATGGATGTGGTGTTCGTGGTATTGTATTTTATTTTAAAATGATAGAAATTCAATATTTGAGTATGGGGGCCAATAAATTCTTATACTAGAACTTTTATTGCTATCTTTTTCACCGGATTTAAGGACATAGACTTATTCATGTAAGTCATTGGAATATTTAGATGAGTATGTTTAAATCTTGGTAGTGATTCTATGAGGGTTCCAGTTCAAGGAGAGCCTCAGTGTTGTGATGTGAAATGTGTTCAATTATTTATTTTCATATTTATCTAGTTCTATGGTAAATGTGGACTAAATATCAACAATATTCTTGGATTCAGAATATTATACTACAATTGAGTTCAAAAAATGAGATTTACCCTATCCATGAAAAAATATTTGTCGACATCAGGTGCCTAGTTTGAGACGATCATTGGTGGGGAGTTTATTGGAGGTTTATTCATTGAATAAAATGAAATAAATAACACACTAAATATTTGTATTCCATAAATAGTGGATGGGATTAGAGGGGTTTTTTCATGAATATGGATGACCTAAGGCTGATCCATATAGGGGAGATGCAACCAATCTTTATTTTTTTCACCGACCATCACCACAAGGATCAATACGTTCTGGGTGGCATTTTAGACATAATGCTTGAGAGATTATCTATATGGTATAAGTTATAATGAATCATATATCCCAAAAACGTTTATAGGGATTTTTTAATGTTTTATATATATTATGGAAAAAATATTAGATTCGATGTGGTTGATATGTGGTCTCTGGTGAGGAATCGAGGGTATCATGTGGCTTAGACCACATTTCAGTCAAAATTTATGATCACATGGTGTGTAGTTTAGTGTAACACACCATGTGTCCATCCAATTTAGGACTGTTGATACTTTGGGACATCAAGACATATACTGGGAGTAAAAGCAATGTGGTGAGCCACATCATGTGGTCAATGGACATGGCCATTCATTCCATGTCATAGGAAATGGTCATGAGGGGATTCATAGACAAAAATAACAACAACATTTTTAGTTACTCAATCATAGTTTGAGGACATTTCAAATGAGTCATTCTATATGTAATACTCATACACATGGGATAAAGTCCCTATGGTAGTAATGGATAGTTGACCCATGTGGGGAAGGACATAACATTTGGCTTGGGAAAAGTGAAACATATTTTCTACTAGGGGTACACTCCATATGGTGTTACATGGGTAGAGAGGTTGTGTATGATCAAGGACAAGGTCCATGTTTATGAGAGGTCACATGCCATTTTAAATGAAGAACATTCCATATATTGTCTTTTATATATGTCGAGTACCATCATGGGACATGGATAAGGGATTAAGTTACAGATACATGTTGTGTTCTTCCTTTGAAGGATTTTCTTCCTCGTGCATTTACTTCTTTTGTAAATAAGTGGTGGCCCACAAGTAGCATATCATGGGTATATTTCCATGTATAATGTGATGGTTTCCACAATCATTTCATTGATATGCGTGCATGGTGATGTTGTGGGTCACATCAATTAGTGACTTATATACCAATATTAGTTGAGTGACATTCCCTTGTATATAACTTTGAGGTGTTGTGGGATCAGATCTTCATCATAGGGACATGCCCCTTATTGGCTTCCTCAAGTTTGTGTACCAAGGGCTAGTTCCCATTTTTTAAAGTGAGTCACGTCAATCCAAATTTTCTATAGACTCAATGGTTTGGAGTTCCTATACCTCCTAGAGTTATAGATAAATCTTCAAATCTTGTTTTGTTTCCATTTAATGTGTTTTGGAATGAATGGGACTAATATTTACCTGGGAATCGATCCTCTACCCATAAGGATGCTTCAAATATAGGACAGAGCCCCTAGTGAGCCCTCAGAATATACCCTCTATCATTGTATAGAGATATGATATTTCTAATGGGGTAGTAGTCCGATTGAGTGTTTATATATTATTAGTCTCCACTATTTCCTTTCTAGATATATGGTGAATATTCTCTATATATATTTTTTGGAATTAGAATGACAAACTGTATAAGGGATTCGATACTCTTCTCTCAGAGTTATTCCAAATAATGGTTGGTGTGTAATACCCTTTTTGGAGTTCTATGACTCTATAAAGGATTCATAATGTATCCAAAGGGTCCTGGGATAAATCCCTTAAATGAGTTTACATAGCTACTAGGTCACAGAGTGAATTTCTATTAGGAATTGGTTGAAGTGTATTCTCTCTTGGATAGGTACCCCATGAGGTATAATAATTATACCATAAGTTTAATGATACCATGTGGAGTGACATCTCTAAGGTGGGATCCATCTAAGATAGAGAGGATGTGACATTGGTTTAAATATGCAAGATGTGGTTTATCTTTCAGTTTTTTATCATTAGGAATGGATGGAATCAGAGATAATGTAATCCTATATGGGCGTTATGTTGGGACCTCCATTTAGTGGATGTGATCTTTATGGTTGAGACCATGATTCTTGTAGTATTTTTAGAGATTATTTTTCATCATTCATTATTCTATTGTGATATGTGTTTCATGCATGACATACAATTGGTGATGACCATACTAGTATCTCTTAGCATTTTAATAGTTGAGATGAATTTTATCTCTCTAATGGGTTTATCCTATATCTTTTGGGTCTAGAAAACTGATTCGTGTGGTAATGTTTTTTTTTTATTTTTTGGGTTGCTACTAGGTTTTTTTATTCCCACCGTTACATGGGTTGTTCCCACATATTTTGTGGACTTTATAAAACCTTGTTATTCTAACACTGTCACTGGGGGAATCGAGGCTGGTAATGAAAATATTTTTGTGAGATATTTTGAGGAGTATTTCCATCATATATTTGGATGTTTTCACTTCCTACTAATTAGGCCAATCTCTTTTACAATTTTATTTTGTTCAATATTATTTTTCCATTTTAATCAATTTCATATACCATTGTACTCTTTTTTGGGATATATAAGCATGAATTTTTAGTACTTTCAATTAAGTCAATGAACTTTTATAGGGATATGTTTGTGGGTGAGTTCATATATGTACCAAATACTATGGTCTCCCATGTTTGTGAAATGCATACATTGTTCTGGTCTCCAGTCCCAAGAATATTGGTGGATCACATGGAATACTCATGGTTCATACAAGGTTGGTTCGGGTCAAGAAAAATTGGCATCAAACGGGGTTCCAATTTTGTAGAATGTGGTACTTCTTTTCTAGCATGATCGTGGTATGGGTTGCATAGGGATGGTACTGATGTGTTTCTAGTTTGGATTTTAGACTAGATACTCCAGTGTTGTTGTATGGGCTGACATATCCACTCACCTATACAGGGATAACCTTCTTTATTACATAGAAATTTTACCCACTGTTTGAAAGAATATTTTTAATAAATGCATCAAATTGGATGTTTTTTGGCTTTCATATCCTTCATGAGTAATCTACCAATATATAATAACTTCCCATGAAACATATTACTTGTTTGTGGATGTTTTTGTGAATCCATCCATTAGCATTTATGCTGTCAGTTATAGGTTATGACCTGATTAGTGAGGATGTCACCTTATAGGGGCATGGGAATGTGGAATAATTACTTTTTAATGAATTGATGGTAGACCTTCTGACTATTGGGAAGCACGTATATCCAACTCCATTTGTTTAGGTGGATGCGGCTTATCAGTCTAAGTTTTGAATGGATCTATTGGTGCTATAGGACAAAATTAAAGGGTTGATTTGATATTATGATCTCAATATTTTGGGATCTCTTGAGGGCCTAGATGATCATGACCCGCAGATAGTCTTCATGAAATGCATGTGGCATATTAATTTTCATAAACCTTAGGAAAAACATTTTCATTTTGATAATGGAATAGTAATTCTTCTCAGGGGTATGTAGATATCATGTTGGAGTGACATACCCATTGCGGTTCTTGAATATGGTAAATTGCTATCCTACCATTATGAGATGATGGCCTCCTGCTCCCGGAAGAACGCTCCTGGAGATTTTCAAATTTTTTTTACCATTACTGGCCCTCGGTGCTCCTCTCCAGATCCGTCTGCGCCGGTTGTGGTGGCGTCATCGGCTCTGGATGCGTCGGTTCCACTAGTTCCTCAGCGTGCTCCCGCCCCGGCTCCTCCGGCTCCTTCGGCACCATCTTCGATGGCTTCTTCGGTTCCTCCTACGGCTGGGTTTTCTCCAGAGCCGCCAGTTTTGGCGCCTGTTTGACATGGCTAGTCGTTTCGGGATGCGGTTAGAGGCCTCAAGGCAAGGGTTTCTCGCCCCTTTTTCCTAGACATTGCGCTGTTTTCTCACTCAGTGGTGAGGGAGGACTCTTTGGTTTCGCTGTTGGCACCGGAGGTGCCTTTCAATGAGGCAGTTGCGGGCTTAAAATGGAACCTGGTGGAATGTTTTGGGTTCCTCAAGCCTTCTCTTCCTATTTTCCATCGGTTCGTGGACTCCTGGGGTTTGTAGGGGGTGATCAGCTATCGGTGCTGTATCAGAGCTCCTTCTGTGTGGTGTTAGCCTCATAGGAGGATTTTGTGCAAGCGTGGTGCAGGGCCCCTCGTGCTTCTGGGCGCTGGCGGTTTAGTCTGTCACGGTGGTCGATGGAGGTGCATCCGGGCAGGGATGGACCGAAGGTGGCGGTTTGGCTCAGTTTACTTAGTTTACCTCTACCCTATCATAATGGAACATTCTTAAAGGCGATTGGGAAAGCCCTGGGGGTGTTCTTGTGCATGATAGAGATCCCGGTGACTGGCGTGGAGACTCTGGTGGCTAGGCTTTGCGTGGAGCTGGACCTCTTGCTGCCGGTGCCGGAGAAGATCACTCTACCAGTGCCGGGTGTTGTGGAGTAGGTGAAAGATGTAGTTTTTCTGGTGTTTCCGTGGTATTTCATGGCTTGTCCGTTGCAGGGACACTTGGTGCAGTTATGCCGCAAATATCATGGGACCCCTCGGCTGGTTGCAGGCGTCAGTCGTCCTGCTCGGTCTGCGAGGGCTCGTCCTGGAAACTTTGTTCCAACTGCTTTGGTGCCGGCTCAATGACCTCTTGCCCACGGGAGGGAGTGGGTTCAGGGTGGTGGCCATGTTGTGTCTGGCTGCTCCTCTATTGCTGTTGGGTGTCGTCAGCTGGTGCTTGCTCCACTGGACTCCGCGTCAGCTTCCGGGGTTGTGTTAGGGACGTTTCTGAGGGGCCTCTGGTTTCTTTCTATTCTGACGTCGGTTCCTACCCCTCTGTATCCCGAGGATGGCTTTGGTAATCCTCGGCTGGGTAGTGGGGCTGGAGAGCTTGCAGTGGTGATTCCCAGGGTGGTCATTGTGCAGGGAGGTTTTCTCAAGATGGTGGTTCTTTGAACGGTATGTTTCGGGATGGCAGGCGGCTATGTGAGGGACCTAGCAGTGAGATGCTAGTATCTTCCAAGGCTTTGTATCGTCCAGCGGAGGTTCGGGTCTCGGTGCCTGTCTCAGTGGTGGATGGTGGGTCATCCCGGGATGTCGTTGTCCTGGATGGCGATACTTCCACACCCCGCGGGCGGTCTTGCGGTTGGGCTGGGTTGCAAGGAGGGAGTCTCGGGGTGATCACCAGGATGATGAGGAAGAAGCTACTTGATGGGGGGAGGTCCATCTCCCCTGTTCGGAGGGCTATATCTCCTCGGGCCAGCACCATGACGAATAAGGCTTAATGTCTATTATTCTTATTTGGAATGCTCGTGGTATAGGGGCTAGGGTTAAAACTGACTACATTGTTTTAGAGGTTAGGAAGCATAAAGCCGTCTTAGTTGCTATTATCGAGCACAAACAGAGGAGTGACAAGATCAAGAAGTTTTCTCATAGGCTGAAGATGCATGCAGCCATACATGGGGCCCCGTCAAATAACCATATTTGGTTGTTTTGGAAGAGTGGGGTTACAGTGAATCTGTGGAAGGTAGGGGATCAAGTTATCACGTCTAAGGTTATTTGGAATGGGTTGGAGTGGTTCATTTCATTTGTTTATGGGAGATGTGATGTGCGTCAGAGGGGGGGGGGGGGGCTTTGGGCGGAGTTAGCGGATTTCGACCCGGGGGATATGCCATGGATGGTGGGAGGGGACTTTAACATTATTGCAGGACCAGATGAGAAGAAGGGGAGGGTTGTGTTCCAGAGCTGGGCAAGCATGGAATTTGTGCAATGCATGGTGGGGAAAGGTCTCAGGGATGTTGTCTTTTCGGGTGACCCTTTCACTTGGTGTAACAACCACAGAGGGGAGAGTCGCAGTTGGTCCAGACTGGACATGTGTTTCGCGAACCTGCAGGCATTTGCGGTACTGGGGGAGGTGAAGGTCCTCCATTTGGCTAGGGGGTCTATGATCACTCTCCACTAATACAATCCTTCGGGAGGGTTGACAGGCCACAGTAAGGCTTTCGTTTCTCCAAGATGTGGATCGACGACTCGGATTTCCTTAGATTCGTTACGCGGGTTTGGGGAGAGCCTTCCAGGGGGCATATGTGGGTGGCGTTACACGGTAGGATGCGGTAGTTGAAAAAGTAGTTCATGCGGTGGGCATGTTCTATACTGGCATGGGATAGGGAGCTGGATTCCTTTAAAGCATACATTGATATGCTGGAGGTTTTTCTGGAAGGCAGGTGGGATGAGGATGTGTTTGAGGAACTCTCGGAGAAGAAGAAGGCCTTGGCTGTGAGGCTACTTTCTCAGGAACGCAGGGCAAGGGATCGGTCGAGGGTGAGATGGCTTAGAGAGGGAGATAGGAACTCAGCCTAATTCCATGCATGCATAAGGGTGAGATGGCGGGTGGTGAAGCGTAACTTGGCTTTGGAGGACAGATATTTTTCTGATGATAGGGAGGTGGTTGGGGGTCTAGATTTGGAGCATTTAAAGGATCTTCAGGCTAGCCCGAGAGGTGATGGACAGGAGGGGTATCTACCAGTAATACTCGGTTATGGGACGTGATTCCAGATGTAGTTTCAATGCAGGAGAATGAACAGTTTGAAGCCATCCCCAATGAAAGGGAGGTGTAGGCGACAATGTGGCAGTTGAACCCGGATAGTGTTGCGGGGCCGGATGGTTTCCCAGGGTGTTTCTACATAGGTTGCTGGGAGTGCGTGAAGAATGATATGGTGTTGGCCATTCAGGACTTCTTCCGAGGGGGTGTCCTTCCTCAGATAGCGGCGACGACAACCTTGGTCCTTTTACCCAAGTTCAAAGACCCTACTTCACTTAATCACTACTGGCCAGTTAGCATGTGTAACTTTCAATACAATGTTTTGGCAGTTGTGATCAATAGTCGGCTGTCCAATTTTCTACCGAGGTGGGTATCGGCGGAGCAACATGGTTTTGTAACGGGGAGGTCGATACAGGGAGCTATGGCACTGGAACAGGAACTGTTGAGGGATTTGAACATGAAGGCTCGAGGATCTAATATGGTGGTAAAACTTGATATTAGTAATGTTTATGATAGAATAGAATGGTGCTTCATGAATGGAGTTCTATGGAAGATGGGGTTCTTGGCCTGGGCATGCAATATATTCTTCAACTGCATTAGCTCGCAGTGGATGGCAGTGTCCTTCTTGGGGAGAATGCACAGATTCTTCAAATCCGTTCGTGGCATGCGGCAAGGGGACCCTTTATCCCCTAGCATGTTTATACTGATGAAAGATTCTCTTAGCATACTAATTAATAGGGGAATAGGAAAGGGGAGATCTTGTCATTCTGCAGGAAACATGGGGGCCTCTCAGTATCTCACCTCATGTATGTAGATGATACAATCATGTTTTTGAATACTGGGGTGAGGTCTGTGAGGGGGATCAATGACATTATGAAGGAGTACTATAAATAGAGTGGCCAGCTGGTGAACCGGGAAAAGAGATGTTTCTATATGGTGACCTCGTGTAGAGAGGACATGGTGTATGGGGTGGGAGGGATATTGGGCATGAGGAAAGGTTCCTTACCGATGGAGTACCTGGGGGCTCCAGTGTGTACCGGTCGGCTGCGGAATAGGGATTTTGTCAATGTTGTTGATAAGATGCTGGCACAGATAATGGATTGGAAAAATCATTTCCTATCCATTGGCAGTCGGATTGCCTTAGTTAACAGTGTGCTTGCGGCTATACCGGTGCATGCGATCGTGGCTTCTAATGTACCGAAGGAGGTCATTTACTCCATCTACAGGGTGCTCACGCGGTTCATCTGGGATGCTTCAATGGAGGGGAAGAGACAGTGGGTTTCATAAAGGAAAATGGTGAGGCCGATCAAGGAAGGAGGGATTAGCATCAGGAGCATGGCGGATACGGTGCATGGAGTACGTGAGAATCTTGCATGGGAAATTACTGAGGGAGAGACATTGTGGGGCAAGTGTATGCGGGGCAGGTACGAGGATGGCATCACCAAACTCCCAGCGAGAGGGGTTTCCATGTGGGCCGAGGTCTGTAATATCGTCCTGGAGTTGCAGCACCGGGCTTAGTGGATCATTGGGGAGGGGAGGATCTACTTCTGGGATTACAACTAGTCTGGGAGGGTGCATTCTTTTCCAGGGTGTCCGGCCCCACTGATCTCCTTTAGGGAGGCCAAGAGTCACCCTCTGTTCTTCATAAAGGTGCGGGATGTGGATTCCCGGAGGATATTTGACTCGATGGTGATTAACCGGGAAAGGGATAAATGCATTTTCACGCCCTCAGTGTCGGGTAAGTTCAACCTGAAAGATTTTCGTAGGAGTTACAACAATCAGTAGCCACAGGAGTCGCGGAACCGGGTGGAGTGGAGCAGGAGGGTTCCCACTCATATGAATTTTTTAACGTGGAGGATCACGCAAAAGGCCATCCCCTCGGATGAGAATATCAAAATATTGGGTAGTAGCCTGGCATCTGGATGTCAGTGTTGCAAACAGAGGAGGGACGAGAGCACGGAGCACATCTTCCTTGAAGGAGAATGGGCTAGAGTGGTTTGGAGCTTTTGGGAACACACATAGGGTATTCTGTTAATGATGACACATGGGATCAGTTTTCAGACTTGTGGTTTCCGGGATGTGGTGGAAACGTGGAGGAGAAAGAGGCTAGGGTAGTGTTGTACAATGCGGGATGCTGGGTACTATGGGAGGTGAGGAATCACTCCAGGTACGAGGGACTCGTATCCACAGGCAAGGCGGTGGTGGCAAGAGTTATGTGTCTGTTGATTGAACTAGTGAAAACTATAGGATTTGGGGAGAATGTTCCCTTTATACGGGTGTTGATATCCCTGGGATGAGGGTTGGACAAAGGACTTCTAGGGGCCGGGGTTCTTGGGTTCGATGGATCCCTCCGGTGGGAGGTTTGAAGTTGAATGTTGACGGCACGTGTGCTGGAGAGAACATGCGTGGTGGTGGGGTGCTTAGTGATGGCAGTGGTAGTGTGTTGCTGGCTTTCGCTTCACACTACGGGAGGGGGAGCTCAGTGCAAGCAGAGGCCTTGGCAGTACTCTCATGGATATCGTTGTGCTTGGACAAAGGCTTGGTGGTGGAGCAGATAGAAACAGACTCAAAAATTATACATGATGCGTTGCATGAACAGGGAACGACGCCGTGGAGGATCTCTTACACTATTGGGCAGTGCAAGGCGATCATAGGGAACAACGTAAGGGTAACTCATACCTGGAAGAAAGGGAATAATGTTGCGTACTACTTTGCTTTGATTGCGGTTCCCGGGGACACTATGGTTTGGGTGGATAATGTGCTGCCCATTAGACGCAAGGGAGTCAATCTGATTAGGGGAGACGCACTTGGGTTGCATTATTTTCGTCCACCATAAGGGGGACCGCGTTTGTGGTTATTTTGTAGTGGGGTTATTTTTATGAAATAATAATCGTAATGTTGGTGGTGGTAAATTGTTAACCTACCAAGCAAGTGATGAAAGTTTTTGAGAGGTCCATTGGGAATAATTTGTGTCATAAATGCTTTAAATAAACAATATGTGGTTTTTTCTTTGATCTATTGCCACCATGACAACACTAGGTGGTCCAGGAATGGCTCGGGGAACATTAGGACCTAGAATGGGGGGTTGAAGGGACTAGAGGATTTTGACCCAGACACATTGATATATTATTGTGGTATGCAATATTTCATATGTATTTTTTGTAGTTATATAAGATATTGGTGATACATACCTTTTCATTTCCACTTCATGATTATGGTTTTTCCTAGGTGATGCATGGAATCAATAGAGCCATATGTTAATGTGTTTTAACATGTCATTAAATTAACAAGAAAGGGAGAAACTTCCACCCTAAAGATGCATTCGTATAATGTGATAAAAAATAGTGTCGGTGATTTAGTGACACTTTCGTGTTGTTGTAAATTATTTAATTTTTTATTTGTGTTTTGGGTGGGTTGGTTTGTTGTGGTGTTAGAGTAGGTCCATGTTGGAGGGGACATGAAATCTAGGAAATAATAATATTTAGGCAGAAAAACCATTTGACCCTAAGGTTCATGTGTGGTTCAATGAATGACATCTTACTAATTTTACTATGTTTATGTTTTCATAGTAATGAGCCCCATATTCTTATGAGTCTCCCATGTCTGAGGCATAGTTACACAATATGAATCATTTCACCTAATAGTTTATTTTATGGGTTTCCATAGGTTTTTTTGATAATGTTGAATTATATCCCATATGTATTTTGGATTAGATTATATTTAATGATGTGAAGGTTGTATAAAATTATTTTAATGATGTTTTTTATCCATTGTGGGTGAATGAGGTGAATATGTAGTTCAATTCAAGCATATGACCCCCGAAAATGATGTTTCTTTGGTGCTATTAAAATTTTTTATTGTTGAACATCGATTGTTGAGATCATTGTGGAGACAAAGCTTGTATTTATTTAAGGTCTTACATGACTGCATATCCATTTGACATGGAAATTATAGATTTTTTGAACATGGGGGGTAAATCTTACATTTGAGTCTTGATGATGACACCAATCATATGAATAGACTTGCTAATTAGGATGTTCTTTTCCCTCAATGGTTCAACCGTGAGAGTAGAGGTTTCACAAGATAAATGAACCATTTAGGATCTAAAGAACACACTTTGGGTTTGAATTATTTTTTAGTGTATCTTTTCCAAAGGAATATGTGAAATTTTTGGTGTCATGGTATGTGGTTGAGGTTTCAAAGGTGGTGTACTTTAATTGCCAATGACTATAGATAGACCATGATTATTAGTGTTTCTACCTGTTGTAGTTGACGAGGCATGTTCCAACTGTTTTCAAAATTTAAATGTACTTTAAGATGGAATATATGTGTGTTTTGGTATTCTTGGTTTGCCCTCATTTAATTCTAGTCGGCATTATGGGATCCCATTGTAAGCTCAGAAAATATAGAATACAAATGGAAAGATTAACATTTCCCATTCCTCATAGAAATTAAAATTTTTGAGTATTATAGACCACAATTTTTAGAGAGTAAAGAGTCTTTAGTATTTAAATAGAAGACTTTGGTATAATTTTTCAAATATTTTTGAAGCCTGGTGCTAAGCCAGCATGAATATTAAGGCTTGAAGAGCCTCTATGAGATGATTTGATATATTATATAAATTTTTTTATGTGTGTGATGTTCTACAGTAAATGTGGATCAACTCCACATTTGTGTTTCATGTCTAGAAGAAGGGGGAGGATGGTTTCGTCAAATGATGAAGGATGACCCAAGGATGATCCGAAGAGATGAGGTGCTACTGATCTCCATTTTTTTATATCTTCATCATATCATGGAGGATCACCTTCTAGGTGTAATTTTGAACTCCAATGATTAGTATTTCTCCAAAAGGTAGGTATTAATATGATATTTTTATCCCAATACATTATTTAATGAATAATGATATAGTTTTAATCCCAATAGGCAGCTGTTAGGGACCTCTTGGTGTTCGATATTTGATCTCAGGTGATGTATTAGTGGTTTTGTGTGGCTCAGAGGAAATTCATGTTAGAAATTCTGTTCACCCCACATGTAGTTTAGTGGAACACATTGTTTGTTCCTCATATTTTGGAAATATTATCTATTGGTAAAACATAAGATGTCATAGGTTGATACACTATGTAGTGATTTAGGTGGTGTGGGTGGGTGACATAGTTAACCTTACCCTTTCAAAGCACAGGGCCATGTGTGAGTCCATGGCTATAATAATTGGGAACAAGTTGCGTTACATGGGAACAACCTGAGGACATGGACAAAGAGAGAAGTTAGTCCGGATAAATCATATATTGGTGTTACAGAACCAATTGTTGGAACAAATTATTATGTCATGTGGGGAAGGAAAAGGGTTGAGGGTCAGATGACGAGAAACATTCCCAGTAACATGAGTATATTCCTTATGGTGTTACATGGAGAGTGAGGTCATGTTTGAGAATAGAATCTCCACGAGGTTTGGTAAATTTCATGTTACATAGGGTACAAGAAATGTATTATATTTTATATGTGAGAGTACAATTTAGGGACACTATTAGTGGCCAAAGTTGATATACATTTTGTGTACGGTGGGTGCATGTTGTGTTCCTCCTAATGAGGATTTTCTCCCTCATGTGTCTCCTTATTCAATAGTCACATTGTGGAATATGGGTATCCTATCTTATGTAGTTTTCAACATGGCATGAGATGTTGGCCACAATTTGGGTCTTGAGATTTAATCCATAGCGAATTAGGGGTTCAATTCAGTTAGTGGCCTTTAGACCATTAATGGTTGAGTGAGTTCCCTTGGACAACCTGTGTGAGGGTCGGTGGAATAATTTCCTCATCACATGATCATGATCCCTCCTTGGTTTACCCACATTTTTGCTGTGTGGGAGTGTTACCCTTTTTTAGATTGTATAATCATAGTGTTCTTTAACTACAAAATCACCATTATAGATCTTGTATCTCCTTGAGAGGCCTAGGGTGATCCTAATGTTCATTCGTTTATTCATTGGTTTGGTAGTTGGAATTAGTGAGATTAATATTTACAAGAGTGTACATCCTCTAACTAGGATGATTATTCTTGTTGGGGATGGATCCACTAGTGATTTTTGGGCATACACACCCCATATTTTTTGAGATTAGATATTTTTTATAGTGTTTCAGTCCGATGGAGTGTGTATTTGGATTAAATCCCCTCAGATTCTTTCTTAGTTCAATAATGATGGTTCCCTTGGAGTAGTGTGTAGTATCTTTGTGAACACATATACATGAGCATTGATCCTTTAAATAGTTGGTTTTTATAGATTAATTTTATTTTTTGAAACCCATGTTTTAGTGCGGTGTTTCCATCTGGAGTATTTAGTGTCCCCATGTGGTCATGGGAAGGATCCCATACCAGAGATATAAAGATATACTAGGTCTTTAGATGACATTCTATATAATGGAATCCAAAGAGAATGACATCTCGGATATGTACCATCATATATGGTATAGTTTTGAAATTCTTTTAGATATACCAAACGGAATGAAATCTCTATGTTTAGTTGAATCTAGTATGGTGTGGAAGTGACATCAACTTAATGATGATCAATGAGTGACCTATGTCATATTCATTCTATCATTGATGGATCACACCTTGAAGATCATTATAGTGGGACCACTGGTTAGTGATTCTGGGCATTAAGGTTTGGAACCTGAGACATTGAGTCTATTGAGTGCGTAATTAGAATCATCCAGGGTGGCCATGATGAATGAGTTCTATTTATTTAAATATAATGAGTTATGGTCTAGAATGACTTGGTTAGTTATGGAAATGTCGAGATAGAGTTTCTCTCTCACCTGTTATTATTAGTTAGATTTTGGGTGGAGATAAATTATGTTTTTTAGTACTCACTTTCTAGTTTTGGGTTTTTGGGTCACCTCCTATATATTTTTATACTCTACCACACAGAATATGTTCACAAAGATGTTGATTCATGTGTAGTGTAGAGGTATTCTAGATGTCTCCCTGGTAAAATAGCATTGGTTTGAACATATATCTAGGCTAAAAAAATTTATGACTAGTCAATCATGAATTTGGCAGTAATACTCCTATTTCAGCTGGCCATAATATTATACGGTTGTCTTTGGGTTTGTTTGATTTTTATGTTTTTACAACTTTACACTACTTATTTACTCTTTTATGGGATATGGATGGATGTATTCATTTGGTAGTAGTTTTAATTTTATTTACTCACAATTTCATATAGATATATTCTGGTACATGCATAAAAGTACTCTAGGATAATACCTTCCATGTTTGTGATATGGATACATAGTGCTGGTCTCTATCCCCAAACCTATTAGAGATGGGATTTGGGTAGCTGTGGCTTATGACCTAGTGGCTCTATTCATGACACATGTGTTCTAAGGAACCCATTTTAGGGAATAGTTAGTTAGGTGAATTATTTATATATTGAGTTAAATATGGTCTACTAACATTTAATATTGTAATCAATGAATTTCTTTGGGTATTTATTGTTTGGAAATCAAATTAATACCTTAACAATATTATTTCAATTATGCTAAAAACCTATCAAATTTTTTTCTGATTTTTCTATTGTTTAAAATAGATTTGTTTACTCGTCATTATATCAGGGGATAATAATATCTATTCCTTCTCCTATTAATCTTCCATAACATGTTGATCATGTGGATGGGGAAAACATTATAAAAGGGAAGAAGTGAAAGCGATCAACATTTTGTTTCATATCATGGATTAATCCACTATATAAGAATCTATATTTCTTGTAGAAAATCATATTTATACTTCATTATAAGATATTCATTTATTATTCATAAAATGTTTTAATGTGATCATAATTTTAAAAAGTGGACCCCTGACTATAAATGATTACCAAGGTGTTTTCATTACTATCGATATTTCTAATTTTTTTACATATTTTCTTGATGTGATGGTTTCATCGTTAATAGAGAGGTAATCGCTAATTATTTTTTTCTTATTTAGAGACACTTATCTGGACCATAAAATAGTGGTTCAATAATTATTTTGATAAATTGGTTTTGGATGATGACAATGCATAATGATATTAGGGTAGATTGTTTTTAATGTGTTCCCTGGGTAGTATAGAGAATTAAATTTTTTTAAAAGGATATTTAATATTAATTTGGTTGTAAGTTATGAGAATATATTAATATGTTGGTGTAATCATGAGTTATTAAATTTGAAATAGTAATTATAATATATATATATATATCTTTTATGTTCTATGATATATGGTAAAGATATTGATTATTTTTGTGTTGAATATATTTAAATTTCCAATCATCATGTGTTAACATGATGATAATCTATTATATGAAAATAAAAAATATCACTGTAGTTTATGATAGAAATGTTAGGTTGGAATATTTTCCCAATGCATGTTACATGACAGGTATTTGAGATTACCCGATAGAAATATCAATTTACATATGTTTTTTAAAATATCATTCTAAATCATAATGTTGACATTAAATGTGGTTGAATTTGTTGGGAATGTGGATCTTATTATCATCTATGTATAGTGATGTATTTTTTAATTGATGAAATTATTGAATTAATTTTAATTTTTGTGAATATACTACTTATATTATTGGTAAATTGGCATACATATTCAGGTATTCCAAATAAATTTAACTAACATTTTATCTGTCCATCACGATTTTTATTAAAATTATCTTCTTCTACGATGGTAGTGCATGTTACTAGTAATCATAACAGTTAAGAATATTTTGTACATAATTTATGTGAAATAATATATATTCACCATATCATTTTAAAGGATTTCTTTGAAAACACATCTGAACGGGTTGAGATTATGATTGGGTCGTTGTTTCATGGAGGCCATTTATATATGAAATGATATTTAAGGATAGGATTTAGATAATACATGTTTATCTAAGGGAAAATTTATAATTTTTATATTAATATTATTATACTTGATTAATGTATTATTTGACATTTAATTTCCAATATGTTGTATCATTTACGTACACAACCTATTTTGGTAATGATCAGATAAATTGGACTCAGGTAGAAAATACTCACTGCAATAATCTGGTGATGTAGATTTTTTAGGTGATACATTAAGGAAAATGATTGTGTTAAAAGAAATTATGATATTTTTTGGATCTAATTGATTTTTAGTTAACTGAAATATAATATTGAGTAATTATATGTTGAATATTGTTTGATTTTGGATTGGGTTTAATTATTTTGATGGAGATATGAGGCCAAGATAATTTCAATTAACAGTAAGGTCAAATAAATGTTTTTTATACCACGGATTGATAAAATATTTTATTATAATGAAAATATGTCATCTAGAATTGTGAAACCCCCATAACATATATGAGTTAAATAAGGATTTGTTGGAGGGTTTTTATAGTTCCATAACCCATTGGATACATGAAAATTGGTGAATATTTTTATTTATTTTTCATAGAGATGCATAGGTGTGTGAATGGGAGAGAAGAACCCAAATATAGGCACAATATCTTGAATTTTCATGAAGGTCTAGACATTTTTGGTTTGTACTTCTATAATTTTAATGGTACTCTGTTAAATTCATTCCTAATGGGTGAATTGGTATTTTATCCTATTAAATGACCCTAGAACATTTTATTGGATGTTCTATTGGTATCACAATGGATTTATTGTCACTAGTGTGATGTTTGTAGAATAATATATTTGAGTTTTATTGTTACAGATTTAATAATTTAAAAAAAGTTATTTAAAAGGTCCAAACTGTGTTCATTATTTTTAGGAGAAGTTGTTAATTATCATATAAGATGAATTAAAAAATTATCTCATTTCATTATATTGTTTATATAATTTTATTTTACCATTTTTTTCTGATATGGGTGACCCAATGGATCCAAACATTTTTATCATTATTGAATTTAATTATATCATTAGTTAATGTATCAAAAAGATATATTTAATTATATAAAATCATAGAAAATTTAAAAATTATATAATTGTGTGGATAAATAGTGAATTATGATTATTTTTTGGATAGTTTTATAATATATCATATTTTTCATCTAACACATGACCATTTTCAACATTCTTTAATAAATACATCTTATTTCAATTATCATCTAATTGGAACAGCTATATTGATGAGGAATTTTTATAGGATAAAGATGCAGGATTTGATCAAAACTGTTAATGTATGAATTACTAAAAAACTATCTCTTTCCTTTATCACCCTAATAATTTATGAATCATTTAATTTTAAATAAATTTAATCACTTTGATAGCTTTTTATTCATGAAACCATGGGATTAAATTAAATATGATATTATATTAAACTATTATTTAATCATGATCATTATAACCAATAAATTGTAATGGGTGGGTAGAAATATTACTAATTAAATTATAAACATTATGGAAATATTATGATTATAAATAAAATAATATTCATTTGAAATAAAAATAATGTTTTCTAAAAGACTAGTTTTTTCTATAATGTAGTTTAGTGAGGCTTTGTGAATATAATTGAATATTGATATTTTTCAATTTTTAGAAAATTAATTAAAAAATGAACACTTTTCTTGAAATAATCATTTAAAAATTACCTTAGCGTGTTTTTTGTTTTTGTAAATTGTTTCAAATTTTTATGATTAGAATAAAAATACATCTTTTTGTGAAACTGTCTTTTAATATAAATATTTTAAATCTTTAAATTATATATTCAATTGGTTTAGTGTAAAATTAGTTAAATTATATTAAAATGTAACTATTTTTTATTAAAATATATTTAATATTTTTGTAACATATAAATACATTTTCAATATTTTACTTTTTTTCATGGGAAAACAAATTTTTCATTATGTCTGTTGGTTTAATTTAAAATTAATATTTTCAATTATGTGAATTATATTTGTAAAATTAGTTTTATAATTTTTAATATTACATATTTATATTATCTAATATGGTAAATGAAATTTTTGGCAAAAATTGACATTAAAACTATAAAAATTAATTATTGATTTTAATGGAAAATCTATTTTATCAGAGTTTTTATTTTATATGATAAGGGTTAAAATGACCTACCAACACATCAAAAACATATTGTCTATACATTTTTAGAACATATAACCTTTAAGGGTCAATAATTACCCATTTTTTCTGTCTCTTTTAATGATATTAATTTGAATGTAATATAGCTGTATCATAAAACAGTTTTGTGTCCACTCTCCTACATATAAATGGAAACCCTCTTCTCCACTCTTCAAAAATCCAATGAAATTTTCCCCAAATTTACTTACATAAATCACTTTTAAAAATACACTAACAACATTCTAAAGACCTATTTTTATTTCATATCCTTCCTAGGATGACTTTTTTTGTAAACCTAATGAGTTTATCTTTAAAATAAGTTACATTCATAAATAATTGTTTTTATATCTTCTTCCACCTCGTTCATAAAATATTTTTATCATCATAATATAATGAAAATATTATCAAAAATAAAAATATATATTTTTATATTCAGGTAATAGTATATATATATCTTCTATTTCATCAAATGGGAATCTAAATCATCGGTCATGTATATTATGGACGACTAACTAAGGGATCTGGTTTTCCATTAGCACATATCACGATCATATATGATAATGAGTTTAATGTGTATATATATAATAATTTTTATGAAATAATTATACTTTGTTATTTTTAATTTCATGTATACCTTCTTACTTTACATTTCATTTTAAATATGTAAACGTCACTCGTGTGTTTGACGATCTACCACTTCACAAAGTGATGTAATTGTTTTTCCAATAATTCAATAAATAGAAGGCAATAAGGATATATATAATGAATTTATAATATATATATATATATAATATAAATTATTAAAAATAAAATATAACACACTTCTTTTACCTTTCACTAGTTAATTGAATGATATTATCGATAAAGTGTATGAATTACCTATTATCTCCACAAAACATGCGATCCATTTTCCGTGAAAAATTGATAAGATGGTTTCCAATAATTTACCTAATATGTAAATATGATGTGTATAAATTTATATTAATTACTAAAATGATTTATTAATAACCACTGTATAATATCGGAAATGTTCTAGACAAAAAACACCGAAGAAAACAAGGTAAGTATCACATGAAACAATTAAAATAATGAAATATTATTAATAAACCCGAGGTAAAAAGTTTTTATTGGATAATATAAATATATATATGATTATGGTTCCTGTATAAATTAAAAAAATGATTAAAAAATATATATTATAGGTTATATCAAGTTCAATTAATATAAAACATGTGGTAAGTGATTATTAACAATTTCCATTTCACTGATACATATTTTCTAATATATACCTATTCACTTTTAGGTGGTGTATATGATACCCTAATGATGTATTAGAAAATAGATATTTATTTATGATGATTAAATTTTTTATTCAGGTGTATTCTTCAAGGAGTTATAATTTAAATGATATGAACTAGTTATGAAATAATTGTATAATCTCTCAATAATTTCTGATTGTTTACATTCTATTGAAATAATCATTTTAGAGAATTTTTAGGATTGAAAAATAATTCTTCACAAATATAAGTATTCATATAGAATGGTTATGATTATTTAATCAAACCTTTTATCATTTTTACAAACATTTTATATTTTGAAAACATTTTATTTACTGAGGAAATATTATTAAATCTAAATATTTTACACTTTACTGATATTTGATGATAAGGCATTATGATTAGAAATTTATTACAATTATTATTTGATATATGAGGAAGTATTTTGAGATTTTATTCTGGGGGTTTCTTGGTTTTATTTATAATATTTATGCATCGGCATGTTACATTTCAAATCAGATGGGGTTTTACCTGTACATTTAAACCATAACATAGAAGATCACAATTCAATTAATTCTTAGTTTAGTGATTAAATGAAATTTGTGTTTTGTTAGTTACATTTAAATATTGACTATAACTTATTTTATAATAATGTTAATGAATAAATGGAACATGTATTTAGTTATTTAACATTCAATGTTGAATTACAGTTTATTAAACAAGAATAATTTATCTTTATGTAGCCCTTACTGAACATTTCAATTTACTGTTATTTTATTTTATCACTCTATGTTATAAATATAAATACCATGAATGAGATTAAATGATGGGGACTAGTTCATTTTTTTATGTTTTTTTATATTCCTAGTATAAAATGGGTATATTTTAGGTATATGGTCTTCCAAAATAGGGAAACTGACAAGCACATTGAAATTTTACCCTTTTTATCTAAATTATTGTAATAATGTATGTCTTAAATTTAGTTTAACTAATTTGGGGTCATTATAGTTGGTATTAGAGAATGTTTTGTAAAAACGTGGGAACTGTATTAATTAAAACATTTATTAGAGAAGATTACACTATAATAGAATTTGAGGATATGTGTACAAGAATACCCTAATGTTTTGATAAATTAGAGATGATGTGTTTTTTATTAGCAGTACATACCTATATATATACTACAATTGGATGTGGTTCTGGGACAATTGTAACTTGGGGTAAAAACTACAAAAACTGTAAATTGGGATCCCCTCAATCATTCCATGGTGTATAAAAATGGATCCTCTAGAAAAGCATGATTGAAACTCCTATGGTATATGTTTTATAAAATCATATATTTCTGTAAAACCATAATGAAGTATTTCAATATAATAACATCCCCAGTGTACCCAAAATTAATTATTTGGAGATTAAAAATTCATATTTTTATTTAAATTTTGTTATGTGATTCACCATACATAAAAATATATAATATGATTTAAAATTCTTATTCTTTTAGACAACCCAACCTACTATATTATTTAGAATTTTTTTTAAAAGGATGGATGTAATCAAATCTTGTGAACAATATACATACTTCCCAACAATGTAAAACAAAAAATCTGGTAATGGAACTGAGAAGATCATGACTATATTACTAAAACATAATAATGTTATAAAAAATAAAATTTCCTATAAATAAAAACATGTTTTTGAATGGGGTAATTCCCTTATGTAGGATCACTTCCTCTAATATAATATTATATCATTTGGTTGTACATCTAATCCAATGGTATCTGTGAAATATCTTAAATATCTTGAGATGATATTTTTCCCTTAAGATGTAATGAAAATGGGAAGTTTTCATTGGTTGTGTATTGTCTTAATGGAAATTCTGATCAATGGTGGTCATTGATATAGATAATATAATGGGAGGGGAAGTATAACTTAGGGTTTCGAAATATATTATGGAGGCATTTGTTGACAAATATATACTTTATAAAGATAAAACTAAAATGAAGATAAAATTCCAGAGTAAAATAAAAAATTAAGGCTTAATTGTTATTTTGTATGATTATACCTTTTAATTGATATCCATATATGATATGAATTATGTATAGAATATATATTGAATGAATGACCTTTTCATTGAAGTTCATAATTAATGTCTCCTAAGGGAACCGTTCTGTAAATAAATTTTATCATATTCTAAACTATATTTACGTGACAGTAAAAAGGAGTTGTAATTATATAGAACCTATATGTTCAATGGAAATAAAGAATCTAGGAAGACGAATAAGGTCCAAAAAAAATTAATGCATCAGAGAATAAGAATAGAATGAAAAAATTCCCATCTTACATATATTTTAATAAAATTAAATATTTACCAAGATCTTTATGAAGGTTTTTGTCTACAAAACACGTATTGAAAGTCTCACTATGTCAAGAAGTCCCCATACTAATACATAAACTTGATTTCTTTTTAAACCTTGTTATTATACAGATGTTATACTTCTTAAATATAATTAATGTTGAATGGATTTCAATATATGATAAAAAACTATTTTAAATTGAGTAAACTTATAATTCATGATGATTAGGTATATTTCCAAAACATTATAGAAGTGGAAAAATTGTCTTTCACATTTCTAGATTCACCACCATTACATATAATGAATGATATTCTTGGGTAATAAGAACATACATAATCTACGAATCAAGAAGTTAATAAGAAAATTTAGGATATAAATGTTGTATAAGAATGATTTTCTCATTTAAAAATAAATTACATGCAAATCCACGAGTGTGTGAGGTTTATTTTCCCTCGATATAATCATTGATAAAAGACTAATAGAAAAATAACCACAAAGAATGGAAACTGTGGAATTAGTTATATTATCAAATAAACAATGGCATTTCAATGATATTAGATTTATTCTCTCGGGAATATAACCATAGGGAACACGTATTTTTCTTAATATAAATTATGATGAATCCTTGACGAGATTTACTGATTCATGGGAAGTAAATTATATTACAATAATTATAAATTATCTACTTCCTCTCATTGCCGAATTATATATTCAAATTCAGGGAGAACAATATATTTAAAATAATTTCATTCATTATAGGTATAATAAATTTCTTGTAAAAATGGAAGACATTTCAACGATATCCTTATTAAAGTTGTATAGACCTTACTATATTAAAGTAATGCCATTTTAATTAACCAATGAAGCCTTTGTTTTTTTTGATGTAATGAATATAATATTCATGTAATATCTTGATGATTTTTTGGGTATTCAATAATTATTTCATGGATTATTAATAAAGATATTAAGACCATGAAAATCACTTTTGGTTCCTCCATTTGACTATTTGATTGAATAAGATTTACTGTAAATTTAGAAAGTGTGAATTCTAGCATTAATATGTTTCTTTCCATGTTATATTATAACTTTGGTTGGAATCTTAATTTATTATATACAGGGAAACCCATTTATAGAAGGAATATTACTATAAAATAGGCCATTAAGAACACCTGATTTTATCAGTGGTATAAAAAAGAATTTATAATGGTTCCCCATATCAACATAAAAAATGCTTATAAAGGATAACATTTATAAATTAAAAAGTGATAATCAATGTTACACTTTATTAGTGATTTTTTAGCACTAATAAAGGACAACCATTATCAACAAATTTTTTAGCACTGATAAAGGGTACCCTTTATCACTGATGAATTGCTAGCCAAGATAAATTTCCCAATCTCTGAGAAAATACCACATCAATAGAGTGCACGGAAGGACACCCCTTTATATATCATTCTACCACTTACATGGCTCAAAATAATACTATAGGGGTGGGCTCCCACATACACTACACCTACCTATTTATGTCTTCCATGGGCTCATGCAAACATCATCCCGCCCTTTAGTAAACATGGCCTTATTGCCACAATAACATTCATGTCCTAAAGGACTCATCCCAATCCAAATGAACATTTTTTATAAGGAAATAAATCAAATATAAATAATATTAATTAAAAAATTCAAATAAATAAAAAAATATAAATTTCAAATCTATAAATTTTAAAAAAAATTATTTTGAAATTGAAATTATTAAATATTCATAAATTTAGTATATATATATATATATTATATATTATAATTATTATTAAATATTTTATATTAAGCTTATAAATCAAACCAGTGTGAACCAATGATAAAATCCTTGGCTTGAGAAAATTAATCATAAAATATAGAAGAAACAATGAAACATGATAATTGTTTTGTAAAAGTAGAAAACCAAACAACCAAAAAAACTAACATCAAACACAAATTATCATTTACGTTTTCGAAATATTTTATATATATATATTTTTTATGATGTTTTAATATTTTCAATATGTATTCATCTTTATTTATATAAATATCCATATTTTTTTAATATTTTTTATGTAATTCACAATCCTTATCCATCATTACAATATTTTAAAATAGTCGACATTTTTTTATATTAAATTTCACTTATTTTTAATAATCAAGCATTTTATATTATATGTTCATTAATAATGTCAAAAATATACATGTAAATGCATATATATGAGTAAATATGTTGATAAATGTATATTTGATATATTAAAAATAAAAAATTATGATTCAAATAAAATAATACATATTTTAAATAATATTCATATAATTATAAAAAATATTTATTATTAAATATGAATAATAATAAAATCATAATAATTTTATTTAGATAATAAATATATTTAAAATATTTATATATATATTTATATTTATATACAATATATATTATATCAATAAATGTAAGGATAAAAATATATAAATTTTAATTTTTAGGAGTATTTATATAATTATAAATAAATAATTATTTATTTAAATAAATTTATAAATACAGTAAATATTTATAAATAATGAATTAATTTATTATATTTATATATATATTTCTATAGATTTACTATATATATAAATATATAAATATATAAAATGAATGAAATATATTTATAATTACAAAATTATAATTAATAAGTTTTAATAATAAATATATTTAATATATTTTTATTTATATTTAAATATTTTTAGAGTTTATATAATTAAATATAAATAAATAATGATATAAATATTATTTTAATTATAAATAAGTACTTATAAATATATTTATAAATATATATTTACTTTATTAATAAAATTCCATATTAATAATTATAAAAAAATATTTCTATATTTTTTTATAAAATTATATATAAATATTTATATATAAAATATTTGTGCAATTATAATAAATATATATAAATAATTTATATTTTAAATATATATATACTATATAAATATAAATATTTATATAAATACATTTATAATCATATAAAAATATTTATAAAAAAATAAAAAACATTTTTTATTCATAATTACTGTTATAATACATTTAATAGAATTAAAAAATTAATATTTATAAAGATTTATATTATTGATGATTCTTTAGCAATGATAAATATGCATTTTAGCTATGCTAAAGAAGATACCATAATGATATATATTTTTAGATCTTATTAAATTATAGAAAAAATAGTTATCTTTATCATCTCTTTTGTGGATGCGCTCATAAAACCCGCCACGGTCTATTTAAAAGTACCCAAACCAAACTGATTTATGAATTGAGTCTCATGATTTCTTTAATGTGTGCTACTGCCAGTGCACCTCCTCTACTTTCTATCAGAAGAATCAAGCCACAAATCCAATGTTTTTTATTTTTCCAACTCCTTTATCATTGATTTCTTTTTGGGGTTCCACAATTTGCATCATTTTTCTGTTTTAAGAATCATATAATATTTTACCCCTCGTTCACTTTCAAACCACCTTTGATATAAAAGGGATTCCAAATGGAAGTCCCCAACCGTAAACATTATGTAATGTTGAATTAAGATAATAAATCACATTGAGGATCTTTCAAGGTTTAGAGCATTAGAGAATTAGGTCATAACATATACATAACATCTCAAATATTGCCGTGTAGAAATTTCTATTCGATCCATGTTTTTCACAAAATCAAAAATCATTAAATTAATCAATAATTATTTTCATGACATAAATCTTCTAGAATACTTATTTTCTCTTACCCTTCCTTATACCCAGTGAAAAACATTTCGAAAACTTTGGGTGAGCATAAAAAGCTTGGTAATGGTTATAAAAAAAGAAATAAAACATTACTCAGTAAATATATACAAACCATAAGTTTTTAAAAATAACTAATGAAATTATAATATTTATTAATAACATATTCTAATCAAAAATCATAATGGTAACTTGTGGAATCGATATATTACTTACATTGTATCCTTCATAGCTACATAGGGAGTTAGGTTTGGAATACCCATCACAATATACTTCCTAAATCTATTAGGATAAACATTAATGTTTAACTCTATCACATTACCCATTGCATTGGAGATCTCTCTCAGTCACACCCACCATAGGTTTATCACAGAACCTCTCGTATGCATAAATAGTGCCCAAAACCCATAACATAATCATAACACATGAAATAAAATAAAATGAAGTATAACATTTCCACGTTGGAAAAATAATATAAATTTCAATATAATGACATAATAAATCCATTATCAAAACCGTTTCAATACCAAAATATGTAAAAAGTGTATATTGTATTTATTTCCCTCTGAAAAAATTTAAATCTTTTTAATGTACCCAACTATCGAATAATGCTTGTGGTGGAGGAAAGGTTGTTGTCACCACATATGTCAAAAAGATATGTTCCATTTTCCATTTAGTAAAATTCATCGTTGAAAAGAGATACCTTTTGAAAACCATTATATTAAATATAAATTAAAATGTTATAATTATACACCATACAAAAGTAAGGCATATTTAAATCAAAAAGCGCCTCAATATAAGGAGATTGAGGTGAAGTCCCTTTGGAAAATCTGGAAGTCTAACAACGTTTCATAAGAATTCATAAAATTATTTGATGATAGAGGAATGGTTCTTTCATCAATTGGACATAAAATGTACAAAAATTAAGATATATAAGAACTTATCTAATCATAAGAAAATGATAATTTAAAAGACACAACTTATATAAGTCTTTGATAAAAAGAAGATGTTGAAAGGTTGCTTTTCCAAGATCATTCTGTAAATAAAATAGATCAATTATGTCTATTCACTATACAGATAAAAAAATAATTTAACAATTCACGCGAAAATATCAACATATATTTGTCAAATAATCATATCATAACATATTCAATATGTTGATGATCAAACTAATGAATGGAAATTGGGTTATGAAGTTCCCTTATGAAAATTCAATAGCCTAACGACATCAGCTAAAAATTCCAAAATGAATCGATGAATGAAAAAAGGGTATCTCATCACATGGACATAAAATTTACATCAATAATGATATATAATAACATATCCCAACATAATAAAAAGGAAATTAAATGACACAATATAAATGGAATATTTTAATAAAAGAGGAGGATGGAAGATCCCCTTTCGTCGAGTCCGACTACTCTCAAATATTCCTTGTTATTCATGAATAAAAAAAATAAGTTATTTTATAATTGTTCTAGAAAATTTTAAAATATAATTAATCCTTTATATCAATGATTACATTCTTTAACAATTAGTTAGTTATTTGATTTTATATCAAATATTTCGTCGATGATTGGAACTTCAGTCACAAATGAACTTATTATAATTTCAAATTGTCGATGTTGTCAAAACTCCATTATCTCCAAAATGTTATTAATTATTTAGATATCATATATATGACATATATATATTATATATTTATTTATATCATTCCATGTAATTTGGATATATGAGAATTAAATTCAGCGTTAATGGAGACAATAAGTCGTACCTACTCATGAACACTACTATCATTTATTTTTTATTCCTTTTAAAAGGAATGAACACAAAATTATATATAGGTATATAATAATTATAGTATAATATCATATTTCATATTTTATAAAAAAGTTATTTAACACCATCCTTTATATGTTCCATATATGTCATGAATGAGTCATATCACTTTGAGGGGGCAGTAGTCCGGAAATCCTCAATTTTAATTATCATATTTATACAAAAGGAAAAGCATAAAGGATTGTTCTAAATTATAATTAAAAATCAATGAGAAAAAATAAATATCCTAAATATCTTATATAATTACAGTTTCTTCATAATGTCCACTATAATATGTGGTTGTAGAAGATTGAACAATCATCCTTTGTTGAGCCAGTAGTTCACCGTCCTTAGAAACTGTATGTTCTATGTACATTAGACAGAGGTGTGTGTAAGTGTAGTTCGAATATTTCTCTTAATAAAAACATAGTATATTTGGGATCCTGTTTTTTTCATTTGAGAAATGAATAAGAAGATCATAGGGAGTGTATAAGGAAAAATAATATAAAGTAACTTGAAAGAGGACTTTACCTTAAATCGGGTAACTACTTTTTATTTGAGCCAAATGGATCTCTTGAATTTCCTTCATCCTCTGGAATGTCTTCTAGGAGGAAGGTAGGGATGTTGGGAGATTATTTTGGTAGATTTTGGGTGAGAATGTTTCTTGAGGGGTGACTATAATGGGTTAGAGGTGTTGCTTGTTTATAATAGGGTGTAGGGGCTTTTTAGGAATTTTTGAACATATTATTTTATTATAAAATTATTTTCTGTTTCAAAAGGATCAAAATTCATTAAATTATAATATAATAGGAATATAAGTCGACATAAAATCATCCCATAAGGATTGTATAGGCTTTGAATATTTTTTTAATTCTTATCTCTTTTATTTTCCCTTTTGCTCTAACTATTTTATCAAACATATATCACTTTAGGAAACAAAATAGTCACCAAAACCAGACAAAAATGCATATAAAGAGTCATTAATAAAATTATAGAGTTATGAAAACTATATGGAAGAATTTTTTTTTAATATTTAATTAAATATTTTACATTTTAAATTATGAATTTTTTCAATTTCGACAATATTTATATCATGACTTTTCTAAAAAAAACCTGATTGATTCAAAAAAACATCATTAATACAATGAGAAAATCTATATATAATCTATAAAATTCATTGATAATATCAAAATAACCAAATAACATTTATTTTATGATTTATAATATCATTTATTAGAATCCATTATTAATGAAGCAATCACTGCATCACCATTGTATCATGTATAAATTTATTTATTTTAAGTATAAAAATAATAAATAAAGTATTTTTATGTTATATTTCCCTTAACATTAAATTAATTTTAATAAAATGAAAATTTCACATACAAGTAGCTTCCTGGTGTCCCAAAATCAACCTAAGGATGATTTTGGTCAAGCATGTATCATCCAATATGGTTAGAAATTTTTTTAGCATAATTTAATATCATTATAATATTATTATTTACCCATACATACCAAATTTACCTTTTAACTGTGGTTAATTAAATTTTTACTGAAATTACTATTTATAATGACTAAAAAAATTGTTTCTTATTTAAAAAATTTTTACCTTGTGATTCCAAATATGAAATCCATTTTTACAAATTTAAAAAAAAATTCTAAAATTAATTTAATATAAATTCCACTATCATGACCTTATAACATATTTTTTAGAAATAATAACTACAAAAATATTTTCATGTGTTTATGTCCAATTTCAAAGTAAAATTAATTTCTATCACTGAAACTGGATTAAATGATAAATATACAATCTAATTAATCATTAAATCCAATTTATAGGAATATCTAATAATATAAATAAACTAGATGAAAATACAGGTTTGACTTCCAATGCATTATTTTTCACTATTCATTAAAAATAACCTTCATTAGAAAGATACCAAAAATTTACCCAACGTAGATTTCTAAGTCTCTATTATAAAGTATAATTTTATTTTGACATATTTAATATATAAAATAGTCAAAATTCAGATTTAATAGGGGTTCCCCATCAAAAGGTGGTAAATCAACCTTTTAGAGAACATTAATGTATTTCATGCTTAAAATCAGATTCATTATTATTTTAAGCCATGAAAATTTATTGTATAATTGTAAAGACATTTATAAAAATTGTGTAATCATAAATTATCTAGTTATGTTCATTCCCATAAATACAATAACTATGTGTTAACTACCATTAAATATAATATTATTATTATTTTATTTTTCGGTATAACTCAAAGTTGTGTGAAATGTATGAAATCAAGGAAACCTAATGTTTCCTGTTGATTATGATATCATACATTGCATCACCTTGAAAGTAAAATTTATTTTTAATTCATAAATAATAATAAATTTTAAAATTCCCTAATCGTTACTTAACCGGGATGTTACATACTACCCCCCCCCCACCATTTTGGGAATTGCGTCCTTAAATTTTTTTAATTATTCATGGAAACATATATGATTGTTCCAAATCAGAAAAATTTTCAATAAAATAGTCCCATTAAAATAATGAATGATACGTTAAAATGTTACCAGAGATAACACATACTTGTATTTCATGAAAACATTAACATGTAAGTGAGAAATAACTATCATGTTCTGGTAGAGAGAGATAGACTACCTGATTTGGAGAATGTTATCCACCAGAAAACCACAAACATGCGATGGGTTAAACGGTCTTTGAATCTATGGTAGTAATAGTATAAGGATGAAGTTTTGGTTTTATGTTATGTTTCATAATGTTGGGTAATTTATTTATGATATTGCCTAAGGACATAAGGAAATATAATTAAATTTGAAGTAGAGTTTTATCCTTTAATATTTTTCTTCCAAAAACTAATCTTTTCTCAAATCAATGAGTAATAATTATGACTTTTTCACACAGAAAGTGATATAATCAACATCTATAGATTCACACATTCCACAAAATATGAACAATATATTTCCCCTATCCTTAGTTATTAACCAAAACCAAAATGGTTAGTACAAGATAAGATAATCCAAAAATTGGATAATTGTTTATAAAATTTAAAAATACACTTAATATATTAAATTTAACAAACAATACCCAAAGATAAAAAAAGACCATTCAATAGAAAATTATTATATAATACTTTAATATAATCCAATCTAAGAATGAAAACAAAAAAATTAGAAGAATTTAATCACATAGTCTTCCATAGAAAATCATAACATTTAACTCCAAATAACATTGATTACTCTTAATGTCTCATACTGAAAAGTAATTAACATAATCACATATTATCAGTGGTAGGTTAATCATTTAAATAAATAAACCAAATCTCCATATGTCCTTAATAAAACATATATTCTTCCAATATAAAATTTAAACCATTACTCCACAAATGAGATCCCATAGTATTCTATTTTCCTTTATACTATAGTGTTCCCAAAAGAGAGATTGAATACCATAATAACTATTATCATGTAATCACCAAATCATGTTCCTATACTATGGATATACATTTGATAATACATAATTTCCCACGATCTACTTATTCTTGATACATAAAATCATTTAACTAAAAAATAATAACTCTTACTAATTAGGGACATCATGAAGTTCAATGGTAGGCAATAATTCCTAATCACACTTCAGTTGTGGGTTTGATTCTAACATCTTTTTCTGATGTGATGGGTTTTTACATGGTCTATGTGTTTTCATTTTTCAAAAGAATTATAATTTTATAAAATTCCCAAAATTGAGATAAATTCCCCAACAATAACCATAATACAGTTTAACCACAAATGATATTCGATACTTTTCATTTTTATCCCAACAATATAAAAACCTACAGTTGAATCAAATTCAATGATCATATAAACCTAAATAGTTCTCTATAACTATATCCACAAAATATTATATAATTATTCCTTGAATAAAATTTTCACATATCAGTCTTTAGGGTTACACATACTAGATAATGTCTTCCAATGTAATCCCATCATCAAAATAGAATAAATAAATTTAATAATTTCATCATCCTAAGATATAACTTAACTCTTGAATCTATTATATGTACAGTTATTACCAATTCAAAATTATACATGGTCCATTATCCATTCGTTTCAAACATATTCCATAATAAAGATTTCCTACAAACAATATAATGAAAAAGTTCCAACGATTTCAATAATGTCAAAACATTATCTATGAAATAATAAAACCTTTTTATTGGACATTGTCGGTTTCCCCATCCTCAATTAGAATGACATTAGTTATTGGTAGACAAATATTTTATGGGTCATGCTAATCACATCACCAAACCTTCTTTGTAGGACATATATTTTTATAATGACCATGTACCCCACATTTAAAACATTCAATTGATCCTTCAGAAATAACTTATTTCCCTCTCTTCTATTAAATTGGATTATTCTTCTTTACAGGGCTGTTTATTGATTTCTCACCTTCATTAACACGTCTTTAACATCCTCACATACCATTGAATCATTTTTCTAGGTGTTTCATTCCACATACTTGAGACATATGTTCTTGAATATACCTATATTTATGGTTATTACCTATCATCCATAGGGATTCATTTCTCACAGAAATGATACCTTATAAAAATCACCAAGGTTCAAATGGTAAATAATTACTCTAGATAGTTGGTCGAGAATAACCACTATAGTTCTCATTGCTTCTCCCATTGCATTGAGTTTCACAATCATAAACCACCAGAGTTTCCTTCACATCCATGGTTACTTTGGTTCCTTCTAGATCCAACCATTTAATAAAACTAAATAGTTATGTGTCAGTATATAGTAAAATAATCATATAATATCTTATGAGGAAGGTAATCACTAAGATATTCTTATTCATATTATCATAAACCCATTCAATATTTCTAAAATAACTATTACTCTTTCTACTATTCTAACTATTATGGTTGTGTCTCTTATGCTTAAATAACTCCCAAACTTCTAAATTTATAAAAACCAAACTTTCATTCCAACTGTAATTCTTGTACATAAATATTACATAATAATTAATTAATTTAATTATTCATATTAGTTATCTTTTCTGGTTTAGAGCGTTAGATAATTTTGTCATAACATATAAATAACATCTCAAAAATTAAAAACTAGACACTTATACTCTATCCAAATGTTTCATAAAAATAAAACACCATAAATAAAAAAAGAGTTATTTTCTTGAAATAAATATTATTGAATACATCATTTCTCTTACACTTCCTTATACACTATGAATAACATTTCATGAACATGGGATGAGCATGAAAGTATAAAATGGATTATAAAATAATGAAATAAAACATTATTCCATAAATACATAACAAACATAAGCTCTTTAACATATCTCTTGAAATAATATGATTTATGAATAACATGTTGTAATGAAAAATCATAAAGGTATATTGTGGCATAAATATCATAAATAAATTGTATCCTTCAAATTTACATAGGGAGTTATGTTTGTAATACCCATAAATGTATATTATCTAATTTTATTACGAGAAACATTAACATTTACCTATGCCATGTTACATAGTGCATTGGAGAGCTATATCAGGCTCACCCGCCCATGGTGTATCTTGGAACCACCTGTATATATAACCTATTCCCAAAAGAATTACATAATCCTTTCAAATGATAGAGCGTAATATAATGACACCATTTCCACAATGCAATAACAATATAACATTTCAAATATTGACATAATCAATCTATTATCCGAAAAATTTTCAATAGAAAAATATAGAAAAATAGTATATCATATTAATATTTTATAAAACATTACTTATTTTTATGGAATCTAAATATCAAATAATTATCATGGTTGTAGAATGGTTTTTTCCGCCACATAAATTGAAAGATGCATTACTTTTGTCGTTGAGTAAAATTATTTGCAGAAAAAAATTATTTTTTAAAATAATTAAATGAAATTAAAACGAAAATGATATAATTATACATCATACAAAATAAGATGATATATAACTCAAAATATTCCATAATGGAAGGATATTGAGATGAAGCCCCTTATGAAAATCTAGTAGCCTATCAACATCACACAAAAATTCAGAAAATAATTTGATGAGAGAAAAAAGGGACTCTCATACCTTGTACATAAAATGTAAAGAAATAAGGATATAGAAGAAAATAACAAAACATACTGAAAATAAATTTTAAGACATAACCTAAATATGTCTTGGACTAAAAGAGTCGGTTGAAATGTTCTCTTATGAAGATCATTTTGTAAATAAACTAGATTGATTATGTGTATTCACTATAAATACACATAAATAAAGTATAAATACAAGATAATAAATCAAACGTAATATATAAACTAATAATTTAAAGACATAATCATGAAGTATAAGATCATCCCAATGAATAGAAATTGTGTTATGATTTTCCCTTATTAAAATTCTACAGCCTAACGGCGTAACCTTAAAATATTAGAAAATGGATTATTGAGGGTGAAAAGGGTATGTTATTAATTGGACATAAAATTTATATAAATAAGGATATATAATAACATAACCCAACATAAGAAAATAGTAATTTAATGTCAAACCATAAAATTAATATTTTACTAAAAGATGAGTGTGAAAGGATCCCTTACCACAATACTGACTTGCTTTATATGTTCCCCATTTACATAAATAAAAAAATAAGTAAATTTATTATTTATTGAGAAATTTATTATGTTTATTATTCATTTTATATCACTTATAACCTTTCTATTGAAATTTTTTAATTATTTCAGTTCATATTGGACATTTCGTCGATGTTTCAAACTTGAGTCACAAATAAACATGTTATAATTACAAATTTTCCATAAGGTCAAAATTACATTCTATCCAGAATGTTATTCCTGATTTAGATGTCATATATATCATATATATCTAGTATTTAATTATTTATAATTCTCTATGTCACTTGGATATATGAAAATGAAATGCACACTTCATGGAGACGGTAAGCAGTACGTACAGATGAACCCTTCTTTCATTTATGATTTTTGTTTTTAAAGGAATTATAATGAAATGATATATATGTATATAATAATTGAAGTATAATATAATATTTAATATACGAGGAATATTTTCATTAACATGATACTTTTAACATTCCATGTATGGAATTGACAAGTCATATCACATTTAGTGGGTGATAGTCCGTACATCCTCAAATGAAATTATTGTGTTTATACAAAATGAAATGAAAAAAATGAATTTAAATAATTAAAATTACAAAATAATGAAGATAAAATAATTATCATATATATCATATATAATTACAGTGTCTTCATTATGGCCACCATAAGAGGATGTATGAGAAGATTGAACAATCGTCATTTCGTGAGGTAGTAGTTCACCGTCCACAAGAAACAATACATTATATAATCATTAGATGGAGCTGTGTATAAGGGTAGTTCTAATACATCAAATAAAATAACCTACTATATTAATGAAATGTGTTTTTTATGTAAACAAAGAATAAGAAGAGAGTAGGGAGTGGAGAAGGAAAAATAATGGAATGGAACATGGGAGAAGAGTAAACTCAAATTGGGTAACTTCTTTTGATTTGACTAAAATGGATCCCTTGAATTTCATTATGCCTAGGGTAAGACAACTAGGAGTATGGTAGGGATGTTGGGAGCTTATTTGGGAAGAGGTTCGATGTGCCAAGAGGATAGAGAGGTTTTTGTAATGGGTTAGGGGTTGTGGAATTTTATAAGAGGGAGAAGGGCTCATTAAGAATGTTTGAACGTTTATTTTATTATAAAATTATTTTCATATTAAAAATGTCAAAAACATTAAATTATAATAAACTATGAGAATATGTCAAAATAAAATAATCTAATAATAATTTTTCACGTTTAGTATTTTTTAATCATTATCTTTTTTATTTAATAATTTGTTACTCTTAAAAATTTATCTAAAATTTAACACTTTGAAAAACAAGAGTTACCAAAATGTGATAAATATAAATATAAATATTCATTAATAGCATATGATGCATTTTATAACTATATGGTTAAATATTTTATTTTTTGAAATTTTATAATATTTAAAAAAATATTTAATATTTTAAAATATGATTCTGTCTATTTTGACGCTATTCATATCACGACATTTCTAAAAATATAAAACAACTTGATTGATTCTAACTAACATAATTAATAAAAATATAAAATGTAAATAACATCCATAAAATTCTTTTTTGATGTATAAAAATAATTTACATTTATTTTGACATCTATAATATCATTTATATAAATCCTTTATTAATGAATCAATCATTGTATCACCATTGTGTCAAAATTATATTTAATTTTTCAATTCCTAAATAATATAAATAAAATACCTTGATATAAGAGATAATTTTATATTTATAATCAATATTTAGAGTTTTAATGATAACATATATAACCTCATATAAAAATTTGTTTACTATAAGATATAAGTTTATCTTACTTTTTCCTTAACTTTAAATGTATTTTTATAAAATGACATTTTGTTTGAAAATGGCTCCACGAGGTTCGGCAATCGACCCAAGGATTCCCATGGTCAGAAACGTATTGTCTAATAGGGTCAGGACATGTGTTAGGGTAATTTAATATTATTATAATATTATTATTTACACTTATTTACAAGACTTACCCTTTAACAATGATAAATAATATATTAAGAGAAATTGAATTTTATAATGTCTAAAAATAAAAGTTACATATTTAAAATTTTTTGTCCTCTTGATTCAAAAAATGGTATCCATTTTCCCATATTTAAAACATATAATTTACAGAAATTATTTTTAAAGTAATTCCTGCTATCAAAACAAAAAAAACATGTTTTCAAAAAAATAATAACTACCAAATTATTGATATGTGTTTATGTACAATTTCAATGTGAAATTACATTAAATGTCCAAAATTGGAATTAATGAAAAATATAAGATCTAATTACACATTAACCTAAATAAAAATGACAATCTATTTATATAAATAAACAATATGAAAATACATTTTTGACATAAAATGATATATTTTTCACTATTCATTAAAATGTTACATTGTTAGAACAATATGAAAATATATCCAATATAAACAATAATGTCCATATTCTAAATAAGATGTTTATTTTTTCAAATGTAATATATTAATTTGAAAATGTGTATATTTAATATGGGTTCACTACCAAAATGCATTAAATTGACATTTTAATGAATTCTAGAGAATTTCATGCTTAAAATTTGATATATTTTTATATTAAGCCTCTAAAATTTGATGGATAAATATAAATACATTAACACTAAATGTGTAATCATAATGTATTCAATTATGTTCATTCTCGGAAATACAATGACAATGAAATAATTATCCTTTAAAATAATTTTATTATTATTTTATTTTATTGTATAACTTAATGTTGTGTGCAATGTAATATTTGATGGAAACCCATTGTTGCGTGTTGAGTATGCTAGCAGACATAACATTGCCTTGAATGTGAAATTAATATATAATACAAAAATATTAATAAATATGAAAATGTCATATTCTTTATTTACATGTGATGCTACACCACATCCTTCTACTTCAATTTATGTGTCTAATCCTTAAATATTCATGTGTTTTCTAATGGCAATCTCATCTTTCATCCTAAAAATTTAAGTACCTTCTCCTTACAATCTGATTTATTTAGGTATGTTCATCTCTTTTAATCCTTCATTTTAAAAATCATGGGATTCCCGAGTCTTTTTATATTCAATTTTATTTAATTTGTCCTCTTTTGACTTGATAATATTGTATTTTGAAAACATGTTTCTTTTATTCCATATTTGGCACAAATGGTTTCCATGAATTCATAATTAATTATTTTTAATTAAAAGTTTTATCATGGTAAGTGTTTGATGATATGATTATGGGGCATCTAATTTCGGGTTTTATGATAATTGAAATGGATAGAAGATATTTTGTTTTATAATGAATGAAAAATAGTTTGAATGAAATTTTTAAATATAAAAAGTGTTTGATTTGAAATATTTCCAGATTAGTGAAATTATATAATTTGAAATGAATATAAAATAACATCCCACCCCAAGTTAGTTTTTTTAATAGATCAAATTCAATTTTATTATGGGTTCATATCTTGTGAAATGCTCATTGATCAACAATTGTAGTTCGTGCTTTGGTGATGAGATGTTTATCAATATATAATTTATGAATAATGTGAAATGGATTGTTCTATGAAAGGTTTTTTGAGTGGAAGTATTTGATTATCCATTTGGTACCATATGTTCAAATTTTTTTTCATTCATGTATCCTCATTTTATTTTTTGGTCATGGGACTTATTGTTAACTAAATCATACCATGAATGAGTGAAAACACTTTTTTCTCAAGTATATATAGTATGTGGTTATGTTATTGTATTGGACAAGGTTATTTAGTACAAAAGTGATTTTAGTTTATTTTCAAATATCAATAAAATTAATGAAATATAATAATTTTTCATTAAAAATTGTTCTTTCCCAATTAATCAACCCAACCATTATCGCATCACTGATGTTAATCACTAAATCATGTTTCATTATTGTTCATTGACATTTATTTCATTTTGTATATAGTGAAAAGAAATTAATTTCATTAAAATTGGTGAAAATTCATAAAGGGTAATACAAAACTAATTATATTCAAACCATTTAAAAACATGATTTAAAAATAAATTCGGGTTTACTAAAAGTAATCATTATATCAGAAAATAATTTTTTTCAAAATAGTTTAATAGTTTATTGAACAAAGGACAATTCCATGTGAATATTCCAATTACATTATCAATATAATAAGAGGTAAAAAACCCAAAAATATGATAGCTAAATTTTTTTATGAATATTTAAAAGATTTTGAGATAATCTAAGTTCTAATAATGAAATAATTTAAATAAATTATTATAAATTATAAAATAATACTTTCCCAAATAGTAATTCCATTGAATAATTTATTTTAAAATAAGTAAAAATGTTTAATGAATTCACACAATAATCCCATAACAAATATAAAATCTAAATAATGCACACAGTGTGGCTTTAATCAGGCCACACAAAATCTCATGGGAAAAAATTATTTGGAACTCCTATAACTATATTCTCACTAAAAATGTACAGTTTCACCCCTCGAAGACCTATCTAATATATCAATCACTATTTCTATGAAACATAAATCAACACATGATCTTCTAAACACCCAAAAAAATTTAAAAACTCAAATATTAGTATAATTAAAAAGTATATCCCCATCCAAAAAACCATATCCAATATCGTTCTCTCACCCCAAGTACAAGAGAACCTCAAATTCATCTGAAACATAAATAAATTTAAATCAATCATAAGTATTTTATCAAAAAAGGCCTCCTTTTTTCAATGCATGATATACTGGAAAATGTTTTCCAATGTCATGAATATTTATAATACCTTCACAATGTTCATTCTTGATTAAAATGTATGGAATATCAAATCATGGATTTGTGTATTCTTGTGTGGTATGTGTTGAAATTGGTTTTTGATTGATTAATGGTCTCTTGGTTGAATTTTTTATGAATCTCATGGGAGCCATACTATTTTGGATGGTAGTCCAGAAAAATCATGTTAGGAATTAATTTTTTTATTTAACACTTTCTTCTAAAAAATTCTGTATTCATGTTAGTATTTAAATTTTTTATTTAATACGGCCTTCTGAACAATTTTCTAATGATGATTTCATTATAAAATGTTTATGAAATTTTTACTAATCATGATTTTTAGTAGTCAATTTGTTGATCTATATATAATTTTTATGGGAATTATTATTTTGAAATTAAATTTTGAAAGAGGATTCATTTTTTTAAAATTTAATGTTTGATTTGGAATGAAAAAAATGTGTTTTCCCTTGATATGAACTGAAATTGATTTAGAATTTTGATACTGAATATTTGATTTCGATGTGAACCTGTATTGTTTAAATCATTTCAATCGGTACATTTTTTCATCTAAATTGTTTTATACTTTTAAAAAAATTATTGTTTTTATATGTCATTTTAATTTTTTTCACTGGATTATAATACATATTATTGAAAAGAGGGTTGATATCCCATTGAGTATTTTTGAAATAAAATGGTATATTTTATTTTGTAATTTTTTAAAAATGGGTATAAAATGCGATTTGAAAATAAAACAAAGAAGACTATTGAATTTTGAAAGTGTTTTTTATATGATATTTTATGTTATTAATTAATATGTTTCAATTTAGAATGTTTTGGTCTCCAAATAAGGGGTTTTCAAAGGAGTTGGTTTCAATATGAAATGTGTAAAATTTTCATAGACATAAGATCATTTATTTATTATTCATTATTATATTTACAGAAACCTAATTTCATTGAATTTCATAAACATATTCTTCCATTCAATATATAAAATATTATTTATACTTTTTATTCCATTAATAAAAACTAGGAGTCTCTCCATATTATCTAGAATAAGTTGGACATGGAAATTATTATATCATTTCCACTTGAAGATATTTTTTTTTGTATTTGTGAAGTATTTTTCCTATTTAATGGGATCTGGTTCATGTATTCTTGAGGCTAGAATATCATGTATATCCACCCCTTTAAAACGGGGGAAGGGATATAAAATCATATGGAAACTATGAACATGTATTGTATGATCAACTTATCTGTCAAAACATTTCATTCCTATGAATCATTTCATATTTAAGAAAAAAACTATAAAATGTTTTTTGGGGATTCACGAATTCCCAAAAGATGAATATTTTTATTGGAGGATAAAAAATGTATCCTCATCAAATTCATCTCTTTAATAGTTATTATTTCATTTTGATGTGTGAGATGCATCCAACATCTCTTTGTGATATGCAATAATATTTCATGAACAACTCTATGTAGTATCCATCCCATAATGGGTACTGAAGATCATTTTGGATGCATTAAATGGATAACACCTACAATAGTAGAGTAATTATTTTCTTAAACTATATTAAACATTTCAATTGAATCAACATAAAATTATTTGAAAAATTAAATAATTGTGTTCCTTTTATTTGAACTATCTATAAATTTTAACATTAATAATGAATATATTATGTGTATTTATTTATTTTTGGAAAAAATCAATATTTTAACAACCTAATAATATGTTTATGAATGTAAAATAAATGCACTCTAATCGTATGAAAATATATTACAAATTTTTTGTTAAAGAGATTTCATGCGTTCAATTGAACATGTATATGATACTTCTCAATCATGTTTCCATGTTTAAATTATTGTTATTACAGAAAAACTATTATAAATGAGTTGGAAATACATTTGATTTTTAAAATAATAGATTCAATCTATAAATGTTGTACTAAACACAGGAAAAATCATAATCTGCACACTAATTAGGATTATATTCTTATTTATGGATCATTTGATATTAATACCTATGTAAAGGTTGTTTTAGATCACATCGAATATATGAAAATTGAAATTGAAGATTGCCATCAAGATTATTTATATTTATTTTAGTTGTTAAATAGTCATTAAAAGTTACCATTTTATACCAGAGTTACTAAATACACAACATTTTCAACATTATGGAATTTATATATTATGTATGCTAGTAGTAGATGGGGAAACACCATCTTCACAGGTATCCCTAAAGATTTGCTATTATATGAAAAGAAAATTCCAATTTGAAAATATGGTTCCAAACAAATTATATTTTCAGTGGTAATGATATATAAAAACACTTTTTGGTCCAAATGATTTAATATTTTTTCACATAGACTGTGAAACACTCATAAAATGTCATATGTGTGGGATAGACCGATACATGAAAAATGAATTATTTCCGTCAAAATTGGTGTGTTAAATAACTATCAATACATTATTTATAAGTCTATATTGATTTATTAAAACTATGAGAAATGTCACATTGAATGTATAAACAAGAGTCAAATATGGGAACCTACTGCATCCAATAGATTCTACTAAGTGGAATAAAATGGATTATGAGTATCTTGAATTTAGAGTTGATCAAGAAACATTTTTCCCAAATTATCTATAGACGGAATAAATCATATTGGTATATAGATTATTAATTAAAATGAAAATACTATAATATTTTTACATTATAACTTTCTTACATAGTTATTCCGGAAAAATTAAATAGTTTTTTTTTATTATATATCATGACCAAATCAAACTGGTAATGATATTAATGTTTATTTGACTACATTGATTAACGATTTCAGCTTGATGTGGGACACATGTGTTACAATGAATGATTCTCATAGAAGTGTTTAATTACTACTGAGTTCCACGATTTATTGGATGATAAATGGTGTTCCAACAGATGAAAATTATTTCGGATATTTTATTATTACAATGGTTGGGTGTCCCATTTTTAATGAATGAACACACTCAGTTTAGTTGAAGCAATCCTCAAATACATTATTTTTTGGACATCAGATGTTCTTACCTTAACTTCGTAAATACTAATGCTGACTAAAAATTAGGTTTTAATATAAAATGACTTTTATGAAGAATGTGAGATTCCCCAATAACCATAATTACAACGGAAAAAATATAACAAAACCAAGACAAATCAATAGGGATTTCCCCTCTATAGTAATATATCACTATGGCCAACATTCAATAATGCATTTCCACCAAGAAAGAATTCTTGTGAAAAAAATAACAGACATGGAACCGATGGAATAACCATACTCTCTCATAACACCAAGTCAAAATTGCATGCACCAGTGGAGGCTAGATGCTCTAAACCCCCTCTAATGAACACCTATGAAGAGAGTTCCCAAACTGATCGACAACCTTCGACACATTAACTAGAATTATTAAAAAGAAAATTGAGATCAACAGTGGATGATTACCTACCAAATTTATAAGAGATTGATTTTATTTGAATACATGGATCACTCGCCATATGATTTCCATATTCAGAATCCATAGGATCCCTGGACTTGATGTACTTCTTGAGGTTTACACTCCCTTTATTAAAGCGACCAACATGGATTAGATCATACTTATCAATCCATGAGTATTGTTCCTCATTCAACATCACCCTTATGGACCTAACCACAATCTTCGCTACCTCCACTTCAGTCACATTAAGAATAAAGACATACTAAACCACATATTTTTTTGAGCACATCAATAATTCCATGGCCCGGATACCCATAGACATTGTTCATCTATTCCTTCCATTGGACATTTTGGAAGGCTGAGCCTCCAATGGAGGGGGTAGTGGGGAATTATACTTCTTTATTATCATCAGATTAATCTTATTGATTCTAAGCCTAATTTCCTCACCTTACAAATGACTAGTATCATCCATAATGGGTTCATTCACATAGGTTTCTTTAATATAAAACGAATTATTAGGAAAATGTTTTCAATCCACCTCTTCCAGTCCTACGAAGCAGTTTCTCTACTGTATAGGACTCCAAGGCATCAATTCATATCCATTATGCCTCCCCTCACAAGATATGAGGAACACACCCCTATCAGATCTATTAAATGTCGTATCAGGATCCCCGCGATACATCACCTAGTGGTCTGGAGCCACCCCCACATTCACCTCACTTCCCAAATCTCATTCCACGACTGTTTTACCCCCTCTGAATTGGTTTCCACTCATATCTGAGTCGAACCACCACTCACCCCCTCAACTCCCAATGGAATCAGCCCATTAAATTTTGAGGGGCCTGCCATGTCTTATCTCAACCTGGTGAACACATCGGAGAACTTTGGGTTCAGCACATGCAATGTTGCCATCTACTACAAAGAACCCCCTAAGTCTCCCTCCAAAGGCACATTGTACATCACTTTGTCTAGACAATTCCCCTATATATTCCATGAAGACTAGATCATGCCTATAATGCCCTGACCCCAGTTACCCAGAGTCAGTGAATTATTACATAACATTGACATGATCACAAATAATCAAGTGTCGAAAGACCTATTAGTATAGTAGCCTTAGAAACAGTAGTTATATTCATAAGTCTTACATTAAATAATAAAGTAAAAAAACTACAACAACATCTTGTATTCATATCCCCTCATACTATCGCTGCAGTTCATTCATAAAATTCCTTTTCACATCCTGGGAAAAAAGCATTGAAAGGGGTGAGCTTAGATGATCAGTAAGGATAACAATATAGCAAAAACATTCATAAATGAACATAAACATTTAAGGCAATGTATAACTAAAAAAAAGCCTTTTAAACTTGAACTTCAATATAATATGGAAAAAATAAAATTAAATAATGGAATTTACTTATTCACATTGATATTCAACTAGTAGAATAATCACATGCAATATCAATAACAACTTTCATAATGGTGGAATGCATATTTCCAGACTATCATAACCATGCAGCCAAGGCCTCATGACAAGACTACAAATATGATTTTTTCAAGGTCTCATGACAACACACTAGTTTGTATCATGAGACCTACCAATGCATCGAGGAGCTATAGCGGGCTCCACCCATCACTTATTAAGTCCAATGCGTTTCTCATATGACCAGGTTTAAACATATGATAAACCATAACATAAATGTATCAAATAAAACATGCATTAAAGAAACATAAAATTTCCAAATTTCAATCATAATATATCAATACAACACATTGATATAATAAAAACATTATCAAAACCATTTTCAATACCAAAATAAAAGAAAATTATATTATGGTATTCATTTTTCTTTTAAAAAAAGTTATGGCTTGTAGAGGAAGTCGAAACCCAAATAATGGTCACGACGGCGGAGAAGTCGTTGTCGCCGCATACGTAATAAAGAACATTCCTTTTTTCATTTAGTAAAAATGCTTCGTATAAAAAGATTCCTTTTGAATAAAAGTAAAATTCAAATGGGTTTTTACACCATATAAATTAAAGTTGTGTATAAAACAAAATATGCCTCAATGAAATGAGATTGAGATGAAGTCCCTTACCTCGTGTCCGACAAGACTCGATCATTCATTAATCTCTGGAATAAAAAACTAGAGTTAGTATATACATGGTTAAATTTTTTTTTTCAAGATCATTATTCCTTTTACATCACTTATTACCACGATATAAAAATTATGTAATTATTTAATTTAATAACGGTCATTTTGTCGATCCTTGGTACTTGAGTCAAAAATAAACTTCTTATAATTAAATGTTGTTTATGCGGTAAAAAATACATTATATCAGGATTATATACATGATGTAGAAATCATATATATAATATATATCCAATATATACATGAATTTATAATATTATATATCATTTATAGGAATGAAATGAAATGCACCGTTCATGGAGACGGTAAGCCATACGTACACATGAACCCTACTTTAATTTATATTTCGAATTTAATGGAATGAAATCATAATGATATAAAGTTATATTATAATTCTCGTATAATATCATATATAATATCATTAACTCCAACCTTTATACGTCCCACATATGGCATTAACAATTCAAATCACATTGAGGGTGTTGTAGTCCACACTTCCAAAAATGAAATTATCGTGTTTACACATAATGGAAATCATAAAGGTATTCCATAAATGAAAAATAAAAAATCATAAATAAAACATAAACATAATATATATCATATATATAAATAGTTTCATCATAATGGCACCATGAGAGGTGTTAAAAAATATTGAACAATCAACGTTTCGTGAGGCAGTAATTTACCACCCACAGAAACAGTATGTTCTTTAACCATTAGACGAAGGTGTGTGTAAGTGTAAATAAAATCCTTCTCATAAAAACATTATAGAATATTGGAGATACTGGTGTTGTCACAAAAGAAAAGAAAAAAAGTGTTTAACGGGTTGGAGAAGCAAACCAAAAAAATATAAGAGAAGGCATTACCATAAAATCGGGTAACTCTTTTTTATTTGAGCCAAAGGATTCCTTGGGAAGAAATCTTCCCAAATTGAGGTTTATAATAGTAAGAGAATGAATCTAATAGAGTATTTGGGCAGTGGTTGGCCGATCCAAATGGATTTGAAGGTGTGAATAATTTGGTTGAGCTGGGGGCCTTTTATAAGAGGAGAGGAGAGGCACTCTGGGAATGTCATCTAATGTTACATTATAATGAAATGATTTTTTGGATTCTAAAGGTCCCACAATTATATATTTCAAGCATAAGGTGATAAGTATTTTAAATCCACCAATCCAATAGTTTTTTGAAAAGTGTAAGTCTTATATTTTACATTATATTTTCATTTTATTTAAATCGTTCATTAATGACGTAACTAATGCATTATAATTGTGTCATAAATAAATTAATTAATTTAATGTCTAAAAATTAAAAAAAAATTAAATGATGTAGGAAATATTCTTTTTATTTCTAATGAATATTTTTAGTAAAAAATATGACTTGTCTAACCCCAACTAAAAATTGTTGTAGTGAAAAAATAAATGTTTGTGACACTATTATTTTTACTTTAAATAAAAATTTATCAATGTCATTTTCTTACTCCATGTGGCGCAATGGGGCCCCCAAGTTTACCCATGGATTTTCTTGGTCGTCCATGACTCGTCCAATAAGTGGAGGACAATTGTAAAGGTAATTTCATATTATTATATCATTTTATTTACCTTAAATTACACTAATTACCTTTAATCGCGATTAATAAAACTTAAAAGTTACTATTCACCAAAAAATTATTTTAATCCCATTGAACTAAATTTTACTTCTTAATGACAACAATTTATGTCAGATTTTTGAAATTCAAATCACAGAGGTTGTAAAATTTCTTTTAAACAAAAAATCATTTTTTAACTACCACTTAGTGGTTTCACTATTCATAAAAAACGATGTTTTTCAGAAAAATACAAAAAATTCACTGTATGATATATTTTATATTCCAAATTAAAAAATGAGGTCCATTTAGAAAATTAAAAACATAAAAGTTGCATTAATTATTTTTATAATTAATTCCCCCAGTCAAAACAAATAACGTGTTTTTAAAAAACAATATCTATTAAAAATTGACACTCGTTTATGTCAAATTTCAAAGTGAAATTAATTCTAATTACCACCATTGGATTATATGGTAATAATATAATATATTTGCACATTAAAACCAATTCAAAAAATAATCTAATCATATAAATAAATTAGATTAAAAGGAGGTTTTGGATTAAAATACAGAATTTTACAATATTCATTAAAAAATGAACTTTATCGGAAAAATACCAAAAATTTATACAATGTAAATTTTGATGTCCCGATTATAAATAGAATTTTAATTTTTCAAATATAAAATATTAATTTTTCAAAAAGTTTATTGAAAAGGGGTTCTCCATCAAAAGGCTGTTAATCGACCTTTTAATGAATATTAGAATATTTACGCTTAAAAAATCATTCATTCTCATTTTAAGCATCTAAAATTTATTGAATAAATGGAAAAATATTTGACAAGCATATATAATAAATTTTTAGTTAGTTCTGTCCATTCACTCCATTACATACACTAGGAGTTTACTACCATTTACAATAATATTATTATGTTATTAGTTTGCATTGTAAGATTTCAAAGAAACTCGTTGTTTCGTATTGGGTACGCCATCGAACATAGCATCCCCTTTAATGTAATATTAATACACTATTGAAAATAATTAATAAATATGAAAAATTAATATTATTTATTTACCCAGGGTGTTACATCCTTCCCCTCTTTTGGGAATTGTGTCCTCACAATTTTAAAATTGGGATTTGAAATGTTATTGAAATCCCCAAATCAGAAAAGGAGTAAATTAAACTATCAATTTAAAAGAAAGAAAGATAAGTAGCAAGGTCACTAAAGACAACAGGTACTAGGACTCCATGAAAACATGGATATGGGAGGAAAAAAGAAAGGGTCATGTTCAGATGGAGAGTGATAGAAAACATGATTAGGAGAAAGTTAACCATATAAAAATCACAAACTTATGATGGGTTATATGGTATTTGATTCACCAGTATGAAAAGTTAACAGACAAAATTTTGGTAATAAGTTACTTTTCATTGAGGAATTTATTTATGAGCTTAACTAAATCCTAAGGAAACATACTTAGTTGTCTTGAATACTTTCATCTCTTACTGGTTTTCTTATAAAATCTCATATTTTCTCCAAAAGACGAGTATTTGGTATGACTTGTTCATATTAAGAGCGCTATAATCAACTTCTAGATAATCACCTAATCCAAAAAAGTGAACTATATATTTCCCTATGTCTTTAGACCAAAACCAAAACAAAAATTGTTAGTACGAGATCAGATAATACCAAAAAAGGATAATCCTTTATAAAAATAAATACTACTCTTAATCTCCAAAAGTTATCAAACATTATCCAATGTTCAACAAAGACCATTCAATAAATAGTTGTCCATAAAATTCATCAAATAAAACCAAACTAAGATTGAAACCCAAATCATTGAAGTATTTAATCATATAGTCTTCCATGGTAAATATTAACATTTATCTCCAAATAACATCAGTTCCTCTTAAAGTCTCATATTGAAAAGTAATTAACCTAATCACATATCCTCCATGATAGGATAATCATTTCCATAGATAACCCAAAATCAACTTAATCCTAATTCATAAGATCATCTAACATAAAAAATGTTATACTAACCAGGGACTTCACGTACTCCAGTGTTAGGCTATAAATACCAGTCACACTTGGGTTGTGGGTTCGATTCCTGTAGCTATGTCTGACGCGATGGGTTGTCACACGGTCTGTGTGTTGTCCTTTTTCCAAAACTATATAATTCCTAAAACATTCCCCAAAAAGAGATAAAATTTTAAAAAATAACCATAACATAATTTAACCTCAATTTAACATCATGACTTTCATTTTCCATCTTATAGTAACCCATAATTACCTCAAAAGTAAGGATCATATAAACTGTAATGGTTGCCATTATAATTATTACCTGAACATCCACATCGAGTTGGTTCTCTTGTACATGATGCATTTGAGAATTCACCAAGGTTGAAGTGGTTAATCATGAATCCTTGATAGTTGTTTTAGAATAACCACGATATTCTTCATTGAATCACCTATTTCATCCAGTCTCTTAATCGGAGAACCACCACAGTTTCCATTAAACCCATTGTCACTTTGGTGCCTGCTAGGTCCATCCATTTAAAAAAACAAAAAATGTTTGTGTGAGTATATAAACAAAATAATCATGTACTAATCTAGAATATAATCACTAAGTTATACTTACTCATTCACTTTATCTAAAAACTATGACTCTTTCGGAAATCATAGCCATTATGGTAATGTCACTTATGTGTAAAGAATACCCTAACCTATAAAGTTATCTAACCCAACCTCTGATACCAACTGTAATGCCCCGACCCCAGTTACCCAGAGTCGGTGCCTTATTATATAACATTGGTATGATCACAAAAGATCAAGTCTCGAAAGACCTATTAGTTTAGTAGCCATGGAAACACTAGATATATTCATAAGTCTTAAATTACATCATAAAGTAAAAAAACTACAACAACATCTTGTCTTCATATCCCCTCATACTATCCATACAGGTCATTCATAAAATATTTCTTCACATCCTAGGAAAAATAAAACATTGAAAGTAGTGAGCTCAGATGCTCAATAAAGATAAAAATATAGCGGAAACATTCATAAATAAACATAAACATTTAAGGTGATGTATAACTAAAACAAAAGCCTTTTAAACCTGAACTTCGGTATAATATGGGAAATAATATTAAATAATGCCATTTACTTATTCAAATGTATATTATACTAGTCAAATAATCACATGAAATATCAAAAAACACTTTCATAATGACGGAATGCATAATGCCAGACTATCATAACCACGTAGCCAAGGCCTCGTGACAAGACTAAAAATAATATTTTGTCAAGGCCTCATGCCAAGACACTAGTTTGTCTCATGATACCTACTGATGCATCGAAGAGCTATAGCAAGCTCCACCTGTCACTTATTAAGTCCAATTCATTCCCCATAAGAGTAGATTTAAACATATCATAAACCATAACATAATCATATCACATAAAACATGAATAAAGTAAACATAACATTTCCAAATTTAAATCATAAGATATCAATACAACACATTGATATAATAAAAACATTATCAAAACCATTTTTCATTACCAAAATAATAGAAAATTAAAACTTCGTATTTATTTTTCATTTAAAAAAAGTTATGGCTTGTAGAGGAAGCCGAAACTAAAATAATGGTCACGGCGGCGGAGAAGTCGTTGTCAGTGATATGTAAGACAAAACATTCCTTTTGTCATTTAATAAAAACAATTCATATAAAAATATTCCTTTTTAATAAAATTATATGTCAAAGGGGATTATACACCGTATTAAAGAAAGTTGTGTATAAAACAAAATATGCCTCAATGAATGGAGATTGAGACGAAGTACCTTACCTCGTGTCCGACTTGACTCGATCGTTCATTAATCTCTTTAATAATAAACTAGAGATAATATATACTTTCTTAACAACGTTTTTAATGTTCATTATTCCTTTTACATACCTTTTTACAATGTTATGAAAATTATGTAATCATTTAATTTAATAACGGTCGTTTTGTCGATCCTTGGTACTTGAGTCAAAAATAAACTTCTTATAATTAAAAGTTCGTTATGCGGTAAAATATCTGTTATCTCCAGAATTATATTCATGATGTAGATATCTTATATATCATATATATAAAGTATATACATTCATTTATAATATTACATATCATTTAGAGGTAATAAATGAAATGCATCATTCATGGAGATGGTAATCTGTACGTACGCATGAACGATACATTCATTTATATTTCGTATTTAATGCAATTAAATCATAATGATATAAAGGTATATTATAATTAAAGTATAATATAATATATTATATCATTAACTCCATCCTTTATACGTCCCACATATGGCATTAACGATTGAATCACTTTGAGGGGGTGGTAGTCCGCACTTCCTAAAATGAAATTATCGCGTTTACCCATAATGGAAATCATAATGGTTTCCATAAATGAAAAATACAGAATCACAAATAAAATAAAAACATAATATATATCATATATAGATATAGTGTCAACATAATTTCCACCATGAGAGGTGTTAAAAGATGATTGAACAATCATGATTTCTTGTGGCAGTAATTCGCCACCCACAGAAACAGTATGTTCTTTAACCATTAGACGGAGGTGTGTGTAATTGTAAATCAAATCATTCTCATAACAACATCCTAGTATATAGAATATATTGTTTTTTTCACAAAATAATTGAATAAAAAGAGTTTAAGTGTCCGGAGAATCAAAACAAAAGAACATAAGAGAAGGCATTAAATTAAAATCGGGTAACTCTTTTTTATTTTAGCCAATGTCTTCCTTGGGAAGACTTCTGCCTAAAGTGAGGTTTCTAGGAGTAATATAGGGAAGTTAAGAGAGTATTTGGGCAGAGTTTGGCCGAACCAAATGGCTTTTATGGTGTGAATAAGGTGGTAGAGGTGAAGACCTTTTATAAGAGGAGAGGAGGGGCACTCTTGGAAGGTCAAGAAATGTTACATTATTATGAAATGATTTTCAGATTTTAAAGGTCCAAAAATTATATATTTATAGTATAAGGTGATAAGGGTTCAAAATCCACCCATAAAATTGGTTTTTGAAAAGTGTAGGTCTTAGATTTTACATTGTATTTTCATTTTATTTAAATCATTCATTAATGAGTTAATCGTTGCATCATCATGGTGTAAAAAATAAATTTATTTATTTATGTTCTAAAAATTACAAAAAAATACTATTATTTAGGAAATATTTTTAAATTTCTAATGAATATTTATAGTCAAAAATATGACTTGTATAACCCCATGTGAATTTTTGTTTGTAAAACAATACATATTTGTGACACTTTTATTTTAACTTTAAATAAAAAGTTATTAATGTCATTTTCTTAACCAAGTGCCTACATGGGGCCCCCAAGTTGACCCATGGATTTTCGTGGTCGGCCAAGACTCATACCATAAGTTTAGGACAAGTGTAAAAGTAATTTCATGTTATTATATCATTATATTTACCATAAATTACACTAATTACCTTTAATCGCGATTAATAATACTTAAAAGTTACTATTCACCAAAAATATATTTTAGTCCCATTGAAGAAAATTTTACTTCTTAATGATGATGATGTATGTCAGATTTTGATATTCAAATCACAGAGTTAATAAAATTTCATTTAAACGAAAAATCAGTTTTTTAACTACCACTTAATGGTTTCACTATTCATCAAAAATCGATGTTTTTTAGAAAAATAAAAAAAATTCACTCTAAGATATATTTGATATTTCAAATTAAAAAATGATGTCCATTTTTCCAAATGAAAAACATAAAAGTTTCATTAATTATTTTTATAATTAAATCCCACTGTAAAAACAAATATGTGTTTTTAAGAAACAATATCTATCAAAAGATTGACACTCGTTTATGTCAAATTTCAAAGTGAAATTAATTATAATTACCACCATTGGATTAAATGGTAATAATATAATCTATTTGAAAATTATAACCATTTCTAAAGATAATATAATCATATAAATAAATTAGATTAAAAGGAGTTTTTGAATTAAAATACAGCATTTTACACTATTCATTAAAAAATGAACTTTATCAGAAAAAGACCAAAAATTTATACAAAGTAAATTTTGATGTCCCGATTCTAAAAATAATTTTATTTTGTCAAATATAACTTATAAAATTGTAAAAAAGTTGATTTTAAAGGGTTTCTCCATCAAAAGGTGGTTAATCGACCTTTTAATGAATATTAGAATATTTAAGCTCAAATTTGGATCCATTCGCATTTTAAGAAACTAACATTTGTTGAATAAATGTAAAAATATTTTACAAGCATATGTAATCACTTTTTATTTATATCTATTCATTCCCTCCATTACTTCGACTAGGATTTTACTACCATTAACAATAATATTATTATATTATTAGTGTGCATTGTATGATTTCAAAGAAACGCGTTGTTGCGTATTGGGTACACCATCGAACATAGCATCCCCTTTAAAGTAATATTTATATTGTATTCACAAATATTAATAAATATGAAAAAGTAATATTATTTATTTACCAGGGGTGTTACAACACCTATCCCATACAACACAGTCCCTTCATAGGCACCCCGACATTCTGTTCGAAGGAGTGAACACCCCTGTGATACAAATCCATAGCATGTGCCAGCCGATTGAAATTTTATTAAAATTATTGCTAGTTCTCATACACAACAAAATCCAGGAAGAAGTCTTCCACAACAATTGTGACCCAAATGTACTCAAAAGGCATCCTTGACACATCCATTTCAACACAGATCTGTGGGTTTACTAGGTGAAAAACAGAATTGGTACGATTATCTGAATAGAGGTATATAACAATGTGGTTCCCCAGAATCATAATGACAGAGGGAAGTTGAAATAGTAGTGGAAAAATTCGGAATCTCACCCTAACCACAGTGGCTAGAGAATCCTGATTCATATGGAAATAAAATGTCCAATGAGATAGAATGAACTGATGGCCATCAAAGATGCATGGGGGACTTGACTTAGCACTGATGAGATCCTTATATAAACAAAAAAAATTATTATGTGGAGTCCATCAAGAAAACTAATAGTCATCCTCTCCTAAAAATTCCATTAACTAAATAGAAACCTATCGAATAATCCCACCGATACACTTCTGACTAAACCGGGAAATCAATGGTGAATTTGATATTATAAGGAATAAAAAGAGATAACATCATGTTTTGATGTAATATTTTATTATTGTTTAATTATGTAGCGTTATTCCTAAAAATTTATGACTTACATTAACTACACTATTTTTTTCAGATTTATATATAGAGAATTTCTTGACCACGTAAGGATTCCAATGATGAAAATGGAGATAGTAGTAAAACCATGTGAATTGCATATTTTCATCCCAAAATTTTTCTTTAATATATTGGACAACGAATGGTTCACTTTTTTAGGGAGGGTAAACTATGTGGTCCAGTCCATTATGGATGGATGTACCCCATTGAACATTATATAAATATTCTGAAATGGTTCATCAAGAATCAAAGTCACCTTGAAGAATAAATTATATAATGATATATCTGTTACTAAGTTGTTGATATTTTCCCTTATTACCTATATGATTTATATTACATAATTCTCCCAATGTCTCATTATAATAGGTTCCTTATGTGAAAATAGATATCTAGAACTGATTTTGTTTCAATTATCATCATAGAGTGAGAGTAATCACACCTATACATTCTATATAATGGTGATGTTTCAATCCTTATATTGATGCCCAAAATATTTCTTATATGTTTATATTAATCAAGGGATGAATGATATGTATCACACATAGATTATAAAATGTTTATAGGATGAATCAAGGATAATATTTATGTTGAGTTATCTGAAAGTTCAAATTCAATTTCCAAATGACTTCGATGGGTGTCTAGGAGACGAGATGAAAATATTATATCTTACACTAGTTGTTTAATCCATGGATATATTCTATAAAAAATGAAACTATGATTTCAGTATAATACAAAATACTGTATTTAACCATGTGGTGGGATTGATGCAAAAATATAGTCAAAATGATAGAAATTCAATTTATGAATATTTTATAAATTTCTTCATTAGGGAATAGATATACAATTTGGATTATACAAATTTTCAATTTCCTATTTTTCTTGTCAAATAGGTTGACAATAATAGTGAAATTAATGTTGATCAAATGGGTATTGTGATGGGAAATTTTAGTATCAAATAGTAAAAATAAATTTCATTCATAATAACATCACAATAAGTGAATGTATTTTATTTATCAAATATAGAAATAAAAAAATGGTCGAATGTATACATAGTGACTAAAAAAACAATAGGGATTGATGAATATTAAATTGAGGATGAACGTTCAATTTAAAGATCACAATAAGTTCATGGCGGTCACATTGTAGAAAATATATTGTACATTATATGGGACCTCAAAGCGGGGATTTAGATTCTGGATTGAGGATCCAAAAACTGATATCCATTTAATAAAATAAAGAGAGTTCTAAGAGATTGTTAATGTTTTTTTAATATACTATGATTTTCCTCATAATATAAGATATTCTATACTATATGAAAAAATTCTATATTAATTATTTGAATAATCATACAGAAAATGAGCTTTTAATAAGATTTTCTATGAGTCATAGGGAAGAACAGACGATTGATGTTGAAGCATTAGAAATATTATTGTATCAATAGCATAATAATTAAAAAATAACATTTTAACTACATCACATTTCTGAATAAATTTATCTAGAAAAAAATATTGCATTTAAATTTTGAGGTAGGATTGAAAAACAAGGGCCAACATGTTCACCCAAACATGTTAATGTTCATTAGATATGTTGGGTTCACAATGAGGATAATTTTTCCTATTAATATATATTTTTTGATCAATGTCAATCATATAACTAAGGAATACTTTGGGAATATATAAATGTAATTTGTATTTATAGATTCTCTTTTTTACTAGAAACTTATATACATAAATACTGATTTAATTTTTATTATTACATGAAGAATTCATTTATTTTTGAAACAATTACGTAAGAAATATTTATTTAACAACATTGGAAAATACTGTAGTTTCTTATAGACTCTTCTTACCATGGATCACCTTAATGATACTACAGGAATGGTCAATCCCCACCATCCAGTTAAATATATACGCATTATAAAACATAAAACATTTAATTCTTTCATCATTTACCATGATGAGAAATCCTTTCAAGTGAATCATAGCCGATAATATATCATTCTAAATTATTATTTTATCAAATTTTTTAGAAAATTTTAATTTTATTAAATTGAATGTGATTTCTAAAAAAATGTAACGTGAATCAAAACCATCGTACTCCATTTTCAAATAAAATAATGGGTGAATTTCACTAGAGAAGAAATTTTAATGCATCTAAAATGAAATGTAAATGTTTTATGTAATATGAAACAACCTATGTGACATTTTTTATACATATTAAATAATCAAAATTGGAATCCACTTTTATCCCTGGTCACATGATTTGGAAGGAGGCTCATGTAAATATGGAGAGTAAACTAGTTGATGAAAACAAAAAAATATCATGGGAATCATTTGTATGTGTGACATAATAGTAATTTTTTAATATTTATAATAGTTTTAAATAAAAATATCAATTTATTATTTTATGTTTTATATATGTTTTAGGAAGTTGAATCTGCAGAGACCATACTTAAATGAAAACTACACTAAGTAACATTGAAGTGACCAGAACAAAATGGTTGTGCTAGTGGTGTAGGTTCTGGTATGTATTCATGAAGATATTTCAAGAAGGAATGACCACATAAAGATATAGATAATAGGATGAATTGATTTCTGGAACATATAATAGTTTTATAATATATTAGTATTGATTCTACTTTGGTAGACCATTTTACGGGAAAAGATCAAAGAATTTATGTTTTTGAACAATGATCCACATGTGAATACCTAAATGGACCATCTATCATTAAGTCAATTCATTCCCCAAAACATCATACCTTTACCAAAAAATCATTTTTTCATTACTCATTCTTATAATTTTGAATCAAATAACATTTTTAAACATTATACTTCTAAAATTCTATAAAAAAAATGTTGAATTTAATAAAGGGATAGAGAAATGGATAGGGAAATGGAATATCAATTCACAAAAATCTACCGAATCAACTATGAAATCAGAAGGACCTTTCTCGGAGTAGCTTCTCCACACCAGATCTATAGAAACATTTATTATAATTACATCATTATATAGATAACACATTTAAATATTTAGACACTTATAAAATTCAATATGAATTATATACATATATATCTTTAATTACAATTATAGTTTTTATTGACAATACAAAATAGATTTTCATGTTTTATTGTATATAAATCTCTATTGTGGATTCATACATAAGTTGTATTTTCTGAATATGATGGGTTAATAATTGATATTATATGTTTATAATTGTTAAAAATTGTTCATATTTATTATAGGGGATTATATTTTAACAATATATAGTATAAATTGTGCGAAGAATGATTTGGATTCATTAATCCATGTATCATTTCGATTCATGAAAATACATTGGAGGAGAAATAAATTGATAAGAAAAAATGAGCTAAAAATATTTGTTAGAAAAAAATAATAGATGGTGGACACTTTTCGATGCCTACAATATCTAGGAAAACACAAAATACTAATCACATAAAGAATATTTTTATTTTCATGAATACATAAATATTTTGGAAGCACTGGAGACTGATCAAACCCAATCATTACATCCCAAATTTAAATTTTTAGGTTTTAATTAATTAATATCCAAAAAATCGACTACACATGATTTTTACTGTGATTTTTTTATAAACGAAAATAAATCTTTTATAGATAAACCAAGATTTATATGATTTAGATTGTGTTTTCACAATAATTTTTTATGAGAGGGTTATTGATAAATATATAACACATCATGGCATGGAGTTAGTGACTGAACATAAAAATCATTTGAATTACATCCAATGTATACATATTAATGTATATATATAATTATTTAACTATATAAAACAATTTCCAAAACAATTTACTTATTTTTTAGAAGACATTTCATTTTCTAAAGAAAAATAAGTATAATAATTATGGGGATTTAGTTAAAAAATATATGGAGAGATCATTATCCACGAGAAGACCAGTATCCCTAAATAGAAAACATCCAAAGGTAATTACAAGTTAAATAAAAAAATTTCATAATAATTTGATGGTCTATATATTCATTGGACTTTCTATAAATCTAAAAAACTTCATACTCAAATGAGTATTTAAATTTTTTTTACATATAATTGGGCCAATGACATTGGGTTAGAATGTTTTTCAAAAACAAATATAGGTTATTTCATGATATTTTTTTCATTAAGTACATGATAATACCTTAAAAATATATTTGGAGTTTGAATAATTAGTATACAAATTCTATTATATTATTTCTGATAGGTTTATCAAATAGAATTATATTGGAGAAAATATATATTTTTACAAATGAGAAGAAGACATGGTCTCCTCATGTATATAAAAATCATGATGATGTGACTTCCTTCTACCTATTTTGTGAAATTTCTCAATAATTTTTCTACAATTTTAGTTACTATGTTTGTTATTTTTAGAATAAAATTAGAAAAATTATCCCGATAGGGTTCCATATTGGATGGTGGTATATGAAAGAATAAAATATAAATATAGTGGTTTAACTATAGTGGGTGTTGGAATTATTTGGGCTATTGGATAGTAAGTTAGATACAAGATATAATATTTATAGTTATTATGGAATCCATTCTAGTAAAACATCAATTTTATATTAGTGAATTTTATTGACAAAAACACATTTTTAAAATCCACTTGATGTGAATTTAAATCAATCTACCATTATATCACATAAAATCTCACAATAATTATAAGAGTAGTGAGAATAAATAACCTTTATTGATGATGATTATAGTTTAGAGAAATTAATAATGATATATCACCCATATATATATAAACCCTTTTCCTTTTTATTAAATTCATGCTCAATTTAGTTACCTAAAATTACCCATAATACAACCCCAATAATAGATAATTCTACTATCTTTGGGAATTAGTTATATTTCATTATAGCTAAAAACATGAAAAACTACATCTTTACTAAAAACATATTTAACGTGCTCAAAATTAGAACTACACAGGATATCAAAGAGAAAATAGATAATAAATGGGTGATATAAAAGGCCTAATAAGTAAGTAAACAAGGGATAAAATAAAGATAATAATATATGTTAGGAACTACATATCAATGAGACATATTGTAAAATGAGTCATAAATCAAGATATAACATGATACTCAGAACATTGAAATGTGGAAACAACATAAAACACTGCATTATAAGTCAAGACTAAATTACCAAGACATTATAGTGGAAAATTTATAATAAATGAATCAGGTAAAACCGTATACCAACATGACAGATCATGAAACTAATCATTACCCAATTCATGGAGCACTATATAATTGTGGTTGAACCTATCTCGTTCATTTCATTCTAATGTTTAAGTGTTCCACATAGATCATAAAACATGGATTCATTATTTATAATAATTTCTTCAACAATTAATAAATTTTAAATAAATATATATAATTCCTTAAAAATAGAATATGTGCATAAAATGGAACATTTTTTACTGTTTTTGTGTATGATATTCACAACATAATTGTTTTGGAATGGAAATTTGTTGCCAAATTTCAGTATCTGAATGACATGACATTAGAATTCATATAATGGTTTGATAAGAGAAAAAGGGGTATCTCATCATATATATATGAAATGGGATGTAATTGGGTCATAGAAATATATGTTCCAACATATGGATTTTGGAAATAGAAGGATTATCATAATAAAGAAACATGAAAAATGAAGAATATTTGAATAAATCTTATGAATTTTTTTGAATTGTAATGGGTGTACATATGCGGGATTAATTATAGAGAAAGGGGAATGACATAATTCAAAAATAATATGGGAAATGTGGGTGAGTTTAAAAAAACCCTTTCATTTATATTTATAAATAAGAGGGTGTAACAGTAAACAAAAACATGGATAAAAAAGACAAAGGAAGGAACCCTTACATGAGTGTGTGACTTCAAAAGATTGAAGAAGGGATTTTTGAGAGATTGAGGTACCTTTTAATGATTCTATAGAGGGGTGGAAAGATTAAGGACATGTAAGAAGAATTTTTATTTAAGAGGATTGGGAGCTTTGGTGGGATTATATTAAACATGAGAGGGAAATCCTTTCATATTTCACAAACTCATGCTTTAAAATATGTATAATTAAATATTCACAACCACAAATTTTCTCATGGGGTTTTCCCAAGGTATTTATCAAAAGAGAAGAGGTCTTATTTATTTTAATATGGAAAATTACTCTGATATTAAAATATTATCAATTATTTTTTCTAGGGTTTCCACATTATTAAATAAATTAATTTTAAATCATAAAATATATTATACACATTGGTGGATACATTATAGCATTAAAAAAATAAGAAAATTACCTTAATATAAAATTATATTAATGTAAAGACATATATAGGGAAGATAATACCCATTATAATATTTATTAAATAATTTTTGGTTCATTATGACGTTATAAAACACCAATTATATTTATACAGTATTTAATTTGGAGCCGAAAATTTGATAATCTCATAAAAATATTAAAGAATTTCTGTTTGATAATTTCAAAATATTGTTTCCAAAAATAATATATATTTTATCTAAATTATTCTATTAATATTTGAATTTTATCTTTTAAAATACGATTCCAAATTTATTGTAAAATGTTGGGATGTTGACAATAATAGTTTTCTAAACACTTGTAAGAAGTATTGTTCACTTTATAAAATTTACACGACCATTTATAATTAATAAAACATATATAATAATAACATTTTATTATAATATAGTTTCATTCAAAAATCCATTCATTCATCAAAATAACCCACTTAATAGAATTTTAGCAATACTCAAAAATAAATTTATTTATTAATTGAATAAAAATGAAAATAATTTTAAAGAAACAATTAAAATGAAAATATATAAAATATTATATAGTATAAATATTATAACTATTATGGTCTTCATTCATATAGATTCATTATACATGTGAATGCCCCCATTGTAATGTGTGTGATGTTGATATTACCATGGGGCCATTGGGAGAACTTGGGTTGGGTCGTGATCTCGATCAGCTTGAACTTCTCTTGTAATTGGTTTTGCTCCTACATCAATATATGGATCTCATTGTGGTCTTGGTCACGGTAAAATCCTATACATTCTACCTCCCTAAGAAGCACTAAAAATGGACTTCATATGGAATAATTCGAATGGTTCAAGCTTGTCACTTCTTTTTTATAAGCCTATTAGATCTGATAAAATATTTTATTTATAATAATCACGTGATCACTACAAAATAAATATATTTACAATGGTCAACATTCAAAATAATATTTTACATTCAAACCCATAAATCCAAGTAAATGATTTTTATATAACCATTATACAAAATAAGAAAATTAATTAAATCGAAAGGTTGATTTCATTTATAACAGCTCGGTTCATTACAATCTTCCCCCATAAGAAAATATTCCCTCAAAATATTCATTAAAACAGATGAGGGTGTCTATGTTTCATCACATCCTCAGGTTCTGATGTTTTTCATCAAACTTTTGGTTTCTCAGCAGTACTTTTAAAAGTTTAATTTTATTATTTTGTTGAAAATGTTCTCTGATATATAAGATCTTCAATGGATTCACCTCATATGAGAGGTAATTCTCCAATGGTACCGCCTATGGATTGAATACATATGTGGCTATTGGTATGTATATTCTAAAGATGTATACTTGGAATACATCTTTTGCTGGTGATATGTTAGGTGGTAGTGATTGTCAGCAGTGTAAGGTATCCGGGGCACACAGTGGAATCTGGTGGGATGGGGATTTTAATATTTTCATTGGGGAGGCGACGGAACATGTCATCGCCAATTATTCATGCCCATGAGAGGTCCAAGGATCTCGCGTAGATTGCGAAGAGCCCAAAAACAAAAGGAAAACTTACTCATTTCGGATCTGAAGTAGTTTTCAACTGCAACTTTTCATCAGAGATCATTGCACAAAGGATCTATATCAGGATCCCTCTAGATCATCCACACATGCTTCGAAAATCCACAGGAACACCGATTGACGAACTCCGGGTGCTAGTGCGGTGATCCGATGATATATTCAGCGTTCTGACAATCACCGCATCGTCGATCTTATGATTCGTGAGGAGAAACTCGATCCGATCTCGGATCGAGATCTTCTCTCTCTAGAGAGCGATAGGAGAGAGACGCTCTGGAAAAATTTACATGTATAGTTGTTGTGCTTGAGCCCCTATCCTCTATTTATAGTGGATCATGGAAATTACCCGGTCGGGTTCCCCAGCCCCCGTTAATTTCATGTCCACTAAATAAATAACTATGATGACTTAAAACTATGTCAATGTTATTTATTTATTTTATCACATACTTTTAATATATATGAAATATATTACGTGATAAAATCTGAGACATTTAACTCGACTCGTTGTCCCGCTTAATATTAAACGAACCATGAATATTAAAATAATATTCCTTCAATTAATATTTTCTTGTATTTACTAATCTCATAAATACATTAAATAAATTACATCCCAAATATTGATTACTAGAATATTAATGAATTTATTCAATTCAATTTGTGATTGAAAATGTGGACAATGTTTGGACCCCGTGGCAGGGCCCACTATGTCCATATACCTATTCAACTGAATTGGGAGGATTCTTGAATACGCTATTGTGTTTGACCCTATAGGCACTTATCTCAATAGTAGTGAATAAAATACACAGACCAAGAGCGGGGTCTATAAAACCATCATGGCCCCTAAACAGATAAAGATAGTCATTGGAACGACTACCATACTACAAACAGTGACTATATAATATAGTCTCTTGGTAATTTAATATCTCATAATACAGGACGCACTCTTGTTTCATCATCCTTATCTTGTCTTATTAGTTTTTGATCTATCCGGAAGGATTTTTCTTTTCTACTGCTTTGGCCATAGACTAATATAGGTAGCACCATCCTGATCAACTAGTCCTGGGATATGCAACTTCATATACTATGAAGAGACAAATCCTTTCATGACCATTCAACCAACGTCATACCACCATCAATGCACTCAACATAAACTACCTCACCATGAAATTACTGCCATGGTTAGTTGCATTGAATCAATGTACGTAACTAAATGATACACATTGTTAATCGTTTCAAGTTATGAGAACAATACACATATCCAAAGATAGGAACAACCATTGACACCCAAAACATGTGGTGTTCCTATTGATGGGTCTTTCCTCATGATCTCAATACTAGAGATAACCAACTGCAAACTTCATGAGAAGAAGTCTCAATGCTTATGAGCCACCAGCACTTTATAGTCATACATCCATTGTGTGCTGTCAGTAAGATGTATCTAGACTATAGAACATATATTTAAGATCAAAGTCATTATATCTTGAGGTTCTCATTATAGCCTATGATTTTCTATAACCTATCGACACGATAATTACCTTTTGGAAATTACCATTATTATAGTGGATGTAGAAAATTCTGCACTATAATGGTAAGATGTCATCATTCATATCTAACTGTACACATGATACGGTAATCATAAGTACTATATAGTTAGGTCTAGGGAACCCAATATTTCAACACTCCTAGTTACACTAGATCCAACACTCTACTAAAATTGTTAGCTATTGACATGATAAATACCATGCTTCTGTTGTTTAATGGCTATAATTGCTTGTCCTGCAAAGTTTTCACCACGTGGCATATCTTCTATATGTAACCTCAACAACTTGAGTAAAACTTCTCAAGATTAGGTATTTCCGAGTATATTACTTTTTTCCATTTTCATAACCTAACTACATGGATAGTAAGAATATCATAATTCTCATTATGATAATACTTTTCTCACAAGATGTGAATCGATGAACTGGTGCAAATCACTTCGATTTATAATTTCTTCATAGCTGCCTTAGAAGCTGCAACATACTCGATATTTGTAGGTATGGCTACCACACACTTTTATGTGCTTGACTCGCTCATCTCCATTGCTGAATTGTGATACTAGATCAAATTGATCTAAGTATTAATAGTATGTATCCCACCTTAACTAGTATACCTTCCTCTCCTTATTCTGCGTACATATCATATGTACTTGTCGAAGTACAAGATGATAGTTCTGATTGCATCACTTGAAGTGCTCTTGGAAATAATTAATATCTTCCTATAATAAATTATATTCTGGCAGTACCAATTACTATACATATTATAGAATATGTTATTGATCTATCTCTAAATAAAATGGTGTAAATTTAAAGCATTAATCTCTACACATGATCCAAACATGTTAAACTGGAGAGATTAAGCCATGCGACATAGGCAACAATTCTAAACATGAATTTTTATAACTTATATTTTTCAATACAAGGTCACTATATGTACGATTGACTCGGACCAAGAAACCTTTTGGTCTACCTGAGTGGATTATGTTCCCTAGAACATATGTTGCTACTTGAAGTCAATCATTGTAGAATTTCTTTTAACCTGATCTTATCTAACTGTAAGTTCAATATATGTCTTCCATATGTTACCAAAAACATTGGCGCTCCGACTAACATTTGTTAGAAACAAGGCTAAGATTCATTTATAATGAATTCTCTAAGATCTTGTTGATTACTTTATTCCAGAACTGGATTTCAGTAACTTGATACCTTCATTGGAAGCATTTAATTTCATCATCTCTTTCTGGTTTCATTGTATAGACACCTTCCACAAAAGATTATCTTGACATCTAATGACCAATAAAATGATCATAGAAGTTCAGCTATGACATGTAAAATTCTAAAATATTTAGGCTTACTAACTTGGTATAACCAATCGAGCCTTATTGGTAACATACATGTACCATCCATGTATCATTTCATTTGAATACCCACTGCAGTATTCAATTTATAATCCCCATTGCAATTTAATACATGGAATCCATTTTTGAATTTTAGTTGATCTTGTCAATCTTAGCTCATTTCTTTATACTTATTACTTGTAGGATTTATTATTCTTAATATATAATATATCACTAGACATAGGGAATATAATACCATCGCCATGGTTTCAAACTTCCTATGAAGTATGTGTCTTCAGAACATTCCTTTTCCACATGTACTTGTGGAACTTGTTCCTTATGCCAACCATTTGTGCATCTCGAGCATTGAATCAGTCCAAGTCCATTCATTTACAACTATCTCTAATAGATATGTGCACCCTTGTATAGAAATGTAGTATAATACATGACTACATCATTACTATCTTATGGATTTAGGTAATATCTTAAGATACTGTTAGGATAATTAACTCAAATGCACAACATGTTTAACTTGATGCATGTTTGTTTAAATACTAACAAACACTTTGCATCTAAACATGTCCTATGACATAATGGATTTTCAATCATACTATGACTCGTATGATATCCATTTGTTATTTTTGTTGGCATATTCATTATGGGTTTAGGCCATTATTTGCAAAGCACCTCATGAAATATAATGGAAGTTTCTGCAAGTTGCAACATTGATACAACATAAATCATAAATTTGTTGTGTAAAATATGCATTTATGAATATCTCCACACTACATGTTTGTTGATCAATGTTAATATGGAAGCCTCATCATCGATCATCCTTATTAATATCAATACGATGATGCAGATAAGGTAACATACGTTTACGAATTACTCCATGCTACACTATCATGATCGATGATTGATTGGTCAAAATATTATTTGGCATGCCGATCCGAAGCAACTCATGTCTTCTGACCAAACATATACATCACTATTCCTTAATGACTTAAAGGAAATTTATGAATAATCATTACCACTTTCTTTATTTGGAATAGTTCACACTGTCTTGTTGAAATATCCTCAGAAAGCTTTGTGGAATACCTTTATTTCTAAAGGATTCCTTGTCTAATCTAAGGGTGTATATAATACCATAGGTGTTTAGCTGTGCCGAGACTAAATACTATACTAGGTATATATTTGACGTCCACTTTTAGTTTTACTTGACAAATAATCACATTTCCACAAATTGGTAGGTCTTATATTTTATATTCATCACGTATTGCTATTTATTCAAATAGTAGTGAACTATTTGTTGTGTATGTTACCAGAAAGAAAATTCATTCCAAAATATGGAATAATGTATTATCATTTCAAAATGGTAACATGAGATATATGTTTTTGGTTATACTCTAAAACTTGTTCAATTTGAATAAATTACATGGCAGTTAGAAGTTATGTGTTTCTCACTGCTGACTTAGGAATCAAACATTCTCAGTTGCTTAGAGAAGACACTTAACTTCTAGTAATGTTTCTCTACATAAATGGTTATTTTATTTCAATACATATATGTGAAAATCATATTTAATTTTAAAACCCAATAAGTATGAGAGAAAAAAATACTTTTATTTGATGAATATTAACTGAACGAGGAGAGGGTAATTTTTTCTTATATTTTAGTTTTTAATCATTCATGAATTTATTTCATTATGTGATGCAAATAACCTCATGTTAAATAACCATCCATTTTAGATTGAATGGTATGACGAATGTGCCTTTGGCGAAACATTCCATAGGCCATTTTCACATTTTCATTCAATTTATTCTCCATAATTATAAAAGATGGTGTTATCTCCAATATTCTTTTTTTACTTTGCGAATCTAAAAAAAAGTAATGAAGTGCTTACTCCATACAGTTCGTTGGTATCCTTAAACAAAAATAGAGAAATTGGGTGTAAAAGGTATAAGAAATGTGATGGCATGGAAGATTGTGAACTATCTTTCACTTTACACAAGCCGAGTGCAACCATCACATTCAATTCTTGCTTCACATTCTCCTCGAAAGGATCTTGGAGATGAGACTTCATCTGATCATCATCCAAGTCTTGATGTAGAGACCACAACTAACATCATAATTTGATGATAGCATTATGATAGAACCATCATATGCTTTATTCAGAAGTCTCTTGAAATCAATTGTACACCCTCGCTTCCAGAGGTAGCTTAACAGGTTTGGACATAAGAACCTTGAATTTCTAATATTATAGTAATGTGTTCAAGCACCTAATCTACACTTGGATTTTAGTTCTTATTTGGTCATTAACTTTGTCCAATGTTTATCACTGTTTTATTATGGTATTTCTTTCCATTTTCTACCAATATTATTTAGAAGATTGTACTTTTATGTGATGACCTAATGTGACATTACTGATTATTTAATCATTAAATGTCTCCCACTGATTTTTGGAATTCTAGGAACCCTCTGTTTTAGAATCAGAATACTCTTGATTATTCTAGTGGAAACGATCCCTAAACCTCCCTCATAGTTCTCAAGCTAGGGCTACACCACTAATCGCAGGGTCAAAAGTAGGCTATTGACTACCCAATCACATTAGCTCGTTGTTCCTTGATCTATTGAGTGACGTACCTGCTTCAAAAAATCATTTAATGATTTACTCAACGCATACCTCTAAAATTAAAACAAACTGGCTAAGGCTATAACTTTACTGCAACTTTAGTTATGTTGACCCACCTCAAAAATAAGAACTCCCCAGTAGTAAGGGGCACCCTTAGCTGAGGCTTGAATCGACACCTCGAACACCTTGTTTTGTTCAAACATGAATGATAGAAGGTTGTTAGTGACATAATATTTTCTCTGAGGGTTTTATGTTTTTCTCTCGGCGAATGTAATAAATTTATATTAATCTTGTTCATCTATGTTTCCGTGCTCGCAACTGAACATCAATAAAAATCAAAGGTCACTACTTTATGCATTTTATTATTTATCATTTTATGTATTTTATTATAGTTCTAAATGCATAAAATAATAAAACAATTCCTAGAGGTAAAACTACTACCCGACTAGTCTTGAGCATCTAAATGACCAAGCGCATTGTACCTGAGTCATATGCTTGACTCTTGATGCAGCTCGCCCTATCATGTATGTCTACTAGTCTTCTGCAATATCGAATTTAGGTATTGGAGTATCGCCTCATCTTGGTGGAATCCATGTGTCGTCTTGCACCGTTGTACACCGCCTCATCTTGGCGGGGTCTACGTCGCTCGCCATCTTCATCTGAAGTACAAAGATACTCGCGCGTAGGTGAGGGGAACTTAGGTATAAATGTACACCATATAAATATTTTTCAAGCAGGCCCTTATACATTTTAATCGAAAAATAGAAAATTCATAGACTGTATTTAAATAAATTTACATACATCACACGCATTTAAATAATAAATTAAATAAATAATTTAAAGGCAGACATATGGGGCCAATGCTCACGACCGGTTGTCGGCTATAAAATATTGGACGATAAAAATTAAAATGCATAAATAATTATAAGGGTTATTAAATTAAATTAATTATTAAATTCAAATAATTTAATTAATTATTGGTCATGTAAGAAATTTAATTTTAATACTTAAATATAATTAAATAAATTAATTAATTTAACTACAAAAAATCAAATTAATTGTATCCTCGAGTATATAAATTTTATTTTTCACTAAAATTAATATATTAATTAAATTAATTAAATTAATTAATTAAATTTATTGATTTAACTTAACTTGAGGGGTTACCTGCCCGCTAGGAGGACCGGGCGGTGACCAGAGGAAGGAGCACCAGTCGAGGAGCCCACGGCTGAGATGTTCCAAACTGCCCAGGAAGGGTGTGCCTTGCGTTCTATCACTGTTCGATGTGGCACCACTCATAGTAGTGAACGGGTGTTGTGCACTACAGAACCGGCTGCGCGGGGTGGTCCAACATGCAGCAAGCAGTCGGGAGAAGACCGCAACCAGCTCCCAGAGGCTAGGCAGTTGTGAACGACCTGGATTGTATGCCCCACTAGTTCAGCCTGGAACGAACCTATGGAAGTGGGAAGAGAACCACATGGGGGGTGACCAACAAGTGGGTGTTTGGCCGGACTGGCCGATGGTCGTGCGACGGAAGCGGAATGAGGACCCCGTTGCAGCACCAGTTTTAGTGCAGACCGAGCGCGAGGAGGGTGATGAGCCACGGTGGAGGCTCCAGCTAGTCTACGGGAACTCCGAGCGGCATATTTCTCTGGCCTGGGCGGTTCCTGGTGGCCTGCTATGCTGCGCTGCAGTACGCCGTGCCGGAGAAGTAGCAGGAGGCGCTGCATGCGCCGCCGAAGGGGAGGGGGTCTGATCGGGTGGTCGGCTGGGCTGATTCCGGCTCACACGCGCGAAGGAGCATGGCGGCGGCGTGCGGCCGGCGAGCGACGGTCGGATGTGTGAACAGGAGGACCCTTGAGGCGGCGACCCACTGGTGCTGATGCGCTGCCAGTGGAAGAGGGAAGTGAGTTGCTGCCATATGGTGGAGCGAGGCAGGGGGGGGGGGGCTGCGGCTGACGAGAAATGATCGGCAGCGTGAACAGGAGGCCCCTTGAGGTGGTGTCCCATTGGTGTTGATGCATCGGGTGCGGTGTCCCTATTGTTGTAGTAGGCCGTGCCGGGGGAGTGCGGTGGCCGCCGCGGTTGGTGCCCCTTCTGGTGTCCCGGTGGCGCTGTAATGCGACGTGCAGGGAGAAGGGAGGGGGTCCGCTCTGACCCCTTGAAATTTTCTTTTTCATTCCACGCAGTTGCACCTTTCCCCTTTTTTTGTTTTGCAAGTTGAAGCAAGACCACCTTGGGTCTTTCTTTTGAGTCTCCACGTGGGAGGACCCCCTTTGGGTCTTCCTTTTTTAATTTTGTTTTTAATCTTTCTAAAGGCTATTTTAGCTATTAGATATAACAATTATAAAATTATAATATTATTATATATATATAATTATTATTATAATAATTATATTGATAATAATTATAATTTCCTTAAAAAAACACTTGCATTATTTCCGATAAACAGAAATAATCAAAAAAAATTAAAACCATGGTAAAACACAAACAAAATCCATTCTAGAAATTTCAAATGACCATATCATGGTCGTTCGAAATCGAATTGAAACCTGGTTCAACCCGTTTTGACCGGTTTTGAACCCTCTACTTAATTTGATGAAAATTAATTTTCTTTGGCTCAGAAAATCTACAAAACTTTCTCTAAAAACACAGTAAGGTATCCATGGCCTACAGCGGAAGCTGGTGGGCCGATGAATTTAAAATTTTTGTCGGTGAGATGACGGAACTTGTCATTACTGATGATTCGAGCCCCAGAGAGGTCCGAGGATCTCACGTAGATTGTAAAGAGCACAAAAATAAAACGAAAACATACCTGTTTCAAATCTAAATCTATTGTCAACCGCAACTTTTCATCGGCGATCGTTGCATGAAGGATCCATAGCAGGATCCTTCTAGATCATCCACACACACTTGAAAATTCCATAGGAACACCGATCATCAAACTTTGGGTGCTAGTGCGGCGATCCGACAATATATTCGACGTTTGGAAAATCACCGCATCGTTGATCATGAAATGGGTGAGGACAAAGTCGATCAGAGCTCAGATTGAGAGCTTATCTCCCTAAAAAGCGGGAAGAGAGAGAGTCTCTGGCCAAATTGAAAAGTGTAGTTATTATGATTGAGCCCATCTCCTCGATTTATATTGGATCACAAATATTACCCAGTTGGGTTCCCCGACCCCCGATAATTACAAATCCACTAAATAAATAACAATGACGACATAAAACCGTGTCAATATTACTAATTTATTTTATCATATACTTGTAATATATATGAAATATATTATATGATAAAATCCAAGCCATTAAAATAGACTCGTTATCCCTCTTAATATTAAATGAACCATGAATATTCAAATAAAATTTCGTCGATTAATATTTTCTCGTATTTACTAAATTCATAATGAAATTAAATAAATTCAATCCCAATTATTCGTAACCTAAATATTAATGAATTTATTCAATTATTTTGTTGATCGACAACATTGACAACGCTTGGACCCCATGGCATGTCCCACTATGTCCATATTCCTATTCAACTAAATAGGGCAGATTCTTGAATATGCTCTTGTGTGTGACCCTCTAGGACCTTATCTCAATAGTAGTGAATAAAATATACAGACATAGTGCGGGGTCTAGAAACCCATCATGGACCCTAAAGAGATAAGGATAGTCATTACAATGACTACCATCCTATGAAAACTGAATGTGTACTATAGTCTATTTGTCATTAAATATCTCATAAAGTAGGATGCACTCTTATGTCATCATACTTATCTTGATTTATTATTTGCTGATCTATCCAGATGAATTTTCCTTTCTACTGATTTGGACATAGACTTATGAAGGTGGAACCATCCTGATCAACCAGTCCTAAGATATATAACTTCCTACACATGGAAGCGACAAATCCTTTCTTGACCATTCTACCAATGTAATACCACCAACCACTCACTCAACACAAACTACCTCACCATGACATTACCTCCATGGTTTTCGCCTTGCAAAAAGTACATAATTAAAAAAATATACATTGGAAATGGTCTCATGTCAAGAGACCAATACACATGTCTATAGATAAGAAAAACCAATAAAACCCAAATCATGTGGTGTTTCTATTTACGGGTCTGTCCTCATAATATCACAACTAGAGATCACCAAGTGCAAACTTCATGAGAAGAAGTCTCAGTGCTTATGAGCCCCTATCACCTGAAAGTCCGACATCCAATGTGTCCAGTCGATATGATTTATCTAGTCTATAGAACATATATTTATGATCAATGTCATTGTATCTCGAGGTTCTCATTATATCATGGGATCTGCTATAACCTCTCGACACGATAATTAACCTTTGGACATTACCATTATTATAGTGGACGCAGAAAAGTCTGCACTATAATGGTAAGATATCATCATGCATATCTAACTGTACACATGATACGGTAATCAAAAGTACTACATAGTAGGGTCTAGGGCACCCACTATTTCCACATGCAAGAAACAATTTTGATGATATCATGGACCTCAAATGGGCCGATTTATCTTGAACTATGCTTTCCATTCTTCCCAAATCACATCACATTCCTCCCAAGAGATATATAGAATAATACAATGTCTCAAACATAAAAATCTAGGTCTTACTAATGTTTTTCATTTTAGCATTTTTTCCGACTCTGAGTAGCCTGGATTTTCATTGGAATGGTATTATCCTTCTCCACCACTTCCTATACAATTTTAGGACCAAGCAATTGTCATTCTCTATATTCATCCCATCTAGTAGGTGTTCTGTACCTCTTCCCACAATGGTCTTCATACGGTGGCATTTGGATTCTTGAGTGGAAACCTTTGTTGAAATATAACTCAATAATAGTAAGATAATAATCCAATCCTCTGTTGAAGTCCATTGAGCAAGATATCAACATGTCCCAATGTGTTTGGTTATTCCACACATATTGGCCATCAGTTTGAGGGAGATAGGTCATGCTGAATTTTATCTCAGTATTCAGAGCTTGTTGGAAACTTTTCCAAATCATAGTGGTATATCTTGGATGTCGATCTGTTATAATCAACAGTGGTACACCATGAATCCAACCCACTTCTATAATGTCTATTTGGGAAATTTGATCCAATGAAAAATCCAATTGAATCACAATGTAATGGGAAGTAATTATAAGATTATACACCACAAACCAGATATCATTGTTTCCTCAAGATATCTTAATAATCACTGTGAAAAAGTCCATGGTAATTTTTCACATTTTGATATAGGTATGGGTTATTGTTAAATCATCCCCTTATATTATTTCATATCTACATTTATTTTCCGACATTCGATAAATCTTTATGTATATTTTGTGACTTCCATTTTCATATTATCCCAACAATAGTTTTCTTAGAGATCTCGATTCATCATTGTGCTTCCAAGATGGTTTGAGAAGGTTGAGCTATGTGTATCATCCAATCGATACTTTATTAAATCATGATTTCATGGTACACATTGTCTTGACCCAAATCCGAAAAAACCTTCTTCATTAACATTGAACTATGAGGATTTACTATTTCAAATAGTTTCTACATTGATATGTATTCTCACATAATCAATTTTAGAATCTTGTATCATGTTAATAAGAGATGTTTACGATATCATTTGTGAAAGGATTGATGATGTTATTTACCTTATAATTCACATTTCCATTCTCATCAATTATAAGAAGATTCGATCCTTCTCAATTCTCATCAATGAAAGATCACCCGAGTGATTTCTACATAGAGTGTCTACCACTTTATGCACTTTCCATGGATGGTACTGAATTGAAAATTCATTTTTTAACACATCTTACCATCTATTTTTGGCTACTATTCAATTTTTTCAATTTAAATATATACTTATGGATTTTCTGGCCCATATATATTTCAAACATCTCCCCAAAAGGATAATTCCTCAAAATAATCAAAGTGAAGAGCATTGTAGCCAACTCCAGAGCATGTGTTGGATAGTTTTTCTCATGAACATTTAACTTCCTTGAATCAAAGTAAATTACATTTTCATTTTTCATCAACACATGTCAGATTCCATTCTTTGATGAATCATTGAATATCCAAATATTCTATACTCTTGTTGCTAGGGTGAGCAAATGTGCAGTGAAATGCATCCATTTTAATTACTTGATGATTTCTTCACATTCATCATTCCATGAAAACATGACTCCCTTTCACGTTATATTGTTTAGAGGGTTTCAGAATCAAGATAAATTTCTAAGAAAATGATGATATTACCTTGATAATTCATGGAAATAATATATATCTGTCCGAGATGTTGGGATCGAACCTCCATAAATTTCTTCAATAATTGAAGGGTCCATAGATATCCCATTTATTTTCATGAAAATTCTCAAGAAATAGACATCCATTAGCAAGAACTCGCATTTTCTTTACATAGAAAAAATATTATCCTTTTGCAATGTCTTTAACACAGTACATAAATTCTCATCATGCTTCTCCTAAATTTTAGAGTATATTAGAATATTATCAATAAATTCTTCCACAAATTGGAAGATATAATCTCTAAAGACGATATATGTCATGATTACAAATATTTATAGATCATTAGTGAGTCTGAAATGAATTACTTTGAATTCATTTTTCAAGTACATGGAATGAAATGTAGCCTTGAAGATATCCTATTTATTTACCCAAAAATAATAATATCCCAAAAATAGATCAACCTTTGTAAAGTAATGTTCCCCATGTAGATGACTAAATAAGTCATAAATATATTGTAGAGGATACATTTTTTTATCATGTTGTTTTTGACATCACAATAATCAATGAAATGGCTCATTGACCAATCCATATTTTAAACGATGTGGACTTGTTCACCCTAAGTTGTAACACATGGGAATACAAAACATTTATCTATAATTTCATATATTAGTTTCTTGAAATCTTAATGTTCAATAACATTCAATATATATAGTGTCTGGTATAATTCAAATTCCCTAAGAATTATTTCAATTGAAAAATCGACCTCTCAGCTATGGGTAAGACAACAAAATTCATCAGGAAACACATCTTTGTATTCAATTAAAATGGGAATTTCTTCAAGGATGATTATTTACTTAGAATGAATCATTTGTGAAAGATATGATTTCTCATATGGAAATAATCTCCACTATTGATATGATGGTGAACAAAGGATTCTTTTGTCTCTTATAAACTGTACATAATTGGTGGATGATTCACAATATAGAGAGTGATTTTCTTCTCACGGAATTTTTTTTGGTTCTATATTGGGAATGCCAATCCATTCCAGTAATGGAATCTAATACCACCAAATGGATTATGAAAAGATTTTCATGGAAGTTAATCCCAGTAATTGTTATATATTTGGGAAGAGAAAATTTCCACATTTTCCATTTTCAACGATAACTCGACTTCCAAGAAGTGTGATTGTGATTAAATAGTTATACTAAAAATTAGTTATATGAAAAAATGAATTGAACTAGAATCTAATAGTACATTCTCTATTCTTAGAGGAATTACAAGCATACATTTACTGTTTCATTTTTGGGATTCACTTAAATAGTTTTGAGAGAGCAAGATATCCTTTAGTTCATTGGTTTGAGAAATGCATTGGTTCATTACATTTAAAGAAATCACAAAAGCACTAATGGTTTACTCGAACATTCATTTCCTTTGTCATAGTAGTGTGTTTTTCTTTCCAGAAATCACTGGCTAGGTTCCCATTATCATCATAGATAACACATTTACTTATCCCCTTTAGGAAATTTCTATGTTTCCTTTTTTTCACCTATGGAAAGTGGGATCATGACTTTTTAGTGCCCTATTCTATCTATATATAAAACATCTATAATTTTTCCCACCATACATTTATTATCCCCATGATACACCTAAGATTCAATGTCCTCCATTTGGAATTTTATAGAACATCATACAATTTCGTCACATCTATCAGAGTCATGGATCAACATATTTTTTCCATAGGCTATGTTTTAGACCACCAATGAAGTAGTCAAGCTTCTATATGGGGGTAACGACAAATCTAAAGACATATCGTGCATGCCTTGTTATGTTTTCCAAACAAAATCATATGGATTCATTATATTTTGTATTTAGGTCTTGGAAAAACCTTTCCATATTTTTTAAGAGGGTGAAAGGAAAATATTTATCAAAAAAAATTCTATAAATCCTTCAGTCTGATTTCCTCGATCTATTCCTCAGGATTCGTATTTTTGATCAAATTCCACCATTTATCTGATATTCCCTTCATACGATAACAATCTAGAATAACCTTCTCTTTGTTTGGAGAATTAATGGATGGAGATGATCTTCTCGATGGATTCGATCCATTATTGAGAAATTAAGGTATCAAATGATCTATTGAAAGTAGAATAGATTTATCTCATAATGATTTTGTTTGTAACTTATTCATTATTAATTGGGGGGTTTGTAAATTCCACTTAATCCAGGATTAAATTTAAAAAATATGTTAACAAATAGATTATCATGATATTTTTTTATGATTCCCACTCCCATGGGATGTGGAATCTCAATAGGGATGTCATTACATTGATCTTCACATAAGTTGTTAGCCTGATTTATCCTATTAATGACCATTTACTAGAATAAAGGGAAAATTATTCTTATGTATTTTAAACTATTAAGATCATAAAGGAGATTCCTATGATATTAAAGATAAAACTTCTAAATTATATTTATTTTTTCAACATTAGAATTTATAGGCTTCAATAAAATTTATCCATGATCAGTTTACTATCATATATTCATATAGGAATTTTTTGTTCCCTAAATAATGCTTCATTATAATATTTTTAATTTACCAATGTGTATCCCCACAGGGGTATCATACCAGTAGTGCCACAGGGCCCATTGTTGTGCACCAGTTCTAGTTCGAGTCTAGCTTAAACTGATGTTTTCAGGTTTTACCACTATATACATCTCTGGTAGATCCCCACCCACATAATCATGTCTAAACATGGATGTATTTTCTCGATAAACTGCATACTCTATAATCATAAAAAGTTAGGGTTGTCTTTATTATACATAGTCATATCGCTAAGGCATTAATAAGAGTTTTTGGATCCTGATCCAAAAATAACATACATTTCATCTTATAACAAATATATAAACCATGTTATATTTATTACATTCATAAGTGATTTAATAAAATAAAATAAAACTTATTACATCCCAAAATATCAATAAGTCTAGAAATTTATATGGTTAGGAAATAAATAAAATTTATGATTTGAACATTTCTATCTAATACAATGTAATAATATAGGCATCGACATCGGGTTAATGGTGTCTAGTTTGTAAAAAGTATCAACAAAGCCATAACTTCATTATATTTAATTGTAGTTAATAGTTTACTGAAATGTTAGATAACCAATCCGAATGAATTAAAATCGGCTGAATTTTATTAATGTACCACATATTGTGTAATTAATAATTTAATGAATTAGTTAATAATATACATATTTTAGTATTAAAATTTATAATAATTAATTTTAAATAGTTTATCAAATTTTATAGAAAATATATATCACTGAACAATAATATATGCTCATAAAACAATAATTGCCAAGACTAGGTTATTTTTTCAACATATCCATTTACCCTTTTCCATTGAGATTAATTTATTTGATTCCCCTTATGTTAAGAAATGATCATAAGCCATTGTCTATGATTACAACCAAACCATCCACAGGAGGATATAATTTTATAGGTTTCGAGGATGGAGTGTTATGGATAAGTATGCAGAGGATTAATTCATAGAGATGAATATATATATAGATTGTGTGGAGTTATAGTACCGTCCTTGGGGAATATTTCCTGATGGGTGTGGACCAATGGGATTATGATCTCTATTGGAATACATATGTATTCCTTGAAGTTGATTACATGTAGTAAATTGATAGAATATGGGAATTTGAGAAATGGAATTAGTGAGATATCATTAGTATAGTTGTGTTGTGTATTGGGGTACAGTAAAATGAATTTTTAATTTATTTCTTTGGGACTATGTATTAATAAATTTTTCATATGGGTTTGGAGAACATAAAATGGTTTTATGCTTAATAAAGTTCTATAAAATGAGTCAATCAATTTAATACTCTATTATGCCATAAAGAGAATCAAATAATCTTAAATTATTCCAAGCTAAAATGAATCAATAAACCATTTGAACTAAATTATTTGAACACATAACATTGTGCCTCAAATGGTTTGTCACTCTCTACAGGGCTAAAAATAAATTGATGTATCCTCTTTATTATTTTTCATTCCCTTTCTCCCTGCATCCTTCATGATAGATCCCCCTAACTCCATTAGTAAAATAAATTTCATGTCATCCTTGCTGATTTTTACCTTCAATAAATTATTTTATTTCAATTATATAAATATAAATTTATTATATAATATAATGTATAATTTTTTTTAAAATTAATAGTATAATATTTTTTTAGTTATTAAAATTAAAAAATATTTATCAAGAATATAAATATTAATTATTAGTGAATTTCACTTTGAGTAATAAATTAATGATTTAGTACATTGTTCTAATTATTAATATTACTAAACAAATTTCATTATTGAAAACATTTTTAGATTTCATGTTAAATATAAATTTGGAATACTATATTATTAGTATAAATATTGAATTTTTATTGTTTTATTTATTAGAAATGTTATTAAATTTCGTATATAATATTTATTTTCGATTTAAAAATAAATTAGTGATATTAAATTTCATGTTTAATAATATCTAATTTTTATTAGATTAACTTTTTAATTGATAGTATACTATTTTATTTTTTATGAATTTTATTAAATTTCGTGTTTAAAATTATTTTCTATAATTTGATAACATGAATAGTAAAATTTAATATTTTACTTTTATTAAAATAATGAAATTATTACTATTATATTTTAAATTATTATTAATATTTTTAAATTTCATGTTAAAATATAAGTAATATTACTAAATTTTATGTTTACTATTAATTAGGATATTAGTTTTTTTTTTGTTTAATAATGTTCAAGTTTAATTGTTAATATAATGTTGTAATTATTGGAATAATGTTTTCTTCATAAATTTTTATTATATGTAATGATTTAATTATTCAGAATATAATTTAATTATATTATTGATATTAGTAAAACACATTGTAAATATTAAATTACATGTTCACTTTTATTATTAATAAGGAAATTTGAAATATATTTGGCTAGAATTGACCAAATTTCATAGATTAAAATGCTTTTCAATGTTATATTAATGTATATAATAAAATTAAACATCATGTATAAACATTTTAAATTGATTCCACAAAAAAAACGTAATTTTATTTAACAGTTTCATTTGATTTTATTAATTTATGTACTCTAGGAAGTGGGGAATCATTGTTGACCTCTTTAATGGATATATATGTTCTTTTATTTCTATCAAAGAAATATGGGATTTCTATTGTGAAATCCATATGACTCCAACAAAGTAATATAAATATATATTATTAATTAGAAGACATGAAGTTAACATAAAATGAATATATTATTAAAATTAAATAATGATTCTTTAATAAAATAAAATTAATAAATATATGAGTAAGTATTATTTCATATAAAATAATTGAATTTTTTTTTGCAATGATAAAATAAATGAAACTAAATATGGGTTTAATTATATTAGATTACCAAAGATAGTTATGGTGCTCATGGGTTGTACTTATTTAGAAGTCATCCATAGAAAATATCATTGATGGTTAAGAATCGAATTATCCAAAGTGATACAGAAAATCATATATAGACATTTAAAATATTAAGATAGGATGTAACAAATTATCTATCCAATTATTGATGATAAGGACTGGGAGGAATGTTTGTTCATTGGTTAAGAACCTATCTAATGATCAAATTCTGGAGTTGTATATAACTATATCTATAATTAATGATAGTTTGTCTATAATGGATGTCAGCCCATCACATCCCCACGTTATAATGTGCAAACCATAGATAGAAAAATATCATAGAGAGAGTGAATTTTTATGGATATTTCACTACATGATGTTGATCACATGGTCAATGTTTTCTTAGATGGTGAATATTAATAAAAAGAATATGATGATGAGAATACAGAATTAAACTATAATGTTGATTTATATTTTGAGTTCATATTTTTAAAGTCAAACTAACCCTTGTGTCCAATTAATATATTAGAATAAAATAGTATGAATCACAATATAACCAAAATTTTATTGTTCATTCATTACTCTATGTTCAAAATTTCTACCAATTAATAGGTACGTGAATCGAGGGTCAGATGAATTTGATTTTTATGTTGGGAATGTTTTTTATAGGTATGAACATAAGATGATTTTAATTAAATAATATCAAATTAATATATTTTATTGTTTTTCCATATAATAAAAAAAGATAAGTCATTATATGATTTTTGTGAAAAACATGATTCCGATTATCATATTTGTCTTTGAGAAATACATGATTAAAATTTAAATTATTGTAATGTATCTCGAATTACTCGAACCACATATGTAAACCAAAACCTCTGAAATTTTCACATCAAAATATATAAAAAATTAATTTAAACTATAATGGATTAAATTTTAATATAATTTCAATGCCTTATATATGTTCTAGATGTTTAGATAGTTAATTAAAATTTGGTTCATCAGAATTGTTATTTGAAGACATGAACTACAAAAAAGCGCGTCATGAATGTTTATGGTAGATAGGATGAATCCTATTGAGTTTTAATACAACATATGGATCTCTTCTGACACAAATATTTTTTTTATTGGATACACAACGTTGAATATGTTATAAAAAAGAATCAATATTTTCCAATATTTGAATTGTTTTATATATTTTATTTAAATTAATGACCATGTGTGGTTTATTTTAGAGATTTGAATAATTTTATCAAAATTGATTGAACATTTCTATATCCAATGTATATTATAATATTATTGATTTATAACTCCAATGTTAGAAATTTTCCCCATGTTCCATTGGAATTTTCATTTATTGGATAGAAGAATGTATTTTATATTAGTTTATTTTTATCTTCCCTCTATGAGTTTTTTGAAGATATTTAAGAAATTGGTGTGATTTATAATAGGAATTGAGTGATAAAGGAGATTGTACAGACTTCTAGTCAAACATGGAACACACTATATATCTATCATGAATACTATACTAGACATATATCATGAATCATTCCAAATAAGATCAAGTATGACTCTCTGAATGAATTTATCATCATTCATTTTATGTATATGTTTTTCATTGGAAGATAATTCTTATAGAGAGAATAATAATAAATTATTTCTCATTAGTTATATATTGGTTTAGTGTATGAGACTAAATAAAAGTGGGTGTAGTAACATTTAAAAGGAAATATAAATGTTTATTTGGAAGTGTATGACTTTTTTATATATAATCCAAATGATAACTGGTCATATTCATAGGACGATGAGAGGAGATATGGTCACATGATCCCCAAAATAATGGAATTTTATAATGGTGTATTCAATAAATCCTAGAATATACCCATCACATGTTATTAAGAATATTATAGAAAATTATAAATAATAATAAAAAACAATCTTTTCATTAAGAGTTTATTTTTATTTATTTATTTTTAGAGCTCTGGGTTGTAGAGAATCCCATTGGACCACTTCTATAGAAATATAGTGTAATATTCTATATTAAAACAGGCTGACTGTTCAGTTGTTATGGAATCCTCACCTGGTAATGCACTCTAAAAGGAGGGTGTGAGTCAATGTTTGACATATCAAAAAAACAACCCTGATGATATTATTTCATCATTAATTATAACTATATTCTTAATTTATTTTACGAGTTATATATACATGTAGAAATTAAATATTTCTAGAGACATGATAATTTTTTATGGATAACCATTAGTGAGCTAGTTCATAGAGAATAATGATGTGATGTGATAGTATACCATAATACACTCTAGTGAATTACTTTTACCCAGTTTTAATAAGAGTCACTATCATCCTAGATTACAAGCATTTACACATTGAGAACGCACTTCTCCCTCAACTAAAGTGAAGGAATTTCTCCAAAAGATGATTCCTTTTGGTTTTGAATCATTTCATATTTTTTTAAACTTATTATATTATGTGATGATGGTCATTTGTTTACCAAATTAATGAAATACACTTTTCCATGTAGCAATTGCATCATGGAAACACCCTTTGCAAAAATGTTTTATCCATAAGATGTTCATATGCACTCCAACTATATGGAAAACAAGAACATATAGAGCATGACAAAATATTCCATGAACCATATGGGAATATTTAATTTCACTAGAAACTATTCTAAGACTCCCCAAAATGAACCACATTTATGATTTTCCATGAACAATACTCAGACAACCTAGTTCCTTTTCACACTGGCCTCACCGGCATTTTTCCCCACCCCAGAATTTATAAGTCCCCATTCTTAATCCATACATAATCATGAGTTAATTCAACAATTTTACATTAATTCACTTTTAAGAGCATCTTTGGATTATAGTATTAGTGAATTATTCTATAACTATTACATTACATTTCAAAAATTTCAAATTTTTCATGTCTGTTCGATCCAATTTTTCATAGTATTAGATCTATTTAAATAAAACAAGAATTTTTTTCTTGATAAAAACATTATTTAATTCTTCTATTCTATTTTCATTAATTATACCCTCTGAAATTATTTTAAAAAATGTGGGAAGAGTATATAAAGCTAAGCATGGTATATAAAATAAATAATTAATCCATCAGTCAATGAATATTTAAAACCCATGAAAACATTTTAACAAAATCATACTTTTCACCCAAAAGACACAAACTATCTAACATACATCATGTAATCATATTATTCTTACAAAGCATTATAAAAATAATAAAACATAAAGTTAGAAAAATGGAATTAATATCAAACATTCATTGTATCTTTCATATCTACATAGGGATTAGCCTTATTGGTTATGTTTCGAATACCCATCATAGAATATTCTATAAATCTCCATAGAAAAACATTATTGTTTACCTCTATCACATTACTAAATCCATTGGAGATTTATATTATGATCAAATTCCCTTTTATTACCATATAAAAACCCATATGTATAATCAATTCCCAATAACCATAACATAATCATAACACATAAATCAATCATAAATGAAAAATATCTTTTCTACATTAAAATCACATTTTATCTTCACAATATGCATACTCATAAAAAAACACATTAATTTGAAATAAAATGTCAAACATGTAATGAAAACATCAATAACATTTAGTGATATAAAATTTATAAATTCCATACCTGAAGTATATACAAAAAAATACAAATTAATTGGAATAGTTACCCACTTTTAAAACACAATTAAAGCATTTTAAAAGAATAATTTTGAATAAATGTGTTCCAAAACACATTGAATGTATTGAATGTAAATAAAATTTTATAATATTAATTTAAATATAAATAATTCCATAAAATTTTTAGAAAAGATGGAAATATAATATATGACTTTAGATGAATAAATATTGAAAACATTGAAAACGATGATTTTGTTAAAGATTCAATCACTACTTGAGAAAATAGATGGAAACAATTTAAAAAAAACATATAATATCATGATAACAAGTATATTCATGGTATAATATGTCAATGTGAAGTATGTAAAACATATAAAATTGAATTGGGGTATAAAAAAAATAAATCTCTATGGAATATAAATTTAGATGTAACCCCTTCAAATGATCATACCCTTAAATTAAGGATAAATCAATCAATAAATTATGTTAGAAAAATATAAATACACCCAATATAAATAGATATTTATTGTACAATAATTATAGTTCAGTCACATATATTATTTAAAAATAAAAACCAATGAAATTGATAAAAACCTCAATTAAATGATATTTAGTTAAGATTTTCATTGCAATGATCGTATAAATGATGTAAGAGTTTATCAATGGGATGATTGTGTGTCAAAATATAATATCAACACAAAATAATGGGTAATTAATACAGAAATTAAAAAACAGTGATTCCACACGTAACCTTTCTATAATATAATCAATTATTTATTGGTAAAACCCAATGAGTGGATATTGAGTTTAGACATTTTTTTATGATAATTCACCATCCTAACGACGTCTCTTAAAAATTCATAAAATGAGTTTCTGAGAGAGAAAAATGGTCTCTCGTCTTTTGGAAATATAATGGACAGAAATAAATATATAAAATCACATACCTTAACATAAAAAATTTTAAATTAAAAGCATAACATAGAAGATGTCTTTGACTAAAAGAGGAGGGTGAAAGTTTCCCTTATAAAAATCATTTTTAATGTTAAATTGATTGATTATGGGTATTCAATATAATGAAAAATAACTAACATATAAATATAATATAGGATTCCAAAATGTATTTCTCACATAATCATATAGTGACATAAACATGAAGTAGAAGATTTACCCAAATAACGAAAGTTGGTTATGAAGTTCTCTTACATTGAGTTCAACTTGTTTTGATCAATCTTTATATTCCTGAATAATAAAAATAGGTTCATTTTTCACTAGATTCAGATAATTTTTCATGTATATTAATAATTGTATAGTTATTATTATCATTTTATAAATATATCATAATTATTTAAGTTCTTATTAATTATTATGTCGATATTCGTACTTGAGTCGAAAATGAACTCACTTTGATATAAATTGTCCATGAGGTCAAATTACCTAATATCAAGAATATTATTATTATGGATTTAAATATCATATATGTACAGTACATATGTATTTAGAATATCCATAATATTTAGAGACAATAAATAAAATACACTGTTCATGGAGGTAGTAAGTTATACATACGCATGAACGCTGCATTAATTTATTTGTCATGTTAAAAGAATAATAATCATACGAGTTTTAAGTATATTACCATACTAGTATTATATTTATCCCATGTATGTCCCATAGGGTTTATAATACCAATGGTTATGTGTTCCATTTATATCATGAATGAGTCATATCCCTTTGATGGGGCAATAGTACTCACTTCCTCAAAAGATATTATTTTATTTACATATCATAAAAATCATAAAGTTATATTATAAAATAAATATTAAAAATGATTAAATAAAATATAAATAAATGATAAATAATATATTAACATAGTTCCATTGAAATTTCCACCATGAGAGGTGGTATCAAAAAATTGAACAATCATGGTTTCGTGAGGTTGTAGTTTACTGTAATGAGAAATAGTAATCTCGTATCCATTATGATGGAGGTGTGTGTATGTGCAGTCAGAATCCTTATCATAACAACATCCTAGTATATTTACGATACATTTTTAGTTATCTAATCAAAGAATAATAATAGCATATAGAGTGGAAATGGAAAATAATGGAAACAAACTTGAGGGAAGACGTAACCTCTAAATCAGGTAAAATCTTTTGATTTGAGAAAAAAAACATTTTTGATTTTCTTTATGTCCAAGGTAAGGATCTTAGGAGTAAGGGAGTTATGTAAAGAGATTATTTGAGTATAATTTTTATGATACAATGAGATTGATAGGTTTGATTATGTGGGATGTTGTTGCGGCCTTCTATTAGAGGGAGGTGGAGAATATTAGGTAATTCTTGACATATAATTTATTTAATATTCAATTATGAATTAAAATTGGTCCAAACCCCATTTAATTGTAATATAATATGAACATGGTTCGAATACCCATAATACAATAATTTTTAATAGGTTTTGAATAATTTGTTTATCCATATATTGTTTGTTTAACCCTTATTTTTCCATTTTTAATTTTACTGTGATATCATGTTATTTATATATTGTAGGTTAATATAATTATTATTTCATTTAAAAATTACCACATAAATTTCATTAATTAAATATTTGATGTTATACTAAAAATTAGGATGAATGTTATTCATTTGGAATTTAGTATCATAAAATTAACTATTTTATATTTTAAATTATAAATTATGTTAATTCTGGACACTATTCATACATGACTTTTTTACAACTTCATAAAAACATGATTCATTCAAAAAAACATTGAATAAATTCCAAAATATCCTATTTAGCAAGAATATATGTGGATGAAATAAATTATTTGAAAAAATATTTATTTTAATATTTATAATACCATTTTGGGGATTCCTTTATTAATGATGCAATCACTTCATCGTCATTGTGTCGTAATTAAATTTATTTATTCAATGTATAAAAAACTATAAAAAAAATATCATGATGTATTAAATATTTTTATATTTATAATGAAAATGTAGAGTCAAAGAGATCAATTATATTACCCGAAATAAAAATTGATTTGTTTAGAATATTCATGTTTATTTTATTTTTCTCTTTAAATTAAATTAATTATTATGACATATAATTATCACTCCCTTGTGGATCCATAGGGTCCTAAAATCAACCCATAGATTCTAATTCTCGGCCATATTTCATCCAATAGTATTAGGACCCATTTTGGAGTTTTTTATTAATATAATATTATTTTCTACCCTTATTTACCTGATTTATCATTTAACAATGGTAAATAAAAATAATTACTGATTTTTCTATACATAATTCCCAAATTAAAATATAAGGAAATCCACAATTTCTACCTCATGATTCCATATATGGAATCCATTTTTCAAGATTTCAAACACATACTTGGAAAAAATAAATTTCAAATTAATTCCAATTTTCAAAACTAGAAAGCATGTTTTTAAGAAGTAAAAAACTATCAAAATATTTTGTGTGGGTTTATGTCCAATTTAAAAAGAAAATTACATCCAATGGCCAATATTTTATGAAATTATAAAATTTTATTCCATATATACTTTAAAACCATTATATAATATGATTTATTAATATAGAATATCTATATAGAAATAGTTGTTTTTTAAATAAAATTTATCAAATTTTTAATATTTAAGAAAACATGATAGTTATCATAATTTTTTTTAAATTTCATTGAAAATAAATTTGGATAAACCACTTATACAGAATATATTTATTATTTCAAATATAACATATAATGGTGTCAAAAAATAAATTAAATAAGGGTTTACCATCAAAATGCTGTAAAACTGCATTTTTTTAATAATACATCTTTTGTTCAAAAAATAGAATTTTTTTAATATATCATATATAGAAAACATATAACATAAATATTTAAAAATACATTGAATATATATAATATATTTATAATTAAATAAAAATCCATAAAGAGTTATATGATTTCCTAAACATATTTATTCTCTATTTTGTTAGGTTTCTTAAAATCAAATCTATTATATTAAATTGAATTTAATATCAATTTCTAATAAATTTTGTAACCAATAAACCATTATTTAACCATGTGTAAGATATATTTTAAACATCATTTGATACAATTTATACTTTACATTCAAACAGCTAAGCGTTAAACAAAATTTAAAAAATTGTTATTATTATTATTGTATTATTTTTCACTATAACTCAATGTTGTGTGTAACATTTGATTTTAGAGAAACCTATTATTGCATGTTGAGTAAACTATTAGAAAGACTGTCCCCATTAATTTAAAATTAATATCTTATTTATAAATATTAATATAAATTAAAAATTATTTCTATAAATACAAGGTTCATTATATTATTCCCCTCTTTTGGAAACATCATCCTTATAATATTAAAATTGGGCTCAATAACATCATTGAAAATACCACATTGCAAAAAGAGTAAATAAAACTATCACTTTAGAAGAATGAATATAATGCACAAAGGTCACTTGAGATAACAAAAATTAGGATTACATGTAAGAAAACATAGATATGGAATAGAAAACTAACTGTTATGTTCATGATTGACAGTGAAAGTAAACATGATCATGAGAAACTTAACAACTAGAAAACCATAAACATGTGATGGGTTAAATGGTCATTGATTTCATAGTAGAAAATGTAAAATAACAATGTTTTTTTGTTTCAGGGTACATTTCATTAAGATGAGTAATTATTTATAAACATGAAAAAGAACATAGGGGAAAATTCTTACTTTTATTGTATAGCTTCATCCATTAATAATTATCCACCAAAAACTCATAATTTCTCCAAATTATGTGTATTTAATATGACTTGGTCACACCTGAAGCACTAGAATAAAATTCTAGAGAATCATATTTTATAAAAAAAGATAAAATATATATTTTCCCATTTCATTAAACATTAACTAAAACAAAAATGGTTATAAAAAGATCAGATAATTTCATAAAAATAATATTCCATTATAAGGATTAGGGATACTTTTTTTCTCCAAAATTCAACAATAATACTAATGCTCAACATAGACCATTCAAAAATCAAATTTCCTTAAAATTCCAAAAAATAAAACAAACTAATATTGAAACCCAAAATATATAAGGAATTGATCACATAAACTTCCATAATAAATACTAACATTTATCTCCAAATAACCTCAAGTACTCATAAATATAATTTAGAAAAGTGATTAAAGAAAACACATTCTATATGATAGGTTAAGCATTTCCATAAATATCCCAAATCTCCATATGTTGAAAAATAAATCATAGATTGTTTCAAAATAAAATTCATCCATTAAAATTCAAATTAAATCCTGTGGTGTTATATTATCTTTAAGAATATTGTGTTCCCAAATGAGAAAAGATCATCCAAAATAATATTTTTCACTTAATCACCTAATAATTTTCCACTACGATAGAAATCAATTTGATAAAACACATGTTAACAAAATCTTCAAATTCTTGATCCCTAATATCATTTAATTGAAAATAATAAGTCATAATAACTAGGGACTTCACATAGGCCAATGGTTAGAAATTAACCCTAATCGCCCATTGGTTGTGGGTTCGATTCTTGAGGCCTTTCCAGACACAACGGGTTGTCACCCATCTTGTGAGTTGTCCCTTTTTATAAAACTCAAAAATAACCCTCTAATTATTTAATTAAAATTGTTGTCGTATACCTCTAATTTTGATCCCAACACATAATGACCTTACTATCTTAATTCATAAAGTAATATATATAAATATTATGACATTTTTTTAACTTACTTATGATAACACAATACTATTTCTAATTTATATAACAACATACCATGATCATGGTGTCTACTTAGTTTCATTGTCAAATTGTTCACATATATATAAGGTCCAGGCATCACAAAAATGATTTATTGATCCTTCAAAATTATTTTCATCCATTATCCTAATACACCACGTAAAACATTTATCCTATGGGTGTTCATAGAAAAATAAATCTAGAAAATAATCATTTATGACATTTAATGTCAAATCATCTAATAAAATATGATTTTTATAAAATATTAGTGTCATGTTTGTGTTTAATCATTCATTAATGGTCTTATTAAAATACGATAAGTTTGTGCTGATAGTCTATATTTTAAAACAAAATAAAAAAAGGTTGCACAAGGTTCTCCTTATTCATCACCTTTTTCAACATCATAATATGTTTCAAAAGATTGTGATATAGTAAAATATTTGAAAATGCGTTGATAATATTTAACTTTCTTGAAAATACGATAATATTGAAAAAATAATTTATGATTAAATACAACCCATGATCCATGATGGTATCTATGTATTGGGGAGGTGTTTGATATATCAAACAACAGCTTGAATATGAGTCGTATTGTAGAAAATGTTTCACAATAATTTGAACATGAATTTTCAATAATTATTGCAATCCTATCATCAGGAAGGGATAAGAATGTTGTTTGAGATACTCCTCGTTCCATTTGTAACTGAATTTCCTCGATCTGAAAAGGTACAAAACAAGGATTAAGCTATAATAATATACATTGAGACTTACTATATGGTTATTCGAAAACTATTAATCCTTAAAGATATCTACACAATTCTTTAAATACCAAATACAATACCCCATTCATAAACCATACATAATATTGAGTTATGTCAATAATTTTACGTTAATTCACATTCAGAAACTTTTAAGGTTTAGTGTCATATATAACTATTCCAAAACTATTAAATTTCATCTCAAAAATTAAAAGTATGCACATATAATCTATTTAATTTTTCACAATAATAAAACTCCATAAATAATGCAAGAATTATTTTCATGATAAACATATTCTTGAATTTTTATTTTCTATTATCTTTCTATATTCCACATGAATAACAGTTTTAAAAAAATTACATGAGAATGAAAATCTCAATAAGTAATATAAAATAATAATTCTAACCATTAGTCTAGGAATATTTAAAACAAATGAAAATATTTTCAGAAAATTATACTTTTCACTAAAAATCATAAACTACTTAGTTTACATCATGTGATCATAAGATTCCTAAGAAAACAACATAGAAATCAGAAAGCATAATGGTATATTTTTTCATCTTTATTATACATAAAATTTAGATTTTATAGCTACATAGGAATTAACCATCAAGGTTATGTTTGGAATACACCTCATAGTGTATTCCTTAAATCTCTTAGGAGAAAACTTTTCATTTACCTCTATCATGTTACCCAATAAATTATACATCTCTATCCGGATCAACCATCCTTGTTTTATCATGGTAAAACCTGTATAATAATGAAATTACCATGAACCATCACATAACCATAATAAATAATCCATTCATAATGGAAAAAATAACATTCCCACGTTGAATTCACATTTCATATTTACAATCCAAACACTCATAAATGAAAACACATTATTTTAAAATATAATGGAAGACATTTAATGTTAAAATCAATACATTATTGCGACATAAAAGATATAAATTCCATCCATGACATATATATATAGAAAACATTCGATGTTATTGAAATATTCACTACCCTTTTAGAATACAATTAAAACAATTTAAAATAATATTTTTGAATAAATGTTTAACAGATCACTTTGAATCTTATTAATGGAGTTTTCACTTTAAAACATTCATGTCCATATAAAAATGAAATTAAAATAATTTTTAAAACATGGACATGATAGTGAAGGATTCAGAAGATTAAGTATTTAAAACATTTAAAATATTGTTTTAGTTAAAGATACCCTTACCACATGACAAAATATTTGAATGAAATTTAAAAAATATATAATATCAAGACAATTAGGAGATTCAGGATACAATATTTCAAAGGGATGTATATAAACCATATAAATGTGAATTTGTGTTTAAAATTAATTACACCTCAATGGTATATAAATTGTGATGAAATAACTTTTAATGATCATATACTAAGATGAAAGATAAATCAATTAAATAATTATGGGTGAAAAATATAAATAAACCCAATATAAATCGATACTATGATTAAAAAATCATAGTAAATTCACAATATTAAAGGAAATATAAAACCAATGACATGGATATATAACTCAATGAAATGAGATAGAGTTATGGTTTCCCATACAAAGATCATATAAATGATGTAACATTTTATTAATGGGGAGATTATGTGTGGAAATAGTATATCCATGCAAAGGGAAGTGTAAATTACAACATAAATAAACAAAAAATGATTCAACATACAATAATTGAAAAATATAATCATCAAAGCATGTGTAAAACCCAATGGGTGAAAATTGAGTTTATAAATTCTCTTATAAAAATTTGGAAGCCTAACGGCGTCACATTAAAAATAATTAAATGGGTTGATGAGAGTGAAAATGGTCTCTCACAATTTGGACGTAAAATGGACATAAATAATAGTATATATGATCATACCCCAACATATGAAAATGGAAATTAAAAGAGATAATATAAAAGAAGTCTTTGACTAAAAGATGAGAGTTATGTGTTCCCTTATAAAGTATTGTTTTACAATAAAATAGATTGATTATGTGTATTCAGAATAAATACACATATATCATGTATGAATTAAATATAGGATATAAATAGTTATTTCTCATGTAATCATTGCATGGCCTAATCAAGAAGTAGAAGAATAACCCATCAAATGGAAATAGTGTTAAATATATTCTTAACTTGACTCCGACATGTATTATTCATTCATTATATTCCAGAATAATAAACATAGGTTCAATTATACATTCCTAAAAACCTCTTTCAAGTTTATTATTCAGTTTATATTAATTATTATAATGTTTTAAAAACTAAATAATTAATTAATTAATTATCGGTCGTTTTGTCGATATATGGTTCTTGAGTGTAAAATGAACTCCTTTTGATATACATTGTCAATGTGGATAAAGTAAATCATATATATAATATTATTATTCAAGATTTAGATATCATATATATCCTCTATAAATGTATTTATAATTTCCATAATATTTGGAGATAATAAACGAAATACACCATTCATGGAGATGGTAGTCCGTACAAACTCATGAACACTACATTCGTTTCTTGTTTATATTAATATAATAATAATAAAATGATATAAATTTATATTATAAATATAGTATTATATTTACGTAATTTATGTCTCAAAGGTTTAATAAATCCGCCCTTTACATGTTCCATGTATAGAATTAATGAGTCATATCACTTTGAGTGGGTGGTAGTCCACACATCCTTAAATGAAATTATCGCATATAAGTTTCATGGAAAGCATAAAGGTATATTGTAAATAAATATTAAATATGTATAGAGAAAATATAAATATAATATGTTTCATATTATAATATGGTTCCATCATAATGTCCATCATGGTAGGAGAGAATTGAAAATTGAACAATCATCATTTCGTGAGGTTGTTGTTCACCGTACACAGAAACAGTATATTTGTATCAATTAAATGGATCTGTTCATAATTGTAGTTATAATCCTTATAATAAAAACATAAAATTATATTAAAGATACCTATATTGTTATATAATCAAGTAATAAGATGCACATAGATATTGGAGATGGAAAATAACCGAAAATAACATGAGAGAAGACATTTCTTTTAAATTGGGTAAAAGCATCTGATTTGAGGAAATAGGAATTCCTAAATTTCCATCTATGTAGGGTATGGTTTTTCAGAGGAAAGGATGATTTAGGGAAACATAGATTTGATGATGTATGATCCATGGGGATTTATATGTATGATTATGTGCATAGAGGTTTTCGCCTTTTATAAGAGGGAGGATGGGAACTTTATGTAATTATTAAAATATTAATATATTAAAAAATGTATTTCAATTACTAAGGTCTGAAGAACATTAAATTGGATTATAAGAAAATTTTGGTTCAAATAACTATCATCTAATAGTTTTTAAATTTTTTATGAATATTTTAATCCTAATTTTTTGTAACCATAATTTCACCATTTTAAATCATATTGTCATATCAGTTTATTTACACATTGGGGGTTAATGTAATTATGTTATCATGTTAAAAGACCCAAAAAAGTCATATATGACATAAGTGAAATTATCTTAAAAATTTGGATGAATCATAGATTTTTATTAATTCAATATAATTTAATAAACTATTTTAAATTTTATGTTTTTAATTATGTCAATATTAGACACTATTCATAATTGACATTTTTACAAATTCATAACAACATGATTCCTTCAAAAAACATCTAATAAATACTTAAATGTAATGTTCACCTTGAAAAAAATTAGGATGAAATAAATTATGTAAAATAATATTTATTTTATTATTTATAACATCATTTAATTGATTCTTTTATTATTGAAGTAATCACCGCGTCATCATTGCGTCATAATTCAATTTATTTCATTAATGAATAAAAAAACCATACATGATTTATAATGATGTAGTAAATTTTTTTATATTCCAAAATATTATTTATAGTCAAATAAATCACTTATATAACCTCATATATAAATTTACTTATTAAGAAGAAGCATGTTTGTGTTATTTTCTCAATTACATTAACATAATTGTTATAACCTGTCATTATCACTACCAAGTTGATCAACTGGGTCATAAAATCGACCCAAAGATGCCCATGGTGGGATATAATTCCTCCAATTGGATTTGGAAATGTGTTTTCATAGTTTTATATTATTATAATATTATATTTTACATTTATTTACAAAATTTACCCATTTACAATGGTAATAAAAATAATTACTGAAGTTACTTTTCATAATGTCCAAAATTAAAATGTACCAATTTTAAAAAAATTTAATTCTATATTCCAAATATGGAATCCATTTATTACATATTCAAAACACATGATTGTTAGATATTAAAGTATAATAAATTAACAATATCAAAACCAGAAAGCAGGTTTTTAAGAAAAAAACTACCAAAAGATATACATGTGTTTATGTATAATTAAAAAGTGAAATTTAATAAATAACCAATATTGTATTCGAAGAAAAAATATATATTCAATTATTACTTTAAAACAATGAAATAATATCATTTAAAAATATCAATTATCTCAGTGGGAAATTTTTTTTTTCAATCTAAATTTATTATTTTTTTACTATTCATCAAAAGTTGATAGTTATCATAAAAATATAATAAATTAATCCAATATAAAATTTTATCTCCCTATTTGAAGAATATTTTTCTTTTTTAAAATATAAAATATTAAGTTTTCAAAAACTAAATTTAAGAAGTTTTCTCCATCAAAAAGTGCTAAAACTGCATTTAAATAAAATGCACTTATTATCCAAAAAATTAAATTTCTTCTTATATAATATTTATAAAACATATAAGATAAATCTAAAACCTTACATTTAATATATAACATATATTTTTTATTAAATAAAAACCCATTAATACTTTTATAATATCATCCACATAATTATTCCATTTTTAAATAGGTTTTTATAAAAGCACGTCCTTTATATTCAATTGGTCGTTATTTCCATTTCTAATGAATTCAGTAACCAATAAATCCTAACATAAACATCTGTATGACATATATCAAAATTTAGTTGATACTATTCATCCTCTCAATTTTAATGGCTAGGCATTAACTACCATTTAAAATAAAAATATTATCATTGTATTATTTTTCTTCATACCTCAATGTTGTGTGAAACGTAAGATTTTGGAAAACTCATTGTTTCATGTCGAATAAGCTATCGATAAAAGATTCCACATTAATGAAAAATTAATATCTTATTCAAAAATATTATTAAAAATTATACAGTACTATTTGATAAATACCGGGGTCATTACAGACTTCAACATTCAATGATCCATTATGGTATACTCCCCTCACAATCCCCCTTTTTATTGGAAATATCATTAGAAAATTACTCGCCATTTTCATACTACATCCTCCTCTTTAAAACATAATTTAATTCACTATAAAATACCCAACTGGATTATTTTTTTATGAAAAATTAATTTATTGTAGGGTCCTTATATATTTAATGAAACCCTATAAAACTCACTAATTGTGAAATTATTAATCACAAAATCCATTAGATTTATCATTCCAGGTTTACCCAATTAACTACCACAAAAAAGGGCACTGGATATGTGGTCTTATAGTCCTCCTTAGTATACACTTAGTTATTCACATACCTCATGATCATAATTTTTTTTGGATGCTACCTTTCATGGTTTCCAATCATGGTGTCACCTACCAAGTGGCTCATCCATGATTGTGTACCCATTGTTTCTACACATGAATAGTCTCCCATCTCACGCATATATCCACACACCTACAACATTTTTCCCATATCAACCAAGGGAAATAATTCCCTTGTCCATTTTGAGTGTAACCACTAAACATATATTTCCACAAAAATTTATACCCATAAACTTTATAGACACAAGGAAACAATACCACCTTCCAAACTCAGGCATATGATCTTTTGTAAATTCTCACTTTCAAAATAAACAATCCACCAAAAACACAAAAATGTCATATTGATAGTTTTTTATGAAATATTCAATATTTATGCTATTGAAAGTTATTCAAATTATCTTTTGACTGATTGATACCAACTCAATAAAAAATAGCACACACAATTTTTCTACCACGATTCAAAAAAGGGGACTCTATACAGCGATCGCTGCTCACATAAAGTAGATTACATGTCCAAATGAAATAATCATAGTGTGAGAATCAATTGTGATATAAAAATACCATCAATGAAATATGTCTATATATTTAAATGAAATATTAAACTATCACCATTAAAAAATGTTGAATCTATGACACTAGATCTTGAAAACCAATTACCAATGTTTATGGCTGTCAATAAAACAATTGAAATGTTCATGAAATATGGAATCTCTCCAAAATAATGATTCTTCAATAAATACATGGTACCTTATTTCACCAAGAAACGAAATCATAAGCCTTTCTTGATATGTATTAATTGAAATAACTACATCATTTTCATCAAATTTCAATCTCCCCATGAATCTATAATCTACCTAATTAATTATTAATCATCCCTCACGATATCAAATACATTATTATAATTAATAGAAAGACTTATATCACTTTTAAAATGAAACCGAGGGTGAATAGATATCATTAATAACCATGAAAACAACAAATAATAGTGTATAGGTAGATTCAAAATATATCTCTAAGAATGGGGTCCCACATCCTCACTATTCAAGTGTGAGGAGATGATTGGACTCCATTTTATAGTCGACACCTCTTAAAATCATCATTGGTTATGGCCATCATAAACATGACTGTGACTTGATGTTCTGTTGGAACATACATCAATCCCACAAACCTGTTTTCTAATTTCTCCACAATAATTTGATATTTAATATCAATGTTCTTCATCCTTGAGTAATGTACAATATTTTTTCTATGATTAATATCATATGAATTATCACACTATATTTTTATCAACAACATCAACTAGAATCCAATTTCATCAACCATCTACATCATCCATTGTAACTCTATGGAAAATTTATATCCTAAAATATATTTACCCTCTATTTTTTCAAAAAATATGAAACATTTCAACATTATGTGGTAAGAAATGCATAATATTCAAACATAAAATACACAAAAAAATATAGACATTTTTTCATCCATTGAACTAGCGAAATTTGTGAATGTAGATACTATAAAATCTTTTTATAATATTATTTTATAAAACAATATCAAATAATTAGTTTATTGGATATACCATTTTATTATATTTTTTATCAATAACATGGATATTTTGGGGATATATTGATTTTTGTGGCTTTTAAAATTTGGAAAAACCTATGTCACTTTATTTAATTGAAATATATAGTAGCCTCCTAGAGATCTTCTTGTATTTTTTTGGAATTGACTTATTTTCAATCAACATTCTTTGGAATCTTCATCTTGGTAATAACTATAGTTTTAATACCCTTATAATACTCTATTTCCAATCATTAAAAACCTAAATGTAATTTTTAATTTGATATTTTAGTGTTAAATATATTCCATTTAATGTCCTAATAATGAATATTGTCATCGTGGTGCATTCTGTATCTTCGAAAAGCCCTTCTTTAGCAAATAATGTTTTCTACCATCATCTTTAACCTGAATATTATCTTCTTTTTCGATGTATACATCTTATTTAGAATCACTATTTAGTAACGAAGGCTTCAAATCCTTATAGAAATAATTAACATAGGTTTAAAATTCATTTGATATGAATTTTTTAGTTGTAACCATCGTTTTAATGGGTGAAATTTTGAAATGAAAAGCAATAAACATGATATCTGAGTACGCATATAAAACCAATCATGTTATGCTTTTAATCTCTTTTTCATATTCAGTAATCATGTAACTAGAATCCCATGTGTACCCATGATACTCTTATCTAATCTCCTAAAGATAATATACCTTATATGATTCTTCTTTATTCGGTCTAAATTGTCATTCAAAAACTACATCCAATTTTTATATATACATATTATTCAAATAATTTTGGTTGAACGTATGATGAAAATGATTATTTTTTATAATCCATTATCCTCATCCACAATATTACTATATGATTACAAATAATATTTTACCTATTGATTTCATCTCATATATTTAATTTCTATGAAGATACAACAATGAATTCATCCATCTAATCATTAGTATCTTCTTCTTAAAACTTCCATATGAATATATACTCCACAGGTCTACTAATATCATCAGTACTATCCTATTGAAAAATATGATTGCTTTAATTTTTTTTCAATAATCACTACGATATTAAATTCATTTATTGCAATAAATATTCCCATATTCTTTTTTATGAATTTATATGGTATTAAATTTCTATAAAAACCAAGAAATATCCCCTCATCTACCTTATACTTCAACATCATCTATTTTTCTGTATTGATATTGATGAATTTTCTCATAAGGATGTGAATGTAATACAAAAAGAAACAACATTCAATTACTTAGCTAATATAGGGTCATCTATTATTTATAATATAAGAAATAATATTCCAGATATAGAGAAATTTTAACATGGTTTCCTTCAAAAACATTATTATAATCATTTTAAATAATAATTGTTCTTTCCATGATGATTATGATTTTATTTCTCATATCGACCACAACATTTTTCGAATGCATTCACACAACAAATACTTGGTTAATTTTCCAATATTTATTGAGAAAATACTACATCTTTATATTCTTATACATTATTCCATATTTCTGTTAGAATTATTGAATTTTATATCCTCTCATATTTTCAAAATCTATTTTTTATTGAGTTAGGAAACTAAAAACATCATACTTTGGTTCATGAACACAATATAAAACATCCAGTTTTAATATCAATGAAAATAATATAATATATCTTCCCTTAGTTAGCTCATGGTGATATGGTATTGCAAACATCAATATCTACCCATTTAATAACTATTGTTATAGATTTATTTTTTCCCATTTATGTATTTCAGTAATCTTCACTTTTTAATAAGAACCACATTTGTCTGTATGATCATTTAATTTCATGGGGATACTGCAAGCTCAATAACATTTCATGAAATATTCCAAAGTTGTTTTGATTATATTACTGATTATCTTTTTCCATCAAATATTTTCTTCATAAATATTTTGAAATAACATATAATCCAATCCACTTACGAGATAAATTTCACCCTTTATGTGCTTCCCTTATATGAATACCACAATATAGTTTTCATTGATGATATAATTATTCATGGTAAACATTATTCCATTCCATGAGTCACAATGTTGACCAAATCATGGAAGTTTATATGTGAGACCATCAATAACCAGGACATCTTCATGTCTTATATCCATACCCACAAATTTATTCTTCTAATGACCAATAATCATTAGGACTTTATCATTTAATTTTATGAGAACAACTAATTTTTTATTTGTGATGGTTGTGGTAGGATCTATATTTCTTATCATGTATTATGTGCCTACTGTAGTGATTCCACACACAAGCATAATATGATTCTTTTATGTAAATTTCTACAATAATTACCTTCTCTTATATTTTCATTTTGATCCAGGTTTTTGAATTCACATATATATTTTTTTAATGTTACAAATGTTATTCAAAAGAATAGGGACCCACTTCATCTTAAAAATATAAAAGAATCAATCTAATCTTGTTATAATTACATGAAGAGCTATGTATTTGCACTATTGATCACAATGAGTGCATTCCCCTACACTATTTCTATGAAACAAATAACTATATGTCTAATTATTCTTCATAAAATTTGTTAAAAAAAATCATTCATTAAAACTCTCCATGACTTCCTTTGTTAATATTATGTCCTTCAGTGCCACACGGCTCTAGAAAAACATTTTTTGGAATTTCATATATTTCCATCCTATAAAGACATAATATTAGTAGGTTTAATGCCCCGACCCTAGTAACCCAGAGTTGGTTCATTATTACATAACATTTTTATTAACATAAGGGATCATGTCTTGAATACCCAATTAGTTTAGTAGTGAAGGATGTACTATATAAATACAAAATTTTTACATTACATCATGAAATAAAAAACAACAACATTGTGTCAAATTGCAACACACAAAAATCCCTTAGTCTATCACTACAGGTCAATCAAAATATACTTCTTCGCATATTTTGATAAAAGAAACATAAGAAAGGGGAGAGATCAGATGCTTAGTAAGGTTAAAAATATAGCAGAAACTATCATTAATAATCATAATCATTTATATAAAGTTATAAGACTAAAAAATTATTTTTTATCATGAAAATTTGTATAATATGGAAACAATAATTCCATTTAATTAATAACATGGATATTCTGATTGTTGAATAATAACCTGTAATATCAATATCTAATTTCATAATGAAACAATGCATAATGTCTAACATCATAACCACATAGTCAAGGCCTCTTACAAAGACTACAAATATTATATTTTCAAGGTATTTTTCAAAAATAAAAGTTTGAATCATTAGTCCTACCGATGAATCGAGGATCTATAGACATCTACCCATGTCACTTTTAAGTCCAATGCATTACACATGTGAAAAGGGTGAAAGATAACAAAAAAATTCGTAATAAAACTAGCATACAAAATGGTAATACATTAACCATAAACCATGAATTGTATAAAAATAAAAAATCCACAGTCAAACATATCACAAAACCTTCGATAGATTATGAAAGATTCTATCAGAATAAATCAACTTCAGACAATCTTAAAATCCATCAAAATCTGTTGACATAGATGAAATCAAAACAATTTTGGAGAAATATCTATTTCTAATTGAAAATAATTTAAAAGTAATGTAATTATAAATAGAAACATTTATTTTGAAAATATTCATATTATCTTGTAAGGTAAGATTCAATGGTTTTATTATAGAGGAAAATATATACTCCCATAGTATAAGTTAAAAAACATACTTACCTTAATTTTTTGAAAAAGTTATAAACTACCATGTTTAGAAAACGATGAAAAAATTACACTCAATTTTTTTTAAATGTCAAAAATGTTTATAAATGACTTTAACCAATATTCATGGAAATCACTAAAATGTTTTGAAATACATTTTTATGTAACATGGATGTTTATGAAAATGAATTCTGTGTAATTAGTAACATATAAACAACCTCAGATAAATAAAGAGACTGTAAAATTAACTATTAATTTGTAATTTTCCATAGTGGAGGGTATGTTAACCTCATGTATAATAGTTAAATAATTTTTATAAAGTTATATAAGAACCAAAAACATAAATATGACTTCATAAATGATCTTCTAATATTGATTTTTTAATAATATTTCAGTAATATCATTGTTTCAGGTGTTAACTGATTCATTTTCATTTATATGATTCGATATGTATGACATGTGTGTAATGGATATTATGTTTTAGATTCATATCTATAATGATATTTGGTTCATAAACATTTTTTTTAATCATAAAATGAATATCATACCTTAATGGTTATGACGGGGAAAGAATATCATCACGTTCGTGGAGACAGTAATCCATACATACGCACAAGGGACAATATCATTCTATTGATAGTGAAATAGTGATTAATTGGATAGTATATAATATATACAGAATCATTAACATGTTATATTTAATATTTATATCAATTATTCTCATCATTATACAAATCAAAATAATGAAATGTTTAATAACAAACTATCCATCGAGGTGGAGATGGTAAGCCATAACTACACACGTACGGTGAATTTTTAATTCGTAGCATAGATAAAATAATGAATATAGTCTATAATAAAATCAAAGTATGTAGAAGATACCTTAATTATTATTCTGTTATGGATACAATAATGAAACAGGTAATTGAATAAGAAAAAAACATTGAATGAAGTGATGAAATTATTACCTCTTCATCCGGTCATTTCTTTTGGATAGATCAAAAGGACTCCATAAGATGGATTTCTGATCAAATTAAAGATTCTAGGTTGAATTGAGTGTATTTTGAAGGATATTTTGAGTAGGTTTGGACTGATTGAAATTACATAGGAGGTGTGAAATGAAGAGAAGGATTGTACCCTTTTATAAAAGAGGTGGGCGTCACATTAGGAAATGATTAAAATATTATTTTATTATAAAATACTAGTCCTTTCCTAATAGATCTAAAAGAATTTATTTTGAGGTTATGTGGTTATGGGTCTAAAAACACTCAACCAATTTGTTTTAGACAACTTTATCCCTACATATTAACCTTATCTTTTAGATTTATCTCTTCATTAAATAGTTTAACTTTATAATGTCTCCTTATATTTTTATGTTACATGGTTAATAAACTTACTATAAAATTCCCAGTGAACCTAAGTAGGTTAATCAATGAAATATATATCATTATATAAGTATCATTGACTATTGTTATATTTTTTAGGAATATAATATCATTTACTAATAGTGTATTTGTTTAAAAACCTCATTTGTGTAAATTTTGACACAATTTCGTATTTCATTTTTGTGAAAGTCAAAAAAACATGACTACGTTGAAAAAAATACATTAAATCAATCAAAATAATTCATATTGACCTATAAAATTAGAGGAATTCAATAAAAGTCTCAATTATAATTTATTTGGATAATTATAATATCAATTATTTTAATCATTAATTATTAAGGATATTATTGCTTCATCATTGTGTCATAAATTAATAAAAAAATTTAGTGTGTAAAATTTATAAATAAACTATCATTATATAGGAGATCATTTTACCTTTCAAATGAATATTTATATTCAATTTTATCTTCTTTGAAAACCTATATTAAAAAAATTTGTTATTAAAATTTGAATTTAACACTTTTAACTCTTCTAAAAAATAAAATATAATAAAAGTCCAAATATAATCAATGTTGATCAAAAAATATTATATTTTATTCCTAAGGATTATTTTTGTCGAAATAATGTTATCCAATAGAATTAGGACATGTTTTAGGGTAATTATAATATTATTTTTACATTTAATTATCTTATTTATTTTTAACCGTGGAAAATTAAAATCAAAAGTTACTATTAATCAAAAATTATTTTCATCTAATTAACCCCAATTTTACTTACAGATGACAATCATGTCTCTCGGAATTTTCAAATACAATTCACAGAAGATGTAAATTTATATTTTATGAAAATCTGAAAATGTGCCAAGAAGGTGGGTAAAAGATGATAAAAAGTTCAATAATATTTTATATATCAATTCTTATTATAAAATGACTTCAATGAATTAAATTTTGAAAATATAGATATTATGTACCTATTTTGACATTAAAATAAATTTAAATAATAATAATATTTTTTAATCTGTTTTAAACAATAACACAGTGTATTTCACTATTCATAAAAAAATTAATGTTTTCAGAAAAATACCCATATTTCACCCTAATCTAATTTTGATATTAGGAATCCAAAAATGAATTCAATTTTTTTTTAAAAAATATATAACTTCCAAATAGTTGTATTATTATTCGTAACCTCCTGTTTGATTGGTGGTGGTGTTCTAGAATCCGATGCTGCATACAATGCATGCAATTAAATTATTGTTTGTGCAGCATATCATGTAAGATTTTGGTGTTAAAATCTCACCTGTAAAAAATAATTGGGTACTTGATATTTCTAAAATATTAATAAGAAAAAATATTTGGGTGGTTTTTCATCATATGTTCCTTAGGTTCCCACGTTGCCTCTTCCATTTTATGTTTCCAACATAGAACAATTACCAGACAAGTCATTCGATTTCTCAACACATGTTATCTAGTATCAAGAATATTGATAGGCTCTTCACAATAAGAAAAATTGTGTTCCAATTCTATTTATTTATAGGTGATTACATGTGTTGGGTAATGCATATATTTTCTAAAAAGTGATACGTGGACCACATCATGAACTATAGAGAGACTTGGAGGAATTGTCAAACAGTAAGCTAAAAATCAAATTATTTATAGAATTTTGAAATGTTTTATGTACCTAGTACTTAGTTAACCCTTCTTACAGAACCGTATAACACCCATACATGGGGAGACCTTCTTTAAAACATAGTCACCTACTTGTAATTCCATATCCTTCATTTTTTATCAGTAGATCTTTAATGCATACTTTGAGCTGCATTGATTTGGGTTTGTATAATCTCCACCTTTTCCGTTACTTCCTCAACATGTTCTGGGCCTATGAGTTTTAATTCACAAACATCATCCAAACATTTTGGTGTGTAACATCACTTTCCATATAATGTTTCATATGGTGCCATATTAATACATGAATGTAAGCTATTGTATTCAGAAAATTCATCCAGTGCTAAATAATAATCTGACATTCCTTTAAATTCAAGTGAGAAAGATCTCACCAGGTCTTCTAAGGATTGAATAGTCTGTTATAATTGTCCATTAGTTTGAGGGTGGTAGGCTGTGGTCAAACGATGTTCAGTATCATGTGCCTTCAGAAGACTTTTCTAGATTCTTGATGGGAAATGGGGATCACGATCCGAAACAATCGATTTGGTTACACTATTAAGTCTTAAAATGCCATTAATATATAGTATATCTAAATGATTGATTATTAAATATTCTCTTATATAATGAAAATGTTCTGACATGTTAATGAAAACAACATTGTACCGTATCACATCATTGGTTCTAGAATTTATTGGTATCCCCGTGATAAAGTCTATCATAATATCAACCCATTTCTACTCAGATATGGGAATAGGTTGCATGAATCTTCTGGGATGTTGTCTTCCAGCCTTTACCTATTCAAAAAACATACACCTTGAGACATAATTGGAAATATTAAATTTCATGTTGTCCCACAAAAAATGGTCCATCAAATCTTAATACATCTTAGTGCTACCAGGGTCTATAATAGAAATTTGAGATATGGGAAGCATATGAGAATTCCCTTTTTAGATCATGTATATAGTGAAAATAAAGTCTCCTCACAAATTTAGAAATTCCATATTCATATAAAAAGTCAATCAATCTCCCATCATTCTTAGCTTTAATTTTATTTTCAAACTTATCACCATCATTTTTAGTACTTTTTGTTGTTTCTTATAAATATGGATTGGCAACCATTCAAAAAAGTATTTATGCTTCACATTCCATGATTATTCCCAAATCCATATTTACTAGATTTTTGAATATAGGATCCCATTCAACTCTCATCTTGTTAAAAAATCCAATATACCTTATGCTCAAAGCATCAACCACATTATTTTCCTTCCTCATGTGGTAGTGTATAGTGAAATCATAATCTTTGAGTAGTTCAATCCATCGTCTTTGAATCATGTAGAGTAATTTATGTTAGAAAATATACTACCATCTCTTGTGATAAGTATATATCTCACATTTTTCACTATAGATTTTGTGTCTCCATATCATCAAAAAAAGACTACAACTGCTAACTCAATATAAACAGTAGGATAGTTTTGTTCATGAATTTTTAACTATCATGTTACAATGGAAATAACCCTATCATTTCAAAATGAGGACACAACCAAATCCATTCTTTGAAGCATCATTATAAATAACAAACCCATTATTTTTTATGGAAGAGTAATGATAGGAGAATTGACTAATATTCTATTCAGTTCTTCATAAAATTCTTCAGAGTCTTTTTTCGAAACAAATTTAACCCTTTTATGTGAGGGCTTGGTGGATGGGTTAGCCAATCGGGAAAAATTCTTGACGAAACACTGATAGTTACAAGATATACCAATAAAACAGTTTACCTCAGTTATACTCATTGGTACTGGCCAATCTAGGATTTCAATTTCCCTTGAATGATCAACATTGATTACATCATTAGAAACAGTATGTCAGTGAAATGAAATCTCATGGAGCTATAATTCTCACATTCTAAACTTCCCCTATAATTAATTTCATCTAAGAGCCTATAGAATACTGTGCAAGTTATTTTCATGATCTTTGTAGCTTTTGGAGTATACAAAGATATAATCAATATATACCACTACAAATTCAACAAGATATTATTCGAAAACACTATCTATTAGATCCATGATGATAGAGGGTACATTAGTCATTACAAAAGGAATTACTCTAAAATCATATTTCCCATTCCTAGTTCGAAATGTTTTCTTTGGAATGTCTTCCTTCTTCATGCACAACTAATGATATCCACATCGAATGAAAATGATTGAAAAATATTGATCTCCATTATTTTGATAGAATAAATCATAAATTATGTCATGACCCGCCCTCGGGGTCCGTGTCGTGACTACCCCAAGCCCGCCTTCCATAGGCCAGGGGCTGGCGACTAGCACCAAGGCGTAAATCCCAAAAAAAGGGAAGGCATTGCCTTTGAAAAGTAAACAAGCACCACAGAGTAAGCAAGAAGAAAAGTAAACACTAAGTAAAACAGTAACAAGATGTGATGAAAGCAAAAGCGGCCGGAAATACAAGCCCAACTGTAATGTACAACTGCAAAGATAAATAGCAACTGAAAGGTAAAAGCCGCAGCGTCGAGCCGTCCTCTGGAAGTACCACCTGAAGGGTGGGTACAGATAGACTCCACTGCTCCTCGGGTCCCCTGACCGCTCCATGTACATCCCGCCCAGTGGTCCACCTCCTAGTACCGTCCTGCTCTACACGCCTCTACCACGATCAGCGCTGTCCGTCGTCTGCAACCAACACAACATAGTGCGGGCAAAGCATGTGCAGGGGTGAGTATAAGCTACTCTGTAGGGACCCCGAGTCCCCCGAAGGTCTCCTGAAATACACAAAGGATAATCCACAAAAGGAAAGATACAATCACGAAGTAACATCTGACACAGCTTAGGTAAATACCCATACATATACATAAGTCATCAATTCCAGTTCGGCTCCAACGTCCGAGCCCAAGCACAACCCAATCCACACAGGAAAGAAAAACGTATATAATAAATAACAAATAATGGATACTTAAATAGGTTGTAGGATGTGTAAAATCATCTCAATGCTCTTATTATTGTTTTGAAGAATTTTCAAATTTAAATATCAATGGATGATCCTGAATGAGAACATAATCACGGTTCATATTCTATTCCAATTCAATAATGTCTATATAGCCCAAATTCCAGATCGATTTGACTATTGTTTCCACTATCATATAGTCAGCCAGAGTATTTTCCCAAGGGGATAACTCTATAACATCAAATATATCAATCAATGATAATATTTTTAAAGCATCCATATTATATAGTTCTATAATGGTGGAACCTATTTAGAATAGAATTTGTGCCCATTATGATAAAACCATTTAGGTAACTGAGGCACAAATGATAAATTCATAAACCGGGACGCAAGAATACATAGTATGTCTCATTATAACTCGTTCCTTTTCATAAAAGTGATAGGGATTAAAAAACACCAACACTACCTCTAGTGTTATAAAAATAAAATCTGTGTTCTGTCAACAAATCCCAAACACAAGGGGGTGACACACAAAAATGAGTACAAGCATTGGTGATAACCAAAAAATTTCATAATAATTTGTTTCAGAGCAACATTTTTTAACCCCTAATGTCACCCAGACTGGCACACCACAATGCATGAAGCACATTCCAAATTTCAACATTATTATGACTAGAATTAGTGTATTATATAAATAATGGTTGGAATTCGTCAACCCATAAAATAAAAATAAAAGTATTGAATCAATTATTATATCATAGAAAATACTTAAAATAAATCATATTTCAAAAACAACAAAAACATAATGTTTCTATACAAAAACAAGATTATAATGTTTAGAAAAAAACTGAAATATCATTAACATTGAACCTTAAAAAATGAATGAATTCATCTCCTTTTTTCCATATTTCACTGCCAAACCAACCACATAGAAGGAAATGCAATCTATGATTGACATCCTCTTCAGGAAGTTATTCCCTAAACATGTTTCCTATAAATATAATGAGACAAATTCCATCTAGTAAAAGTATGACATGAGCACTAACGTTATAATGTAATCCACAATAATATATACATCATTTATCAATAAAAATCTATTATTTTTAATGTGAAATCAGATTTAAATAAAATTGATTCGAGGAATAATTTTTCACTTATAAAATGATTAATTGATTTTCATTTCAAAATCATTACATATTGAAATGAAAAATGAAAAATTAAAAACATGTATCCCAATACTATATATAGTTTAATAAAATATTTTTCAAACCACAATATACAAACCAATTGTGAAATAATCTTATAAACTGAGCATGCGTGTAATTTATCAACAAAGAATAGTGGGTAAAATCATAACACAATACCATACACAACTTAAGAAATAATTAATATTAGGTGACATAAGTTATGTCTAAATTATATGAGTATTAATCCCTTAAGAGAGATACCCACATGAAAACATGGAAGTCAAGTGACCTACTATAGTGGTATCTTACTATAATAGGGCTTATATATGAAACTATTTCCATGTAAGACAATGTATTCATGATGTTCCATTCAAATATTATTCCATTAATGAAAACAAATTCATTTATTAAAAAAAAAATTCCAAAGAAAATTATATTCTATTTTATGCCATTATTTTCACAAAAACAATATATTTGATACTATATAATGCACATATTCTTGAAAACGAATATCCATTTTAATAATAGATTTAAGGAATATTACAAATAATATCATGTGTATCAACACTGCTTCAAAAAATCATTTTAAGAAGTTATTTAAATTGAAATCAATGATTAAATTCAGCCTTCATAGATTTAAAATAATTTATTTAATTAATAAAAACAATTGGGAACTATAATAACAAAAACTATGCCAGAAGATATAAAAGAGGATAGATTCAACTCCTATAAGAAAAAATATACCAATGTTTCATTTGAAACTGTTGATGTGAGAGGAGTATATCTAATACTCATGAACCTATATCTATAATAGGATATCCATAGATGAAGGGAACGACTGAAATAAGCAATTATATGAGAGGTCAAGGATAAACAATTCCATCACATGATAAGCTATACATAGAATCAATGAAAAGGGAGGGAAAATCATTTTCATAGAGGGAGTACAAGTTAGTGGATTCAATGAAACCTCACATTAAGGTTTCCAATAGCTCAGTTAAACACCCCAGGGAGGTCAGTTACCATTTGGGAATTTCAATATTTCTAAACCAACGCAACGATAACTTGACAATTTCCACAAAAACATCATTTCCAAATCCTATAGATTATATATATGGATCGTTGAAACCCCAATCCATAACCATAGGCCATTTTTGTTTCCCTGTGGAATCATCCAGCCTTATTTTGGGGATTGAGGGAATATCACACTATTTTTCCCCTGATATGATATACCTTGGACCATGCCATGAAATAAGAATGGTTGTTGATGAAATTTCACACATGAGGCTATAATGTACACCATCACCCCTACCATGAATTCATTCATACAATTTCCCCCTAATTTTTAAAAAATATCTTTTTATGAATTTCACCCATATAACTTATAAAAACTAAAAGGAAAAAGAAAAAAATATCTCATATGAAATTCCATATATTCTGGTGTAATAATAATAAATAAAAAATGTTGAATACCATTTGCTTGCTTCACCAACAGAACCAAAACAGCTTAAGGGGACACACTAGTATTAAAAAACTCTCTATATTATCTTTCATCAATTAGATTCCATATGAATCTTTAAATAGAAGGCATCATCCTATACATGCTCATTGATGATGGACTAAAAACAAATTTTAAAAATATACAAAACCAAATATCATGAAAGGTAATGAATAAAATGTCTTCCAACCCATATGATGGTCTTAGTCAACAATAATCATGAATTAATATTTATCAACATCATTTTATATAACATTATTTGTAAATAAATAATGAATAAACTACACTAACTGTATCCAATCCATGATATGGATGATTTCATCTTGTTTTATTCACAAACAAAGCAAAAATTACCTAGAGGGATGTTGGTAAATCATTATTCCCATGGAATAGGATTGAATAAATAAAGGAGTGCCTATATGTTAATCCAAAAAATGAAAAAAACCCATGTAGATTATGACTCTATAATACCAAGTATGATGTTTTAATTTCTTATCATGTGTAACTGTAATTAATATATGTGATCGCGACTACCTTCATGGCCCTTATAGAAATAATAGAGACCACCACAATACATTTATTTTTTTCACTAAATTTATGAATTTTATATAGTGATGATATCTTATAGATAATATACATTAATTATCGACAAATAAAATTTAACCTAAAATGAATCATGAATTCTTTCCTATGAATAAATAAACTCATCATAGTCCCCAAAAAATCCTCATTCTCATGTTTTCAAATGCAACATACTATTATAAAATGGAAACCAATTATCCCTCTGATCTCAAATCAAACTGATTGATATATCTACCTCCTCTAACCAATTCCTTTTCCCAATATTTGAAATGTTTCTGTCACAATTATATTCTACTTGTAATTAAAAATCATTATATTAATTCTTCCAGGAATCATCATCATTGATCTCAAAAACATAGTGATCTTCAATATAAGTTTATTGAACATAGTCACCATGAACCTAGTTAAGACATAAATCTTTATCCCTAACTAAAATGGACTAAACTATTAGGAAATCCTCAACCCCTAAATATGGAATTATTATGTTAAATTTAATTATATTTTTATACATCATAATTTCTACCATATTAACAAATGGGATCATAAAATCATGATATGATATCATTAATTTGGTCTCTACTCCATAATGAGAATCACTTTTATTAACAAGGTCACTAATCAAATGGTAATTTTGTTGATTTATAAAGGGAAATATAATCCTATTTCCTTTATATCCTCCCTTTTTAATATTTGTTTTTGTAATGTCACCACAATATCCCCACCAATCCATGTAAGCCGCAACAATTTTTATTCCCAATACTGATCCTATCTTTTGACCATCAACAATGATTATACAATATCAGGACCAATAGAATATTACAAAATTTCATATCCTATTACTGAATATACGGAAAACCCACAAATATTATATCATATCAAAGACATGTTTAAACCATCACCAATTCAATAAAATTGAAGAATAAGAGGATATAAACTCAAATTATAATGTTTTGGACATTAGATAGGATCCAATAATCAAAACCATTATATTAATAATAAATAAACAATCACACAATATGTATAGAATACATATATATATATATATAAAATAGATATTAGAAATTGAAACCACCATTAATGGAGACGGTTTGCCATATGCACGCATTAAAGTTGACTCTGTTTTTTATATTGTATTGAACAGAAGTTAGTGAATAAGATATATGTATGTACAAACACAAACAGACATACACTCACACACACACAAACATATATATATATATATATATATATCATTTTCCATTATAATGTAATGTATTAAATACTTATTAATAATATATATTTTTATAATCATCATTGAATGGTGAACCTAGAAATGAATCTCATCGCGTCATGGAGACGATAAGTTGTATGTACACACGAGTGACGATATCATTTCCTTAATGATTAAAAGGTGTATAATTGGATGGTATATTAATTATATAATGAAATTTACAAGTAATTTACAATATTTATATATATATTATTAATCATTATATCCATCCAAAAAAACATGGTGTTGAATAACAAAATACACCACAGCGTGGATACGGTAAGTCGTATGTACGCACGCATGGTGAAATAATCATTCATATGATGGATTGAATACTGAGTATCATTTTACCATATTTATAATAACATAAAAATATGTAGAAGTTTCTTGAGCTATTTTATTGGTATGGAAATAACAAAGTCATAGAAAGTGGAAGAAGAAAATAACTTTGAAAGAGGTGATAAAATAATTACCTCTTTTATGGGTGTTTCCTTTTGATTTGAACAAAAGGTCTACATAGGTTGGAATTATTCTCAATGTAAGGAATCTAGGATGAAGTGAAGGATTTTGGGAGGAGATTTGGGAAGGTTTTGTCTGATCCAAATGGCTTTGGAGGTGTTCTTTTGATAGAAGATGAATTACTCTTTAATAAGAGAGGTCAGGGTCACAATTAGAAAACATTAAAATGTTATTTTATTGTAATATTTTATTAGGTTTATAATGGCTCCAAAATATTTTATTTAGATTATAAGCTGGGTATAGGTCGAAATAATCTCAACAAATAGGTTTTATACTAGTTTAGGTCACCATATTAACCCTATAATTTATATTCAACTCTTAGTTAAATAGTTTAACCTTTACCTTGTCATCATGTATTATTACAATAAATTGGTTATAAACTTAATATATAAACAAATAGAACAAAAATTGGTTCATTATTGACATATAAAATCTTATTTATGTCCTTTGGCAAAGAATTATATTTTTAATAGTATTTTATCATTTAATAAATTAGTTTTTTTGAATGTTATAAAAACATTATTACATAGAAAAAAAATTCATTGAATTAACCAAAACATTTATTATTAAACTATAAATTTAGTGGAATGCATCAAAAGTCAAAATTTACATTTATTCAGATATATTAAACACAAATTATTTTAATCATTCATTAATAAAGTAATAATTGCATTATCATTGTGTCATAAATAAATTTACATATTTAATGTATAAAATTTATAAATAAAATCCCATGATTGAGGAAATTCTTTTGTCTTTCTAATATATATTTATAGTCAAATATATATTATGTATAACCCTATATTAAAAAAGTTCTAGTTATTAAACATTGAATTTATACCATTTGAATCTTCTTAAAATAAAATAATAATAAATGTCCTAATATAATAAATGTGAATCAAAGTGGTTCATATTTTATTCATAATGTTGAATTTTTTAGAAAAACCCATATCCAATAGAATTAGGAATGTGTTAGGGTAACTATAACATTATTTTAACAATTAATTACCCTATTTAATTTTAACCGTGGAAAATAAAATTCAAAAGTTACAATTCAACAAAAATAATTATTAGCCTATTGAAAATCATTTTTCATACTAATATCATAATTTTCTTATGTAATTTTGTAATTCAATTCATATAAGTGGAAAAGTAAAAATTTAATAGAATTTACAAATGTGCCTAGTTGGTGGGTAAAAGATGATAAAATGTTCACTAATATTTTATATATATTAATTTATTGTAAAATGACCCAATGAATTAAAATGAAATAATATAGGTATTATGTATATATTTTTACTTAAAAGAAATTTAATTAAAATAAATAATTATTTAAAAAAGAAGTAGGTTTTAAACAATAACACAATGTTTTTCACTATTCTTCAAAAATTAAAAGTTTACAAAATAATATTAAAAATTCACCCCATCCTAATTTTAATATTATGAATTAAAAAATGAATTATATTTGAACAAATTAAAAAAATAGAATTTTCTTTAATTAATTTAAAATTAATTCCTGTTGTTAAAACCAAAAACTGGGTTTTTAAAATGTAAAAACCATCAAAAGATTGGCATGTGTTTATGACTAATTTAAATGTGAAATTATTTATAATGACTTAAATTGAATTATTTGATAAAAATATAATATAATTATTCTTCAAAATCATTCAAAATTATTATTTAACAGTATAAATTTTTTATTAAAAAACATGTTTTCAATTAAAATTTAGTATTTTCCACTACACACCATAATATCAAATTTATGATAAAAACACAAAACTAAATAACAAAACTAAATATTTATCTCATGATTCTAAAGAATAAGTTTAGTTTTTAAAATTGAATATATAAATGTATGGAAAATTGGATTTAAGATGGGTTCTCCATTAAATGCTAATAAAATTGCATTTTCTAAAAAATGATTCTTTTATATAAAAAATTGAATTTGTTCTTATATTATATCTAAAACACAAAATATGTATGTTAAATAATATATGTTATATATAAAATTCAAAATAAAGTTAATATAATACATAATATCTTTTTTAATGGCTAGTTTGATAAGTTGTGGTGCGTTCGAACTCGGTGTTGCGTGTTGCACATATTATTGAACAACTATGAAGAGATAAAGTAATTTCAGATAATTGGGTTTTACATTATCCCCTACTTCAATAAATTTCATTCTCGACATTTGAAATTGAACTCCAAAAATAAATGGTTTAAAATAGAAAATATCTTGGTGGAAATCCAACATCGAAAATAGGGTTAAGAAAATCAAGTCTTAATAAGTGGGAAAGGGAAATGAAGAAGTCACCACCAAATTAGAGTTTCGAATAGAAGAACATTGGTGGAAATTATAGACACATAATTCAAGGATGAATGTACATATTTATAGGTAGTTATTGAGGGCATCAATTAGAGGCTACTGTAAAATTGAGGGCCTCAAAGATGTCAATCTAAGACGACTTAAAATATCATCAGTTCACTAAAACCTAAGGAATTAGGGTAAAACATTTTTGGTTTGAAGATACCTTCCCTAAATAATAATAAATTATTTATTCATAGAATAAGAGGTAAAAAATATACCTGAAAAATAGTGTTTCATCCTTCAATTAATTCCTACCACAAACTCATCTTTCACTCCAAAATACGATAGAATTCAGAAATATTTAAATTTCCTAATCATATTGTGTTTAGAAAATAATATATTTATAATTAATTTTTCAAACTATTAAAAAACAATATTATACAAACTAGGACATCTCTTTGTCTAGTGGTTGGTGATGCACCCTTCTCGCCCTTCGGTTTCGTGTTCAAGTATCGTGCCCTTTCTAGACGTGACAAGTTATCGCCCAACCTCCAGGATATCCTTTTTATAAAAATACAAAAATAATCATAAAAATTATTTAACCTTTACAATAATATCCAATGTCAAACATAATCCATTCTAACCTTTATACTTATACAAAATGCTTTTTTTAAAACTCACAGTCCAAAATTTATAAGGAAGGTAAAAACAATGAAGATATTGTTCCCACATAATAACATGTGAATACATTCATCATGTATTATTTTAAAACACCATAACACCATGAATTGTCATAAAAACTTGTTCATTGTATTCATTATCCTTTATTCATTATAGAATACATTATATGGTCTTTATATTCAAAAAATGTTGTATAATCCAACAATAATGCAATAAACAAACAATTATTTACAAAGTATTAAAGAATAATTAATTTAATTTATCCAAATAAATTATATCTTATTCCAAAATCACTTCCAAAGTATCAAAACCCAATTAAGGTTTATCTTTCCATCAACAATGTATTTTCCAAAAAATAACTAGCTATTGAGTCAGTTTTCATGGAACTATATAAGCTTAAATTATTAATGAAATAGTAATGGACTATAGTCTATATTTATTTCCATAATTTATATAACTAGTACATTGTTGATACAATACTCAAATGAAATAATTCATTAATAAAAGAATAAGAACACTTGTCATTCATCCTCATCTATGGTAGTATAATAACATGATTATTATCTGATTGCAACATTTGGGGTATAATTTTATTAATTGAAAATTGATTAATGGAGTTTCCTTAACTCCTTGAAAATGAAGAATTGTCAATTTGAAACCCTTCTCACAACCTTGCAACCACATACTGTGTGTCCTTTTTCGCCATGTATATAAGAAACTCTCATTCCCCTCAATCATTTACCAAGGTAATTTTTCCCACATTAATCACATATGGGAAAATTCGTCTTTCCCCACTTCCCTTTATCCATATTTCACTTTACTATTATTATCTTCACTAGCTTCCCTTCAAAGTCATTGGAGTCAAAGAATTCTTCAATGATCTCATTAACACATGATGTTATTTATTTATATGATGAGAATAAGTGGGAGAGTATTTCCCTTCTAAATGATGGCTCAATACCATGAAATATATGGTCCTTCTTACTATTTGGATCATGCGTATTGTTGGAGTTCTCATTCCTTATACTGGGTTCCATTTCTAAATAATGGAATACAAGAGTGTAGTTTATGAATCATAATGAATAATTACCAACATTTAAAATACCTAACATAAATTGAAAAGATTATGCATATAATCTATAATCTTTAAATAAATGTTTTCATTGAAAAGTTATTTACTCCTTAGTTTTTCATAAAGATTTCTTTTGAAAATTTGAATTATTCTAAGCATATCCCCCATGAGGGTCAAAACCAAGAGTGCCGTAAGGCCTGCTTTCACGTACAAGGATACCCCGCGTTAGGCCTAAAACTCATTCTCATAGTTTTCACACGTAGTTACATCTATGCCAGAGCTTCCTCTACCTACTCATATCCAGATAGATATTTATTTCATTGAAAATACACAAAATCTCTACATAACCAAAATTCTAAGAAGTTCATCTATACAAGTTTTTAAAGTCTATCTTAGGGTAATTTTTCAAAATCAAATTTTATCTAAAAAAATTTCCAATGTAGTTATTAAACATCTCTAATACCTATTGTAATTCCCCAACCCCAAAATCTAGGAGCTGGTCATTATTTTAATACATTAGTATGATTACAATGAATCATTTCCTGAAGGACTGGTAAATTTAGTAGTCACGGAAAATATATTAAATAAATGAACGTTTCATTATAATTTCATACACAAAACACATCGTAAATAATCCATTGAGAATGCCATTATTCCCCTAGAATAACCATTCATATATTACATAATATTCTTATTTGAATCTTGGGAAAACAAAACATAATAAATGGGTGAGATGAGATGCTTACTAAGGGTCAATAATTTAGTTGATGCTATAAAATTTCAAGAAATGATGTGTCATAAAAACATCAACCTTTTGAGGATAATCATGATCATAATACAGAGAAAATATATAAAAAATTACGATATAAAAATGCACATGGATATTCTACTAGATGAATAATCATAGGTAATAATTAATTTCATAATGTGGGAATGTCTTACGCCATACATCATTAACACATAGTCAAGGACTCATGGCAAGACTACAAATAATCGTTTTTTCATGGTCATGTTCCAAGACACTAGTTGGCCTCATGTGACCTACCAATGCATCGAGGGGCTATATCGGACCCTACCCATCACTTACTATGTCAACAACATTCCTTATATAGAAATGGTGAAACAAAACATAGAATTTAATAATAAAACTAGCATACAAAATGCCAATACATCATACATAAACTCTGAAAGGTATAAAAATAACACATCCATAGTCAAACATATTAAAACTCATTCAACAGAATGTGGATGATTGTATTATAATAAATCCACCATAATCAAGAATAATATACATGAAAGGATTTTGTTATAGTTGGAAAATGATTAGTAAAACTTTTTCAGTGGAATATCCATTTTTGTGAAGTCATTTAAAAGTCACACATTTATAAATGAAGTAATTTGAAATATATTTTTGAATAAAATTGTCCCATAACACTTTGAAACTTTTGAAGGGAATTAAAATTTTAAAACAATCATGTATATATAAATAAATCCTTAAAATCATTTTTTAAACATGGATATTAATGAGAACGATTTAGAAAAAATATATTTAAAATAACTAAGATGATGTTTTATTTAACGAGTAACTTAATGGAATCTTGTTGAATACCCTTTTATAAAACATGTACATTGATAATAAATATGTCATAGATTATAATTACACATAAACAATCTCAGATAATAAAGAGATTGAGGAATTAACCTTGACCGTGAAAATTACTTAGGTCGATGGTAGGTTTAACCTCCTATAGAAAGACCATAGTTTGTTACTAAATTATAATAGAACCATATTCATATTTATTATACCATACATTATTTATTTATGACTTTATAATAACCATTTAATAATGATTTCCATGTTAAATTTACATTTTGGGTAATAATCGCTTTCTTTATCGTACGTGATTAAACTTGTTATTCTTGATCATATTATTTAGATCAGGATTTAAATACATCAAGAATATAAAAAATGATTTATATATAATATGTATTTATAATATAAATATGTATAATAGATACATATATGAAATGGAAGACACCGTTTATGGAGACAGTAGGTCGTACGTATGCATAAATGCTATTTCTGTTTTCATGTCGTATTTAATGGAAGTGAATAAGATATATGTAAGTGAAATTATATATATATATATATATATCTTTTGTAGAATTATTATTTCATATATTACATATTTATTAATAATATCTATTTTCTAATCATCATTGAATGGTGAGCCTTGAAATGAATCTCATTGCATCGTGGGGATGGTAAGTTGTACGTACACACGAGCGCGATATAATTTCCTCAAGTATTGATATGTTTGGAATTGGATGGTATTTTAATTTTATAGGGAAATTATCATGTTATATTAAATATTTTTATACATATTACTCAACATTATATCCTTCTAAATAATATAGTGTTGAATACCAAATTACACCACGTTGTAAAGAAGTGAAGTCGTACATACGGACACATTGTGACATAAACATTCATAAGATGGATTGAATAATGAGAATCATTGTAACATATTTATAATAACATCACAGTATGTAGAAGGTACTAGAGTTTTTATTTCTATATGTAAATAACAAAGAAAGAGGAAGTGGAAGAAAAAAAGATCTTTGAAAAAGGTGGTAAAATATTAAACTCTTCGTTTAGTGATTCCAATTCATTTGAACAAAAGGGATCCTTAGGTTGGATTTTTTTTCTTGGGAAGGTTGGTGGGTTTATTTGAGGGATGTTTTTATGAGATTTTGGTGGGGTTTGTTCAAGCCAAATGTCATTGGATGTGGGATTTTGAGTCAAGGGGACGTAACCTTTTTTAAGATAGTTGAAGGTCACATTTGGAAAAGTTTGAAATATTATTTTATTATAAAATAAATTTCGATTTCTAATGGCTCAAAATTGATTTATTTAAAATCTAAGGTGACTATGGGTTTAAATCCTCTCAACCAATATGTTTTAGACAAGTTTAGGTCATAATATTAACACTATCTTTTTTATTTACCTCGTAGTTAAATTGTTTAATTTTTACCATATCCTCTAGTATTATTATAATAAGTGGTTAATAAACATACTAAAAAAGTATTAGAGAAACCCAAGGGGTTCATTATTGACATATATAGTCTTATATTATTACTTTGGTAGAACCTTAAATTGTTTGGAGTATTTTATCATTTAATAAAATAGTATTTGTTTTAGAAACTCATTTTTGTCAATTTTGACACAATTCAGTATTTGGTTTTTACTAAAGTCGTAAAAACATTATTACATAGAAAAAAATTCATTGGATCGACCCTAACATGTCTTATTAACCAATAAAATTCGTCGAATTCCTCAAAAGTCTGAAATTTATTTTATTTTTTTATTTATAACATCAATAATTTTTTTCATTGATTAATAAAGTAATTACTCCATCATCACAGTGTCATAAATAAATTTTAACATATATTGTCTAAAAATTATAAATAAAATACAATGATGTAGGAAATCATATGAGATTTCTCTATTCTGAAAAAAAACTGAATGTTTACAGAAAAATACAAAAACCTCACCCTCTAATAATTTTGATTTTCTGAATCCGAAATTGAATTTTATTTTAAAATATTCAAAACATGGAAGTTTCACTAATTAATTTAAAATTAATTTTCAGTGTAAATAATAGAAATATGGTTTTTAAAAAGTTAAAAATATGAAATGATTATCATGGGTTTATAACAAATTTTAATATGAAATTAATTTTAAAGACCTAAAATGTATTAAGCGATAAAAATATACTCTAATTATACTTCCAAATTATTAAAATGTATAATTAGACACTATAAATTATTTTTATTAAAAAAGATATTTTCAACTAAAATTTATTATTTTTTTAAAAAATACATTATACAAACCCGTAAATCACGTAGGCTAGTGGTATGTGATGCATCCTTGTCTCCCTTTGGTTGCGGGTTCACGTTTTATGCCTTTTTTGAACACAACAGGTTGTCAGACGACCTACGGTTTTTACTTTTTATAATAATCCAAAAATAATCATAATAAATTATTTAACAATAACAATAGTATCCAATGAAAAACTTAATTCATTCCAACATTTAAATTTATTCAAAATAATTTTTTCCATAATCATAGTTCAAAATTTATTATGAATGTAAAAACAATGATGATCCTTTTCCACGTAATAACATTTGAATACCTTTATTATGTGTTATTTTAAAACAATAAAAAACCCTAAATTATCATTAAACCACATTTATTACCTTCATGCTCATTTATTCCTTTTATAAAACTAGATATACTCTGTATATCCAAAAATTTTGTAAACTCCAACAATAAATTAATAAACTAACATTTAGTATCAATGTATTCAAGAATATCGAATATAATTTATCCAAATCAATCATATCTTACTCCCAAATCACTAACTCAGTATTATAACCATATTAATGTTTATCTTTCTTTCAACCCTGCATTTACCAAAAATTTTAACTTTACATTGAGTCACTTTATATATAACCATATAATATAAATCCTCAAGGAAATAATACAGCAGTAAAATCATTATTTATTTCCACAATTCATATAACCAGTACATTGTTTATACAACAGTCAAATGAAATAATTATTCAATCACAACATAAGAAAACTAGTCATTCCTCTCCATCTATGGTAGTAACATAACTTAATTATTTTCTAATAACATAATTATGAGAATAATTCTATGTTTTGGACATTTAATCAGGTAGTGTCCCAAATCCTTGCAGATGACACATTGTACAATTAAAACTTTTTCTTACCCTTGAAATAACGTAAATGGTTTCATTTTTCTCTACAATTATAAAAAACCACCATTCCATTCATGAATTTTACAATGGTGATTCTTCCAAAAATTATCACATATGGGAAAATATGTTTCTCCCTTCATCCCTTTATCCATATTTTTCCCTACCTTCCCATTCTTCTCTTGCATCGCTTCAAAGCCATAAGACTCAAAGAATTATTTAGTTATCATATTAACACATGATACTATTTATTCATATGTCTTGAATACATGGGATACTATTTCCCTTCTAAATGTTGGCTTAATACCATGAAGTATTTTATCATTCTTACTCTTTGGATCATGTGTATTGCTGGAGTTCACAATCATTCTACTTGGAGCAATTTCTAAACAATGTAATAACCTAGGATAGTTTATGAATCAAAATGATTAATTACAAAATTCCAAAAAACCTAAAATAAATTGAAACTATTATAAATATAATCTATAATCATAAAAAATGATCTATTTGAGGTAGTATTTACTCCTAAATCTTTTATAATGGATTTTAATGAAAATCAGAATTATCCTATGTATATCCCCCGGGAGTGTCGTAACCATGAGTACATCAAGGCATGTTGTCATGTTCCAGGATTCCCCAGGTCATGCCTAAAACTCCATGTCAGAGTTTACACTCATTGTTACATCTGTGCTGGAGTCGCCTCTACCTTCTCTTTTCCATATAGGGATGTATTTCATGGAATATACACAAAATCTCTATATTACAAAAATTATTGAATGTTCTTCTATACCAATCCTCAATTTCTATCATAGGGTAATGTTTCAAAATCAGAGTTTATCTAAATCTATTTCCAAGGTTGTGGTTAAACTTCCTCAGATATGAACTGTAATGCCCTGACCCCAAAATCAAGTAGCTGGTGCATTATTTTAATACATTGGAATGATTATAAGAAATTGTGTCCCATAGGGTTGATCAATTCTGTTGTCTTGGAAAATATATTACATACGTGAATGTGACATTAGACATTCAAACATAAAACGCAACATGAATAATATATTGATAATTGCATTATTCCATGAGTAAAACCTTCATATAAAAGATAATACACTTCATGGAATCCTAGGAAAAAAACATTAGAAAGGGGTAATCTAAGATGCTCAGTAAGGGTAAATAATGTAGTGCAAGCTATAAATAATTTAGGAAAGACGTGTAAAAAAACAACAGCCTTTTAAACATGTACTTGAACATAATATGGATAAAATAATTCTAATATTACCACATAAATATTTACATGGATATTTTAAAAGTTGAATAATCACATGTAATAATAAATTTCATTATTATGGAATGCCTAATGCAGGAATTCATTACCACAAATTCAAGGCCTCGTTCCATGAAAACAAATAAATTTTATGCCAAGGACATGTAACAAGAAACTAGTTTATCTTATCAGACCTACTAATGCATCGAGTGGATATATCGGGACCCACTCATCGCATACTATGTCCACATCATTCCTCATATTATAATTTTGAAACATATCATAAAAATTCATTTTAAAACTAACATACGAAATGTCAATACTTCAACCATAAATCGTGAAGGGTATAAAAATAGAACATCCACAGTCAAACATATCATAACTCATTCAATACAATATGGAAGATTGTATTATAACAAATCAACCATAATTAAGAATAATATCCATTAAAGGATCGTGACATGGTTCCAAATGACCAGTAAAACATTTTGAGATTAATATCCATTTTTGTGAAATCATTTATATGTCACCCATTTATAAAGGAAGTAATATAAAATATATTTTTCAATTAAAGTGTCTGATACCACATTGAAACTTTTTATATGAATTAACATTTAAATACAGTCATGTCCATATAATCAAATCTTTAATTTTTTTTGAAAACATTGACATTAAAGAGAAAGATTAAAAATACAAAATATTTAAAACATTTGACATGATATTTAAGTTAAATTGTACCTTAAAAGAATAAATATTACATTCCTTTTAAGAAATATGGACATGGATAATGAATATTTCTTTGAAAATAATTACACATAAATAATCTCATATAATAAAGAGATTGAGGAATTTACCCTGACCTTGCACTTTCCTTTGGTTGATAGTACATTTATCCTCTTGTATAATGACCATAATATGTTATTTAATTATACCAAAACCATATTCATATTTATTATATCATAAATTACTCATTTATGTCTTTAAAGAGCCCATTTCACAATGATTTCCATGTTAAATTATCATTTCGGGTAATAAACACTTTCTTTATCATACATGTTTTAACTTGTAATTCTTGATCAAATCATTTAGATCATGATTTAAATACATCACAGATATAAAACATGACATATATATATATATAACATTTAGAATAAAAATATTTAAAATAGGTAGATATATGAAATAGAAAACACCCATTGTGGAGATTGAAGACAGTACGTACGCATAAATGTTGTTTATGTTTTCATATCATTTTGGACTGAGGTAAGTGAATAAGATATATGTATGTACATGAATACATAAAAACATACATATATATATATATGTATATAGTAGCTTTATTATTTAATATATTACATACTTATTTATAATATATATTTTTATAATCATCGTTAAATGGTGAACCTGGAAAAGAATCTCATCGCGCCGTGGAGATGGTAAGTCATGCTTAAACTTGAGCGACGATATCATTTACATGATGATTAAAAGGTGTGGAATTGGATGATATATTAATTTTACAGATAAATTAACATGTTATTATCATTATTTATGTATATATTACTCAGCATTATATCAATACAAATAACATAGTGTTGAATAGAAAATTACACAACGGTGTGGAGACGGTAAGACGTACATTGGCATGCACGGTAACATTATCATTAATAGGATAGATAGTATAATGAGTATGGTTGTAACATATTTATAATAATATATTAGTGTCTAGAAGGAACTATAGTTATTAATTTGGTATGGATATAACAAAGAAGGAGAAATTGGAAGAAGAAAAACATTGAAAGAGTTTATAAAATAATTACTTCTTCTTTGTGTGTTACCTTTTGATTTAAAAAAAAGGGATTAATTGGTTGGATTTGTGCTCAAGCGAAGGACACTATGATGAAGTGATAAAATTTGGGAGAATATTTAGGTAGGTCTGGCCATGTCAAATGACTTTGGGTGTGTGATTTTGAGAGAAGGGAAAGTACCCAATTATAAGAGAGGTGATCGTCACTTTAAGAAAAGTTTGAAATATTATTTTATTATAAAATAATTTTCGGTTTACATGGGCTAGATTTTGATTTATTCTGAATATAGCGTGGGGATATGACTAAATCCTCTAAACCAATAGGTTTTAGACAAGTTTATGTCACCATATTAACCATACTGTTCAAATTTAACTATTAGTTAAATAGTTTACATTTTAACATGTTCTCTTGTATTATTAGAATAAATTGTTAATAAACATACTATAAATAGCTAGGTGAACCCCAAGTTGTTCATTAATTACAAATATAATCATGTAAAATTCCCTTTCCAAACCTTTTATTTTTTGGAGTATTTTATCATTTAATAAATTGGTATTTTTTTCAAAAAAACTCATTAATATCAATTTTGAGAATATTTAGTATTTTGTTTTTGTGAAAGTCATAAAAACATTATTACTTTGACAAAAATAATTGAATCAACCCTGACATGTCTTATTAACCAAGAAAATTTGTGGAATGTATCAAAATTCTAAATTTACATTTATTTTGATATTCATAACATCAATTATTTTAATCATTCATTAATAATGTAATTACATCCTTATCATTATGTCGTAAATAAATTTAATAAATTAATGTCTAAAAATTATAAATAAAATACCATGATGTAGGAAAATAACTTATATTGCTAATGAATATTTATATTAAAATTTATATTATGTATAACCAAATTTCAAAAATGGTTTACTTATTAAAAATTGAATTTTATACTTTTAACTATTTATTAAATAAAATAATCATAAATGTACTAATCTAATCCATTTGGATTAAATAGGTTTAAAGTTTATTCCTAACGATAATTCTGGTTTAAAAACACTTATCCAATAGAATTAGGACACGTGTTAGGGTAATTATAACATCATTTTTTCATTTAATTGCCCAATTTTTTTTACTGTGGTAAATAAAATTCAAAATATACTTTTCATGAAAAATTATTTTCATCATATTAAACCAAATTTTACATACTAATATTAACTGTGTCTCTTGTATTTTGGAAATTCAATTCATAAAAGTGGTAAATTTATGCTTTACGAAAATTTGCAAATGTGCCAAGAGGGTGGATAAAAGACGGAAAAAAAAGTTCAAAAAAATATTATATATCTAATCTATTTATCATATGATTCTAATGAATTAAATTGGAATTATATAGGTATTATGTTTCTATTTTTACATAAAATAAATTTAATTAAAATAAATAATTATTTAAATAAAAAGTAGGTTTTAAACAATAACAGGGTGTTTTTAGCTATTCATTAAAAATTGAATGTTTACAAAAAATTAAAAATATTTCGCCCTAATCAAATTTTGATATTAGAAATTCAGAAATGAATTATATTTTATAAAATTCAAAACAAAACATTATAAATAATTAATTTTAAATTAATTCCCATTATCAAAACCAAAAATCGGGTTATTTAAAAGTTAAAACTATCAAAAGATTGACATATGTTTCTCTCAAAAATAAATTTCAAATTGCATATAATAAATTATATTGTTTTAAATGATAAAACTAGAATATAATTATTATTCCAAAACATTAAAATTTATAATTTAACACAATAAAATATTTTTATTAAAAAATTTGTTTTTAATTAATATTTAGTATTATCCACTATTCACGATAATATGAAAGTTATGAGAAAAACAATAAAAATTTATCGAAACTAAATTTTAATATCCCGATTGTAAAGATGATATTTATTTTGTCGAATTTAATATATAAAAGTGTAAAATATTGGATTAAAAATGTGTTAACCTTTAAAAGGCAGTAAAATTGCATTTTCTGAAAAATACTTCCTTTATCTGAAAATTAAAATTTGTTCTTATATTATGTCAAAGAAACACATAATATGGATATTAAAATTATATAGTCTATATAAAATTCAAAATTCACTTAATACTTTTCATAACCGATTTTTTAGGGCTAGTTTGGTAAGTTGTGGTGTGCTCGATCATGGTGTTGTGTGTTGCGCAAGTTTTTGAATTACATTGTAGAGATAACGTACTATTAAATTTTGGGGTGTTACAATCCCCACCATAAATTTTCACCAGGTAACCTGTAGAGACCCAAAGCATGACGTACATGGAAATTACATTACTTTTTTGGAATACTTAATACATAACAAAAATAGACACACAAGGACCATAATAGTTTAGTGTCTTTAGAAACATGGAATATAATCTTCAAATCGCGGTGAATGATATTAAACATCTCCCATTAAGATCTTACCCTTTTTGTTTTTCTTACCAAAAACCTTTCTTTAAATCCTGGAGAAATGAAAACATATCAAGGGTGAGCTCAAATGCTCAGTAAGGGTAAGCGTGGAGAAAATAAAACAAATCATATACATTTGAACTTAAAAAACATGAACATAATGTTTAAACATCAAAATCTTGAGCAAAGACATAAAAAATGGCAGTACGTAAGGCATAAATCATAAAGAAACATTAACCATGAAAACATAGTATGGGAATAAAAATTCAATTGTGGCAACCATTAAGCACTTGATATGATTTCCATAATAGCCAAGGCAATTATTCCAGTATCATCTTAGTGGTCAAAGTCCCTTACTGAATCGAGTTCACTCCTCGTTCCAGTCCTGTATCACTGAACCGGATTAACTTTCCATTCCAGCCATGTCTATCTCATGAGATATAAATCATTACCCAATGCCAGGGAGGGATATATAGTTCCCACACATCTCATAATGAAATCATTCTTACTTGTGCCACAACATAAATATAAATCATTCATCATAACCCAAAGAATAAAAATGGGTTTCATAAACATCATCCCATCATAACAAAATCCATATAAAACAAATGGATATAATTTCCTAATAAGAAAAATGAAACCATGTAAATCATTGAGATATTATACTTGAAACATACAAATATGAAATAATTTCATCTTAGATGGAAAATGATTTTGACAAAACACTTGAAAAATATTCTTGAGGAAAATATCCTGTCTTCATAAAAATCATTTTCTTTTCACAAAATGCTACATAATTTTAAAATAAAATGATTTTATTGAAATTAACCATGAAATCTTACATTGTAAACTTTATGAAAATAAGGGGTTATAAATCGTAAAAATCCATTCATGTCGTATATGTTAGAAAAACATTTTCCTCGTACTTTTGTCGGAAATGTCAAGAAGTACCACGCATGGTAAAAAAAAGAAATATTCCTTCCATAACAAAAAGTAAATTTAAAAGAGGGGTAAACATTAATTTAAACATATATTTAATAATATAAAACACTTTATGAAAAACAATTTGATGGACATGGATTAAAAATATAACCCCAGTAAATACTTACGTATAAGCAATCTCAGAAATAAATGAGATTACAAAATTATCCCTTACCTTAGGTCCAGTATGCTTCGTATGTATCCAGAACTTCTATATAATGATTTAAATAATTCTATTTACTTATTACAGAATCATATTCATTGTTATGATATAATATATAGTTCACTTATGACTTTATGTTACCCATTCTTTGGAAAATTCCATGTTAAAGCAGTGTTTTGGGTAAAATCATTTTATTTATCGTACATGTTCGGACTTGTTGTTCATGATATTATTATTCCATATATCGTGATTTTACTACATATAGAATTTAAATCATGATTTATATATCATATATATTCAGTATATATATATATAATAGATATAGGAATTAAATGAAATACATCGTTCATGGAGACGGTAGGCCGTACATACGCATGAACGTTGTTTTCCTTTCCTTATTAACTTGAATAAAAGTAAGTATATGACATATATATATATATATAAATAAATCAAGTATCTTAATTATATAATATACTTCATTATTATTCATTATATAAACATTATAATCATTCTTGAATTGTTAACATGGAGAATGAATTTCATTGCGTCGTGGAGACGTAATCCGTTCGTATGCACGAGTGATGATATCATTCCCATAATAATTGAATGGAATTGTAGTGGATGACATAATATCATAGAATTAGTATGATGTTATAATGACCATATATAGTTATTATTTACAACATTATACCGATCGAAGTAATGTGGTGATTGAAAAACATATTACACCATGGCGTGGAGACGGTATTCTGTACGTACGCACGCATGGTGATTTCGTTTTCCGTTGGATGGATATAAGGTGAAATGGGGTTGTATCATATTTATAATAACATATCACTATATTAGTGATACAGAAGTTATTACTTTACAATTAATCAACTAATGAATAAGAATTTGAAGAAGAAAGAAACATGAAAGAATCAGTAGAAGAGATTACCTCTTCTTCGACGCACCTCTTTTAAGCTTCCTCTTAAAAAACTAGAGTTGGTATTTTGAAAAGTCCAGAACCACTATAATGTTTCTAGGGAAGTTGATAAGGTAAATGGGCATGGTTTTTCCTAGCTTTGAAGCTCAAAATAGTGTAAAGAGAAGAGGGAGGAGGTTCCCTTTTATAAGGGAGGAGAGGGGAACCATAGGAAAAACGTAAAATATTATTTTATACTAGAGTCATATTCGGTTTATAATAGCTCCAAAATGATTTATTCCGAAGATAATGTGGGGATGCGTTAAAATTAACTCAAAAAGTAGGTTTTAGAAAAGTTTAGGTTAATATTTTAACTTTATCATTTAGATTGAACTCTAAGTTAAATAAATTATCTTTTACCGCGTCTTCTTGTATTCTTACACTATATGGTTAACAAACTTACTATAACAAGCCAAACCAACCCCAAGTGGTTAATTATTAATATATATAACATTATATAAGTCTTTTGGTTGATCAATAGATTTTTAGAAATAGAATAGAAATTAATAATATAATATTTGTTTTAAAAACGATTTTATGTCAATTTTGCCACTATTTGGTAATTGATTTTTGTGAAAATTATAACAGCATGATTAGTTAGAAAAAATAAATTAAATAAATTATAAATTGTCATATTTACCTAGAAAATTATTTTAATTCATATTAAGTCTCAAATTACATTTATTTGGGTATTTATAACATCAATTTTGTAAATATTTTATTAATAAGGTAATTAATGCATCATCATTGTGTCATTAATAAATTAAATTATTTAATGTATAAAAATTACATATAAAATAAAATTATTTAGTAAATCTTTTTATATTTCTAATTTATATTTATAGTCTAATTTATCTTATGTATAAACCTATAGTATAAGTTTTTTAGTTATTAAACATTGATTTTAACTCTTTTAACTCTTCTTTAAATAAAATAATAATAAGTGTACTAATATAATGCAAGTGGACCTAAAGGATAATATTTTTTCCCTAAGGTTGTTTTAGGTGTAATTACACTTATCCAATAGAATTAGTACATGTTTTATTGTAATAATAATACCATTTCTACCCTTAATTACCCTATTTATTTTTAACTGTGGTAAATAAAAGTAAACAATAACTATTCACCGAAAAATATTTTTATCTTATTGAACCACATTATACTCCTTGATATTAACCATGTCTCTCGGATTTTTGAAATTCCACTCATAGAAGATGTAAAATTAACTTTTATGTCAATTGGAAAATTCTCCTAGGAGGTGGATAAAAGACGGTGAAAAGTTCAATAAAATTTTTATATATCTAAAATTATTATAAAATTACTCCAAAGAATGAAAATAAACTTATATAGGTATTATGTATAAATATTGATCTAAAATAAATTTATATAAAATAAATAATTATTTAAATACAAAATCGGTTTTTAAATAGTAACCCAATGTTTTCACTATTCATCAAAAATTGAATGTTTTCAGAAAAATACCAAAAATTTACCCTAGGCTAATTTTGATATTCCGAATCCAAAAACGATGTCCATTTTGAAAGGTAAAATTTGTAAAATTTCAGAAAATGGGTATTACTTTTAATAATGGCTAGTTCATAATAATATTATAATAATATCTCGTTTAGTGAAACTCAGTATTGCCTACTACACACGTTATCGAAGAACATCATGATTGCATGTAATGCAAGCCAATTCAGGGATGCGTATAGTGAAAACTCCATTTGGTGTTGCATATAACATTATCAAAACTTAATTCATTAAACAAAATCTATATTCAATGTTGTGTAGAATGATTTCCACAAAACAAACATGAAATTGTGTATAACACGAGCCCAGAATAGTATGGCGTATACTAGAAGCTAATACGGTGTGGCATATAGTACAATCTAATCTTGTTATAGTGTAAAATATAAGACATCATGGAAATTAAAAATAATATATCACATAAAATCTCGGGGTGTTACTTTCTACCCCCATTAAAATGAATTTCACCCACCAAATTTGTTGGGGTTATAAATCGTTTACTACTTGAAAGTATCATTCATAGAAAACCACATCGTAAAAAGGAATACTAATACATAATTTTAAACACTAGTGTAAGAAATGTAATTTTTACCAAAATTAACTCATCACTGGGTGTCAACATAGGTTAAAATATGGATATTAAAGAGAAATCTAACCATCATGTTTGGATGAAGAGTGGTAGAGAACAAGGATATGAAAAATACAACAATCACAATGTCATAAATTTGGGATTATCTAAGGTACCATCTGATTCATCAGATATGAGGGCACTAGGAAAAATATTTTGATTTTCATGATCATTTCCCAACTGTTGAAGTATTTGTTGAATTAAAATATATAATTACATTTTTGGTACAATCTCACTTTTTGGTGCCTTGAACAATTTCTACTTCATCTCATAAAGAAATGAAGTTTAATTTTTCATTCATGAAGTGTTAGAAGATCATGTGACAGAATGATGGGTCATTCCATCTTTGTAAAACAAAAGGTTAGAAAAAATTATCAAATATACATAATTTCATCTATGGTGAGGTTAAATGTATATGATTTAAAAAATAGACTTACACATCATCTATCATAGTGCTTAATAAATTAAAACTAGTTTCTACTAACCAGGGACATCATGTAGGCTAGTGGTAGATGATAAAGTCCTCTCACACTTCAGTCGTGGGTTCGATTCCCGCATCCTTGTCTGACGCGAAGGGTTGTCACCCATCTTACAGGTTATACTTTTTCTAAAACTATACTATTATAGAATTCCAAAAATAATATCAAAAATATCTAGCCTTAAACGATACTATCAGATATCTAACATAATCAATTCCAATCTTTAGGTTTATCCAAAATACTTATATCCAATATCATTGTATATATAAAATGATTACTAGAAATTTCATCTACCAAGCATTAAATACAATCATTTATCACATGTATATCATAAGATATATATATCTTGTTGGTGACATTCCAAACATGTGAATTCATTAATCATTTATTCTCTTAAAAAAATGAATACCCATTAAACCATAGTGAAAACATGAATGTAGTTAAAAGTTAACTATTTCCGCATACCAAAATCCCAAAAATTCTGTATACTCAAACCATGATATCACTTTGTCCTTATACCAGTCATGAGCTCATTAATATTGTCAAACATCTCATTATCTCTTTATCATTTCATTATTCACATATCATCTACCTTCTAAAAATATTTGAATAGCCATTTATGGTTAATAGTACCATTCATCATATACTTTCAAAAACTCAAGGAAAGGCAACAGTGTAACAATCCTTAGATTTTTCTTTATTCCATAGTACCATACATTATTCTTGAAAAACATACAATCATTCAACTACCTTCTTTAACCACTGACTAAGATTTATCATTTCTTTCATCTCATATATTATTTGTAGTCTCTTCATCGTCATCCACATAAATACAACCCATATGCTGATTCTATTCATGAGAACTTCCCTTAGGGAATTGGTTTTCATAATACTTGTACAGTCATCATTTAAAACATTTAACCATTGTTGATGTCTTAGAAATACAGTATCCATGTCCATGGTGTTAACTGAACCTTTTCCTTTATAATTACTAGCTTTGTGTCCTTTTTTCCACACCCAACACATCTTCCAATTCTTTTGAATCATTCTCCTTTATTCCTCTTCCCTTATGATTTACATGAGGTAAATTTAACTTTCATTCCTCAAGGATCATCATGAAACTCCATCTTTCTCTTTTTAGCAGAGTCAGGAAACTTACCAAAGTTGATATTATTGATCATATTATGAGATTATTGATTAGGCATAATAATGATTTTTGGACATCCAAATCCCAATTCATTTGGTTGCTCATGAATAATATCATTCTATTGTCCATTATATTCTCCATTAACATGAATCCTCTTGTTTCTTTCCATTTCATAAAAACCAAAAAGAAAAGTATGAGAGGAAAAACTCATACTAGAAAAACAAAATAATCATAGGGGATTAATTTAAATATATAACATCTTAGTTTTAATTCAATGATCATTACCATAATTCTAGGACTATAACCTATACTTATACTTAATTTTTGGGACATCCCTAGACATACCTTATAAATATCTCTAGGGATCCCACTAATTTTTTCACTTCCTAGTTTCCAAAGGATAATAAAACCATTCCTCTCATACCAACTGTTGAGACCCAAAGCATGACGTACATGGACATTACATTACTTTTGCAGAATAATTAATACATAACAAAAATAGTCACAAAAGGACTGTAATAGTTTTGTGTCATTGGAAACTCGGAATATAATCTTCTAATTGTGGTAAAAGATCTTCAAAATCTCCCATAAGGATCTTCCTCTTTTTGATTTCTTACCTAAAACCTCTCTTTAAATCCTGGGGAAAATAAAACATATAAAGTGTGAGCTAAAATTATCATTAAGGGTAAGGAAGGAGAAAATAAATCAAATCACATACATTTGTACTTAAAAATCATGAACATACTTTTTAAACATCAACATTTTGAGCAATGACATAAAACATGGCAGTACGTAAGGCATATATCATAAAGAAACATTAATCATGAAAAAATAGCATGGGAATAAAACATTTAATTGTGGAAACCATTAATCACTTGATATGATTTCCATATTAGCCATAGCATTACCAACAAGACCATCTTAGTGGACAAAGTCCCTTACTGAATCAAGTTCACTCCACGTTCTAGTCCTATATCACTGAACCAGATTAACTTACCATTCCAGCCATGTCTATCTCATGAGATATGAATATTTACCCAATGAATTGGATGGAGATATAAGTCCCACCCATCTCATAATGAAATCATTCTTACTTGTACCACAATATAAACATAAATCATTGATCATAACTAATGAAAAAGATGTTAATGAAGAAAGAAGCTTGAAAGAATCGGTAGAAGAGATTACCTCTTCTTCGACGCACCTATTTCAGGCTTCCTATTATGCAACTAGAGTTGGTATTTTGAGGAGACAAGAAGCTCTATAATGTTTCTAAGGAAGTTGAGAAGGGAAATGGGCAGGGATTATCCGATCTTGAATGCCCAAAATTGTGTAAAGAGAAGAGGGAGGAGGTTCCCTTTTATAAGGTAGGAGAAGTGCACTTTAGGAAAAACTTAAAATATTATTTTATAATAAATCCATATTCGGTTTATAATAGCTCCAAATTGATTTATTTTTAAGCTAAATTGGGGATGGGACTAAATCCTATAAACCAATAGGTTTTATTGAAGTTTAGGCTACTATTTTAACCTTATAATTTAGATATAACTCTAGGTTAAATAATTTAACTTTTACTATGTCTTCTTGTATTCTTACACTATATGGTTAATAAACATACTATAACAAGCCAAAATAACCCCAAGTGGTTCATTATTAATATATATAACCTTATCTTAATCATTTTTCCAAACCGTGGATTTTTAGGAATAGAATAACAATTAATAATATAATATTTGTATTAAAACTATTTTATGTCAATTTTTCCACTATTTGGTAATTGATTTTTGTGAATATCATAAAAACATGATTAGTTCTAAAAAATTAATTAAATAAATACTAAAATGTCATATTAACATAGAAAATTATTTTAATTCATAAAAAGTTTCAAATTACTTTTTTTGGGTATTTATAACATCAATTATGTTAATATGTCATGAATAAGGTAATTACTATATCATCATTGTTTCATAAATAAATTAAATTTTTTAATGTCTAAAAATTATTATTAAAATACCATTATGTATTAAATATTTTTATCTTTATAATTAATATTTATAGTCGAATTAATCTTATTTATAACCCTATAGAAAAAAATTTAGTCATTAAACATTGATTTAAACTCTTTTAACTCTTCTTTAAATAAAATAATAATAAGTTTCCTAATCTAATCTAGGAGGACCTAAAGGGTAATATTTTATTCCTAATGTTGTTTTTAGTCAAATTACACTTATCTAATAGTATTAGTACATGTTTTAGAGTAATAATAATAACATTTTTACACTTAATTACCATATTTACTTTTAACCGTGGTAAATAAAAGTAAAAAGTTACTGTTCACCAAAAATTATTTTTATCTTATTGAACCACACATTACACCATTATATTAACCATGTCTCTCAGATTTTTTAAATTCCACTTACAGAAGCGGTAAAATTAACTTTTATGTAAATTTGTAAATTCTCTTTGGAGGTGGGTAAAAGACGGTGAAATGATCAATAAAATTTTTATATATCTAAAATTATTATAAAATTACTCCAATGAATTATATTGAACTTATATAGGTATTATATATCAATTTAGACCAAAATTAAAATTATATAAAATAAATAATTATTTAAATAAAAACATGGTTTTCAAATAGTAACCTAGTGTTTTCACTATTCATCAAAAATTGAATGCTTTCAGAAAAATACCAAAAATTAACCCTAGGCTAATTTTGATATTCTGAATCCAAAAATGAAGTCCATTATAAAAGATAAAATTTATAAAATTTCAAAAAGTGGGTATTACTATTAATAATGGCTAGTTCATAATAATATTATAATAATATCTCGTTTAGTGAAACTCCGTATTGCATACTACACATGCTATCGAAGAAGATCTTGATTGCGTGTAATGCAAGCCAAGTCAGGGCTGCATGTAGTGAAAAATCCCCTTGGGGTTGCATATAACATTATCAAAACATAATTAATTAATCAAAATCTATAATTAATGTTGCGTAGAATGATTTCCACAAAATGAACTTGAAATTGTGTGTAACACGAGCCAAGAATAGTGTGGCGTATACATCAAGCTAATACTGTGTTTCATATAGTACAAGCTAATATTGTTGTAGTGTATAATAAAGGACATCAAGGAAATTAAAAGCAATATATCACATAAAATCTCGGGGTGATACATAACCAATTTAATAAAAAAAAAATTTCAAAATCATATAAATAAGATAGGTACCTCTAATCTACATTACCCCCAATTTGAATCACTCATGCCCCATTAAAAAAATTATTTCCTTCAATCCCTTTTATATGCTATATTTCACCCAGTTCACACATAATGTAGACACATCTCATCACATATAAATCCAAGTAACATGTCTAAATATATAAACAGATAACATATAATTATTTTCACCATAGGTCATCCTATATCATGGAATTACACCCATTATAGCCATAGTTTATATAACCAATATAAATATATGTACTCTAAACCTAAGCAACATCACACCAAAAACACTAATATGATAAAATATAGGGATGGAAATTCTCTTTTATATAGGCACCACTTGTTTTAATGCATTATATTTAAAAAACACATAATATCATGTTAAATGTGATGGCAAAGTTGGGAAGTGAGTGCATTCCATAATTAATTCCATAAGATACCGAAAAGTTAGGGAAGATGACTAAATCCAAAATCTATTAGACATTGGCTACCCTCCCAGAATCCTTTGTTAGAGTATTTGTAAATATAATAATATAATTTAAATTATATTAAATGACCATACTAAGGTCAACTACCTAGATATAGACTCAATATACATACAAAATCCAACATGAATCCCAATAGACACTAATAAAGAATGGAAAACTAGATTGATGTTATGTATAAAATCATAACGATTCGACATCATTTAAAATTATCATTTAGTAACTAGCAATTACTAATGAGTTACTAACCCAATTAAATATACCCATATAACCATTCCTTGTATTCATATGCCCAATCACATTTATTATTCATATATCAATTGTAGATTCCCATTACATTCCAATTGTGTAGTAATCTACCCCACCCATTGATCTTAATTAATATATAATGACAATTATAAATATAACCCAATAACAAGATTTTATTAGAAATTATATTTACTATAAAATAACATTAGATATTCAAAAATTACAAATTATATAAATTATTAATTGTGAGAATTTTTTGAAATGTATTACTATAATAGAAATTCAGAGACTAAAACAAATGACCACTATGAAAACCAACCCTTAAGAAGAAAAAAAAATGAATAATTGGAATCCATATATCTCAACATGTAAAAACAAACCAATTAAAATACAAAAACAATAATAATGAAACATGAAATACCCTCACACAAACATCACCATTCATCCCAACAGCAACCGCCTCATAAAAATAGAAGGAAAAATTCCAAACTAAAAAATATGGCATCCATTCATATCCTAATATCTTTACTATAATGAGTCAAAATGATTCATAGTAAGTGCTCAACATGATAAAAAAACATGACTACATGATATCATATATTTTGGAGAAAAATATAAATGGGTAACCAAGTACATTAAATCATGTTATACAGGACTATAATAAACATGGATAGACTTAAAATATTAATGGAATAATCAAGATATTTTTTATCACTACGACGGGGAGAAGGTGACTCATTATTCTTCTATTTTTTTGTTTTTCATTATTATAAATAAACATTCCCCCTATATTAGTGAATTATAAATTTTATATAAATCTAGGAAACATGACAGAAAATAATAACACAGATATATAACACTTTAACTTCTCTTTTTGAGAAAATAATTGATGTAATGGATTGTATATAATCACATAGTACATGAAACACTATAAAAAAATTACTTTTATATGGATACAAAAACAATGGTATCCCATTTCACTTGATATTCAATATATTTAATCAAATATGTATATTATTTTCACATAATGGAATGAAATAAATAATTATTATTCATAACAATTATAAGACAATTAACCAACATGCTTTGGTTTGTTTTCATTGTAATGACTGAATATTCTTCACATTTTATTTTCTTACTATATATTAATCATATTAAAATTCATCCACATTAGTTGGGAATATCTATCTTCATTCTGAAAAAATATGAACTGATGTGTTTTTATGATATATTTTGTCATATTTCTATCAGGTACACTATGTCTAGTTCCCTCTTATAAAATGATTAAACTTCTAATGTGTTGTTCATTTGTGTACCTTGGAACATTGTCCGTCTGATACCACAAAATTTAAAACATCATTCAGTATATTTATGATTCATTCTTCTTCAAAATATTCACTATATTACATCTTCACAATATCAATATTATTTTAACTGACTACACCACATTTTAGGTATTCATCAGACCAATAACACTTTATAATTATTTCTCAATTCAAATTTTAATACGACAATACTTCACATATCTTCCTAAAAAACGCATTCCCTCTTTGAAAATAACCAACTTTATATAAGTATTGCATCATGATAAAAATATTAAATCATGAAAATAATATTTCACACTTTCCTCTCATAAATGTTAAGTGTACAACATGGAAAATTCATAACAATAACCATAAAAAATTCACCTAAAAGGATCTATCATTAAGACACTAACATAACATCCTTATTCAATTATTTTATATTATTTGGTATCAAAATATCCCTCAATGTTTTTAGAAACATTGAACAACTATCTCAAAAATAGCATAATGGAGATATTTAATAAATCATAATGATTTCCTTTGATCCTTTATATATTTTTACAACATATCTTTAGGTAAAAATTTATAGAACCTCTTTTGATTGATGAAACTACATATAATGTTCCTACAAAACTTTTTAGGAATCTCATAGAGTTATTTCAGATAATCATATACAATCTAATGAATTTTATCCTAAAACTCCAATCACTTCCTTCACACACTAACCTATTATTGATGGTATTCATACAGAAATATCTATCATATTACTTCAAATATAAAAAACATTATTATTACTCTAATAAATCCATCCAATCATCTAATAAGAACCTCACATTTCATTTTCATTTAAGTCTATCTAATTGACATTATACAAAACTATGCATCCTTCCACATTATATACTATTTATATGATAGACTTGAGCTGATGACATTGTAAGAGATAATTTTATTTCACTCCTGTTTCCTTTCCTTTTCAATTCAACAACTTTCCTCTAAATAGAATTTTTTAAAATTATTGACTGATAGAATATAATAACCCCAAACTCAAAAAAATCACAAATATTTAATATGATTTTTAAATATCTAGACCATCATTTCTATATAAACATTAAATCAAAATATATCAGTGAATCATTTCTTGGATCATTAGATCTTTTAGTGGTCATGATGTTATGAACATTAAGAACTGAAAAGTATTAGTATATTATATTCATTAATAATTAAGTCTTATAGAAAATTTAGACATGATAAAATACTAATTTTGGATAAATGTTTTTTTAAAATACAATATATGGGTAAAACAATCCAATAGATTCATTCTGCCACACAAGGACAAATCTATTCTATATAATCATTTTTAATAAATCTAAAAAATTTATATAAAATATTTTCACAAAAAATAAAAGACATCAAATTAGTGAAAAACATGATCTCTAGTAACATTACTATCTTATATCATCTTATCAAATCATCTCATTAAAAAAACATAGTCCCAATAATCTCTCACTTTGGATTCATTCAAGAATGGAATATAAATCACATAATCATTTTAACTCCATATATATATTTATTATTACAAAATTCTAAGAAAACGTGAGTGACCAAGGAGAAGGAATTTTGAATTCTTGAACAAAAATATGATTTGGTCCAAAAGCATTAATTTTAGAGATATTTCATACAACTAATAATGAAATAGTCATATAAACATTTAAAAATTATTATTCTATATGGAACATTCATCGAAAAAAATATCAACCTACAAGAAGAAATTTTCATATAACCAATTCAATAAACCAAAAAAATGTTCAATAATATAGAAATTATGACATAATAACTTTTAAAACACCCCATAAACCAAGTTTTTCCTCCAAAATTAATCCACATACCAATGAAAATATTTATGGTAAATTATATTTCTAACCAATTCACAATAATACCAAAAGAAAATATGGATAGGGGATGAATTCATAGAGTATATCCTTGATGAGAAGGAGGTTTAAGGCCCATTATCAATGTTATATTCGTAAAGGTTATCATTGGAAATAGTTTGAAGAAAATTTAGAAAACAAACTACATTGTCTCTAAAAACATCATATTTAGTTCATTTAATTCCACATTCTAATTTATGAAATGATATGTGATTTTAATGTTCTTGGAACAAGAATGTTTCACTGTAATATTAGTTATATTATTATCACATTTATTATCACAAAACAAGAGAAGAGGAAAATTTACCTAAATGATAAAATCATCCGATTGTTTCATTGTACACAAAATATGTAATGCATATTTCTTGGAAGATAAATCATCATCATCATTTAGTATAGAGAGTTATATAATTTTCCATTGTATACTAACTCACACATCATTCTTTTAAAAATAACACATTACCAGATGTGAAACTTTTATGATCAACACAACCTATACAACTATATAATACAATATATCAACCGTTGAAGAGATATTATATAATATTCCAAAATAATTTTATCCATTGATATATCAATGAATTGATTCCCCTATCAATATATTATATTAAATTATATAACACTGATACATATAACACAGTGCAATCATATACACTATATTGGGTAATGAATCTATTAGATGCATCAATTATCCATAAAACACTATAAACCCTTTAATATCAACCTCCTTAAAATTTTCATCTTATGAAATCATATTTTTACTTGAAATATATATGGAAACTAGATTTAAATAATCCTTGAAAAAATTATTTATATTTTCATTAGAGTACTTCCCTTGATATATGAAAATATATTTATTATTTTTAGTGATTTGTGGGCCATGAAAGTATTTCATTTCACCCGTCATGTGAATTTCATGTACATTCTTCATATCCTCGTCAAATGTTTCAAATATTTATTCATAATCCACCGAAAATACGGCATCATCATCATAAGAAATCCGAATGATGGAGACCTACTGAATTTATATTATACATAAGGATAATATTATATCGTTATTTGTTAAAGATCAAATTCCTTATAAAAGTGTATAACATAGAATACCATGGACATCCATCTTTCTTTAACTCGTAAAAATAATTCATCAATAAGAACTTTTAACATTCATATAATATAAGCTTGATACCAAATATTTGATATATATAAACTTATTAATCGATCTCTACATTAAGGAAACCTGATATGGAATTCTTATATTTATATTGTACACTAATATAAATAATTATTATAATAGATTCCAATTATTTCAATGATGAAATGGTATAATCGAAACCACTACCTTCAATTTGATAAAGTCATATAAAAATTATTATGGCCTTATTTCATCTCACCATAAGATTTTTATTAACTTGTTTTGGAACTCCAACACTATACAAGTCACATTATTATCATTTAAGTTGGTACAATTTCCCAAATATCATTATTTTCAATCGCATCTATCTTTTCATTAATAGAATCTTCCCACTATTGAAACTAAAAAAATCTATCCTCATCCTTTGGATAAGAAATTGAATACTTTTATATATGAGAAAATATAATTAATGTTATTTTGGTTACATACTATTTGTTTTAATCTATAAGGATGTTTTGGACTTCCATTTTATTCCTAATACAATGATGGGATGAATTTATTTGTTCATCATCACATGAGATAGTTGAGTTAGAATATTTATATTTATAGGCCTCAAAATTTTTATTAATTTTATGAGAATTTTCATTTACATTAAATGAGACCACTTCATCTTAACATCCTCTCATATATTGAATTGACTGTGAATGTTTATTTATCAAAATGTTAATGAGTTTCAACAACAGTAGATTAACAACTAAGTATTTTTTCTTAAATTTAGTATATACAGCATTGACTATAACATGAAATTACAAGGAATATTCCATCATCACATATCAAATCAATCAAAACAATTGTCTCACCTTTATCCTTCATAATTCAAAGACTACTAGATTCCCTTACATAAATAAAACATGTGATTTTTGAAATATATCTCATATTGAGTAATATCAAATTTTTTCATGTACAAAATTATTCAAAATATATACTATAATTATAATATACTACTTCTTATTTTATCGAGAATTACCACATCCATTATGGATTTTTCATTCCATATCATATAATCTTTTACTTATTCTTTGACAATATCCATTTGTAATATATTATATAATATAATAAATTCATGATGAATCCATCCATTCCAAAATAATTTCTAATTATATCATTTATATATTTCCCATCATTATAATCTCAAATCTTCTTTATATAATATCATGATTCATATTTTATACTTCTACTAAAAATCATAAAAGTAGTGATTGGACTTTATTTTCTATTCAAAAACATTATTCAATTCTTTTGATAGAATTTTTCAATGTAAAAAAATAATGTACTCATCCACATTTTTTAATTTCATTCTCATGGGCCTCCATATGTTATAATATATCAGTTCCATGGTATGTTTGGGAAATATATCAATTTTTATGTCTTGAATTTATAATCATTCCATTATGGAATATGAAAACACACTTATATGTTCTTTTAGTAATGATAATAATATCATGACTAATTTAACTATTTTTTCTATTATTTATATTTATTTGAGACATATACATTAATCAATTTTCCTAATATAATTTTATCACAACATTCATTGATATCATTTTATATAGAAAATATCAATTTCAAAATCATTTTTGATTCTTCATTTCCCTCTATAATTAGCGTTATAATATTATAATTACTTAAAAAATGAAAAAAAACTTCTGAAAATAACATTTTTACCTTTGTCACAACTTAATGAAAAACATAACCAATTGTGTTTGAGCCTTTCAATCTATAGGTCTATTTTTTCTTTTTACATTTAATACCAAACGATTGAAGATCCAACACATTTTATTATGAGTGACTCATCATTAAAAAAATAATGATACCATCAACATAATATTTTATATTCTTATATAATAATAAATATTATCTCATAGTTTTTGAAAATACACAATCTAATTTCCACTATTTTTTTCATTTCTATCTTCGACAATAGTTTCAATTATTAAGGCATTTCAATTTCCTTTTCCTTCATTCACAAATGTGTTTTGAGATTTTTTATACAAACATTATTATTCTTGTAACAAATCATGATATCATTTTGCATATTTTTAAGGCTATTCACATCATTTGAAAATATATTCCAATGGTTGGAATGAATTCGAATTTTAAATCTTCGTAATGATCTGATTATATGTTATTCATTGAGTGTGATGAACCTACCATCAAACTCATCATCCATACCTTCCTATATTCATTGTATTATTCCTGATTAATCCAAATCATTTTTGATACACACACAACACCTTTATAATTCCATCGATAACCATGGAATGAAAAATTTAATTTATAATTTACATAATATCATGAGTTTTGTAGCATATATTCCTCACCATTATTACATTACACATTGGAAAATTGTTACACAGCAATTATTTGGTTACCTCTAGAATCATTCATCATTATCTGATATTTAATCTCAAAGTCAACATTATATTCAACATTATAGTTTTTTTATTTAGGCTTTGGATCCTTAGAAACCTATGGGTTTTCAACTCCAACATTCTGGAAACATATTACATATTCATAGCTTGCTTTTTTCCTCGGAACATCTTCTTCCTATATATTAATCATTTTGGATAATACTTATTGATACTTACAAGTTTTAAACATATTTTAACTATTAGAAACATATTAAAATTAATTTTTGGAAATTATAATTCCCTTTTAATAATTATGAATTTCATGTTGAGTAATTTATAAACATTCCTCTCTTAATATCATATTTTCTTCATGATATATGTTGATGTTTTTCATTTCTTCAAAAACTTTCATTAGATTATTTCAAAATAATGGAATCATGGATTTTCCTTCTAGTGGATAATATTGAATTATGAATTAGATATTGTTTTATCCAAATTTTTTAAATCTATTTATAGTTCTTATAATCTATGAAATACATTAATTCTGCTCTCTCTTAAGTGTATATTGTATCTAATCCGATTTTTTATTCTTTATGACTAATAAATTCATCATTGGATAACTTGTAAACATTTTAATTCCCAATAATATGTTTTTAGCAACATCACTTCTGGAGTTACAAGTTTATTTTTCATCATTGTTCTCTTCTTTATACATAGAACGAAATTTAATTATAAAACATCATATCCATTATCTTATTATAGAACATGGATTTTTCTACCTTCTTTTTTCATGATCATATCATCATTTTATAATATTTATCAATATCATCATCATCTTATGAAGATATTTTGTAATGATCTATGATATTATTAATAGATATGTTATCAATGAATGTCATATGTAACTTTCCGTTAGATATTGATGATCATTTATTGATCCTTTTAGATAAATTTTATATTGATTCATTAAATTGATTACTAACATCATTTTAGATTTACATGTAATAGACATAATCCTAAATTATAATGTTTATTTTATTTTTTCCTTGTTGTCCATGATATATATTTATCAATAATCATAATTTAACTTTATAATTTATTTTTCTCTTCTAATTTTATACGTTATGATAGTTCAATATAGATTATCTACAAAAATATTTTTTGATATTTATCATCCAATTAAGAAATATTGGCATGTAAAATTAGGAAGAAATCACGTGATATTTTGAACAATGAATGAATCTTTCTTATACTATCAATGTCATATTATAATGCTGACAATTCTTTCCCCCATGTAATGTAGTCCCTAGTAAAATTTATTATCATCAAAAAAATATCATTATTCTTCAATATAAATATTTGTAAATTAAATTTCATTAATTTATTATTATATACATATTTTTCCTTCAACATATCACAAATTACATTATCTATTGTATTTATATTATTTCATTGAAACTCAAATTGAGTGAGTGTGGAATGTTTATAATTTCATGATCTCCCATAATTATCAAAATTAATCATATTAGCATTTGATATGGGAATATACATTTAATGATTATGGAAACCATATTTAATAACCTCAAAAATATCATATCTAATGGAAATAACATAAATTAAATTTTTTTAAATCTCTATATTACTATTATTTCCAAAATAACAATGAACCCCCTTATTGTAAACACAACAAAAAAAATACATGGAATCAATCTGTATCATATAAATTTATGTAAAATTCAATTAAGGAGACTCACACTCTGAAATCACATGATATAACAAATTATTTACATATGTGATCACTGATAGTGGGAGGGTTTCAATTAGCGGTATTCTCTTTTTTGGTTATTATTTCCTAAGAATAAATATTCACATCTAGTTAGAGAGACGTAACTCTGTTCTAAATCTAGAAAACATGCACAATCATAGGGAAACATGTTTTTACAAATTTCACAACTCAATAAGAGTAGATAGTCATGGTTATGGATTGAATGTATTCATATATCTTTGTGAAATAAGATCTGTTATATGATTAAAGTAATAAGGGAATATAAATTCCCTTGAAATTCACTATATTATATCCATAGTTCATGTTCTCTATGGACAAATAAATTATTTAAAATTGAACCCATTTTTGTAAAAAAATGTGAAAACATTAAGAAAATGTTTATAATTTGTTCTCAACATTATTATTTATTATTACTAACACATTTATTTAATAAAAATTCCTATCATTCAATAAATTCTTTCATTGTTGTCGAATTGAAATTTATTCAGTCTAATGGAAGATCACCAGATTAGGTTAATTGACATACGTTCTCTGATTTTCATCCATTATACAAATCCTACTATAAGATTTTATAATGATGAATCATTTAAAACATTTTTATTTGGATCACCATGAAACACCTACTATTTAATAACACTTCTAATAAAAATTATCTAGTATCTTTCTAACCAATTCCACATCAAATTATTCAACTAATGAATTTTTTTAAAATGTATTTCTAATACCTACTGATTTGAAGACATTATCTCAAAGGAATTAGAAAATTTATACTTTTAAATGCTAGATAAATTGATTTTATAATATTTTATCACCATTCCTCACATCAACCAATAAAAAACCATCAAATAACCATAGAAACCACCATCATATAAGGTTATCATCTCTAATTTTTTTGGGAAATGTGATTAATCCATTCAACACTTATAACTCAATACAATTGAACATCCATCATAGGAAAAACATATCAATTTCATCAAATTATTCACCTAAAATATAGGAACTATTTTTAAGACTCTATGGTAAGATACTTCTTTAGTTATTCATGATGATTTTAAAAGTACCAATATCTACCTCAATGATTTATGGAACGTCCAATGTTAAACTTATCATCATGAAAATTTGTAAAATTAAAATATATTTTTATTTTCTCTCTAATATGTATATGTATATAGATAAAATCAATTATGTAAAACTTCATAGAAACACACTAGACATGTGGAAACGCATTTTTTGTTCATGAATAACTTCATAAGAACATAATAGAATTATTCTTTCAAAAAACCACAACCATATGATGAATGTTTTCATAGATATACATACATTTCCTTAAAATGACAATCTATATTTAATAATATTCATGTGGAAACATATATTTGATGAGTTTAATATATATATATATATATGTGTGTTCACAGAGACTATTATTTTCCCATCAAATAAAATCATTAATTAACAACCTCTTATAATTCCATGTGATAAACATTATACCAAAATATACACCCTCCAATGTACTAAATTATTTTTCTGAAATAAATTTACAATTTACTTGTATGAGATTATACATTGTTCTCCCCAAATATATTTACACTGTAATCTTAAAACATTAATCTGATCAAGCATAATTTAAATTTATTGACCAACAATACATCAAAACACCAAAATTAAAAAACCATACAATAATAAATCCAAGACATCATGTAGATTAAAAATTATATCTTAATAAACATTGAACAAAATCTCACCCATCATACCAATTCTTACATAATAAAAAATTTACTTGGTCAGGATTTTAGGATCGTTATAAAATAGAAACTGTCATTATATTATATTCATTAAAAAACTTTCTATTGGAACTTGAAATCATGGTAATGGTAATTCAACTAAATGATATTGTGGATTACAATAGACATGAAGTGTTCATCCATTAAACTAATTTTAGAACAAAATATCCAATTAAAATCATATGATTGCATTAATATAATATATTATCAATATAATGTTTTTTTATTTTTGGGAAATAATAGACAACATTTTTTTGAAAACATTCGTGTTTCTTTAAAAGATATCCCAACATATTCTTATAAAAAAATTCGAAAAAAAATTATACACACAATATTAGAACCAAAAAAATTATTTCCATCTAAAATAATTTAACATTTTCTATAATTCCATTATCTAACTACTTATTATCATGTTTCAATAATATATAAACTAATGAAAATATCTAACAATTTTTATAAATCAACATTAAACATTCTTCCGACATCACATTCATGTTTACATATTTTCTATGTGAGAAGGTAAAATAATTTAAGAAGACTTCTTCATTGATTACTTTATCTCCCCATCAAAACATTGATAAAATAATTTTAATAATTTCATCCTCTCTAATGAAATTTATTAATCACAATAATCAATTGCACACTATCTATAATATAGTGGTAGGTATCTATCATGTAATAATCCAAATGAGGAAATTGTTTCCTACTGAATATTTCATTATTCATTAATTTATGGGATATTATTTTTGTTAGGATATTTCCACACCTATCCAAGGATGCAAGAGCATGTTAATCACTGACATGCAATAAAACTATAAGAAATTATGAATCCTCTCCATTGATTTGAAACCATCATTATTCTCCAAGAAAGAATAGTAATACATAAAAAATATCCAGCCACTACACTTGTGATAAACTCTTAATTTGTATCGTAATCATCCAACAATGAATCAATGATTATTAATCAATAATTACCCCATGAAAATAGATGGAAACATAGATTCTATAGAACTAAAATAGGTAATAATATATATCAATAAACAATGGGATGATGAAAAACACAATAAATAACACATAAAATGAATTCAATAATTTTATTGAGAATGTAAGGAAATGGGTCTTAGTTATCAATAAAGAGATCCCATAGTTAACTAGGGTTTGATGTAAGTGGGGGTAAATAATAGGTATATTCACTGATTGTTGAAATTATAATGGACTGATAAAAAAAACATGACCGTGTCGTAATGGGTAGCTTTCTAATAAAAACTATTACATTGAATGAATGTACATGCCCCAATTTTATTAGTTAAACTCACTTTATTTATCTAGAGAGAATATACCCCCATTTCTTCATCTTATCAAATAAACCCATGGTATGGTTATGACACAACTCATTCAATATAACACAATATTCCCCAATATTTAAAGACTAGGTTCTCACTTATCAAGGCTCCATTCACTAGACTATAACCAATATTTCAAAAACAAACATCGAGGTAGAGATAAATATCCAAATCCCGGATCTCTATGGAATACCCATGTAACCATGCAATAAACACCCCTAAAATTGAATAAAAACTATATACTCCACCCCAAGACTCTATAATGTAGGGTCATGGCCAAACAAAAGGGCCATGTAGGTAACCACATCATTCTCTAGCATGATATTCAACAAAAAAATCATTCTTATAGAGATGAAATTTCATCTCATTACTAATTATACTCATCAGTCAATCCCCAACATAACTCTAAACACCTGAAAACACAATATAAGGGATTGGGATAAAAATTAAACATAAATATATTAATATTATTTAAACTTATATAATAAAATTATGATTTTTGGTTATTAAAAAAAATATTATTTTTTACGAAGTGACAATGAGGGAAAATATTCATAATGTATAATTAATTAAATATCACAAATAAAATAGAAGGACCATAAGATCATATTCATAAAAAGACCAAAAAAACGATAATCTAACATCAGGTTTATCCCAATGGTCTATTGTATGGTGATATAGGGATATGGAATCAAAATTCTTTATTTTATAATGTAATTATAATTTTTTATTGAAATTACATCAATATTTTGATAATTAATATTGATCCATATATTTATTTCAGGAAGCATTTATTAATATATATTTTTCTTCAATCCTTTCATATATATAGAAGTGGATGTTCCATGATCCATGGTAAATAGAAAAATATAAAAATATTATTATATTATTTTAAATACAGTACTATATTATTTATGATTGTATGATTTGATAAAAATAACGGGAAAAAAATATCTGATGATATGTGGTCTAAACACCATAGAATCAACATAGAGAAAATAATGGTAACTAGTATAAATGGGAACCTATTGATGATTGATTTTATTACATATATGTAATGTAATAAAAATATAATAATGATTTATTTAGATGTTTAAACCCGATTATGATTTCAATAAATGGACATGTAAATTTTTTAAATAATATAATATTTTTATAATGTTAATGATAACACATCATCAAATTTTTGATTGAATTATTTGTTATTTGTATGATTAATTCATTTATGACATCAATAATTATTAATATAATTTTATATTTATAAAATATTAATTGTGAAATATGAAAATAATATAATAGGAAAGAAAATATCGGCAAGGAACATGAATTTATATTTATTATGTGCTTAAAATTAATGAAATGAACAGATATAATCATTATTAATATGGGTGTACTTATTTTCATAAAGGATGTGTAGAATGAATATACTTAATTTTTAAAAACATATTAAATTTAAAGGAGGGAAAAAATTTAAAACTAAACGTAAAATTATTTAGTTATATATTGATTTCCCTATAATGTTTCATTTAAAAAATATTGAGATGGGTAATGATGATGTGATGCGGATGAAGGGTTTGAGAAAAATATTAATGGTTTATTTAATAAAATTTAATGTTCATTATCAAAATGAATATATAAAATAACATAATAAATAATGAAGTGTAAAATTATATAATTTTTTTTATTTTAATGAATCAATATATAAAGAGATATTCCAGGAGATAAAAAGTCTATCCTTAAAATTTATTTTTTAGGGGATATAATATGAAATTTTTTGTACTAATGTGAATTATTATTATGATATTGATGAAAATGTTGTGTTTTTAGCTATAATATGAGAATTTATAAAATTGTATGTGTTATGAATGTAAATAAGTAGGCTAGTTTGGATGATAACCAAGGTTACATAATAAATTAATTAATTAAGAGGACTCATTAAACTAATATGATAAATTAAATTGTTTTTTTAAATGAATGTTGATCTTATTGAAAAAAATAAAACCCTATTTTTGTTGATAATATGTTATTTTGTTAAATTTATTTCCCCTATTTTATACAATTATTAATATGTATATAAAACACAATCTTAAGATATCTAATTATAAAATTATGTGAATAAATTAATGTTTCATTATAATAATGTTATTATAAAATAATGGGTTTGTTTCAAGATAAATAAGAATATATTCTTCTTTACTAAATATTTCGATGGGTTTAAAAAATTAATATCATGATTTATGTGATAAAATTTACATTGTTTTGAAAGAGATATATTATCAATGTTAAATAATTAATTTAATATCTAAAATATATCTTAAAATGAATTAAAATACTATTAAGAGTAATTGTTTATACATGAAAAAATGTAACCATGGTATAACATGTGAAATGATAAAAAATAAAATAAAATAACCTAAAAATATAAAGTAAAATAGGAATCAGTTTAATAAAAATTTACTAAAAGGATATTAATTTATTATTTAGATAAGATATGGATAAAATTAATATTTCATGCAAATATTATACTTATAATTATAAATTTTCAATGATATATTTGGTATTGTGCAGTTTAAGGGCCTAAAGGACTATGAGTTCCTATAAAATTTGATTATTAGATGAAAAATATGATATGACCATTTCATAGGGAGTCAATGAAATTTTTTGAAGAAGGTAATGTATTTGAATATTTTTAGATAGTAGTAGGTAATAAATAATTTATAGTTTCTTAAAGAGATACATGGGAGATGTGATTATTAAGGAAGTATAACTGGTCAGCATTTCTAAATTATTTATCCCCAATTGATATAAAATGTTGTCTTTGATAAATAATTGAATGCAATAGAAAACAATGTATATTAAGGTATCATAAAATGCATAAAAATAAGTGAATCTGGAATATGGATGATGAGTGTTCATCAAATATGAAAGGTGATGAAAAGATACTCAAGGAAATTAAAAAATAAAATTTAAGAAATATTTTTTAAAATGATAACTATATTTACATTAAAGGTGTTGGTATAGAAAATATTGTAAATAAAAATCAATATTTTTATAACGTGATATTTTTTAAAGGGATTATATATATATATATTTTAGTTTTTATTAACTCTAAGACAATAGCTATGAATTTATTAAGAATAATTAATGATTATTTCTAAATAATGAAATAATAATGAGTTATTATTATTTCTTGTAAACGGATTATATCTAAAATGGTTATCGATGGTGATGATAAGAATTAATTATATATTTTAATTTAGGATATAAATTCTATAACTAATGGTGTATTTTTTAACATCACGAAGTAATGGAGGGTGATTAATTTATAATGATACTTTATAACATCATGAATCATAAAATTAACACATGAATAACATTTTATAGTTTTCAAAATGTTATCAGGATGAAACTTAGTAATAAAGGGGTAGAGATTCAAACACAACGAACACAAGTGAATTTTAATTCATATATTTATGGAATTATGAAAAATAATTTTACAAATGGATGTTTTTTTATTTTATATTTCTAAACAATTTAATCATATTATGTTTACTACGTTAATGAAATCAATCCTTAATAATTATTAATTATTTAGATCTAAAAATATATTTTATATAGGTTGAAGGGAACGAAATTATTAAATTTAGATTTGACCAATACATGAATGAGACTAATTGATAATTTTTACACTATATTGAAAAGCATAAAATCTACAGGATGTAAATTTACTATATATTCAATAAAAATTTAATTTTTTGAATAAAATAATTTAATAACTATAGAATAAATTATACTTTTTTATGTTGAGAATAACACTTTATTTTATTTTTTAAGGATATTAGTTCCACAAATATCTACATGAGAAATAAAAAAACTATATTAATGATTTATCCCCTAATACATATATATTTAGAAAATTACAAAGAATATGTATTTTTAGTTGTTTGGTAGTTTCATTCATATAAAGGGTAATGGGAATAACCATAAAAATATGATTTATGGGAAAAATATGGGAGAATTTTTTTTAAAACAAATGAAATTTTACCACTACTATACTGACAATATCAAGAATATAGTAAATAAAGAAGATGATAAATTCATAGGTGGAAAAATAGGTCACTAAAACCGATAAAGTAGTTTAATAACAAAACTATGTATTTTAATTCCTTATTTTTAATATATAATTATTAATATAATGAAATTATTGTAGAATATATAAATTCACTATATTATATTGATGAAGACAAGAAATAATAATACATAATCATATTATTCATGATAGAAAAAATGTTGATTTTTAAAACATCATTTATAGTAATATTTATTTATATGTTTCATTTTATCATGTGGAAATTCTAATCATATATGTATCATTTAAATTTTATTATGTATTTTTTAAGAGGTATCATGATTTTGAATCTAACACCCTGAATAAAATTATATAATCATAATATGCAAAACTATTTTTTATATTTAAATATTATTAAGCAAATCCAATTCTAAGAGTAATGAAACAGATAATAAATTGTATTAAATGTAATATAGAAACAACTATAAATCATTTTAATTGTTATATGGATTTTATAATAGCACCCATGTAACGTCCATGACCTAGAACCCACTAATCTGGTACCCTGAGCCAGTTCATCACATGACCTCAAGCACACCTCCCCATAAGCCAGAGGATGCCGACCAGTAGTGGGGGACTAATATAGTACATGGAGAGACTATACCGTCTATATCATAGTAATTCATTATAGAAAACAATTTTCATATTTGAAATAATAAGAAACAATTAATAACATGTGGAAATAACCAACTCCCAAATTGGGTACAACTATATCCAAAAGAAAATATGTCATGTCATGATACAATGCCAAGTGACCAAAATCCCAATGCATGAAACACAATAGAATCCATGAAATGGTCTAAACTCTATTTATGGAATCTCACCTATATATGTCCCAGGTCCAAATCAACTCTCTAGTATATGGCTCTTTCCTTTTTCCTAACATGTAAGCATGAAATTTTCTAGGGAACCCAACGACGACCCTAGTACAGTGTGAATATAACTTAGTAGGCCACCACCGATGGTGTCTAAAAGTATCCAAATAATGTAGATAATTCATGAATGTTATAAAAAATGGAATATAATGTAAAAAATATCAATATTCTATTATAGACTATGTTTCATTAAATTACACTGCCATCAAATCGTGGTTCACTACTTAGGCATCACAGGGTTTAATTTACCCTTTGATGTGTTCAATGGATTATTAATGTTCAATGTTTTCATGAATTAGGGAATAAAGTCAAGTCATATCGCATTATACATCACATTACAACAATATCATAATCCTCACCTCAAATTCGCAGTCCAGGTAGAATGAAACTGTTAGGTGAATAGAACTATGTTCCCTTTCCTAACCTGTGCATTTGGGGGTGGATTTCAAACTTCGGTCCAACTTGACCCGTGGGTGTTGAACATTAAGTTGATACACCACTCTACTATTCCTTGCACACATGCATACTTATTATTCACCATAATTAACGACACCACAACAAATCATATCCAATATCATTTTCTAAATCTTAATTGTATAAATAAATAGAGATTTAACATTATTCCCCAGTCTATTTCCTCATTCATCATTTATATCACTTAACTTTTTTCCCCCAATTCTTATTTCCCATGATTATCTCAATAAGCATATTCATGTGTAGAAATAATTCTTTATCATATTCACATTAATCTAATTTAACCAATTTGAATGTTATCCAAATAATACCTTAGCCTCTAACCATATTTGACACACCTATCCACAATCCATTATAACTCATTACATAAACCTATTAACCTTTTATCTATGTCTCTACATTCTCATTTCTCAATTTTTCAAATTATATTACTATTATTCATATTGAGAGGGCCGCCACAACCCCAGAGAGGGCCTTGTTTTGGTCATGTCATCAACAATTAAACACATTAGGATCAAGAGGGGTTCCGTTAATCATTTAGACCTCAAATAAACCACATCGTTCTAATGGAATCAGGAACACATCAATATGGGAAAAATAATTAAACCCTACATGAACAAATCTATGAATAAACATTGGGATATAACATACCGACCACCTACCTTGAATTTTTTAGCGAAAAAACACATAATCAAGTACATATAACCCAATTCAACATAACATTGAAGCCTCAACCAAAATCTCATCAGATAAAATGGATTTAGATCTATGTATGGAGAAAATTATGAGATACAAAAAATAATCCGTAATGAAAAGAAATAGTTAGATTGGCCTTGCCTGGATGTTCAATCCACAATAAATTCAACACCATATGTTCTAGATTTGAGGAATAATTTCAGTTGGGAGATCGTGGTAGGTTTGGTTCCTTTATTGGACTTCAAATGTGGAGGAGGAGGAAAATATTAAGTGGAACTCAAAAATCCCTTAATGGAAGTTTTATAATTTTTCTCCAAGATACTCGACCGCATGGTTTACCTGCATAGTTTTCCAAACCATACACAAACTATAAATATGCTACTATCTGAAAACACACCCTCCCCCCCTTCATGGATACTTGGTATTTTTGCATGGTTTTCACTAACCAAGTACAAACTAGGCGGCTTACAGAAAAACCATATTTTTCTCCCACTTTCATGTTCTGAACCTTCATAACACCCCCAGGTTGTCACGTGAACATGGGGAAAATTTTATTTAACCAAAATAAAGAACATTAACTAAAATGTAAAACATTACACCTTAACGTAGATATGAGATCTTACCGCCTCCCCACCTTATGATGTCTCATTATCAAGTCGCTCCATGAAACCATCATTGAGTTCACAGGAAAAATGGATCATGCCATTTGGAATGCATATCAGATTCCCACTTTGAAGTATCATCTTGAACATTTCTATGCTCTCATAGAACATGAACAAAACAACACACTTTTCCCCACATTACCTTCTCACAATTATCCAGAATAAGAAATGGGTACTCATTATTGGACTCATTTTCTTCAAGCTCAATAACCTTGACATTTATCAAATGATATGGATATGGGTGATACTATTAGAGTTTTGAATCATGGAAAACATAATTCATACCACTATAAAACAATGGATGATCTAATGGGTATGCCACAAGTACAATCAACTCAAAAATACCAAATATCCGCACATACCTAGCCACCATCTTACCATATTTCAAAATATAGTAGAGACCCCACTATGCCGACACCTAAAGAAACACACTATCACAAAATCTAAACTTGAGGGAACTATGATGAAATTGTCGTATGACATCATATTACTCTGAGCCAACAACATACACTTTTGAATCAATCAAATGTTTTCTGATGCCACCTACACTAGAATCAGTCCAAATAGCTCAAACTACCTAGCCTCTAACTAACACAATAGAGATCTACACATTCTCCCATAGAGTGCCTCAAATGGATCCAAAAAAAATTGTATCTTGAATGAATTTTTGTAAGCAACTCAACATTCAAAAGTGATTTTACCACGAACCACCAAAATCCAGAAAACAAGCTCTCTACATGTTTTTTAATACCCAAATTATATGATTTGGATTCTCGTCAGTCTCCTAGTGGTAAGTTGCACTCAAAAAATACATTGGTATGAAGTTCCCTATGTAGTAACATCCAAAAATCCAAGTGATACTTGGACCATGTTCTGAAACTATGGTTCCTGGAACACCAAGCAATCGTATGTTTTCTTGAACATAAAATTCTCCTATCATTTCATCTTTATTGGTCTCCTGTATCCGAAATAAATGAGCCACTTTGGTCAGCTGATCTACCACCACGGAAATTGAATCATTATTCTGAGGCATCCTCAAACGACCCACTACGACGTCCATACTGACTTTATTCCACTTCTATTATGTAATAGTAAATTACTGCAACAACACACATAGATGATAATGTTCAGAAATCAGCTTCTGATAGGTGATGCATCATTCCACAAAACATGATACTTCGTTCATCATTCATAGCCACACAAAAAATCATTACGAAGATCATGTTACATCTTAGTAAAACCAGGATACACTATGAACATTTTCACATGATACTCATGCATCAAATCCTCTCATACACCTACTAGAACTACAATAGGACCGTGAACATATGTAACACCATCAGTATTTAAATTACAACCAAAAGGTGAATCGACACTGTTATGACATTCCATTATAGACAAATAATCTGAATATACCAGTTGAGTCTCATTAACTCGACTCAAAAGCGCTAACTCAAATGCTATTATTGCAATTTCCATCTGCTTATTCCTATCCTATAACACTATATAAATCTCAACAAATAGGGTAATCAACTTCTACTATAAACTATATTCTTGAACCACCAAATTATATGTCTTTTGGTTCGTAGCATTAGCGACATTATTCCCTTCCCCTAGTGTGTATACCAAGTCATAATAAAAAACAGAAGGTACTCGACCCAACACCAATGTCAAAGATTCAAATACATCTTAGAGACAATGTAATTGAGACTTGTATTTTCAGTTAACTCTTTTAAAGGATCTCCCAACAAGTAATGCCTTCATCACTTTAAGAGATGAACCTAATTAGCTAGTACTTTGTCCTGAGATGGATAATTAATTTTCTGTGGCTTCAAAAGTCCTGACTCAAATGCTACAACATGATCATCCTACATGAACACTTACCCAAGTCCATCACCATGCTCATAAAAAAATTTGGTGTACCTCATACTAAGTTTGGGAAAGACCAAAATTGGTTTGGTAGTTAACTACTCCATTAGCTCTTTAAAATCATTCTCACAAGCCTCTTATTAATCACACATAACCCCATTCATGGTTAGGCATGGGAGAAAAACGTCCAAATGATAGAAATATCTATTAAACCTCTGGAATTGACTTGAAAAACCACGAATAAACTGAAAATTAAGGACATTCATGGGTTTATCCCTGGACACCATATCCTTCATATGTTTTGGATCCTCCAACAAACCTAAATTAGAAAATATATTCATCAGTTTTTGCACCTCACCAATCCAAAACAAAAATTTAGAAATCATGCCATACTGTTTATTCTTTCTTTTTGTACTCAAGATTATGATAAGATTTTTGGACTGATCTTAATGAGTTCTGTTGTACACAATGATTTCATCAATGAAAAAATTCTAAAAAATGTTCCAGATATGGGTAAAATATCATGGTCATTAAAGCTATGAACATTTCCAGATCATTTGTTAAACCAAATTACATCTCAAAAAATTCATACAATGCATACCTTCTTTGGAATGCTAATTATGGTATGTAAGAAGATGTCACCCTAAATTGACAATATATAGTTCTTAAAAATATCATATAAAACATTGAGGAAGCTATCTGTTGTTCTAATAGGTAATAATTTCTAGAAAGATGATAACATTGATTAACAATTATCTAGTTCAGTTTCCTATAATTACCTCATAGCCTCAGTCATCCGTTATACATATTAGAATACAAAACTAAAGAACCACAGGGTGATGTACTAGGATGTATAACCCCCTTATGCTTTAATTCCTCTAAATGAACCTTCAGTTCTTGAAGATCTTATGGATCCATTAGATATGGTTAAAAGGAAACTGCCTCTGCTTCTGGTAATAACAAAATTGTGAAATCAACATCACATTTAAAAGGTAATGATGGTAAGTCATTAAGAAACCCATCCAAAAACTGGTACACAATAAGAGGGATTAATTTCTACCATTTCTCCCCATAATTCAACATAAGGTATGATACTTTAGTTGCGAGTTATCCCAACTGTTGATGTAGTATCCCTATGTGTCCCACTAGTATTTGACACTCACCTAAATGGAAATAAGTTATTCCATCATGGGATGTGAATGTTACCTGATTCCAGTAATAGTTGATATTGGATTGATATAACAACAAACAATCCATTCCCAAGATTAGTTCAAAACCTGCCATCTCATGGAAAAACAAATCCATAAAAAACGATATCCAAAATACTCTAAAGAACAACCCTTACACTACCTGATGTCCTTCACTCATAATCCTAGTGGTGTATCAAGCGACCTTACTCCACCTAATGTATCCACGTTTATCATAAAGCTACTAAAAACTGAGTATAAATAAAGGAAACTGTGCCACCTATATCAAATAAAGATATAGTAACCATTGTAGCTACAATAATCATACCTCGAATGGTAGAAGGTCCTACCTCACCACCATATGGTGTAGTCTGATCTACATGGAGATTAACTATCCCTTTGACCCCAGTTACTAGCCTGAGTAGCCCACATTGTGCTGCCCCATTGATAAGGTTGATCTCACCCCTAGAGTATCACATCCACTACCTCTACCAGTATGACCCATGGAGCTGTGACTACCTTCCTGATACGCGGTTACTGACACCCTTACCACCCTTATCATCTACCTATGACCCCCATATTTTTGTGAATGTCACAAGTTCATAAAGAACCATTGCACATGGTTAGGGATTCCCAATGCATGGAACTTGACAGGTTGGTGGGGAAACTGGTTACGCTTGTGCCCTAGCCTACCACATTGGTAACAGAATACCTGGTCATTACCATTAGAAGCTAACCGCATCTCATATCTTCTTGGTGTGCCTCCACTATACTGAAAATTTCAAAATCTTCACTCCCTACAATAGGAAGTCACTCTACATGCTCACCCCACTAGAACACAAAGTTCAGTACCTGTATCACCCTTCATGTCCCAGTCTATGAAAAGGGATTGATCCAAACCATCATCAATCCTTTTCAGATAGAATATATTCACCAGATACCTAATCCCATGTCCAATCCAATTTAGGAATCATTTCACCACAGCTTCCTCATATCCTATTCATATCATAACGAAGATATAAAATCAGTGAAATTACTAGAATAGTCCATCACTGATATTTCCCCCTGAATCAACCTCATAAAATCGACATTCTTATTATGCCTCATGGTTTCTTGGTAGATGTTCTCAACTAGTATCTTTTTCAAATCATTCCACATTATTCTTTTTCCATGCTCTGTGTAAACCATAATGGCCCACCAATACATTGTTTGACCTCACAATATATAGGCCTCTAACATGACAAATTTATTAATATGAGTATCTATATTGTAATTATTTTTTTGGATGGAAACTATCCAAAAAATACGCTTCCTCTAACCCACACTCTTAGAGAATGGTTGGAGTGTGCTACAACTAAACCTCCATAGTACGCTCAAACATAATTGGTGTAGCCTGCCCTGGATCTCATTCAATCATTTACATAAAATGAGGAAATGAATCTTGGAACTTATCATCTCTATCTTCCTATATCATAACATTATCTTGCTCTACTGATATAGATGAGTCCTCAGCAACATCCTAATGTCTCCCAACCAGCACACATATTCGAGGTGGTATTTTTTATGTCGATCTTTAGAACACAAACATAATGATTTTATTAAAAAGAAAACGATATAGTTATCCTCATCACTATCCCTATCCTAAACATGTTCACATACACTACCCAAACAAGCTCACTCAAAACCAGAACACTACCATTGAACATCTCTCATTATAACTTTACTAACACCGATATTAAATTCACCAGGTTACAAGCCTTGTCATATAATCAATTTAAAACAGTTCTTACATCCTAATTTACAATAGTTTAACTGAATTTTACTACATTATTAATCACCATTTTCTAATTACTGAAAAATCATTCTTAATTTCCTTTTTCACCCATTCATGCAATCCCAATAAGCATAATTTCTTTATTTTTATGAAAAAATTCATCCTACCAATTATATCTCACACAACCTTCCCACATGTGTGCTAACATGATGCATGTCACTTACCTACTTTGGTTCCTATATTAAGTCATGAATGCACAACCTCATTACCTTCTGGCCACAATAGGATTAATTGAAAAATGTTAAATCACAAAACAATTTCTCCACCCGTTGGTGAAATATCATCAAATATAACAACACAAAACAATCATAACAATCCATCCCATGGTGAATTCAGTTTCCCCCATACATGGGTTAGTTATTCCTATGAAGTAGCTCAATACCAAGGCCTGAAACATTTAATAAACCCTATATATCATCCCCAAATAATACGAATGAGAAAATAATTATCCTCTAACACCACTTTATAACATCCCCAACCCAGAAGCCACTAAATCGGTGCCACTATCCGGGTTGCCATAAGAACTCAATCACGCCTCCCCCATAAACCAGAGGATGAAAACTATCAACAAGGATCTAATAAAGGATGTGGGGAGACACTACCCTATATACTAGAGTAATACACAATAGAAAAAATATAACAAGAGGGAAAAATATGAATAAATTAATAAAATTCATAAATAGACAACTCCCAAATTGGGAATAACCATTACAATAGAAAATATGGCATGCCATGTTATAATGTTATGTGAAAAAAACCCCAAAAAATGAAAAATAGTAGAATCCCCAAAATGGTCCAGAATCTATCTTGGGAACTTCACCCTTACATGTACCATGTCCAGCACAACTACCTAGCATAACAGACCTTCAAATCTCCGAACATACAAGCATGAAATCAGCTCGGGTATCCAAAAGCGGCCCAATCATGGTGTGAGTATAACTAAGTAGGCCACCAACAAGATTTTTTAACAATATCTAGTAAATGTAGATAGTTAATGAATGTTCTAAATACATTAATATAAATTTAAATAGTTCAATATTCCAGTATTGACTATATTCCTTTAAATTAGACTACTAGTAAATTTTGGATCACTATATAGGCATCCCATGGTTTAATCTAACTTTTTCTTATATTCAATGTATTAAGAATGTTCAATGTTCAAAAGCATATAGAAATAATATCTTGTCCTATCTCACTAGGTAATACATTATTACAAACTCATAATCCCATCCTCGAAGCCTTAGTCCATGTGGGAGGCATCTATTAGGGTAATAAAACTCTATCCCCTTCCCCAACCAGTACATTTGGAGGTGGAGTTAGAACATTGGTCCAAATTTTCACGTGTGCGTAAATCCTCATGTCTGTACCCCACTCTACCAAGCCATTTCTACTTTCTTATTTACCATTTACCACAATTAACCACATCACGACAATGAATAGCCAATATCATTTTACAAAATCATAACAACATAAATAAATGGTAAGTAATCATTAGGCCTCAATCCATTAAATCATTCCTAATTTATACCACTTATCCTATTCGAACTACTTCCCATTTCTGATGCCTATTGCACTATGCACATTCATGAGTAAACATAATTCCTTAACATATTCTCATTAATTCCATCTTACTGATTTAAATTTCAACCATGTAATCCCTTATCCTTTAAACTCATTAGACACAACAAACCACAATTCATTAAAAATCATTACAAAATCCAATTATCCTCTTCTCAAAGTCTTTATATCCTCATGGTTCAATTTCGCACCTTATATTATATTTATCCCTATCGAGAGGGACAACACACCCCATGGGTGGCCTTAATTTATTCAAGTCATCTGTCATGAATCCCATGGTGATCAATAGGGTTTGAATTAATCATTTAGACACCCAATACATTACATATTTCTAATGTAATAAAAATACAACAATAAGGAAAAAATAATTTAACCCTACATACACAAATATATGAATAAATTACTGGATATAATGTTTACAATACATACCATAACACTATTTGTGATCACACCAAATTGATACCTTATATCCTGATTAAACACGCCTTTGGAGCCTCAATTTAAATATCTGATGAAAAGTGGGGTTTTAGAGATTTTGATGGAGAGAATGAAGAGATAAAAAATCTAAATCAAAAATAGAATCAATGGTGATATTATCCTTACCCAGATCTTCAATACTCAATCAAAGGATATTTAAACGGCCTATAGATGAGTTAGAAACACCCTAGGGAGCTGTTGGGTATTGTCTTTCATTCCATTGGTTTCAGGAGGGGAGGATGAAGAAAATATCTAGTCGAACATAAGATGCATGTAATCGGTTTATTGTAATTTTATAAAAAATAATAGGCGACACGGTTTACCCATGCAGTTTCCAAACCATGTAAATGAAATGTGCATGATAGTTTCCATAAAAATCGACTGGATGGTTATATAATATTTCTTCAAGGTTTTTTTAACCGTGTGTATACGACACAACATTCAAGGAAACCCCCCTTTTTCTTCCACTTTTGTGTTCGGAACCCTAAAAACAGCCCCAGGACTTTACATGAACCAATTAAAACGCATAATTGACTAAAATAAGTTTCTTAAACTAAAACATAAACAAAAACATACCTTATGGGAGATCATGGATCATACAAACCTAACTAAATTCCCTCAAATTTTGAATTTATGAGTCTATTTTTTTGAATGAAAATATATTTTACTCTATACCAATGATTAATCATATGTCATATACAAATTGAGATCTAAATGGAATACCATAACCATGTGAAGTGCCCAGATCAGTGTGAATCACTGAGAGGGGGAGGGGGTGAATCAGTGATCCCTTCAAACTTTTTACTAATTGATTCTTAGTCAATTAAACCTCTATGGATGGTTAAAGCCTCGATCCACTCTTCTTGTATCTCTCAGCCTTTCCTCGAGTGATGCAGTAAATGTAAAGGCACAGGACACAAGGATTTACAAGGTTCGGCACCAAAGGCCTACGTCCTTTCCATGTTGGTTATACACCCCAACATGGTTTCTTCCATTATAATATGATAGTATTACAATGGTCGATACAGAGTCCCACTGTATCTCTCCTGATTCTCACAGGAGGGTCTTTATACTGCGTCCCACAGTGTTACCAGAGTCCCACTGGCCTGCTCTAGAATCCCACTGAAGACTTCTTCCACCCTGAGTCTCACAGGGGGCTTCTTCTGGCTCCTCGAGTCACACGAGTAGCTCTTCTCCTCTGTTCAGCTCTTCAAGTAACTTCAGCAGCCTGGGATAAAGGCTGCTGGCCTTGCTCTTCTCTTCTGATCACTTGTGGTTGATCAGGGCTTCTCGTCTAGCTCAGGCTTTATCTCTTTCTTCTGAGGATGACCTGGCTTCTCTCCAACTACTGAATACTCAGACAACTGATATCTTTAACTTCAGTCTGGTCCAGTCTCACATCAAAACAACTTCATGCACTGAGTGCATGGCATCTCTGCATCCTCATGAACTGATTGCATGGTCTCTCAAATTCTTCAAGATCCTCTGGTCTTGGTCAACTCAAATGCACACAAGAAGATTTGACTTGTTTACGTGTGCACGTGCATGCATTCATGCATGCACTCCCCATCTTCTCTTCTTGGTGCAGTAAACCCTCAGAGGGTGTAACACATTAAGCACACACCAACTTCTCAAACTTCACACACTTTATTCAATTTGTCTACACACTTATATTGTGTGTTCTACAATAGTGTGAGTGTCCTCTTCTCTTTCATCTTAGTGTGTATACTTTAGTTTGCACACACACTAAGGTTCGGCCTTCTTTGTTACTTGTTCAAGTACACATAAATTGTTCTTTGGTTTGCACACACTTGACTTGGGCCTCTTCCCACTTCTTGTTGCACACCCTTAACCCGTAGGTTGTTCTTCAATTTTGAACACACAAAATGTGTCTTCACTTGGTGCACACACAAGGCATGAAAGCCTCGGGTTCTCTCTCTTTGCACAAGCTACTGCCCGTATTAAACACACTCAAAGTGTGGTCTTCCACTTCACTTGGCACACACCACTTGGTGTTGTTCTTTGTGCACACACATGGCCTCGGGTCTTCCTCTTGTTTTCCACACACACAAATGTGGTGGCCTTCACTATTTTTGCACACCCACTGCAGCCGCGCAAGTCTCGGGTTCAACCGGTGCAAGGCATGCAAGGCCTCGGGTGGCCACTGCCGCGCAAGTGCTTACCGTGCAGGGGGCCGCGGTGCACAGAGGGAGCGCCCAAGTTCGCGCTGCCCAACCCTCTCTTCTTGTCGCACAAAGAGGTTGCGCGCAAGGAACTTCGGCCACGCAAGTGGTATTTGCGCGGTGGCTTCAAAACTTCGCGAGGCACATACGGAACTCACGGGACTTCGAGTTTTCAATAGATCAGCAAAAACAATTCAAGAGCAAGGCCTCTCTTTATATAGGCAGAGGCATCTCGTTCAATCTGCGTGGATATAAATTCAAACTCCCGAATATCTCGGGTATTCAAGATTTCCAAAATCTTGTTTCTCCTCTGTTTCACACGGCTTAACTCACTTTTGATTTCCTCTACGTGCATGCGACTTAGAACGCATGCACGACCTTTGTCTCTTCTATCCCATGCAAAACACGAACTCACCGAAGCCTCGGCAACTTCGTTTTGCCTCGGCCTTGTTCGAAATCTCCCAAACATTGCATGCATGCCTATTTTCTTGCATGATCGTGTTCGGTAGGTCAAGACGAGCTCAATGGAGCCTTCGGCTTTGGAAATGGTGGCCGGGATCTCAAAAACTGTTGTCGGGAGGCGCCTGGTTTGAAGGTGGCTGCGGGAATGCGCGGGGAGGCCTCAGCCGAGCTCGGGGAAGAAGATAAGCTCAGCACCGTTGGATCCCCTCTTTGGACGGCCTGGATTTGAACGGGAATGGCGCGATGCATCGGGCGGCTGAGATATGCTGCGCGATCACTAGAGCGGCTCAGATTCAATCCGCGGCAAAAATCTTTGTCCCACATCGAAACGGGCCGCGGAATTCTCGCGGTTTATCACCCAGCCGCTCCCAGAGACGGGCAGTTGAATCTCCTCCCCTATCGGTGCTGCCCCGCACCGAGTTCTCTCTGTGGGCGCGCTCTTGCGCCCACTCACGCCTGCGGGCGCGCACCTAGCACCCATTCTGCACTGCTTGACACTCGCGGGTGCGCTCATGCGCCCCTACCGCGCTCCTCCGGGCGTGCCCCAGACGCCCATGCGGTGTCTTGGGTGCGTCCTACCGCCCTGGGCTCGCCCCACAGGTTCCCCCATGTGTGTGGTGCCTAGCGCCCATGCCTTGGGGTTGAACCCTCAAGGTGTCCTTGGCTGGCCAATTTTTTGCTAGTGTAAAACACAAAGTAACTTTGTATAAAAACAAAGTACCAAGTGTAATATTCCAAATGCCACTTCTCCCTTCTTCATTTCTTCTCTTCTCTTCTTCGTAAGAATTCCCCAAATGTCCTCAAAATTTAATCATTACTTAGGAATGGAATTCCCGAAGGTTCTTCTTCTTCAACCGAACTCCTGAATCACTTAAATTCTTCAATGTGCTTCGTTGATCTAATCAGAGATCAATTGGATCTTTTTCAATTCACATGTACAAAGTGTTAGTGCATGGACTTCATTAAAACCACTTCATCGACTTAGAACTTATGGATGGTTCACTTCAGCTCCTCATGCATTGTTAATACAATGCATGGTCTTCAATCATTGTTGTGACATTGTATCCATTTGATACAAGTTCTTGGAACTTTAAGATCAGCTCAAAAATCGTCAGATATAATGATGCTCCATCATCATTCATTCTTCAAGTGGTGTAACTTAGTATAATCTTGATACAAGTATTGAAACATTAAGATCAGTTCTACAATCGTCTGATATATCCATAGAGAATGTTTCAACCACAACATCCTATGTCACTTAGTGAATCTCCTAAGTGACATGCATCTTAGTACCATGGCCATTCTCCATTCATCACCAACACCATCACATCCTTTGTCATTCACATATTGAAACTCGTTGACATCCATCCATTCATTCCTTGACAACAACATACCTCATTGACAACAAATGCAACACAGTGCACATCACTATGAAACCATTTTTTTATTTTTTATAGATTAAATTATGGAAAACTAACAATGAAAAAAATCAAAACTATTGAAATATAAGTCTATTTGATCATGTAAAATTTGTTTTTAAAGAAAATTTAGAGAATAAAAGATGGAGAATGACCCAACTGATAATAAAAAATATGTTTTGATAAGAGAAATTATTTGGATATTATTCTAAGAATAATGAAAATAAATACTATAGGTAAAAAATAATTCATTTTGCGGCTCAGGGGAATTTACTCCATGGAGTATCAGAGAGGACATAAGGTGAAGCCTCGATGTATTTGTCCTTATATATGTGTGTTAAAATATTTTTATTGTAATTTATCTCATTTTACCAACATAATTTTCATTATAATTGGAACTAATTATATATTCCATAAAATCATATTGAATGATGAATAATTACATTGACTACATGATTTATTCATTTTTAACATTATTTAGTAATTGATGTAATAAATATTTATGTGACATTTTATCAAATTTCATTGATAATATTAATACAAATTATTGTTGTAATTTCATATCAAATAATGTAAATTGTTTTTTATGTTGAATTAATGTTAATATTCATTAGTATAGATCATTATGGGTAGGATAAAATTATAAATATGATGGGTTTATTCTTCAATATAATTGTTTTATAATTTTTAAATTATAATATGATAGTTTTTATTAAAAAATCCACATGTGTGATGTATAGAAATGTGGATTTATGATTGAGAATTTTGTATCCATTATGGTGGATAGTGATCTAAATGTCAATAAATCCCATACTATATCATTCATTTTGATTGTTTGTAATGATTGAATAGTCATTTTAACGGAATTTTAATGTAATTTTGAGTTGTTTATATATAGACATAAGATTATTTTTAATTATCAATTCATCATGAGTTGAATATTGGATTGGTATTAAAAATTACACATTTTATGGAATTATTTTTAATCCAAACGACTTGTATGATAGTAAATTTCTAAAATATATTTCAATATAGAAATTAAATATATCTTTTAATTCTATTTCAATTGTATGATATTGGAATTGAATATTGATTAAAAATAAAAACTAAAATAGATTTTATATGGTTAACATGTATAATTTTTTTTTTCTATTTTCACTAAGATAAAATATTTACAATAAAGTAACATTTTGTACATTATGTAAGAGGTAATCAATGGACATTAATAGTAAATTTTATTGTGAAAGGTATTCAAAAATATTGTATTATGTGTGATAGATTTGGAAAATTTCATATTTTAAAAAAGATATATGTAAATTTTAAAGTCTAATTATGACCATAGCTCAACATTCGGAGGTTCATTACTCAATAAGGGATCATCTGTTTGATGACCTAAAAATAATTAATGTTTTAGAGATTTTTACCTCAATAGTCGGTAAATATGTTGTTTTTGTACAGGGCACTACAAAAATGATATGGTTGAAGTCTTAGTTAAATGAAAAAGAGTTGGTTATAACTAAACTCTTATGGTAATGTGTAATATTTAACTAACCTAAAAATTTTATATAAATAAGTACAAATGACTTGATTATTTTATATCGTCAAAAAATATCTATTGTAGGAAGAGAATATTGATGATTATAATTTAATGAAGGATTATTCTTCTAATAATGAAAATGTTAGGATATATATATAAATGACTCCTACATGTTTTTATTAACATAACATATTCTATAGACATGATAAATCTAATACTGATAAAAACATTTATCATATTAAAATACAAGTAATAATGATTTTAATTTTATAATAATTGTATGATCATGAGTAAAACCATTTTAAAAATTAATGGGATTTTCTAAGTCTCAAATATGTGTGATATGGTAAAATAAACTATGATTTATTGATTTTTATTAATATAAATTGTATTATAGTGTTCATCAAATAAAAAAAAATTAAAAATTGTGAATATTTTTTAAAAAATATAGAATATTCAATGGGTAAACATATATTGAGTTATTATCCTTTTTTCAATAGTTGTGTCACAAGAATAAACTACATTTTAAAATTTTGTATCCTAGTTGAGAAAAAAGATAAAGAAGGATGCAGAAAATTGGTGAGATTAATTTATTAATATCTGTGTATAACTTATATATAAGCATACTATGAAAATTTAATGGCATTTGTATTAGAGAAATAAAAAAATGAATTTATGTAATTCATGTTATTGTAAGTGATTCAAGTGAAATTTTATTTTTTATTATATGGTTACCTAACAAATTTTAATTATCATCTAAAATAAAAAAATAGGTATATATATATAAATTTTCGTAGTATAATACAACATTCAAGGTAAATATATAGATCACAAGGATGTATGGACATCCACATGAGATCTTAGATTTTTATTGATAATAAAATATTTTTTCTTTGACATAGGATACATTCCAAAATAAGTCAAGTCAAACTATTAATAAAAGATATTGAATCTTTTAAAAATATCTAGTATAGAACTATACTTGTAAAAGATAATATATGAGTGTTTTGATAGAAATTTTTTTTAAAAAATTTTTTAAGATATATATTCCTTAATATGTAATATATTTTGTTTATTATACTAAATTTTGAATTGAAATATAATTTTTATGAATTCTTATTAACATTCTTTCTCTTTGATTTGAAAATATAGAGGGGAATTGGGGAATTTTGAATATTTAATAAGGTATTTTTTAATGGTTGATTTTCTATGCTACCATATTCCATGTGTGGAAAATGTGAATTCATATGTTCTATCTGGAGTAATTATTTATCTCTCTATACAAAATGACAATGTTATTGATGAATAGTTAATTACTTGATGATCCACTAGGATTGTGATGGGTATACAAAAGGATTACATAAGGATAATATTATATTTTTAATGGATGGATATGTTCTTCATTTCAAGGTCTTTATTTTGATATTGTATCCATAAAATAACTACTTGAAGAACAGTAATGTATACAAACATTTCCCCACATCATCTCGATCATATTCCATTTCAGTTTGGAATAAATACATTTATATTTAGATAAATTTAAAATAATAGAGTGTGGTGGGCTTGAGAAAGTGAATATATTGCATGATTTTTTTTATCTTCATTTTTTTTGTTTTAATTACAGTTTATATAATATTTAGAATTTATATTAGTTTGGTGAAATCTGTTAATCATGGAGATTTGATGATGAATTGAGGCACTGATTCTTCCATGGATCATCAATTAAAAATTATTATATTTTCATGATCTTCTGTGCATTTTTTACATAATATTTCATTGCTATATTGTAATTTTAAATAATAAATTTCCATGGGTATGACCCATGGAAAAAAAATTAAAATTTAAATCAAATATATGTCTATTTGTTAGATTAATCTATTTTAATTGATTTATTATTACATGATAAATTATTACACAATTTTGTTTAAAATTGTAGTGATGTGGATGTTAATTAATGAAATGTGTTAAATAATGATCAATAAATAGTTGTGAAAATGGAACATTAAAAGTTATTTTTGTGAGTTTGATGTTTTCTTTATTTTAAATATTTAATCATTATTATTGTTTTTAGTGTATTAGTTAGGCATTATTGATTAATAATGATGTATTTTCATTTATGACAAAATAATTGGAAAATAAATGGTGTTTGACACTAAAAATTCTATGTGAATGAGTTATAGTTTATTTATTGTGGTGTTGTATAAAGGATTATTTAATGATTTCAATAGAATATGAGATGTACCAAAAATGATTATGGGAAGCTAATGTGTGTTTTAAAACTATGTAGTATGTTAAAAATATTAAATAAACAAAATGATACTAACAATTGTGTACTGAAAAATTTATGACTTATAAATTCATGATTAAGTACTATATGATGATGAAGTTTTTGAATAATCATTTTATATTGTATTAAAAATTAATGTTATGATATTAAACTTTTGTAATATGATTTATAATATTTTATAATTACATTTTTTATATTTATAGGGTAATTTTAAAGGATTGGTTATTTATGGGCCATTACATTTTGGAGGTCATGGGTTAAAGGGTGTTGGGAAAGGATTGATGGAGGATAAGTTGATGAAAAGAAACGTTTTAGCAGATATTACAATTGTTTTCTTGATCTTTATAATTTACTAGAAAATATAGAATAAAACAACGAAGAAATGAGAATATATAATGGGTATATTTTAATTATACCATGATATGTTATGGTTGTGGTTTGAAAAAGGTGTTTTGGTATTGGTATAATCTATTTTCATTTTATAGATTCTTCCTCAAGCATTAAGAGTTGGGCTGTGTTGTGGTGGGATTGGAAGATGTGTATATGACTCATAAAATTGCAAGAAGGGTCACTTATAATTGTATTATTCAATGGGTGTATTGGTTATAAAATTTAATTTTCATTCCTATTTAGATTAAATTACATCTAGGGAATCATTACTAAAATATGGTTATGTTTGATGAATATCAAGTACAATTAGAGAGGCTATGATTCACCTCATGGTTTTTTGTTTTTTTTCTTTTAAAACTAACAAATTTTTTAGACATGAATTTCCATAATTGTATTAGTTGAAGTTATGTTTTGACCCTATTTTTGTGGGATATGACATCATAATATCAATTTAATGTATTTATTTTTGTGTGACGACCACTATCACATCTGGATTCTTTTATTTCATCAATTATAATAGTTTCATGTTCCCACTATATTACATATAAAAGCCACGAAATTGTAGAAAATAATTAGATATCTATAAACCATTTTTTTGATATTTCATCCCCCTTTGGAGGATTTTTTCTTGGATCCATGTAACACCATAGATTGGGCCACCATAATGGTGCGTGTGTGTAGAATCTACAATTCCACATGAATTCTTCCCCATACAATTGAGGTAGTTGATGAATAGAGAAGGCCAAAAAAGTCTTGTGGATACTATTGCATCTATAAAATATTTAGGTTCTTTAATGAATCTAGTGATAATTTTGACTGACCTTTCCATATAATGGACATAGAAAATCTATCTAATCATAGACATGGGGGCTCCACAAACCCCACCACACGGAATAAGAATCAGTAAACTAGTCTACATGATGTTTCAAAATAAAATAGAGAAAAATAGGGTAACATTATTGTAATGAAAAAAATCATAAATAAATAATACTCACCCAATATTGAAAATGTTATATCATATATAAAAAACTAAATACATAGCCTCAACCCTAAATCACATACCAAGTAGACATATTCATATCCTCCATGGTTGTCTTACTAAATAGTGTTTCCAGATCCATGAAATACTATTTGACTTTGAAAAAAACTTTATGTATATACACATAAATCATACCCCACATCGTGTATGTAGATAGAGGGTGAGTCCAATGACCTAATATAAACCCCCAACTACCAAAATATTTCTATTCACATAATTATCAGTATGATTTACATGGAAAACATATAAATTGGATTAGTCATGACCATGAAACGCACCCACCTAGTAAGATAACATGTATTGAAAAAAAAAAACACAGTACGATTCTTCCCATCAAGTGCTAACTAGATCTCCATGACACCTAACCCTACCCGCTTTACTTAAATTCCATAAAGAATAATATCACATTTACTATAATTCTATCCCAGATTTGAAGATACTAGGTATTTTTCATGCAATAATGATGGACACCCTAAACATTAGGACTCTATGTGGAGAATCATATAATCCTCAACCCACTAAAAGAATCAAATAAATACATTAATAAATAAAGAATATAGGACCCATCCCTTATCAATTACGGGAGGTACATCTTCAATGGGTAATATAAAACATGAATCAACCACTAGGTTTTCTATTACCATAATATATTAAGGAAATGAACACAAGAATAAATAAACATTCCCAAAAACATTATGGAAGTCATAATCAAGAACAGAAACCCATCCATATTAAATCATTAGAGATAAAAATCAGGTGCACTGAAACATCCCTATTGACTCTTGGGAGGTAAAAATATTCCCCAATAAGTTATCTGAATATACTGTAGGGAGGTCAAAATAATGAACAATAACCAATATTTATAGACTTTTGGGGGGGGGGGGTCTCAATCAAACTCATAGAGGTATCAATCAATGTTCATAAGTGATCACATGATAAGCAAACTATTGTGATGATATGAGCATAACATTAGAAATTTATAATTATTCCATAAAATGTATCTAATTATAATCCGAGAAAATTTTATTTTTCATTACAAAATACTTAATTCATAAGAGTGGAAAATCATTAATATTTAATCTGGATCCAAGAGTACATATCATTTACATAATACCTGTGTTTTGGATGAAAGCATTAAAAATATATTCCATAATCAATGATAAATTTAATGAATTTCATAGTCAAAACTATCCCATACTGGATTGAGATCATATCCCATTCCATCATATCATCTGTCAAGGTTAGCTTATAAGGCTATCATAGTTGATAGTGTCCCATAATAAATTGATATATCTCCCCATAGTAGTATATAAATCACATGATATTTCAATATTTATCCAATAAATTAGAGTGATATATAGTTCTGCAGTTCCCATCCTATGAATGATTCCATTAAAAATTTTATTAAAGGTAATTAAAACATTCATCATATTGAAACCCTTATAAATTAAATAGGATTCATTAATATTTCACCATAACATTATTCACCATTTGGAATTTGACAAGATCAGATATTAATCCATAGAACATAATAATAATAATAATAAATCCATTTATTAAATTGGATTATTTATTAAGGTCATATTCTCATTTAAGAATAAAAATCCTTAATGGATATTCAAAAAGATGAAAAATAACATTAAAAATCATTTGAACAATTCATAAAAAATTGAAAATATCCTTCCCATTTGGTTTCAAAAAAATAATTGATTGTCAAGAAAATGAATTTATTTGAAAATTAAAAGAGATCCATTTAATATAACCAATAATGAAATAAATTTTTATCATAGAGGTAAAATAAATATATTTGGTCATCATTATAATAATGATTCTATTCTCAATTTTGAAGATAGTAATAAATTTCATTTTTGGAAAACCTTTAAAAAAATAAATTTTTAATTTTTTAAATGAAACTCAAAAATGTGTGAAAAAATATTCAAATAATATCATTGGATCATATAATATATATTTTATAAAAACATTTTTCTGAACAATTATATGGAGGATAAATATTTCTTACCCTAGAAGAAGTAAGAAGACAATATTTTTGTAAAAAAGTTTCATGATAGTTTTATGTAAAAAGAGGGGAAAATTGTAAAAATACATTTTTATTCATGAAATAAAATTAAAAAAATAATTTGGTTCTAAATTATTTGGGTCATATAATTTACCTCAATGGAAATTTATCATAGTCACAAAATGTAATGTGAATATATCATGAACCCTTACCTGAAGTCCAATCTTTCATATTACAAGTCCCAAAATCCAATGAAAAAAATATAGATTTATTATAAACCTATTAAAAATAATATTCATCAATTAAAAGTCTATATATAATTCTTTTATAACATTCAATATCCTTTTTATTAAAAATTAATTATTATAATGACTATTCAGGTTAAAATAGTTATGTTTTCCTTGTATTTTGGGATTGATAGTTCATTTACTTACACCATGGAAATTGATTCAGCACCTAAATTATATTAAACCCATACTAATTATAATTTTTTATTAATTAAATAATCTTTTTATTATAATTAATAAATTTTTGGGAAAAATTGAATTACATCAATTCTTATATAATTTTTTTTATAAATATACACAAGTGACTTTTGAAAAATTTTATCGATGGAATGAAATAAAGATAAATAATAATTCACCCTTACCAAATAATAATAAAATAAAAAATATCATATATATTCTCTATATATTTCTACAAAAAAACTATGTAATGATGATATGAATTATGAATAAAAGTTCTTTGGGAATGTGGTAGTACTCACAAAAACATGATTCATGTTATAGTTTTTTAATTGACTGTAATAATATTTAAAATTGGAACTCAATTTAATTTATAAATTTTAATAATATTAATTATATTTACTTAATCATGTAAATATAATTATGAAGCATGTTTCAGATGATTATGAAGAATGAAACATGAAAACATTTTGTATGAACAAATATATCTCTTATGGTATATTCACTTGAAATAAACATTTAGGATTCTTGGATTGGTAATTTGGAAGGAAATGAACCACAAATTCGTGCGTAAGTATTTTGGGACAGTATATAGGTTTTTTATTGTTTAGTAAAGTTCCTCATGTGGTGTCCATAAGAGATGAGATAAGGTTCCCATTCATATGTAGTGTGGTTGAAAAAATGTAAATACTTATAACATTTTAATATAATATATGTAGTACCAAAAAAATATTAATATTAAATTAAAAATAATAATATATCTGAAGGATATGGTCTAGAAAAATTAAAAAAATTAATGAAATTTATCAGCGATATTTTATTTCTTATCTCTTAGTTTAAAACATCTATTAATTATTTTAAACCAAACAATGTTAACTTGATTTTAACTATGGTAGCTATCTACTATGGATAAAAATAAAGTTAACCATATTAACTATTATTACAAATATAAAATCCATTATTTCTTGATATAATTTATTTATGTATTATAAATTATTTCATTATGAACAACATATAATGAAATATATTTTTGTGAAAAATTAATTTTTTATTCATAAAGTGAATTGATGATTAATTTTTTTTCATATTAAACACTATTAAATGATTTTTAATATAATTAATATAAATTTTTATATTAAAATATTTTTCGACAAGTGATGTGTCTAATTTATAATTATTAAAATAATTTTTTCATATTCAAAAAATTTCATTGAAAAAGTACATTTTTACATTTAAGTAATTTTATCTTTACTTATGTTCAATTTTTAATCTAGAAATAAATGATTATGAATTTTATAACATTAAATAAAAATATTTTTCTATAATAGTAGTGATAACTGATTAATATATGTAAATATTGAAAAATACCATACTCTATAAACTTGATATTTTAACATAAAATTATATTATTTATAAAATTTAAAAAAGATTACTTATTTCCTTAGAAGTAATTGATGATTTATAACTGAGGATTTTTTAAAGGTTATTTATAATTTACTAAATCATACTAAAATTACCATCCAGTATATATTTTATAAAAATCAAATTTATTAAAAATATTTCATTAGTATAACATATTATGATTATGGTTCACTTTAGGGGTTAAAAAAACTATCAGGAACATGAAATATATTTAATTTGAATTATATAAATAAATATTATGTATTATATTATAAAACCCTAATAAAAATTTCTACTTATAAATTACATTACTCTGATATAAAAAAACTCGGAAAGTTCTACCTCATCGCATTCTTAGTATTCCATGTATCATCCTCAAATATATGGAATTACGACAATATTTTGACTAAAAGGGATGTGTTGTTCTGCGGAAAATTATTTCAGTCATCAATAATCTCTACCAAAATTTTCATTATAATAAATATCATTCTTATGTTTTATAACCTCAATGTTTAGTAAAACTGAGGGATTATTTATTTACTTCCTAAAAATAGATACATGAAACACATATTGAACATTAGTGATGTTTGGTGGGAGAATCATGTGATAATATATAATCCATATATAATTTAATAATCCTAAATTCTCTAATATATCTAAAGATAGTATTTTTTATTTTTGAATCTCATAACATTTTTCAAGGGAGGTAATATTAAGATTACATTATTTTCATCATCAAACTCATTATTATTTGAATGATTGTCAGCAAAACAATTTTTATTACAATATACTTTCTTTATGCCTTTCTTAGTAACTCTATCCTTTATAAACATTCACATGATTTCTTATTTTCTAATATATTTAATTCTCCATCATTTGTTTGGACATTGGAGTTATGGTATTATTTATATAGGAGAATTAATAATGATCCATATGAATTCCTATGTGAATGAATTTTTGTAATAAAACATCACTAGTTGATGGTTGTATTCTTAAAAAAAATTTGAACCCTTACAAAATGAAATCATAATATATTATAGGGTTTTAATATTCCTATCAGGCTAACAAAATGACATTGGATAGTATGTAGTGATGAATTTAAAACTTGTGTCCAATTCCGATTGAATAATTACCCAAAACATAATGGTAATCCTTGGATCCGAATAATATATATTAGAATTTTGTACTCCATAGAATCATTGAATTTTTTATTTTATATCATTTTAAGTTGATCAATATAGAAATATCTGCTTAAGACATATCTTGATGGAAAACCATGAAATGATACACATACTCTATAATAGAATTTTTAACATTTCCTAAAAATAAATATTTATTACGGAATATATTTACCTAAAAATTCCATGATGGATAGATATTTATAAACTATAATATATATCCCATTGCTTTTTCTTCATGTTTTGTACTAATGGGACATGTACTTTGTTTGGTAACCATATCTCTATATCAGAATTGTGGTTAAACTAATGAAAATTCCACATCTTATTATGAAATTCAACATCATTCAATTATGCCACATTAGTCCACAGATTAATGGGTTGATGAGTATTTATATTATAAAGAAAATATCTATCCCCTTCCATTATGATACCATGTTCAATTTTGTTCAAATCCATATGAATTAAATCACTTTCAATTCTCAATCACGTTTTATAGGAATAGTATTCTTACTCTAAGCATCATCCAAATCATTTACCTTCCAGGTTTTTTAATGTATTGAGTAGTTATAATCAGTAATAAACTCCAAAAATATACTTTCGAATATATTAAAATCATCGGTGTCAATATGTACATCTGGATTTTATCATTGATATATGTCAAATATTAAACCATGTAGACAATAAATCTATATTTTCAATGAATAAATTATAGTTTTTGTCTCTATAACATGAGTCGGCTAATTATTATAAGTAATTTCCAATTTTTATGAAAAATAATCTAGGAAAATATCATTTAACAAGAGGAAGCAAAAAATTACATTCATTGAGATATCATTATTTAACACAAAACATTATACATTTAATGGCCATGTATGAATTGGTGCACAGAACATCCTTCTTTTTGTCACATTGATATTTTCCTCAAATCTATCTACCAATTGAACATTTTTCATCTCTATGTCAGCTTTTTATTAGATATGATAGCCATAATAAATTTCACTAAATGAGTTTATATTATCCAATAAATAAAAGATAACTAGGGATATAATTCTCCATGGTTGGTCTAATCCATTTTATAATAGCATCCATCCTAGAATGATCAACTATATTACTCTTGCTTGATATTATATAAAATTCCCATTCACAAGGTCTTAAGCACAACCCTGAAATGTACCATGCACTTAAATTATTTGTTAATATATATGAATAGAATATATAATGACTAAAATAAAAAATTAATGTGATATCTAAATATACGAATTGTTAAATCCATTATGATAATAGGGGCACTAGAAACAAAAAATTGAATAATATTAATTCATAATATCCATACCACATATATAATGTTTATATATTTATATCCCCCTTTCTAGCCTCAAATTATCGTAACTCGATCAAATATAAATCATTGAAAATAATGATAATATCGATATTGATCAAACATATCAACGATATTGGTTATATGATACCAGCAATTAATAGTGATCTCATTATTCTATTAATAATCAATGAAAAAATATTTAAACCTACAAATCCCATAAAAAAATTCTAAATAAGTTTATCCTATTGTGATGCACTATAGAATATGAATCCCATATCAATATTATCTAAGAGTTTCTTTAATTATATTCTAAAAACTCAATTCGGACCATTCAATACGATTCATTAAAATATTTTTATAATCATGTTCGCATTATATCATATAAATAACTTCATTATTCAAAATAATAAAAGGAAATTATTCAAGAAATACATCTTAATATTTTATAAAAATATAAATATCATCATTATTGAGTTCCTCCATTACCATTTGAGATAATTATTCCATACAAATAAATATTAAGACCCTTAAAATGAATGTAATCTTGATTTTATTTTCATATTCATCCTCACACAAATAGATAATCATATGTTCATTTGAAATATAAAATTTGACCTCATTTCACTAGATATTAAATTGAAATCTCATTAGGGAGATCTAATCCATTCCCAAAATCAGATCAATAAATGTAAAGGGAAGAATAATGATATTTACATGGAACAAATTGTTGAAAAATTTATTATGACATTCCCATCATTGGAGTAGATGATAAGTGTGCCGCTTCATTAATGATTTGAATATCACAGTACATTTCTTCATCCCTTGGTTAATGAGTTATCCTATATTTTAGTGCATTAACATAGATAATCCCAATGTTCCCAAAATTTTATAACATTATAAATTAATTTTTCCATTGGATGAAAATTAATTTTCTTTATCAAAATCATCATTTCTCATAAAGAAATTAGTTTCTCTCTTAAATTTTCTTCCACATATAAAACAAATTATCATTTCATTGAGTTATTTCCTTGGTGGACTCTTCTAGAAATCAAGTTATATTTGAAATGGATTATTCTTTCATCCATGGTAATCATCCATTGAACTACTATGAATCATTATTTATCTATTATTAGCTGATATAATTAAACTCATCAATTCACAGGCCCTTAATCATTAATTGAGATAGATAGTAATGCACAACCAAACAAAATATCACAAGAGCTTATATCCTAATCAGTTTTTTAGTTAGATTACAATAACATTATAACTCAATGTTATTGAACTTTTTTTCAACCAAATTTTATCCAGTTACTTAAATAAATAATATTTTTCTGATTGTGAAATATTATTTTGAAAAATCATAGTTTTATGTAAAAAAAATCTTATAATTTCCAATAAACAAAAATCATATTTAAAAGATTTATAGTTTATGTTCATCTCAAATAAATACATATTATCATATATTCTCAATTATTATATACTATCACTCAACATGGTGGTTTACTAATAGAATATGAATTTACTAAAGTATATCCTAGAGGATTTCAAAAAGATATATTCAGCAATGAATTTTTATTATTCAACAAGAGAATATTTATTTAATAACCAAAAATCCATTTTGGGTTAAATACACATAGGTGAATCTATTTTAGAGCCTATATTGATATTTTTTTATCATGACATGGATTAATGGAATCCACACAGTCACTACATTACCAAAACATTAGTATATTATCCCATATATTAAATTATTCTTAAGTTGTTCACAGTGTTTTACAAATTTTATTATAAAAAACTAAAACCTACATGGATACCAATTTTTGTGACCTAAGGATTACATATATATAAATTACAACATTATTGATTAATATTAATCAAATATCCAAATAATAAATTCCCCTTAATTATAATGATTTATTTTCATTGTAGACTAATACATTATTAACTTCTTACATGAAATACCATAAAAATCATCATATAAGGACTCTATCTATGATAATCTTTATGATCATTCACAAAAGAAAATATTTCTTAATATTTGTTGTAAATTGAATGATATGAAATAGGAATCTCATATTTTCATTAACGTGAACATAATATATATCAATCAACAATAATAATTGTGCATATGATAAACATAAGGGTATGAAAACATAATAATCTCATACCAAATTCATACCCATTATATTAAAGATAAATTATCATGATTCATTAAATAATGTTTTTCCTTATAATATACCTTTTTTATAAGATATTTTAATCATAAATAATCAATCATGGGCCATTAGAATTTAGAATAGGACAAGTAAATATTTTTTCCCTATATATAATGATTCAAAATTATTTACTTAGATAAGGTTCACTACAATGGAAATAATTATGAAAATATTCCTCCTAGTGGATTTGGTTTACCCCTTATTTCATAATTTACATTGTCAAGGTTTACTAATAAGACCATCATAATAGATATATTTCATTACAAAAAATGATCTCTCTCCATTGAAGTTATTATTGTATTTAAAAAATTCATTTTTTATCTAATTTATTTGAGGTTTAAATAATAATATGTTCCATAATAAGATAATGAAAACCATAAAAATTGTACCAGAATATAGAAAAAAAAATTCATTATAGTATAACCCTTGAGAAAAAATTATGAATATTTCACCATAACATAATTGACAACATGGAATATATTGGGATAAATATTATAATCCTTAAGAAAAATAATTATAATCCATTCATAGATTTAATGTGGATGGTATCATAAGATAATGTTTCTAGTGAAGTATACCATCATCAAAACACACTACCGTATACTTAAAATACTATTAAATGTGTATATGAAAATTTATTTTAAAATAAGGGAATGATATTTCAGTTTTGGAAGCGTTAAAAGGTAAAAATTTCCCAGAATATTTAGAAAACCATTTTATTTAAAAATATGCTTGTATACTTATAATTTATGATTCCTAGTGAATAAAATTCTCGAATGTGGGAAAACTCCTTCATTCAGAAAATGTTAAAATAAATCTAACATTCACACTTATTTAAAAATAAATAAATATTTAAATCTAAAGTCATTTTAAAATTCATATATAAATGATTTAAAATAACTCCAAATATAAATTAAAATGAAATTTTGCAATAATTATATCATTAAAATAAAATTCTAAAAAAAATAATGAACATGATCATTGAAGATAATTATTCCAGATCCCAACAAAAGAATAAATGACATTTTAAAAAAAAACAATTTCGTTGTCACATTATTTATTGAATCAAAAAAAGATAACAATACTAGAAAGTTTTCATCATTTTTAGTGGGTAATTGAATATATGGGTTCTAAAATTTTTTGATCATATTATGTCCCCTAATTATAATTTAACCACAAAAACAAAAAATGAAATGAGAATACATCATAAAACTAAACCTTATGTCCTTTATTTAATTTGTCAAGATGAGACCTCCTAAAAAAATAATTATAGATTATATACATATATATATTGTAAACATATTCAAATATTTCAAACATTATTTAATTACTTAATAATTACTAGTTATCATTTTATTAATAAGTCATTTTAAAATCATCAATTGGTTGACAACTACTAAGTTTTCCATTCACGTTCTAGTTTTATGGTTCCACCCCTTGCTTCATGTTCGTAGTTTGATCATATCTAGAAGATTAATTATTTAATAAATATATATTTAATTCATTAAATGATTTTTTATAATCATCACTATATGGTGGTGATGAAAAATTAATTATATCACTTTGTGGAGACGGTAGTCAATACAAAAGAAATAATAATTCTTCTACTTCAAGATGAATGAAATACAAAAACGTTTAATAGTAATTTCCTTAAAAAATAATAATTTTTTCATATAAATCATATTCATTCATTAAATATACCCTTCTAATCATACATGTAACTAGTAAATGAAAAATGAGTTAAATAAATTTGTAAAGGTTGTAGTCCACATAAACGCCTGAGAAACATTATCATTTTCACACATATTACTAAGAAATAAATAATTTCTGTATCACTGAAATAAAAACATACTAATAGAATAAATACAAGAAGATGGTGTAGATAATTTAGAGGATGTGGTTCTCGTAAATAATTTTGCTGGGTATAAAACTTGTAAATACATGAAACATTATTATATAATATAAGTATTTCAAAACTCAAGTGGATAAAAAATAACAATCATCAAATATAAGATGTATATGGTTGATATAAATTAATAAAATAAGCAATCATGTTTTATGATATTTTATAAACTATATCTCTTATGTAATGTCCACTTTTTAAAATTAGACACATACCACTGTGATATGATTTTTAGGATATTATATATTAATTGTGGATAAAAAAATTATATTATTATATAATTTTAGATACGAATATTCAAAAATGGGATACATGTAACAAGATTTAATTATGAAACTTGGAAAAAAAGTTTACAATTTAAATGCATAAAGTGCAAAAAATTAATATTTTATTAAAATTCATTTTCTAATCCTAATGAAATCATTATTCCATTTAATTACCAATAACCCCCTTATATGGATGTCAATTTATTATATTTAATAAATTAAAATAAAATAATTCATATATAGTTAGTAATTTAATGTACTCAATCAAATTTATATTATGTAGCTAAAAATATTTTTTTTGTATAAAATATATTTTACCTTCAAGTGATTTTATCTTAAATTATATAAATTTATAATAAATTTAATAATTATTATTATTTTTTTATCATAAATTATAATATATGAATTTCAAATCATTTTTCATTAGTGATCATGGTAAATAATTTATAAAAAAATAAAATACATTAAAAATTTGTATTTTACTATAAAATGTAAATATTTATAACATTTAAATTATAGTTATTATTTCTATGGAACTAATTTTTTTTTTCTAAATTAATGAAAAACTTTATAAATGGTTTTCATAATTTAGTTATTCTATTTCGTACAATATGATACACTGACATGTTGATAGCAATCACATTTTATAATTATGTTTTTATTGTATATCAATGGTTGGTTCAACTTGGTATTGCATGAAAGTAATGTTGTAAAAAAAAATATAAGGAAATATATCATAAAATAAATTGGTGATGTGATTGTAATTTATGATGATTAAGAATATACAAATATCAAATGATTAATAAAATAGAGAATCACCCTTACTATGTAAATGGACCAATAAAAGTCATTCCAAGAACTGCCAACATCGTTTAAAACACCATTAAAATATCATTTTTATAGACATTGAATAATTTTTCCTCGCATATATCTACTATCACCAATCACTTTGATAGTACTATTGAATATTTCCATAGAAATTTACTTTCTCATTATATTTATCATTTCAAAACCCATTCTGAAATCACCAATATTCAATGAATTTAAATTTATGCAAACCCATTTTAAAAAATGCACTTTAAAATATATATTTTATTTTATTTTTTAAAACCTACACACACGTCCAAAAAATACATAAAAGGGATCATCATTCCATATTAAACTATGAAACCACCATTAGATTTTTTTTGAACTCGATATAGTCCTTATTGAATTTTTATCTTACAAAAATACATCCCAAATTTAGGGGAATATCACACATAAAAATATGTATACAAGTTGATAATAGTAATTAAGTATACAAAATAAAATTATTAAGTACTCCAAGAAGCACAATAAATTTATGTCCCCTTATCTCAACTAATTCACCAGAAATCCATCCAAATGATGAACCAACTTCCATTAATTCCATGATAACCTACGTCATCTATAAAATCAACCAAAATAATTTATTATAAAATAAATAATAACACCCCCCACCAATTTTAATAATATTTCCTCAAATAAATAGGTTATATAACACTGAAAAAATTGGCCATTTTTGTGTTGTCTACTCATGATGCACCCCATTCTAAGGAATAACAAGATTCAGTGAGTGATCTGATGTCAGAAAAGTTATAAAAGTTCTTAGAATCAACTGTTGATGCACCATTTCTCCACCCAGACATAACACATGGTGCTAGTTGAAACATTAAAATATCAATACACCCAAAATGATTTCCAACTGTGAGTTTCAGTGTAACAAATCAGTCTATTCCTGAACTGACCCATTTTGCAATTCCACTATAGCCATGATAACAATAGATTCACTTCTCCGGATAACATTTATAGAATACTATAATAACCCCAAGCCCAATTTCGATGCAAAGAAACTAACCAAAACCACAACTAAATCTCCAATTCACCAGTACACCACTGACATTTCAATTCTCTAATAAATAGATTCACTAGCCCCAAATATTTTTTCACATATGTGAGTTATATATTTATGAAAAATTATATTCTCCTTAATATAGGATTTTTCATATCAACAAGTCAATGAGTAAACACAGAAATTGAAATTCCAAGGTCCTTTTCATTACCTCCTTGAAATAGTTAAAAATTTCCTCCATCTTTTAAATTAATCTATAAAAAAAACAAATTCAATGATCACTATGAACCTAGAGGATGAAAAACTGAATACATATATCCTGAAATTCTAAAACAATAATGATCATTCAATCAATAATTCTTCAGGTTTATGTTGATCCACGCTATAATATTTTGTTAACAAGAACACATAATAAGTCTTCCAAATCACAAAATCGTCAACATAATTATCAAAAATTACATGCCTCGGTCACACTAAAATGCATCCAACTACTCGATCCCAAACACAAGACACAAAATAACATCCAATAATGCTCCCAGAATAACTCAATATCAATACCAGCACTAGTGGATTCCTTAAAATGACCAGGAACTGCATACTCACTATTTAATTAATGCATTTTGATCATCTTAATTAACCAAAAAATTGAAACAATTGTTCTATATAGGAACATGATTATTTTAACTACATCTCACCAAAATTATTCTATTCTCACTGAAAAATCATTGGTTTCACAGTAACCCATAATGAATAATAGAATAATGAAATAAAGAATCTAAGAAACTCATGGATTTCAACAAAAATCCATGAATGCTATTTTACATAGTTACATACCGGTCATTTGAAAAACTGATTCATATAATTTTACACAAACTAAAACTCACTAGGGATTTTAAAATACCCATGGGAGTCCAATAATTTTTAGAAAACAAATATCACTCATATATATTAAATAGATGGACCCTTTTCTGAAAGTCAATCATTATTCCCTAAAATATTGTTCCAACTCACTTTCAAAATCAAATTTCCAAAAATTTCCATAAAACCCAAATATCTTATCCAATTTTTAATTCACCATCTCAAAGAGACAGTTGAAGAAAAAAACAACTTTTGAAACTATTTCTCACGTGCCTCAGATTATTATGCGTTTTTTTCAAAAACAGTTTTTAACTTAAATAATGGTTCTATATAAAATAAACAACCTAAAAGTCATTTACCTATTGAGTATATGAAAATATAAACAAAAATTATATATATCCCATAATATTAAAATTAGTATAATAACAAATTTTAATCAGTGTTGAAAAATTCCATCCGTATTAAATATTGCTTCAATTAAAATGGTTTTGGAAGAGGATTCATGTCAAAATACACTTCCCAATGTTATGGGTATTATGACCTACAATCTTTATTTTGGAAATATTCAATCGATGCTAATCAATCCTAATAACTCATCCTAAGTCTCATCCATCCCATATTATGAATGTAGTTCTACCCAAACATCTCACCCATTCTAGCATTCCTAGTCCAAAAATTGGGCATCACATGGAATATTGGATTTTAGTGGATTTCATATTGGTCAAGCCTATGCTTGATCATCCACATAATACCAAACAACATTTCTCCCGCACTAACTACATCACCAATCACAAGACATTTCTCTAATACCTTTTTGTAATGTCCCATTATAGTATGTTCAAACAATGAACATTCAACGATGAAGCAACAAATAATTCATTCCTCTCTAAATTACAATGGCTACATACTAGTGATAAGGGATGAAGATAATAGTAGTGAGACTATACCCTATAAATAAATAATTTTGTTCATTCGTGAATATACTAAAAAAAATTCCTAACTATTCCATATTATATACTTCCCAAAACATTAGAAATACAAAACAACATTCCCCATGGGGCCCTATAGACTAAAATATAACATAGTAATCTAGTATAAAATAGTAATTATAAAAAATATATTTGTATTCAATAAAAACTTGATAAGAAAATGTATTATATATAAATAAAATGGACACAATCCAAAACATGATGAACTATTACTGATAAGTAAATACACAACTTATGACCCAACTAACATTACTTCATTGATTATCTATGGACACGACAACCTTCTAATTTAACCATGTATCAATATTTATGAAATTTCATAGTCTTCAGCAATAACATGATTTGTTAACCACATAAATTGTATCACATATAGGGTATGTGGTTAGTCCAATAGCCCAGTAAGAAGCCTACCAATCATCAATAATAAGAAGTGTTGTTGTGATTAAGGGGATATAAAATAAAAAATATATAAAAGAGATATTAGTTTATTTTAAAGATTCCATATAAAACTTATACATTTAATTCACATACATTTAGACAAGTTAGATTTTATAGTGATTAACAAGACGCCATAATATTTGACCCAACATTATCTATCCAAATCCTACTAATAATATGATCGCATGGACTGTAATCATAAACCATACCCAAGAACAAATCTTTTGGTATCAATCCAAAACAATTTTCATCCCCCAAGAGAGGACTCTAGATTGGTTGTCACCCAAACCTCAAACCACTATTCAATAAAGCTAGAAAGTTTCATACATCTATAAGATTTGTCCCACAAATTCACACTTAAGGATGGTCCATTTTATCTTTGTAAAATCATTAGACTACCCATCCCTCAATTATGTCTGACACTTGTTCTTAAATTGTAATTTCCCTGACCACACAAACTCATCCCAACAGAATCTAAGGAGGTCACAATCAAACACAAAAATCCATCCATGAAGACTCTTGGGTATTCATCATCATGTCCATTGATCTAATCCCAAATATAGTATGAAATTTATAGTCAAGAACACTAACCCATCCGCATAGACCCTTGTTTTGTCACAAAAAATCACATTGACCCATCCCTGACGATACTACGAATGATACAATAAAAAAATATTCTTCACTCATTGGAAATAGTAAATAGGGTACAAATCCCATCTCGGAACACACTAACTCCCCATGAGGAATATGTCCCTTATGTCTTATTAAAATTCCATGATAACATCACAATACTCAAAATCTTCCTCTATGAGTCCCATTTTGTCCATATGGATTAGCCAAAACTATGATTCCAAAATAAATGCTCTCAATGGTATAACCAAAAAACCAGAATCATTGTGCAAAATAGGTCCTCAATGGACACACACATAAAAAAATTATAATCCATCAATATCACAAAATAAAATCAAAAAAAGGGTCACATACAAGGAACACATTATTTAGAAAAAAGGGTTCTTTCAACATGATTTCTAATAGGACAATAAAAGTCAATGTATACCTTTTCGACATATAATAATACCCCTATACATAGTATTCTTTATACATCATTTTGAAAATGTGTCACATCCCATAATAATTACAAAACAGTAATGGAAAAATCCCATTAAATAATTCCATAGAAAACACATTTAAAATTTTGAAAAACCATTTTAATACCCTTAAAAATGAAAAATTCTGTTTATACACAATTATTTATAAAATATATGTAACACATAATGATTTCATAATATGTTATTTTCTATAAAATAATTCAACAACATTCACTACACACAACACCGAGTTCGAGCACATGATGACTTACCAAACTAGCTGTTCAAAAAGCTGTTATGAATAATATTTATTGAATTTTTCATTTTATATACTACTATATAAATGTAGAATCCATATTATGTGTTTTTTAGATATAATAAATGAACAAAATCATTTTTTTCAGATAAAAGAAGTAATTTTCAAAAAATGAAAATTTACCACCTTTCAATATAGAAACCTTTTTAAAACAAATATTTTACACTTTAATATATTAAATTTAAGGAAATTAAATTGTTCTTTAGAATCAGGAAATAAAAATGTATTTTGGATAATTATTTGGTACTTTTTTGATAACATTCATATTTGCTAGAATAGTTAAAATAATAAATTTCATATTAGGAAAACTTTTTTAATCACAATAATTTATAGTGTTCAATTGAGAATTTGAATGATATAGAAGTATAATCATATTATATTTATATCATTTAATACAATATAGTTCATTATATTTAATTTCACATTTATGTTTGACATAAACACATGTCAATCATTTGATAGTTTTTAACTCTTCAAAACTCGCTATTTGGTTTTGACAACGGCAAGTAATTTAAATTTAATTAATGATAATTATATGTTTTTTATTTTTAAAAATAAAATTTATTTTGAATTTGGAATATCAAAATTAACATAGTGTGAATTTTTGGAATTTTCTAGAAACATTCAATTTTTTATTAGTACTGAAAAACTCTGCATTATTATTTAAAAATCTACTTTTTATCTAAATAACTATTTATTTTATTTATTTAATTAAATATAGATAGATAATACCTATATTATTTCCATGGGATTCATTGGTGTCATTTTTAAAATAAAAGTATATGTAAAATATTTATTTAACTTTTCACCGTCTTTTACCCATATTCTAAGAGAATATTAAAATTTTCATAAAAATAATTTTACAGCTTGTGTGAGTTGTATTTAAAAAAAATCCAACAGACACAGTTGACTTTAGTATGAAAAATGCGGTTCAATTAGTTGAAAATAACTTTTGGTGAATACTAACATTTTACTTTCATTTACCGTAGTTAAAAGTAAAAAGAGTAATTAAGGGTAAAAATGATATTATAATAAGCCTAAAACATGTCCTAATTCTCTTGGATAAGTATAATTAGACCAAAAACAACATTAGGGATAATATACGATCTCTTTTGGTTTATATGGATAAGATTAATACATTCATTATTATTTCATTTAAAAAAGAGTTAAAATAATTAAATTGAATGATTAATAACTAAAACATTTTAAATATATGGTTATACAAAATATAAATTCGTCTATAAATAGTCATTAGAATTATTAACTGATTTCATACCTAATGGTATTTTATTTAGGATTTTTAGGCATTAAATAATTTAATTTATTTATGACACAATGATGATGTAATAATTACATTATTAATAAAATATTAAAATAATTGATATTATAAATATCAAAATAAATATAAATTGAGGATTATGAGGAAATAAACTAATTTTCTAGCTTATTATTACATGTTAGGGTTGATTAAATAAATTTTATTCGAAGTGATAATATTTATATGGCTTTCAAAAAATCAAATACTAAATAGTGTCAAAATTTACATAATTTTGTTTTTAAAACAAATACTATATTATTAATTGATATAATATTCCTAAAAATCTATAGTTCAGACAAAGGACATTTATAAGGCTATATAAATTAATAATGAACCACTTTTTGATCTCTTTTCTTGTAATAGTTTTTTTATTAACCATATAAATAAAAATACAAACAGACAAGGTAAATGTCAAACTATTTAACTAAAAGTTTAATCTAAAAGAGAAGGTTAATATGGTGACCTAAACCTGTCTAAAACCTATTAGTTTTGATTAGTTCGACCCATACCAACCTTATATTTGAAATACATTATTTTTGAGCCATTAGAAACTGAAAATGAATTTATTATAAAATAATATTTCAAGCATTTCATTAAGTTATCCTCATCTCTCTTATAAAAGGGTACTTCCCTTCTCCTAATTTTACACCTCCAAACCCATTTGTCTTAGCCAAACCACCCCAAATGTCCTCTAAAATTCCTTCCATTAATCTTAGAGGCCTTAAATTGATCATAAATCCAATAAATGCAGCCCTTTTGATCTACATAAAAGGAAACACCCAAAAAGTGGTAATAATTTCACCACCCTCTTCCAAGTTCTTTTCTTCATACACTTACTATTTCATTGATGTTCCCATAAAAGTATGATTAATCTAGTACCTTCTATAAAATAAGATTCTATTATAAATATGGTATAACTATATTCTCTATTCTATCCATTCAATAAATGACAAAGTCACCTTACGTACGTGCGTATGGCTTACCGTCTCCATGTCATGTTGTAGTTTGTTATTCAAAAACATTATTATTTGGATGGGTATAACAATGAGTATAACTGATTTAAATAATAAATATAACATTTTAATGATTCTATATATTGGTTATACAATTCAGTTGTATACAATTTCTCCATCAAAATAATGATAATGTCGCTCGTGCGTACATATGACTTACTGTCTCCACAACACGATTAGATGTAATTTTCCATCATCACCATTCAATAATAATTTTTATTTGATGACTAAAAATAATATTTAATTAATTGATATCATTTGTGATATGAATCAAATACATCATATCCTTAACAAACATGACTAACGTAACAAAACATATAAATGAAAAATGAATCAGTTAAAACTCGAAACAATTATAGAATTTAAATATTATTAAAACGGGAATATTAGAAGATCATATATTATATCATATTTATTTATATGGTTATAGTATAATTTATTAACAGAAATTTAACTATTATACAGGATTATAACGTACCCTCAACTAAGGAAAATTACAAGGTTAGTGGTTTTAATCTCAATTTAATTCCCGTGACATTCATGCTATATTTTCCACTATTAACTTTTGTGTTGTGAATGTACTACCAATGATTGTATTATTTGCATAATATATATTAATTTATGGGTATATAAATCAACATTGGATAATCATTCTTTCATATGGTGTATGATTAATAAGATTCCAAATCATGAAAGGGAATTTGAAATTTCAATTTCCACTCATTTGGTTTTACGCAAACTTCATTGATTAATTTATTCCAAGATTATGTGTGAAATCAATATCTATTTAATTATGTAGTAATTTACACTCCCCTTTGTGTTCATATCCCTTTGATACAGATAATCCCTCCATTTATAAATTCTCACGTTATCAATATAAACTTGATAATAGTAATTTTAACTCAATCTCAATTTATTGAGTTAAACCATAATGTCATTGGTGTTGTTAGACAAGAATATGTGTTAATGTCATATGATTGGTGTAAACTAAATATCCAATCATATTGTGTGTATTTATATTTGTCACGAAATTTTTTTTCATTTATTTATCCTTAACTTAATGATACTATCTTTATAAAGGAATTCATCTCAACTAGCATTCCATTGAGACTTCTTTGTTGTTATGTGCCAATTCATTTTTATTTGGAGTATATATAGTAAATTGACATAGTATATCATGAATCCCTTAATTTTAATGACATAATTAATATTTAAATATCTCAATTATTTGTATTCAAGGGTCTCTCTTTTGGTTTTGAACTCTAAATAAAATATCTTTTTAAATGTTTTAAAAAAATTCATCTAAATCTTTCACATTAATGTCCATGTTTTTAAAATGGTTTTAAGGTTTTATTTATAAGGACAATAATGTTATAAGACATAAATTCCTTTTAAATGTTTCAATTCAATATGGTACACTTTAATTCAAAAATATATTTTAAACTGCTTCATTATAAATAATGATAATTTTAAATGTTTTCATGAAAAAAGTCAATTTCTCTCAAAGATTTTTACTGATCATTTTCAACTATGTTGACATCCTTTACTGGATATTATTCTTGAACAAGGTTGATTTATTATGATACAAATATTCTATACTGTATTGAATGTTTTGTGATATGTTTGACTGTGGATTTGTTATTTTTATACTATTCATGGTTTATGGATAATGTATTGAAATTTCATATGTTAGTTTCAATAAGAATGTTTATGTTATGTTTAAACCTTTTGATATGAGGTATACATTGGACATAGTAATTGACATGTGGATCCCGGTATAGCTCCTTGATGCATCATTGGGTCTCATTAGACAAACTAGTGTCTTGGCACAAGGCCTTGACTTTGTGGTTATGAAATGTGGTAGAATGCATTATATCATTATGAAATTGGATATTGATATTAAATGTGATTTTTATACTATTATAATATTCATGTGAATAATTTAATGGAATTATTTGATTTATCTATTCTATATTATGATGATGTTTAATTTTTAAAGGCTTGTGTTTTAGTATTATACATTTCGTTAAATTTTTATGCTTATTTATAATATTTTACACTATATTTTTATCCTTACTGTGCATCTAATATCACCCCTTTCTATGTTTTATTTTTTCCAAGATGTGAAGAAGTATATGAGTACTGACCCATGGGGATAATCTATGGGTTATGACTGTGGTCAATGGAGACAATTTTTTTTATTTTTTCTTTTTATTATTTAATGTAAAACATATGAATATATATAGTATTCCCAAGGCTACCAAACAAGTCATTATTTTTGGATTTGATCCCTCGTGATCATGCCAATGTTATGTGATAATGCAACAACTCTAGGTAACTAGGATAGGAGCGTCACAGCTTCTGTCAGAGAAGTTTAGTACAAATATTGGAATCAAAATTTAGAAAATATTTGAATAGAAAAAAGTAACCTAATATTGATATTAAGGATTAGTATAGAAAAACATCCAAAAATTTTGGTAATATAAATATTATGTGGGTTTTTTCTGAAATACATCCATGTTTTGATATGAGCAGGTAAATGACACTCTGTCACAGATGTACCAAGGTGTGAAAACACTGAGAAAGAGTTTTGGGCTTGACCTGGGGTATCCCAGTACACGACAATGGGCCCTGTTTCACACAAGGTTACAATACTCCTAGGGTATATGAATAGGATAATTCATATTTTCATTACAAACTAATTTTAAGGATTTTAATACATGATGAGAATAAATTACCTAGTTTAATACTAAGTTGATTTAGTTTCAAAATAATGAGTTTTGATATTCTCTAAAATATTTTTGTACACACGCTATTCTTTCTTGTGTTAGTCAACAGATGGATTCCATGGAAGTCATAGTAACATTGAACATGATGTACAAGGTTGACATGATGGTGGAAATGTGCAATGAAATGCAATGTTGATATGTGTAAATTATATCGTGTACATGCTGAATCAGTTTTCCAAAAATATGATCAACAATATATATGTTAACCAACTCCCAGACTCAACAAATAAGAGAAAGGTGGTGAATGATAAGAGATCCAACATTGGAGACCATGGTGAAAGGAAATATCAATTTCTATCACACAGGAAATGTCAAAGGAGACACCTAGGAAGGGTTATCAATGGAACAAATAAATTATATATGTGTGGGAAAGAGTGACATAATGTAAAGAATTGCCAAGAAAAAATGATTTGTATTAATGGAGAAAATAAAAATGATCCCAAGAATCAATTTATAGTTATTTTCCTTAAATATAGGGGACTTATGCATTACATTATTGAATGCCTTATTTTATTGGATAACCTTTTTTTCAAGGAAGAACTTATATTGAAATAAATGGATGCAGTGGTGTTTAAAAGTATTAGTGCTCTTGGTTGATTGGATTACATTGAAATACATTTTTATTTTATGTGTAACCCTGCAGTTTTTTTTGAAAAATCAATTTGAGGAAGAATTACATTTTCTTTTGAGGATATAGTTATAAGGAACAACTTTCATTTATATGATCCTTAAATTTGAGGCAATTAAAGGTTATTAATTTTTGGGATGAAAATGCGAGGTATGAGATAACATTTGTGGTCAAATTATGTTATTGTTATTTTGAGGTATTTATCCCACTTTGGGAATGTTATAAAATATAGTTTTTAAAAAAGTACAACACGCATACTGTGTGATAACCCATCCCGTCAGACAATGTTGCGGGACTAAAACACACAACAAGAGTGCGATTGAGATTTATTTTCTACCACTAGACTATGTGAAGTCCCTGGTTAGTGTGACTAATAATTTTTAGTTAAAATATTTCATTGATCAATAATATGTTGCTTTGGGATCTTATGTCTTATCAAATGGATATCATTATAATAGAAAATTGATTTGGGGATTAAGTGATAAATTTAATTTTGGATGACTTTTTCTCTGTTGGGAATACTATTTGCCTACAGAATATAGAATATTCTCGCATTTCATTGGAGGAGTACATGTGGATTTTTATCTATGTTTTTATTATGGATTTATATAGATTTGGGCTATTTATGGAAATGATTAACCAATCATACTGATAATGTGATTATGTTAATTACTTTTTAGTATGTCACCTCAAGAGTATTCAATGTTATTTGGAGATATAATTTAATGTGGAATACTACGTAATAAAATTCATCTATGTTTTTCTTTATAATATTAGTTTTTATTATATTAAATGATTTTGAAGAAAATTTTTAATTGAAAGATATATTTTAACTTTGGTTATTGTTGGATAAATTTAATAAATTATGATTTATATTTCTTTCCCTAAATGATAATTCTTTTTCGGGATCATCTGATCTTGTACTATCCATTTTGGTTTTGGTTAATCTTAATGACAAGGGAAATATGTAGTGTATCCTTTGCGGATCATGTGATTCTCTTGAAGATGATTCTAGCGCTTCAGGTGTGACCAAGTCATCTTGAATAATCATCGTTTGGAAACAAAGATATGTTAGTGGTAGGAATTTATTAAAGGGTGAAACTAGACTTTGAAACTATGTTTATCTCTTTTTGTTCTTAGTCAATCTTGTAAATAAATTTGTCAACATTATGAAATGGAAATTAAAAAAATGTTCACGTTTACTTTTCCTACTTGGAAACTAAGTATTGTTTATCCAATCACAATTTTGTGGTGTTCTTGTTGTTATCATTCTCCTGGTTAGGATTTCTATCACTCTTCATTTGAACATTGCACATAGTTTATCTTCTATATCCATGCTTTCATAAATGGAATCCAAGTATGGGTTATCTCAGATGACCTTTGTACTTCTCTTTCATTCTTTTAAAGTGATAGTTTTATTAACTCTTTTCCCAATGTGGGACTTTCAATAAAGTTCCCATGCACAATTTTAAAATTGCGAGGACGCAATTTCTAAAAGGGGTAACAATGTAACACCCCAATATTTCTTAGTATGTTGTTTTCATTAATGTAATTGAATATCTTGTCCTCTACGCAAAACCAAGTCCGAGCGCACCACGACTTACCAAACTAGATATTCAAAAAGTAGTTATGAACAATATTAATTTAATTTTGAATTTTATATACTCTATATAAATTTTGAATCCATATTATATGTTTCTAAGACAAAATATAAGAACATATTCATTTTTTCTGATAAAAGAGTTATTTTAAAAATAAGGAAATTTTACATCCTTTTAATGGTGAACTATAAGGCCCCAGCTGTAAAACATACTTAATCATGAGTTATTACAAGATTACACATTGAGTATCTTTTTAGGTTTAGTGTTTTAGAGAATTATATCATAAAACTTGAATTACATTCCACATTTAAAACAAAGTGGTTATATAAAAGACAGTATTCATTTTTCCCATCAACGGAAACATATTTAAAATTAAACATGGATTCTTTCTTGACACTTCCTTGACACTATCATCATATCATGTACCCTTCCCTTGACCTATGAAAAACATTTCAAAAACTTGGGATGAGAATAAAAAGCTCAATAAGGGATATAAAAATATGGAAAGGAAACATGATTACATGTATACATAAAAATGAAATCATACTTTACCCATAAAACATAAGCACTTTAACATACCTCATAAAATCATGAATAAATCATAGAAATCATAGAAATCATAATACATAAAGGTAACTTGAGGCATTCATAAAATTCTTACATAGGGAGTAACCCTATTGGTTACGTTTGGAATACCCACCATAGTATATTCCCTAAATCTCTTTGGAGAAACCTTAACATTTAACCCCTTCGCGTTACCCAATGCATTGGAGAGCTATATCAGGCTCACCCACCGATAGTTTATCTCGGAACCACCCGTTTTCACAACAATGCCCAATAACCATAACAGAAACCTATCACATAAAACATGCATAAAGGAAACATAACATTTCCACATTTCAATCACAATATAAAATTTTAGGATATTGATAAAATGAATCCATTAAAAAAACCATTTTCAAAACCATTTAAAACATTTAATAAAGAAATTTTTGAATCAAAGTATCACATACAACCTTGAAGCTTTTACCATTTTAAACCATTAATATCTATATAAATAAATCCTTAAAACCATTTTGAAAACATGGATATTAATAAGAAAAAATCATTAAAACAATTAAAGCGATATTTTGGTTAAATGGTTTTTACCAAAATTAGAGACACATGAATACAATAATTGAGGAATAACATTTCATCAAAACTATATAATATCATGAGAATAAATGGATTCGTGATATAATATTACAAAGTACAGCATATACACCATATAAGAGTGAAGTGGTGCATAACAACAATGAAGTCTCAATAGAAATGTAAAATGTGATGAAATCCCTTATAAAGAAGGTATCCTTGAATTAAGGATAAATCAATCTCATAATAATGAGTGACAAATATAAACACACCAAATATAAGTGGATATTAAGTTTAAAACAATCAAAGGTCATTCAGACATATTCAAAGGATGACATATTCAATAACTACATTTTCAACTCAAAGAAATCTAAATTGGGTTAAGAAGCTCCCTTGGTAAAATTCGACAGCCTAACGGCGTCACATAAAATTTTACAAAATGGGTTGATGAAAGAGAATAAAGGGTATCTCAACACTTGAACATAAAATTTACACAAATAAGGATATATAAGAACATATCCCAACATAATAGTATGTGAATTAAAAGACATAACAAAAGAAGTCTTTTAAAAAGAGGAGGGTGAAATGACCCCTTACCGAGTTGGGTAACATTCGAAACATACACCCCATCGAAGAAGGGTCATACAATGAAGATGTCAATACACATAAATGAAATTATACTATACAAATTTTATAATAATTGGAAGTAAATACACCACTCAAAGGAAATAGTGGCAAGCGTAGCATAAAAGTCATGAGAATAAAAGTGAGATGAAAATTTCCTTATGAAAACTCGGCAGCCTAATGGCGCCACTTAAAACTTACAAAAATGGATTGATGAGATCAAGTAGGGTCTCTAATAATATTACAATAAAATGTACAGCAAGAGGGATATAAAATAACATCCCCCATCATAACAAAGAGGAGCTTAAAAAGTGACATAAAGGAGAGTACTTAAAAAGAAAGAGAGAGGTTAGATCTCTTATGAAAATTCGGCAGCCTAACGGCACCACTCAAAACTTCAAAAATGGTTTGATGAGAGAGAATAGGGTCTCTAATAATATGAACATAACAATTACAGTAATATTAATACATAATAACATCACAATCAAAAGAAATATGAGCTTAAAAGGAATGACATAAAAGAGTGTACTTAAAAAGAAAGAGAGGAGTAGGATCCCTTACCTCAAGTCCAACTTGTCTTGTTCGTTTCTTTATATTCCTGAATAATAAACTTTGGTCAATTTATAATTGCATAAGTACATACTATAAAGAATATTATTCAGTTAATATCACATATTATAATGTTATAATAATTTTTTAATAATGTTAGTTCATATCAGACGTTTTTGTCGATGTTTGGTACATGAGTCAAAAATGAACTTGTATGATAAAATGATTGTCCATGTAGTTATAAGTAAATAATTTCCAGAATACTATTAATGATTAAAATTTTATATATATCTGGTACATATTAATACTAATCCATATCATTTGGAGATAAAAAATGAAAAGCACCGTTCATGGAGACAGTAGGCCGTACGTACGCATGAACGCTACTTTCATTTTTTTCTTTTTCATATTAATGGAATTAAAAATAAGTGGTATATATATATAATATAATTCCAGTATAATATATATGTTATATAGGTCAAATATGTTCATTAATTTCATTCTTTATACATTCAATGTATTGAATGTACGAGTCACATCACTTGAGGGGGCAGTAGTCCGCACTTCCTCATATGGAATTATCACATTTACACAACATGAAAAGAATAAAGGTATGGTTTAAATATAAAATATAGAAGCATATAGTAAACATAAATACCATATATATCATATATAAAATAAAGTGTCATCATAATTGACACATTTAATGGTGTTAAAAAAATTTTTAACAATAGGTTTTAGACATGTGTAGGTCTTAGATTATACATTATCTTTCCATTTTATTTAAATCTTTAAATAATGAGGTCATCACTACATCATCAAGATGTCATTAATAATTTAATTTATTTAATGTCTAAAAATTATTAGAAAAATACTATGATGTAGGAAATATTCTTATATTTCCAATGACTATTTATAGTCAAAAATCTAACTTGTATAACCCCATGTAAAAATTGTTTTCGTTAAACATTTCATGTTTGTGTCATTTTTAATTTAACATTAAATAAAAAGATATTTATGTCATTTTCCAACCAAAGTGGCTCCATGGGGTACCCAAGTTGAACCATGGATTTTTTTGGTCGGCCATGACACATCCAATGAGGGTAGTACATGTGCCTAGGTCATTTCATTTTATTAAAATATTATTCTTACCTTAAACTACACTAATTACCTCTAATCATGATTAAAAACATAATAAGTTACTATTCACCAAAAACTTATTTTAATCCCATTGAACCACATTTAACTTATTAATTACAACCATGTATGATGGATTTTTTAAATTCAAAACACAAAGATGCCAAAATTTCTTTTAAATGGAAAATCAGTTTTTATAAGTACAACTTAGTGGTTTCACTATTCATCAAAAATTGGAGTTTTTTAGAAAATTATCAAAAGTTCACCCGAAGCTATATTTGATATTCCGAATTCAAAAATGATTTCTATTTTACAAAATTAAAAACATATAAGATGCATTAATTAATTTAATAATTAATTCCTGTTGTCAAAACAAATAGCGTGTTTTTATGAAACAAAATGTATCAAAAGATTGACACTAGTTTAAGTCCGATTTCAAAGTGAAATTAATTCCAACGAACACTATTGGATTAAATGGTAAAAATATATTATAATTTAACTTTAAAAACAATTAGAAAGATAATCTCATCATATAAATAAATTAGATTAAAAGATGTTTTGAATTAAAATACAACATTTTTCACTATTCATTAAAAATTGAACTTTATTGGAAAAATACCAAATATTTACACAAAGTAAATTTTGATGTCCCGATTCTAAAGAATAATTTTATTTTGTCAAATATAACACATAATATTTTCAAAAAGTGTATTTAAAAGAGGTTCTCCATCAAAAGGCGGTTAATCGACCTTTTAAAGAATATTAGAATGTTTACGCTTAAAATTGGATTCATTTGCATTTTTAATCCACTAACATTTATTGTAAAAAGTAAAAATATTTTAATAATATATATAATCATTTTTTGGTTAGTTCTGTTCATTCCTGCCATTACAACGGCTAGGCGTTAACTACTATTTAAAATAATATTATTTTATTATTAGAGTGCAACGTAAGATTCCCAAGAAACTCGTTGTTGTGTGTTGGGTACGCCATCTAGCATAGCATCCCCTTTAAAGTAATATTAATATTTTATTCAAAAATATGGATAAATAAAAAAAATGTCATATTCTTTATTTACCTGGGGTGTTACATCCTTCCCCCTTTTGGGAATTGCGTCCTCGCAATTTTAAAATTGAGCTTGGAAACATCCTAGAATGTCCCACATCGGAACAAGAGTCGGTAAAACAATCACTTTAAAATAAAGAAAGATAAGTACATAGGTCACCCCTGTTAACCCATACAAGGATTCCATGTAAGAAAACATAGACATGGGGGAGAAAACATAAGGTCATGTTCTGATGGAGTGTGATAGAAATCATTTTTGGAGAAAGTTAACCACATGAAAATCACAAACTTGTGATGGGTTAAACGGTATTCGATTCCCCAGTAGGAAAAGTTAACAGGCAACATTTTTGTTTTAAGTTACTCTTCATTGAGGAATTTATTTGTGAGCTTAACTAAATCATAATGAAAAAAACTTACTTTTCACGTATACTTTCAACTATTACTAGATTCCTTAATCAAACTCATATTTTCTCCAAAAGATGAGTATTTAGGAAGACTTGTTCACATTAAGTGTACTATAATCAACTTCTTGAGAATCACCTAATCCACAAAAGAGAACAATAAACATCCCATGTCTTTAGACTTTAACCAAAACCAAAACTAAAATTGTTAGTAAGAGGTCAGAGAATCCACAAAAGTATAATCCTTTATAAAAAGAAAAACAATTCTTAATCTCTGAAATTTGTCCAACAAAACCCAATGTTCAACGAGGACCATTTGATAAACAATTTTTCATAAAATTATTCAAAGTAAACTAAACTAAGATTGAAACCTAAATATTTGAAGGATTTAGTCACATAGTCTTCCAAGGTACAAATTAAGTTTTATCTCCAAATAACATTAGTTGCTCTTAAATTCTCATATTGAAATGTAAATAACCTAATCACATATCCTTGATGATAGATTAATCATTTCCATAGATAACCCAAAATAAACTTACTCGTGATTCCTAAAATCATCTAACTAAAAAGAATTTGTCAAAATAATCAGGGACTTCACGTAAACCAGTGGTAGGTGATAAATACCAGTCACACTTTGGTTGTGGGTTCGATTCCCATAGCTTTGTCCGACACGATAGGTTGGCACACGGTCTGTGTGTTGTCCTTTTTCCAAAACTATATAATTCTTAAAACATTCCCCAAAATGAGACAAAATCTTCAAAAATGATCATAACATATTTTAACCTCAAGTTTATCTAATGCCTATAATTTTCCATCATAACATAGAATAACCCATAATTACCTCAAAAGTAAGGATCATATAAACTCTAATGGTTACCTTTATAATTATACCTGAACTTCTACATCGATTGGTCATTTCGTACATGATGCATTACAGATCATACCAAGGTTCAAGTGGTTGATCATGACTCCTTTATAGTTGGTTTAGAACAACAATGAGTTTCCTCATTTAATCCCCCATTTTATCTAGTATCTTAATCAGAGAACCACCACAGTTTCCTTCAATCCTGTTGCCTCTTTGGTGCCTGCTAGATCCATCCATTCACTAAAAACAGAAATATTAGTGTGGTTACATCAACAAAACCATCATGTACTAGTGAGGAAGGTTAACACTAATATATACTTACTCACTCACTTTATATAAAACTAGGACTTTTTCTGAAATCCTAACCATTATGTTAATGTCACTTATGCTTAGAGAATACCCTAACCTCTAAAGCTATCTAAATAGACCTCTGATACCAACTATACGGCCCCAACATTAAACATTACTTAATCTTGAGTTATTACAAGATTACACATTGAGGATCTTTTTAGGTTTACTGTTTTAGAGAATTAGATCATAAAACTTGCATTACATTCCACATTTAAACAAAGTGGCTACATAAAAGATAGTATTCATTTTTCCCATCAACAGAAACATATTTAAAATAAAACATGGATTCTTTCTTGACACTTCCTTGACACTATCATCATATCATGTACCCTTCCCTTGACCTGTGAAAAAAATTTCAAAAACTTGGGATGAGCATAAAAAGATCACTAAGCGATATAAAAATATGGAAAGGAAATATGAGTACATGAATACATAAGAATGAAATCATACTTTACCCATAAAACATAAGCACTTTAACATACCTCATAAAATCATGAATAAATCATAGAAATCATAAAACATAAAGGTACCTTGAAGCATTCATAACATTCTTATGTAGTGAGTAACCCTCTTGGTTTTGTTTGAAATACCCACCACAGTATATTCCCTAAATCCCTTCGGAGAAACCTTAACGTTTAACCCCTTCGCATTACCCAATGCATTGGAGAGCTATATCGGGATCACACGCCCTTAGTTTATCACGGAACCACCCGTTTTCACAACAATACCCAATAACCATAACATAAACGTATCACATAAAACATGCATAAAGGTAACATAACATTTCCACATTTCAATCACAATATAACATTTTAGGATATTGAAAAAATGAATCCATTCAAAAAACCCATTTTCAAAACCATTTAAAACATTTAATAAATAGATTTTTGAATCAAAGTATCACATACAACCTTGAAGATTTTATCATTTTACACAATCAATATCTATATAAATAAATCCTTAAAAACATTTTTAAAACATTGATATTAATAAGAAAAAATCATTAAAATATTTAAAGCGATATTTTGGTTAAAGGGTCTTTACCAAAATTAGAAACACTTGAATACAATAATTGAGGAATAACATTTAATCAGAACTTTATAATATCATGAAAATAAATTTATTCATGATATAATATTACAAATGATAGAATATACACCATATTAGTGTGAAGTGGTGCATAACAACAATGAAGTCTCAATAGAAATGTAAAATGTGATTAAATCCCTTATAAAGAAGGTATCCTTAAATTAAAGATAAATCAATCTCATAATTTTGTGTGAAAAATATAAATACACCCAATATAAGTGGATATTAAGTGTAAAACAATCAAAGTTCGTTCACACATATTCAAAGGATGACATATTCAATAACTACATGTTGAACCCATAGAAATCAAAATTTGGTTAAGAAGTTCCCTTGGTAAAATTCGATAGCCTAACGGCATCATATAAATTTTACAAAAAGGGTTGATGAGAGAGAATAAAGGGTGTCTCATCACTTGGACATAAAATTTACATAAATAAGGATATATAAGAACATATCCCAACATAATAGTATGTGAATTAAAATACATAACAAAATAAGTCTTTTAAAAAGAGGAGGGTGAAATGTCCCCTTACCGAGTTGGGTAACTTTCGAAACATACACCCCATGAAAGAAGGGTCATACAATGAAGTTGTAAATACCCATAAATGAAATTATACTACACAAAGTGTATAATATTGGGACGTACATACACCACTCAATGGAAATAGTGGCAAACGTAGCATAAACGTCATGAGGATAAAAGTGAGATGAAAATTCCCTTACGAAAACTCGGCAGCCTAACGACGCCACTTAAAACTTACAAAAATGGATTGATGAGATCAAGTAGGGTATCTCATAATATTACAATAAAATGTACAGAAAGTGTGATATAAAATAAAATCCTCCATCATAACAAAGATGAGCTTAAAAGAAGTGACATAAAGGAGAGTACTTAAAAACAAAGAGAGAGGTTAGATCTCTTACGAAAATTCGGCAGCCTAACGGCGCCAATAAACATTATTTTTGTGTATATACTATACTTTGAAATAGTATATCATGAATCCCTTTATTATCATGTTATAATAATTATTTTATTAATGCAATTATTTTTATTCAAGAATCTCTCATTTGGTTAGGAACTCTAACTAAAATATTATTTTAAATGTTTTAAAAATTTATTATTCTAAGTCTTTATCATTAATATCCATGTTTTAAAAATGGTTTTATGGATTTTTATATATGGAATTTAATGTTTTAGAATTTAAATTCCTTTTAAAAATTTCAAAGTGGTGTGGGACACTTTGATTCTAAAATCTATTTTAAACAACTTCTTCATAAATAGTGATAAATTTTAATGTTTTCATGAAAAAGGGATATTTCTCTCAATTATTTTTACATATCATTTTATATGATGTCCACATCCTTTACGGGATATTTTTCATGATTGAGGTTTATTTATTATGATTTGAATATTCCATACATTATTGAAGGTTTTTTGATATGGTTGATGGTGGGTGTGTTATTTTCAAACCATTCATGGTTTATGGATAATGTATTGAAATTTAATATTCTAGTTCTAATACAAATGTTTATGTTATGCTTAATCATTTTATTTTGAGGAATGAATTGGACTATGTATGTTATGGGTGGAGCCCGATATAGATCCTCAATAAATCGGTAGGTCTCATGAGACAAACTAATGTTTTGTCAGAAGGCCTTGACAAAATCTTATTTGTAGACTTGGAATAAGGCATTGACAATGAGGTTATGAAGTATGGCATTATGCATTCCATAATTATGATATTTTCTATTGATATTAGATGTGATTATTCGAATAGGAGAATATTCATGTGATTATGTAAATTGCATTATTTCATTTGTCTTTTCCATAATATGATGATGTATAAGTTTAAAAAGATTTTGTATTTGAATTATACATTGCCCTAAATGTTTATTCTTATTTAGAGATGTTTACACTATATTGTTATCCTTACTGAGAATTTGAGCTTACCCCTTTCTATGTTTTATTTTTCCCAGGATGCGAAAAAATATATTATGAGTGACCCACATGGATATTATAAGGGATATAAATGTGGTTAATGGAGACAATTTATAGTTTTTTCATTTTATAATGTAATGTAAAACTTATTAATTTAACTAGTACTTCCATTGCTACTAAACTAATCGGTATTTTGGGATTTAATCCCTTATGATCATGCTAATGTTATGTAATAATGCACCCACTCTGGGTAACTAGGGTTGGAGAATTGTGAAATATATGTCATTAAAAATATATGGTTATTTAAAAAATCACACCACTAAAAAAATACAAATTTAGTATCATATATTCACATTTAACCAATATTATACCATTAAAATATTTAACAACAAATATGATCCATGTTGATAATTAAGATAACAATAGAATATCCAAAACATGTGGAATGATCATAAAATAAATGATATATGAATGAAATATTCATAATAAAAAATATGAATTTAATATTACCATAAGAAAAATAAAATAATTAAATCAAAGTCCCCTTACTGAACTAATGTTTCAAAATTCCATCCAATGATCATACCAATTTCAATTGATTATGTGACCACCAAACACATCTATATACACCAATTAATTAGTTAATTATTAATTTAAAACAATAGGTCACAAACTCACTATGTGACAGAAAGCTTCTAAAAATGAATGTAGGCGGGTTTTGTCAACTCATGATGCACCGCCAATACAAGGAATCTTAATATACCCATTATTAATTCATAAATAAATATTAATCTTTACCTAAATCCAACTACAATGTAATGAACTACATGGATCAACATACATTATGTAAAGTGAAAAATAAAGTCTTTATTATGGAATCTTGTGATTTCCTTTATAAGAAGAACACAAAATTATTATAGATAATAGTATTTTTTCTATGCATTTGTGAAATAATCCCAAAAAATACATCGCCAAAATAATAAATATTAGAGAAATATGGAATTTATGGTAATGGTAAGAATCATACATAGAGTATGTGTGACATAACACATCTAAATGACATAGAACGAAAGCACCCAACAAGGGGAACAATTGAGAGCCAAAGGGTATATCCCTCTCAATTTGATAACCTAAAACAAAGGAACACCATAGGTATTCCCAAAATAAACCCCCATATATAATTAATAAAAATACCTCCAAAAATTTTTTCTCACACATTTCATGGTGTGAAAAAAGATCACTAAATGAACAAAACGATAATATAGGGATGACCCATTTACTATACAGTTTCATGAATTTCCGAATATTACCAAGCTCTTATTGCTCATTAATTAGTAATTATAGTATCTAGGACACTATAGAACTTACATAATAACCTCTTAACCCTTTATCACATCCCTAAGGACTAAAAAAATTCATGCGATTTTTTATAGATTATGAAATTTTTTAAAACCTTGTCTTAACCTAGTTTTTTAAATAAAACCTTCCACTAAATAAAAATAAAAAATTCCATTAAAAAATCCAAATAATAAAAATGAGCATCGTTACAGTACATGAGATTATTTTCATTCATGGTTATTTATTACTCAATTCTTCTAATTTATTCGATTTTTTCTTCTTAGGAAGGTTGTCGTGGCAGATATAAATTGATTTGAGGGACGTTATTCTATGTGGTATTGACGATGGTTGATGTTCTATTGGTTATTTTGGTTTTCCATTTGTGTCCACGGGATTCAAATCAATTTTACAACATAATCATTATATTATGTTCTCCTTTGAATCCATAAAGGAAGGGGATTGCAAACATATCATCTATATTAATATCTAAATGTGTATTTTTAAGTTTTCACTATTTATTTTATGATTATATAATAACGTTATGATTATAAATATTAGGATAACATAAATTGAAGGTAAAATGGGGGACTAAAGTGTGATTTATGTTTTTTCATATTTTTTACTTTATGTATGTAATTTTATGATATTAACTACTATTGAATCCATGCTAAAAAATATTTAATTTTTATTATTCACATTATGTTATTTTAATGAAATAATTGATACAAAAATCTGTTCTTGGAAAACTATAATTAAAATATTGATTATTATGAATGATTGATTCATTTAATAAATAATGATTTCTTGTTAAAAAGGAAAATTTGGAAGTATAGTATCCATAATTTTGTGTTATTTAATGCTTATATGATTCATAAATAACATTTTGGACTGGGTTGAATTAGTAAGTCATTGAGGATATTATGGGTCCGTAATGTGATGAGGTTATGGAGATGAAAATTGGGGGGCGTCATGTTGCTTCATTTATGAGGTTTTTTATGATGGATTTAAATATAGGTGAATGGGTAATATGGATCTTAGTTATTTATTATTTATTTATATTTTCATTATCATGAATGGAAATTATTTTACTAGTGATTATTTTTTGGATGAGTTATAGTCTAACAATGGAAAGATTTTTCACTATAATTAATTATATTTTCAAAGGGGTATTGGGAAAATCATTGTTAAATTTATGGTTCTCTAATGAATGTAAATGGATGGGATGTAACGATAAATGTTGTATTAAATGTTTCATTGGTTAATGAATCATTATAATATGGGTTTATGTTATCTCCTCTAACATCAACATTGAATGGATATTTGATATCTTCTGTTGTCATCATCCTTACTCTCCCATATTATATAACGTGGTTTGTGATGGATCATGGACATAAATATATATATATATATATATATATATATATATGGGTTATAGTGTATTATTATTATAGTGAAAAAATTCTTGCTGAAATAATCTGGGCATTTTGATATAGATATATTTTTGGTGGGTTTCATTGCAGTTTAAGATAAATATATTAGGTACATTCATATTAACATTACCTTAATATGGTGGGAATATCATTTAAATTTTGATATGGGTACTGTAAATGGTATGTGATTATGGATGTCAATATGGAATGTGGGTATGTGGATATGTAGATATAGAGGGGATTTAACATTTTGACATATGTATTTTGGGTTTCCTAGTTACTAGATATTTGGGGATGTGGAAGCATGGTATCTTCGTGATTACTTTTCTTATTGTATTATGGTTCAAAATTTGAATTTATTACTTGTTTATTCAACCATTAAATATAATGACATGGACTATGAGAAATGAAATTTCCCTTTTAATTTAATTAATTTCCTTATTTTGTAAAATGATAATATAAAACAACTAAAAAACCTTTATTTTATGTTTTAGAATTTAAAATATCATTATGAATATTGTTCACTGTTAATATATCTATTGACTGGTTATAATATGATTAGTATAAATATTGGGCTTCCAAAAATAAAATTCACTCAAACAATGGTATTGATGCCCTCAAGAAGTATAATCATGCCCTATGAAGTACAATTATCCGAGCATCCAAGATTGACAGTGTCTCTGGTATTTTCCCTTGACCAAGAAAATTATGATATATGGTGACATAAGTATGAGAAGACCTATTTTTGAGAGAAGATCATGCTTAAAAATATCACAACCTAAACCATGTTCATCAAAAGACCACATGGTAATCTCTATATCGCAATACATACTCATAGGGTGACCATAAAAATTTTCATATATAAATAATGTAAAATTTATATATTTTCATTTTAATTAATTTTATTAAATGATTACTGTTTTGATTCAATTAAACTGGAATTATATTATCTGGTAATATGCATATTCAATTAAGGGTTTTATTTTTATGAATTAATGAGATTTTTTTATAACTAGCATTTTAATAAAATATAACTATTAAATAGGTTTTATTAATATTAAATGTTAATTAAATTATTATGAAGTGAAAAATACTTGTCATCAGGGTTCAAAATGCTGTTATTTTAAAAAATTGAACACATTACAAAAAATGTTGATTCAAATTTTAACAGTGAAAATTGTAATATTATCAAAATTATTCTGAATAAAAAAATATTTTTTTTAATCAGAATGTTGAAATTATCTGTGGTGAATTTTTCATATTTTTTGGAGATAGTAAAATTTTCAGTTAAAAATTAAATACAATATAAATATAATGTGTTTTTTATGATATCATAATAATCCAAAAATGTTGTCATAGGTATTATGATAGGTATTCTAGACCCAATATATTTTTTCAAATTAAAATAATTTGTTTTTAATATAATTTGATTATATTTATAGTTCTGTTATGAATCCTCTAAAATGTATAATATATATTATGATTTTAAATTTATTTCTTTAACAGTGTGACTAACCTTCATATAAGAAGGGATAATATTGTAATATCATCTGACCTTTTCCAAACACAATAATTAACACCACCCCAATTTGGATAATACCATATGGAAAACCAATATAACAGTTTTCGGTTTTTAATATTTAATTATATAGATTCCAAAACATATGTTTGTCAAATATTAATGAATTCCCCTATCATTTCTTCAAAAAGTCACCAAAGATCCCACTTCCCCCTACTCAAAATCTTTGTAGCATGGCTTTACTATATCCTGAACTTTCTAGAAATACCACACATCTCCCCACCTTCTCAATAATCCCCTTTTAATACTTTTAATGTGACACATTCATGTAAGGGACCGTTTTTTTGTTTTTTATCCATGTTTCTTTATATTGTTACACCCTCTTGTTAAAAATTAATGATGATGGGGTATGTCTTCACACCTCTCCCATACTACCATTTTTATGTTTTAATAATTATATACATTTATCTATCTCATTAATAACTTTCATGTACACCCATAACTGAGTCGAGTGTTTTGTAAGCGTTTTCCCATTTTCCTCATTCTTTATGTTTTTTTATCTTATGCCATTAATTTCTAAATACATTGTTTTAGAAATTTAATTTTATTGTCATGACCTGCCTCCCTGGGCAATGAAACTTTTCATCTAACCCCATGGGCCTCTTTTAATACCTTGGTTGTCTTCCTAGCACACCATAGGCTATTACTCACTAGGATCGCTTATCAGACTAATGACTGTCCCCACAGGCCAACACATGTTCTTTTATTGTGTTTTCTGCTCACTCACACACACCCTGGGTAACTTCCCAAGAAATTCACCCATCCTGATTACTACTCCAGGCCAAGAATTCTTAACTGTGGAGTTCTAATCAGGTAAGCTCCCGAAAAGAAAAGTCAAACTTGTTGACATGGGTAGTAAAATTTAGGATTTTCTGTCTCTCTTTTTTTAGGGGTGTTATATTATCCTCCCCTTTAAAACACAATGCCCTCATTGTGGAACCAAACCCTCAAACCCAGGAAGTGCCAAACACTTCTGGCTGGGTATTGGATCTCTTTCATGTGCCCCTCACCTCCGAACCAGTATCCTGGGGTCACCCACCTGATGTCGTGGTCCACTAGGACCTCTGCGATATCTGTCTACTACTGGTCGCAGAAGACTCCGATACGTGTCACCCTTCGGTGGGTCTCACTGCTGGCGTCTTCTTAGAAAGAAATCTCTCCACATGAAGGGCTCGCTCCAGCACTCCTGCCTGTGTCGTAATGATGAGGGAGATCAACAAAGCCCTGATCTCATGCCTCAGTCCCCGCTCAAAGGTCCAGTCCTGTAAGAACGGGTCTCGTACCATGTCTTTGGAGTAGCGTGAGAGGTCAGTGAACCTTGATGAGTACGGAGCTACTGTTATACTGCCCTACCGTAGATGAAGTAACTCCTGAATCCGCACTACACGAAGATTGGCTGGAACAAACTCTGAGCGGATGAGACTCTCGAAGTCTGTCCAAAGTAGATATGCCTCGTCATGCACTTGGAGAATCATGATCGACCTTCTACCTGCCACTTCATTCTGGAGACTCGCTGTAAGGATCACCATAAGATCAGGTGGTGTCCCTACTAAATTTGAGACTTAGAAGATTGCCTTCAGCCAGTCCTTAGCTTCCTAAGGGTCCGTCTCTCCAGGGAAACTGGGCGGCCTCTATCACTGAAACTCATGCAGTGCACTCATGCGGTTTGCACTCTCTGTTGTTGGGGCCAGTGGTATCGGTGGCCCAACGGGTAGTGGTACAACTGGTATCTCTGCTGTGATGGGGCCCTACACTGAGGCCTCCTCGCTCGGTGGGCTACAGTCTCGTACGCGACTCGGAACCCTTGCTGGCTGCATTCGTGGGGCCATCTTGAAATGAAATAGGTGTTCCACAGTCAAACAGTATACTTGGTGAGCTGACACAATGTAATCACAACGAAAACTTTTCAAACCCAAAGGAAATCAGTTCTTTCTTGCACTGAGTCAGAATTAAGAAGTCAGGGTCCTGGTTTATAGACACGTCGGTCATCGTACCAACACTAGACACCCATGACTAATAACCATAGTAAATAATCATAACACAATTGATTCACATAGAAGAATTTATCAGAGTCCTAATTTATTCAGTAATACCAACTCCTCTGATACCAATTTGTGACAACCCATCCTCAGAGCCCATGTCGTGACTACCCCAAGCCCGTCTTCCATAGGCTAGGGGCTAGAGAGTAGCACCAAAGGCGTAATTCCCAAGAAAATTGAAGTCATTGCCTTTATAAATGTAAAAAAACTACATAGTATGAATGTGAAGTAAGAACTAAGTAAAACTGAGTACAGAAGTACGTGCTAAAAATCAAATGGGCTAGTATACAAACCCAATTGAAAGTACAGTACAATTTAAAAGGATTTACAACAGAAAGAATGTACAATAGCAGTAAAGAAAAACGGCAACCACTGAGTCGTCCTCCAGATATCCCAACTGAAGGGTGGTTACTGATGGTCTCCTCAGCTCATCGGGTCTGGTCGTCCTCCCCGTGTATGTCCCGCAAAGTGGTCCACCCTTGGGTACCATCCAACTCCACAAGAATCCACCTCGATCAGTGATGTCTGTCATCTACATCCATCACAACGTAGTGCAGGCATAGCCCATGCAGGGTTGAGTATACGATACTCAGTTGGGACCCTCGTACCCCTGAAGGTCTTTCAGAATCCATGAAGGATAAAACACAAATGAAAGATACAATCACAAAGTATCAACAAACCCTACCTATGTATATTCCAATACATATACCCATGTTATCAATTATAGTTTTGCTCCAACTCTCGAGCTCAAGAACAACCCTGTCCATAGTGGAAAGAAGTCAATCACATCAATGATATTGATTAAAAGTCAACACTCAGCTCACATAGGTATAAAAGATTCTTAGAGGGGTGTAGATATTTAGATGTAGCCTATGAATCATCTCCTTTGTCGAACCCACTTGGGATCCTAGTACAGAAGTCGCCGCTCCCGAAACCACAGAGGATCCATGTACAATAACCATTGTTGTCGAACCCACGTAGGATCCAAGTATAGTAGTCTTCACTGCCAAACCCATGTAGGATCAAAGTACATTAGTCATCACAGCCGAACCCACATAGTATCCTTGTATAGTAGTCTTCGTCGTCGAACCCACATAGGATACCAGTACGGTAGTCATTGTAGTCGAATCCAGCTCTAGGATTCTCGCACACAGCATGCTAATTTCCGGGACAATCCGCTCCTCGAGCCAAAGGAGGGTCCATACATCAACTATCACAAAGTCCCTTTTTGATGTACTACATGTTCCATCTAGCCAATAGGAACTCAACGCAATAGAAGTCGCGTCAGTCGGATTCCCGGTCTGAGAGATATTCGTTTTTCCATTCGAGGGGCCCAGTAAGAAATAAGCTCGTTTCTAACTTGAACGTTATCCAAATTTGTCTAAATATCAATTAGAGTATATTAAAAGGACCGCCTCATCGCAAGGGTCCTAGTTCCGCAGACGGTGCATCGATCAGATCCGCAGTCTTTGAGTTATTCATGATTAAGTAAAAACGGGACTAGCCCGTTAGGCTGAGTGGGCTGGTGGGTCGGGTCGACCCGGTTATGGTGGGCCCAACCTAGCATAGGGTCGGACCGGCCCGGTGAAGCGGCCCGTGGATCCTCCTCACGTGGCTGATGCATTCTTTTGTTGTCGCCTCTACTCATCACCACCTTTTTCGGACATTGTCTCAATCACAAATAAAAGAAACTACGGAGGGTCATCGGGCCGTGTGTGTTAGGCTCGCGCCCACCGTGTTAGGTTGTAATAGTTGGCCGAATTTGTTTTAGAAAATTCAAATAAGAAAAAGAACAATTTTAGTCAACTAAAAATGTATATAGTCCCCCTACCTCAACAATTGACATCGCACGTCAGGAGTCGTGGAAGACTGTGTTGCAGAGAGAGGATTCTTAGCCGACGTCAGAGTGTATCCGAGGAGGAAGCAGCATCTCCACACAAGTTGTGGAGAAGCGGAAGGAGGGCACATCGTCGCTCTTCGTGGAGTTAGAATTCCTCATCAAAGAGGCATCGTTCTTCATGGAAGGATGGTGTTCTTCAACGAAAGAGGAACTATCTTCTTCTTTTACACAAGAGCTCTCTCAAAATCCTCCCAAAACAATGTGTGCCAAAATAAAATAATAGCTATGTCTATTATTTTATCAACACTTGAAATTGAAAATTCAAATCAATTAATTAAATAATTCAAGTGGTTTAATTCATTAATTATTATGTGTTGGAAAATAATAAAGAGAGAGAGAGAGAGGGAGAGTAAGAGTTCTCATTTAATAAGGGGAGTTGTCAAAGAATTAAACAAAGCGGCGTTTTATGGTGTTTAGGGAATATGAAGGTTTGAGGGTCATGTCGGCCCCACATCACAAATATCCACACATGGGAAGTTAGGTGGTTGTGGGTACCACACTTAACTCCCCATTGTAGGATATGACTACCCTATATATAAAGAAAATTTTGTACTACCAATTTTATTTATTTTATTCTAAATTCCCAATTATTACCCTTCATCCCGCATAAAACACAACTGGGGTAAAGGTCCCCTTAAGTGAATATCGGCGTTGTGAGTTCATCAGTGCCCTCAGAATTCAATTATGAGAACCGGTTCAGAAGATAGGAAAACCCACTCGTTCGTTCAATGAACCTACCCAAGGTAATTTTCAGCAAATTATTCCGGGCACATCGGGTCTCAGAATCAGGTGCCTTCAGAAACTGCCTACTCGTAAAATTCCAAAAAAATTATGGAAAAATTATCCTTGAAATTTCAAGGTCTTTTCATTTATGACCCTCTTACTATCCATTTAATGTTTAAAATACGATTAACTCGTTTTCCCTCATCAACCATATCTATTAATTTTTGTGTCACACAATTTGGTTACCGAAATCACACAATGAATTCCATTCCATAACAATTGTGTTGTGAATACTATATCCATTTCCTATCAGTGGTGTTCAATTTTATGAACATATTTCTTTTTCGTAATGACAAAAATCAATGTATTACACATTCTATGATAATATAATAATTTATTATAAACAATTAATCAATGTTTAATGATCTATGTGGAACATTGAAGCATGAAAATGTAATAAATGAGATGGGTGTGCCTAAAATTATATATAGCTCCAATTCATTAAGAAATGATTAATATCTTGATTCTTCATGTTAAGATATTAATTTACATGATTCCTTTTTTGGAAATTTTCCACTATGATGTCATGACAGTTTAGTTTTTTACTTAAGATGAAGTCTTTCTTGTTGTTTCATGATTTAATTGTTATGAATATCACGTTATATTATGCTTTATGATTAATGTTCCTTTATGCCCTGTTTATATTCCATTCCTATATTATATTATTAGATTCATGTTATTCCATGTTTACTCCATTACAAGACTTTATAACTCACTAATATCTTATGTAATTTTTTCAGGATATCCCATGCAGTTTTAAGCTAGAGAATTTTAAAGATGTTTTCCATAAGTTTTTGTTTTTTCATGTTTAATTTGTAATTAAATTTAGCTAATTACCAATGAAAATATACTTGTATATCCTCCACTTTGTATTAAGTTTAATTTTATGTAAATAAATCATGTATGAATTAATGAAAAATAATTAAGTTGCTATAGTTTTTATTAAAAGAAAGTATATTTATTTTGGGATTTGGTTTATAAAACTATAGTGAAAGCCATTTAGAAAAGTCATAGTATAAGAAATTAATCAAAATATTTTTGGTGAGTATATATTATGTAGTTTATCTGGAAAATAAATCAATATCTTGATACTAAAAATTTGATGTGGTTCTGGTACAAATGTATCTACAGGGAAAACCATAAAACATCGCTTTGAGAAAGATTTGAATGAGAACTACTGCATGATAGCATACATTGACGCACTCCATAGTTTGACACTTCTAGGGAATATTCATTGGTAAATTAATAATCTTATTATGAACCATTTTTAAAGGAACAAAAAAATATCATTAGAATATATTTTAGAAAATAGATCATTGATAACATTGATTAGTGCCTGAAATTCCTATGTTAAGAAAATAAAGTTAATTTTTAATTAATCCATTTAATGTAATTGGATTCCAATTTGTATGTTTAAAAGTTTAAAATACATACCCCAAATTTTCATTTTATTTTATCCAATGAAGATTAATATGAGGAATCAAGATAACAACTGATTTGGTAGATCAATAAAATGAATGCCCTAATGAGATTCCTAGTAATATGAGATTATGAATAACAAAATATGCTATGATACTCTCTATGTTAAGTAATTTTTTCAATAGAACCTAAGATCGAGAGGAATTTCCACCCCCCAGAAATAACAAGGTACAATCAAGATCATCATGAGACAAGTTCCTTATCTGTTCAATGTATCTTTTGATCCCTAAAATGTTGTAAAATGTATAAAATCCCTTGATAATTTCTTCTAAGTCCTTAAATTATATGAATAAGGAAAGGATCATCTAGGTGATTATCATATGGATGGTGAATATATTCAATGGTGAATGTTGATAAAAAATACAGTGAATGAGAAAGTGATCGAGGTGATGGTATGAATGTATTTTCAAAAAATTTATTTTTATAATTTCATTACTCGAACCATATTACATAAGATGGGAATGGATTTACATTTTATCAAGAAAAAATATTATGAATAAATCAAAAAATATCACGAAAAAATCACAAGGCATTAATTATATGCCTTTTTCTTTGTAGTTAGCTACAAATGAAATGTTGACCGCATTATTGGTGGGATAAAACCTAGCCTATGGAAATCCCTATCTTTCTTTGACATTGATAGCTTTTCAGAAATTGTCTGATGGGCCTCCCATGTCAAAATAGAGATATACAATATTAGGGATATCCTGGAAATAATAAATGGAAGTTGGAGTTAAATTCTATTAGTCTGATTGAGAGACCGAATGGGGCTATGAAATTTCAGCATCCCACTTGCCAATGTTGTAGATAGAAGCAGCATATAAATTTCCCCAAGGGGACAATGAAATTCATTATGTGAGGGGTGTATGGTCACTTATATTACTATTGACGACAAGAAAACCAACTACTATGATGGATGGAGGGAATTCTAAGGTAATCCCTCATCCCATTGTTCATTGCTACAACTACAAGGAACCATGGAATTTTTGAAACCAATGCACTAAGCCATGTGTTTGAAGAGTAATCCAACAACCTCCATGGAATTAAGGTATTGTGTTTGCCATCAAAACTACTGACGTGAATCACAACAATACATATTAAAACGACTTCGTAACATATATATCCAAAAAAATATTCCAATATATATTGTAAACCCCCAATAAATGGTTGATTTAGGATTCTCTTCCCAATTGACCAAACATAAATCTCTTATGACGAGATATGAATGAGTTAGTTTATATAAGAGTTAGTCTCCTTAATCTATCACATTATTTATTTGTTTCATTACCTTTTATAATGATTTATATTCTTCATAATATATAAAAACTATATAATAAATATATTTTATTTTATTTTGATTATGGAACCACCTTTATCCACCCTCTTTCCATCTACTGGGATGTGAAACTATAACTTGTTCATATGTATGGTTTACTATATCTATACAATGATACAATTCATTCCACATCACCATATTTTTTGAATGGTTGTTTAAAGTACTCATAATTTTGGGAATCATTTAATAAATATTTTTATGGATTTAAATGAATGTTCCTTTATAATAGGTTGTTAATTACAGTGTTATGAAATTTAAGTTGTGTAATTATAATGAGTTTAAATGGGATATTGTAAGATTAATTTTAAATAATAATTATTTTATAATTAAATTATTTTTTTAAAAAAATTAGGTAAAAAGTATCTCAAGGTATTCCAAACCCTCAACCACCAACCTGCCAACCACATAGCTATTCCCCAAGGGAATGACCAAAAAATTATCCAAAACCCACACACCCAGATCCTATGTTGAATTCATTAAATTTACACTTTTTTTATTGATGTCGATAATTGGGACCCATTTATTCTATCAAGCCATTAAAAATAAAAAGGAATACTTATATCACGTAAATTTTGAAGGACCTTTTAGGTTTATGGTTTTTTAGAATTATACAAAAACTCCAAAATAAATAATTCACAAGTCATCAAATGAACATTTCCCCATTTAAACAAGATATTAATATTTTAAATTATGTCAAAAAAATAATCCTTGGGATGTTATTTATATTCAATAATTCATTCAATCCCTCCATTTATATTCTCTGGAGAATAAAAGAAAAGAATGGTGAGCTCAAATTCATAGTAATGGAAAATGTAAACCTTCTGAAATGAATATCATAGGTGAACATAAGTGCAGCATCAAGGTATGGTGACATACTAAAAATTAATGATTATAACATATAATTATTCATACCAATTAATACCTATATCCTAAAACATGAACACATTATAATTTTAAGAGGAATTAGATTTAATACTACTGAGCCACGTAATATCAATCTTGACCAAGAAAAATATTATAAACCCATAACAAGCATAAATAAAACGAGTTTTTATCTTATAAAATAATCCCATTTATTACTAATAAAACACATACAAACACTTAAAATTTTTAATAACCATGTGGCATACACTGAATATATTTCTTCGTAGAACATAATCATTTCCCAAAGCATCAGAAAGCTATCTGGGTGCACCAATCATCTAATCTATAACAAGGTTAGCAAAAACATTCTGGGTGAACAAGTAATTTACAATTTCAATGGAAAAATAACGATATTGTTAATCTAAACTCATTTAAAAAACCTCTTTCTTTTAAAAATATGATTAAAAAATAGAATGGAAACCAGTTCCTCAACAATCTCACTGAAAAAGGGTAATCCCATGGAAATAAATAAAAGGGTTCTATAAAAATATATTTGAATATTGGTAGTACTATAGAAAATAAATGTGTTCCATTATAATATCTTTCATACATGATAAACCTATGGATGAATAATGTGTTCCACAATAATCTCACAGAAACATGATTTACTCGTGGAAATTAAATGGGTTCCATAAAAATATTTTAGAAAAATTTATATCTTATGGAAAATAAATTGATTACATGAAAAACGATTTATGACATGGTTACCGATTGGACAATAAATAGATACCATAAAAACTCATTTTTTCGTGATTAACCCATAGAAAGAGACACTTCTTATAACAATTTAATTGAAACATTATTAGTCCATGGTAAAAAAACAATTTGAATAGCAATCTATTTGAACTATGATTAACCCATGGAAGAAATTGTTTTGACAACAATATCTTTTAGAAATGATTGAAATATGGGAAAGACATGGTTTCAATAATAATTTCATTGAATCATGACTATCCCATTTAATTAAACAGGTATATAAAAATCTCTAGGAAAATGGATTCACCAATGGAAATAAAATGGCTTCCATAAAAATCTAGTTAAATTGATCATAATCTATCATGATAATGATATAAGATGGTTTTAATAGGTAATATAACCTATTTAGGATAGGTAAAAACACAGTTAGATGATGTTTATATATGAAAATACATTTAATGTTTCATTAAAACATTCTTGATGAAAATAATCATTAAACATTCCAATGTGTACAATACCACTTGGAACCATTGGGATCCCACACGCCATGAAGGAATAAAATCAAATAAAACATAAAGTAACATAAAAATAGGTATATTCATGATATACCATATAAAATTATATTATATTCACATCCTAAAATTAGATATGTGTATAATAGAACAATCCTCTCAAAGAAGAAAAATTGTTGCAAAAATCCATTATCGCTTGGGTGAAATTGAAACTGTAAATCCCATAAAATTGATATCATCATATGGATGTGTAAATCCACAAATAATAAACTATAAGAATCATGAAATAAATTTATGGGTAGTATAAACACCACACACCTAAAATAATTTTTTGATATGGGATGTATCTCATAGAAATGAAAATGACATGAGAGAAACAATAACTATTTATGTAAGATATGAATTATGATATGTGTGAGATGATAAAATAAAGTTATCTATTTTATATTATGAAATTAATATCATTCATGATATAAAACATCATATTGGAGTGTATGATCCATTTAAATTTAATGAGGTTCATAATAAAAAATAGGTCTCAAAAAAATTTAAATTGAGGTTATTCCCCATACCACTGTAGTAACATCTAAATTTGTAGCTCAAATTTTAATAATCATAAAAAAAACATGTAAATTATATAAATATAAAATAATTGATGATATAATATTTATAAATTTTTTCTTGATACCCCACACAAAATAATAAGTAGTGAATAAGAAATTTATATCATAGATGAAAAAATTTAGATGAAATTATATTACCTTAAGTATGATTCAACATGATTGTCCATTATAATCCTAAATAATAAAAGTATTTTAAATAATTATATTATTTAAATCATTTTTTCATGTTTATTATTAATTTTAATTCCCTTATAAATATGTTATATATATACTTAACCAATTAGCTTGATGTTATATTTTTTGACCATATTGGGCTTCTATGTCAAAAATAGTTTTTTTATATTGAATATGGTCAATGAGGTCATTATTTAAAAATATATAGAATAAAAAATGAAATAATTATATCATTTTTCATAATAATTACTTTTAAAATAATATATAAATCATGGTTATGAAAATTGAACCATTGTTACAATCATATAGAAGGTTGGTCATATGTACGCATAACTAACATTCTAAATTTTCAATATTCACTGTGGAAATTTGTAAACTAACATTTATCATTAAATAATGATAATTATATCATTAATAAATATTTTTTAATCATATATATATAATTATTGTGATGTAAAAGGAATGGAATATTTTCTAGGAGGTAGTAGTGCACATAACTAGGAATGAGGTTTTCACTTTTTTAGTGTGTGAAAAGAAATAAATAAGATGATATATTCTATTTCATGTAATATAAATATGTAATTAATAAAAAAATTAAGTCATTTATTTCACAAATTATTTTTTAACAATCCTTAACACATTTCATTTAATGTTAAATTGTATCACATGGATTTTAGGAGGCGGTATTTTACACGTCCACAAACAATATTATCATGTTCTCACAAAATAGAATGAATAAAGGTATAAGTTTTATAATAATTAAATAATAATTAAGTTATTATAAATATTGTAAAAATCAAATCAAAATAGTATATTCATCATAATTCCCAACCGGAATAGGTGGTAAAGGAAAAAATGAACAACACCATTTTTTGAGGAAACACATCATTAAACACCAGAATGATGATTTTGTTTCCCATTTGATGGAGTTGTGTGTGTGTGTTATTTTAAAAAATAAAATAATTAAATCCTACTATATTGAGTATTCATATTTTATTATCTTATAATGATAAAAAACTAATTTAATTAGTTGAGGAATAAATATAACAAATGTTATCGTTGAATAATGTTAGCACTTTTTTAAGTAACTCATTTTGGTTTAAATTGATATACATCCTTGAATTTATTTATTCACCAATAGAGTATTATAAGATGAAACTAGGGATTTGTTTACAGTATTTAGGTAGGTTTTGGAAGTGAAAATAGCATTATATGTGTGAAGAAGTTAGGAGAGAGAGTTTCACATTATTGTGGAGTGGAAGTGCAATTCTGGTAAAAAGAAAAAGATAAATAATATTGGGAGTTCTATATTGGATAATTTTTCTCCAATAAAGAAACATTATAACTAAATTCTGGTTTATAGTATAAATATATCCATCCAATGGATTTTCAAAATGATTATAGGTCATTTGGATCCTCATGAGTAATGGTTAGCCATAAATTAAATATATTTTTATAATAATTGCGATAATTAATTTTAATTGATTTTAGTAATATTTTTTGAAAAAAACTATTTTGACCACAATATAAATTATAAATAATTAATATTATAAATATAGATTACATTTTTGAAAATTCCAATCACATAATATTCATATGTTAATTTATATTTAATCTCACAAAGAAGACGAGGTAATGGGTTCTAAAAGACAAAAGTTCAAATGTTTTAAATGTTTTTATATCCCATTTCAATGTGAAATTTTTTATAATCAACATAATTTGATTAAATAATATTAAACTTATCAAATTATAAATAAAAACAAATTAAAAATATATACTAAATCTACAAATTATTTAGATGATAAATATATATTTTTAAATTCTCACGATTTATCAAAACCATAATCTTAGAAAAATACTAAAAAATTACACAAAATAAATTTTTATATTAAAATTTTAGAATTTATGTCTATATTGATATATAAAATATATTAAAGTGTCAAAATTGGTTTCAAAATAGTTTTTCCATTTAAGGGCTGTAAAACTACCTTTTAGAAAAATAGAATTTTAAATGGCCAAAATTTGATTTATTCTTATATTATTCTAATGAAATATATTGTCTCAATGTAAAAACCTCTTATTTAAAATATAAAATATAAATTTCACTAATATCATTAATTAATAGTGATTAATTAAATTTATTACGATAAAATACAATTGTTTGAAAAATAATTCTAAAAAAATCTTTTATATTATATTACATTCTTATTTTCATTTTAAATTAATGGGTAACCAAATGAATAATTATATAAAATATTTTAAACAATATATTCATAATCTAGTTAATCGTATTCAGTCATTCCATTTCATTGGCATTGTGAAAAATATTATGTAAAATAAAAAATATTAATAGTATATTATTTCCTAGTTAGAATTTTCCTTCCATGTGTCACAAGTTTTCGAAGAAAAAAATTATTACATGAAACCCAAGATAAACATGTTTCTTCCTATAACATATTCATAACCATTAATTTCATTTAACATAATCTATATAATAATTTAAATTTATTTAAAAGAATATTTTTAATAAAATATCTTGATATTACCACCTTCGCCCCTTAAAATGAATTTCCACTTCAAAATTATTCTTGGTTCTCTAATGATTGACATTTTTGAATTCCATTTTTAAAATCAAAATCATACAAGGGGTTTATAAAACAACCTAATAACATGGGAAATTGGGGAATATAAATGTCATATTATGTTATACACAAGTAAGATTCTATATAGGGATAATATAAGTTGGAATAGAGGATAAGAGAAAATAATCATAAGGATTCAATAAGATAGTTGATCCTAATGAATTAAATTATAAATAAATATTTAAGGTTCCCAACAAAATAAAATCATGATAATAAAAAATATGATTGCTTCATCATAATTTAATGTACTATGATAATACAGTTATTAATGATCAATTTTATAGAGATTAATATTTCTTAAATCATCTAGACTATATTGAAAAAATAGAATAAAAATAATAGATGATTTGAATTTTATCCATTAACCCATTTCATCAAAAATAAAATCATTGTCTCCAAATATTGAGTACTAAAGAGGAATTATTAATTAATAAAGCACAAAACTCAACATTTTTAAGACCACATAATTATAAATGGTTCATCAAAGTATTATACATGTCATTAGACATTAACCAAAACCAAAATTTTATCACATGATATGTTACATCCCAAAATGAGTAACCCATCATAAGATACATTAATATTACTAATAAATACCCAATGTTGTAAATAATTTTTTTTATAAATCAATATCCTTAAAATTATTCAAAAATGTATTGAGTATATTCAAAACTTAATGGTTAGAAGTATTTGATAATATATTCTTCCATAATAAATCTTTAATTTATACTCAATTAAAATCAAATACGCTTCTAAATAATCATAATATTTACCTAAAAAAATGTCATACTAACCAGGACATCAAGTATGCCAGTACTAGGTTGAACCCCTTATCATCCTTTGGTCAGGGGTTCATGCCCAACTCCCTTGCCAGATGTGAATAGATGTCCCCGAGCATATGTGTTTTACCCCTTTTCTAATATTGATTAAAAAATTCGACAAAAAGAGTTCATTTTTATTCTATGGGTTACAATTTCTTCAAAAATAATAAACGTATCATAAAATGTCATTAATAAACTCAAAAACATTACTTCTTAAATCATTCAAAGGGATGCCTATGACATTGAACATATGATCATTCATGTTCTTATAGAACTATGATGGAATATATAATACTTAATATAAACTCAAAATAATAAATCATAATTTCAAAATGTATTTAAAAATAAATTTGATACCAACTATAACTGCACAAAACTCACACTCTAGGATCTTATGATGAATTAAAAAATATTACATTTATGGATATGATGATTCTAATTATTACATGAATTTTCAAAATCAATCCTTATAATATAAAAAATGAAAACATGGGTCACTTATATTATAGAGGACCATTTATTTTTATAATTTTAGTGAATTAGGTTACACTCTTACATAAAAAATTCACTTGTAATCAAATGAACTTTTATAAAATTTAACACAAAATTTATTATTTTATACTAGGTTATTGAAATAAAATATGTGAAATAATTTATACAAATAAACAATTCAATATGATTCCTTATAACATGGGGATAAGAAAACATATAATGGGTGAGATCAACAATTAGTATGGTAAAAATAAAAATTATCAAATGAATTTAATCACTAAATATAAGAAGAGAATAAATTTGTCTAGTTATAATAAAATTGAGTAACTAGAACATATAAATATTCATACCCATTAATACCTAGATCATCAAACATAAAAACATGGGGGAAGAAAGAGTCATGAGAATAAATATTCATGAGCCATTTTAAATCAATATTGATTATGTGGAATATTATAATCCCATAATAAGAATAGATAAAACATGTTTCAATCATTGATAATCGTCTAATTAAACCCATTATAATCCCTAAAAAATTTTAATAACCATATGGAAGGTATCCAATATAATTATCTAAATGTAATAATAATTACCCAGTGCAGTGATGAACTATTTGGAAGAACCAATCGTATGAGAAATAATTGTTTCACGTGGTGTTATATTGGAACACAAATCATTTAAAATTAACATTAATATAATACATTGAAAATTCATCCAATGTCACTGAAAAAACATTTATTCTTTTCAAAAGAAATCTAATGCATGTAAAGGTAACATGTTCAATAACAATATATTTAAATCATGGTTAACTATAGAAAATAAATTGTTTCCTTAAAAATATAATTGAAATATTTTTTCATGTCAAATAGAAATGGGTTCCACAATAATATTTTTGACACATGGTTATCCCATGTAATTGAAATGTTTTCCATAAAAATCTATCTGAAACATGAATAACCCATGGAAAAGAAATGGGATTTATAACAATCTATATGAAACATGATTAAAACATAGAAGAAAAATATGTTCTATAACATATCATTGAAACATGATTAACCACTTGAAATTAAATAGGTTCCATAACAGTCTCTTGGATAAATATGTGAGTCCCTTTCGATACTGAATTTTGTAAAGTTCTTGATAGACCAAGAACCTTATTAATTATTCCAAATTTTTCATATAATTATGTAGCTATGTATATATTTGAGTGATTATATCTAGTTGTATGGAATGAAGAAAGATATTTTAGATTAATTTTCTCCATTTATTGTGTGCCCTAATTCTAAGGATTATAGATATATGTATAAAGGGATTTTAAAACAATTTCAAATAATAGAATGAAATTGGGAAAACGTCACTGTGTATTTTTTTCATTGGACACCATAAAATGACAAAATAGAATGATATTATATAGGATTTAGTCAATCCTCATACAAAGACTTCACACATTTTATACAATAGAGAATATTTCCCTCTTGATCATGTTTCTTATTGATAAATTAAATAAGTGATAATATGTCATGGTGTACCACTATCTATTTTATCTTATAAGGATATAGCATAAAACATATTGTTTTTGGTAATTATTCAACTGGCATTTGATACAGCTTAATTTTTCAGCAGTACTCATCATCCAATGATAGATGATCGATCAAAGATGAACATTAATACTCTATAATTAATTTTTAGAGAATTTTCAAAATATTTAAAAGGTCGTTAAGATCAACACATTTATTGAGTGTAATTTTCATACAACAACAGTTTTTAATCCATCATTTTGATTGATCCTTCTGAATCCATCTATTGTGGAAAGTAATGAAATATGACATGATAGAATGATGTTAGAGAAAGGCATGTATTGAGACCTAATCTAGTTATGGAAATGGTAGAGAATGTTTGAGCTATTCCATATCATATACAACCATCTCTGAGTAAATAAGAAATTTATTCTTATAATTATCAAAATGATATATAAATTGATGTTTGTGATAAGATAATATAATTAATCTATATTAAATAGCTTTTCTAGGTATTTTTTAAAAAAATGATGACTAATCCCTTTGTATATCATCAATTATGAAATTCTTGATCATTTTAGGATGATAAATTATCAATTGATGCTTTCATTGAATCTCTCTCATATTAATGAGGTCTTATTCATATCTCTCGTTAGGAAAACATAACACCTTCTTCTTAAGGTTGAATGTAACACCCATACGTTTTTATTAAAATACTTATTTTTAAGTAATCTGATTTATTCGATTGATTACGATATACGCAACACCATGTTAAAATGAATCACATCACATCATTAAAATATTGTGTGTTCATTTTATCCATTAAATTATATCAGTGGGAATGAATAATAATAAAAGGAATCATGTTAAATATTAATTATAAAATATTATAATATGTTCATTAGCTATTAAATTATTATAAATAAAGAAAAAATAAGATGTGATGTTTTTTTCTAGAATACTAGTTTTTTTTTTGAAATGTATTTTTATAAATGAAATTAATCACTATTAGTTAATAGTTTTAAGTGAATTTACTTGAATAATATTTTAATCATTCAAATAATTGTTTTTCCACATATAATAAAAGAATTAATCGAATTTTATTCTTAAATTTTTATATTTTTTCTATGATATAAATTTTGTATCATTTTTTGAACATGCATTAAAATTAATTTTATTTATATAAATGTATTGAATAAAAAAAAATTAATTAAATATTTATAATTACATGGTTAAATTATTTTAAATAGTACCCTTCTAATTTGGAAAATATGAATATTAACCTTGGTCAAATTTATCACCTCAATATATGGTAAATTAGGATAATATTGATAAAATATTAGTGACAAGGCCATAAGTTTTAATCCTAATTCTTATTGGATGAATATAATTCCACCCTTATAACCTTATGGTCAAAATGGATCAGTTTAATTGAAATTTATCCTCTAAAATTATTTATGTATTATTTATATCATTGAAATTAACTTAATGTCCCTCTCTTAGTTTTAGTAATCCATTATGTGTTCACATAAGAAAAAGAATGTAATGAATGATTATTAATAGTAATTTAGTGCTTAAGGAGATTATTTTTTTTGATTTTAATTTATTTATAAATTTAAGGTATTTTATAATTTCCTTATATTCTAACACAACAACAATGCATTATTTACTCAATTAATGAAAGAATAAAATAAATAATGTTGAAAATATTCCAATTTATAAAATTTGAGTAATTTAAAGAAATATGATAATTTTTTAGCTTAATATGAAATTATATTTTTACGTTAATGTATTATATTTTCATTCCTTCGTTTTTATGTCTCTTATGTAATATGAAATGAATAGTTCCAAAATTGGATATAATGATATTATATCATAAAAATATTTTATTAAATTATTAAAAATTCATAACAATCATGAAATAAGACTATATATATATAATACAGTTTAAAATTCCATATAATGGACATTTATGATCCCATTTTCACATTATATGTAAACAATGACAACCTATTTTTATTGGAAATGTTGTTACTGTAGGTATAATTTAAATTGGTAAAATATTGGTTAATAAAAATAATATGGCTTCATATTTCCCAAATACATGTCTAATTTATTATAAATGTATGCATTATGACCTTATCCAACCATATATTCAAATCCCTATCCATTTTGTAGCATATTATTTGGAAAAAAATTTATAATATTTTCATATTTTCATAGATTCCCTTGGTGACCCTCACAACAATTATAAATGAGAGCATCCTCTTTAACTTATTTACTCCACGTTGAGAGTTATATCTTCAGTAAACATGAAAAATTCCACATATGATCATTTAATGATCCATTATATAGGTAATACTCATCCCATAATTCCTACACTAGATCCCATTAGAGGAGATAAAAGAGAATCATTTCAAAGTAAATGTATCTTCCTTTATCTATCACAATAATTTTTACTCTTATTAATCACATATAAATTGATTTTATTTATCATAAAATATTAACATGTATAACCTAAATAATATTATATTTATTTATTTTTATGAAAAAATATTTATAAACCAAATTTATATCAATTGATATGTGAATGATTCACTCTTGTGTATTTATAGCTTATTTTCTACCCAAAATGAAATTAATCATTTTTCATCAGTTTATTTTAGGTATTAGTTTTTTAATTCATTAATGTTATTATATTATATTTATGAAAAAATTATAATATTTAATTTATATTACTGCATATACCTACTCAAATTCTAATACTTATCAAAACAATAATGTCATGTGTGCATACTTGTGGAGTACCACCTCCCAGAAGCATTGTGGATTTTTTAATTATATTTCACATGGATGGTAATGTGAAGGATGTTTTTGAATATATATTATATATATGATATAATAATTTTCCTATAAATTTTATTTAATATTTAGCTTTCTTTTCTTCCATCCATCTAAAAATGATGTCAGGGTTCATGCTTATGTATAGCCTACCGTCTCAATGAATAGTGAAATTAATTTTTGTATTCCCATCATTAATAGAATTATTTATATATTATTTATATATTATATTTATATCATGATTTATATTCTATAGATTATATAACCATGAAAAATATACATGTATCAGAACTATTGAACTGAAATAATAAAGAAAAATGAAACGGTTAACACCCCAAAATGACAATTTTATTAACTAATTATTGATAAATTGGTGTATTAAAATGTTCTGAATGTATGAAATTATTATTATGAACATTAATATGGTTTATAAGTACAATAAATCTCAATGTATTATATATGAGGTTAGTTTTCCATGAAATCGTTCCATACTCAAGGTAATGTATTTTTCCATCCCTTTTATTTTTTGGGTCACATGGCTCGTATAAAACATGTTTCCTTTATTTTATAGGTATATATAACATGGATGTATTTTAAGATTCTTATTATTAATTGTATGTGTCATTAAATATAAATATTTTATTCTTATATTCATGGTTCTTATTCTTCGTATGTTACCAAAGCAGTAAGGGTATTATGTAGTGATCTCATTATCTAATGCGATTTTTAGGATAAGGTATATAATGTTAAAATATTATGTCATATCATTAAAAAATCACAATAATTTTCTTATACTCTATTTATTTCATGAGAATAAAATTTTCCTTTCAATTATTTAACTATATGTACTCAAAACACTAATAATATCATCTTAAGGTAAATCTACTTTTTTTATTATTCAGTCAAAAAAATATCTTCATTCATATAAATTTTTTATAAATATTATTTATAGAGGGTTTTTAATATTGTCCAATGATTGTTAAAATTAATATTTACCCATGTTTTTATTTTTATAAAATGGAATTAAGGTTACATTTAATCATTTTCCAAATGATGTACTTTGGGATATTTCAGATAAAAGAATTGAAGTATTTTTTTCTCATATACAACGTGAATTAATTTTCAAGATCATTTCAATATTTTTTTCATTGAATCATTATTTACATTTATACATGTTTCTTTTCAAATAAATTATTTTCGTTATATGTAATCAGTTTTATTTAATATATGGTTTAAAATATATGGGTAATTTTCGTCAAAAATGGCTTAGTGGTATTTTAATGGTATTCTTATTCTTTGAAATCAATAATACGTAATATCACTTATCAACAACTGGGGATGCAATCCAATGATATAATCCTTTTTCGTTCCCTATATGTATTTTGTTGATGATGATATGTCAAAAAACCATCTTCTTTTCTATAGTTTATTCAACGATGAAATGTTTATAAAATCCATTTTTTATTGTGTTAAGATATGAGGAATGTTTTATGATTTTTCTGAACACATATATAATATTTTCATATTTTGGTGACTGGAACTTATAACTTCTACCAATGAATAAGTAAAATATTGATATCTCATGAAATAAATACTATTGGAATGGGGATTGTATTAATTTCAATAAGTGAATTTTTCAATTATGATATTATTGGGAGTGATCATTAACTGCTATATTGTATTAGGGAGTGAAATAATTCTACTATGGTAGTCCTAGAAAATATAATTGAATAAGAATGAATTGATTTATTTCTGATTATGTGTATGCCAAAATTGCCTATACTATAATAATTTTATTTCCTCATGGATCATGTTATTTTGTTTGCATAAGATTCATGTCATATAAACATCCATGATTTATGTAATGACTTAAGATTATGATCATTGATATACAGGTTTTTATTTTAAAATTTTAATATAACATCCTTATACACTTATTATCATGTTCTGATTATATGATCATTGATTTATCCCTTGTTTACCCTTAAATACTACCTGTGATAACCATTTACTTATGTTACTACTCTATAGGATTTTAAAAAAGGTATTAAGTATTATATTTTTAATAAGGGGGATAGTAATAACTAAATATGTATAAGATGATGCATATATTGTATGAACCAATTTTCTTTGTTTCTTTTATTCAAAATTAAGTAGACCTAAAAACATATAGTTTGGATGAAACTGGTATGTACTGAATATTCATCTATTAAGATTTAATATCTAAATTTGATAGGTATGGTCATCTTTAATAACACACATCATATAATCATTAGGGTAAATATTTCCCTCCCTGTAAATAAGTGTCACATCATTGGGAAGAGTAAATACTATCCTATGAAAAAATCCATTCAATATCCACTCGGGGAGTATCCCCTTCCTATAAAAATTATAAACTATCAATATGGGGGGAAATACCCTACCCAAAATAATCAAATATCATCAACTAAAGAGGTCATATCCCCAACCCAAAATAATCTCGTAAAGATCTAATTGGCTCATAAAATAGAATTATATATCATATAAGGATTGAATATTCCAACATCCAGTAATTATATAACACATCCACAAAGGGAATTATATCCCCTCATGTGGATTCAACTCATCTTTTCAAAATAGTTCACTAACATTAAATGACATACCATATCCACCCATTGTGTTGAATTCCTTACCTAGACCTATATCATCTACAAGGAATATCTCCCCACACAAAATTCAAATATCACATCCACTTTGCAGATTTCATCCCATTCCTAGAATAATGTCATTATTGGGGACCACAACCCAAACCTCGAAAAAAAATACCACATATCTCGTGATCAGAAGGGGAAGACACCCCAAAGGAACATCATATTTGATAAAAATAATAGGTCATTAAAACCCTTATGAAATATATTATTGGGGGTAACTACAACACTAGTCACTCGGACCATGAATTATATCTCAAGGAATGATTCAATGTACATATTTCTCTTTTGGAAATTCTCATCATGAAAATGTCATTCATATATTAACATAATGTCAGACGAATAAAAACCCACAACTTAATCTCAGGTTCACCCACTATAGTTCATTAAATATCTCTTAGGCCCCACTAATCTCTATTTTGAAAAATAAATAACCTCATTTTCATCTCATATACAAAAGTCTCTATCAGAAACTAGTCCAAATAGGCCACTCCAAAATCTCATCCATATCATATATCATAACTCTGTCTCTCTTACTAAGAAACATAATAACCAATATAATTCTATGTTTCTTTCAAATCTCATGACATATAAACAATTAATTCTCTTTATTCTCAATTAGGTTGTAACAAAGAGAAAGGTTATAAATGAAATTTCAGTATTCAATGAGAAACCTATTTTTTATGAATTTTAATTATTGTAACACATGATATTATTTTGTTTTTTGACCATTATAAATTACATCCATTTCAAATTAAATGACCATTAAACACCATAAATATTGATATCATTACAGTCATATGGTTATAAAATTATGAGTATATATATAGGGTAACAAAAAACCTAATTCAAATAGAAAATGAAGCGATGAACTCAACCATTAATATCATACCCTATGAATACAATTTATCAAATATTCTGTGGGAGATAACATCACTTTGATTTTACCAAGGCCAAATACCCATCCAATTTTAATTAACTAATGCATGAGTAAAAACATATATTGGTTAATATAATGATCATATTGATCATATCACATACTATGATGGATCAATGACCCTAAGAAAATATCAAAATCAAAAATTCTTCCTTTAGGGAATTCCCAAGTGTGATAATGGTCTATTCTTCTAAACCCTGTTAACATTAATTTATCTATTTTCTAATTGTTTTATTTTATTATGATATGATGTTTAAATAATAATGATTGATTAAAATTGTATTTTGATATAATGAAACACAAATTTTATTTTTTGGAAATATATATTTCCAATCAAGATAGTATTTTTGATGAATTGTATATTTTCCAAATAAATGATATTTTAATAAAATTTTATTATTTAGAAATATTTATTAAATATAAATCATAATAAAAATTCATGAATTCAAATGTAATTATTTTTATGGTATGGAAATAATTATTAATAAAAATCATAATTTTAATATAAATTAGGATTATTGATATAAAAGTACATATTCTCATATTTGGATAGTAAATTTGATAAATTAAATAATTTTTTTTGAAATCACCATGTCGAAATTATAATGTTTTGAATTTTTAAAAATTATTTGAAAAATACATATTTTTTGGTAAAAATAAATTACAATATGTATTATGACATCAAATTATCTGAAAATAGACTTCATAAATATTATAAATATTATCCACTACCTAAAATATCTCTCCCCAGAAAAATAATTTCTTCTTATAGAAATATGATTAATTTTATAATCCCTCAATTAATCCTCTAAATCCCAAGTTATATTTTATTATTTTCAAATGAATTATTTAAAAACAGGACAAAATACCACATAACCAGTGGTATTAATCAAATTATTTAGGTTCGGATCTTTATAAAATAATTACATAAGGGCCTCTATGGAAAAACCCATGGATGAAACCAATGTTATATAAATTTTTATATTAATTAGTGATATTTAGTCCTACAACTATATTTATAAATTAATAAATAAATATCCTCAGTTTTTCTATATAAATCCACTAGAAAATCCATTAATATTCAGTCATAACAAAGGGACATTGTATTTACTACAATAATCCCTCTATATATCCCATCCAAGGATCCCCGTTATCTTTATAAGTACCTATAATGATTATAGAATATCCATATCAAGTTAAAGTATCATCTACAAATCCAAATTATTTAATCACTTACATTACATTATTTCTTTTTTATTTGAAAATATTCATTTTTGGTGATGTTTTTAGAAACCCCTCTTATTTTATTAAATATTTGTGATATGATATAACCCTTTCAATATCACTAAATCCATAAATGATACATTATTTACTCCTGTTAAACAACCAAAAATATCCTTCGATTTAATAAAGAAACCATTTTTTAGTGAATACCCATCCCATTTTCCACTCACTGGTATTCCCCTAGACGAACCTATTAATAATTGATTTGGGACCGCCATGAATGTAACCCAATATCTGAAATCATCATTGTCAATGTTATGAATTATTTTATTTAATTTTATAATAAATCATTTACACTTATGAATGTTCATGAGAAGATTTGGATGGGTGGGTCCATAAATATATATCCCTCAATTGAATTTGGTAATCATTTTATCTCATAAGTTACCTTGTATGGTGATGGTATGGTCATCCTAATCAAATTATGTTATTATGTATAAGTTATTATCCTTGAATTTTGTTTATGTTGTAATGTTTTTATTCGTTATCACATTTCAATTTTGTCTTTATGTTATTATATCATATCATGGTTTATTATTCAGGTTTATGATTTTCGCCCCAATGATGATACATTGATATTTTTATTAAATCAGATGTATACATCAGGTTATTTTTTATTATTCACTTACTGAGCTTTTTAGATTACCCATTTCTTATGCACATTGCTAGGTTACCCTATATATTTTTCTATAATCATGGAAATTTAATGTCATGTAATATAGTTTTAATTTATATCTTCATATTTCTATTTTTTATTAATGTGATATATATCTAATTACATGATGAATGTAACCATCATGATATTACGGTTCTCTTTAGTGTATTTATAAGCAATAAATAATGAAATAAAGTGTCTGAATGATATGGGAAGTCATAATCAATATCAGAGAAAATTATAATTATTTATGGGGATTAATATTAGAAATATCTAGTGAATTATTTATGGATATGAATAAATATATAAAAAATGAAATTTATAGTGTCGATGGTTTCAAAAAAAATCCCTATCTAGATAGTACATGTTGATGTGTCTATAGAATATTTGAACCAAGGGGTAATAAACATGAAAAGGGTGCACTGATTAGGAAACAATTATCACCTAATTTGTTATATAATGGCCTTTATAAACACATGTTTTAAAACTCCCAAGGGATATGTGTTGGTATATTTTCATTCTCAATATAAACCATTATTACACGGACACAAATTTACGTAAAACCTTGTGTATGGAATTTGATCATTGATAACATTGATTGAAGCCTATAAATCCTTAGGCTAAAAAATAAATGTCATTTATATGTTATCCAATTAATTTTAATAGTTTCCCCATTTATAGTTTTATAATTATTAAAATTTTCATCACTATTCTTATATTAATTAAGAAAATGGTGATAAATATGAGGAAATAAATCAACAACCATTGTGACAGGTAATGTTTTGACTACCCAAATGATATGACCAACCTAAAAGGAGGATAATTCAGGAAAGTTTTGGATATAATTTATCAATTAACACATAGTTTTAATGAAAACATGATTCATGTGGAGGCCCCCAATCCCCATAAGAAAGATAAAGTAAAACATTTGAGACCTTTATATGAAAACGTCCCTTGACGTTTATTTAATCATACAATACATTAATCATGGGACCATTGATCATCTCCCTTGAAAATATCTTCTCTATCATTAAATGCTCTAAAAAATAAAATTTCATGTAATTAATTTCTTATATAGTGGGATAATGTAATCAGTGGTGGATGTTGATAAAAAAATAAGCCCCGGGAAGCTATTTAAATAATGGAGTGGAGTGTTTAAGATTTTTTTAACAATGTCTTCCCAATAATATCTAATATAAAATGATGATGAATTTAATTAAAATCATGAATAATTAAGAACTTTTCATTGAGGTGTAGGAGGAAAACATCAGAAGTCATCCATCATATAACATTGACACGTCCATTTCTTTTGAATATATATTTTTCTTCTTATTCATTAGAATGATCAAGTGTCAATGAAATTTATACATTTTGGAGACATTGACAACAATAAGGATATTTTCTATTATTATTCAATGTCAAAATATAGATATATGAATCTCAAGGTTCTAAGGTATGTAAAAATAAATAGAAGACAATGGATTCTAAAACACCCATTGTAACAAATTACTCTAATATTGGAATGATATTCCAAAATCCCACATGAAAAAAGTCTGTAATAAATCATAAAATAAATTTAACAAATTTAAAATGGATGTTATTAGGTGCATAATAGAAGGTAGACATAAAAAATGATTTCATATGGGAGTAACCCACTAATGGGATTGAATAATTATATTTTCCAGTCAACCCTCAGCCTATTCTCTAATGTGTCGACAACATGTAAGATTATTCAGTCATCCCTACTGAGGGGATCCAAACAATGAAGTGGTTATTGGTATGATATTGAAACATTCATGGTTAGGTAATGTGATATTTGGTTCCGGTTCTACATATTCTTTCATATAACACAAGTTTAGTATAACTATTCATCAATATTTACAAATCATGAATGTAGAACAATAAATGAATTTTTAAAATGGGGAAATTATTATATCCCCAGTATATAACTCTTCCCCTGTCAATATTGGTGAGATTATTTTCCAATAAAACCATATGATACTAAAATTATAGTAATTAAATGCCATTATAAAATAAGGTATTTTTTCATGTACATCTGGAATTGGAATTAACTTGAGAAAGAAAGAAAACTCTTTATCTCAAATATATTTATGACTCTATACGCATCTAAAAATGGTGATGCATCTCCATTGTTATTGACATATCCTGAATTGGTATTATTTTTCCACGAGAAAGGGTATCTTCCTCGAATTCTTTAGATAGTGTAAAAGATCATCCTAGATGAAATTCCTATTAAGGGGGGATTCTCTGAAGTGTTTTAGGAAGACTTGTTTCACCTTCCCACTATTTGAGTGGTTTTGTTATCGATCAAACTTATACCCATCAATTTTTTGGTATATAAGAATATATATAGAATGACCAATGTTGATCATGAGTACTTGATAAATTAGCTAATAGAGAATTTAGTTAAATTGTTTATATACCTAAATGCTTCACCATGGGGTGCACTGGTCCTTTTCGTCAAAGCGGAAGGATGGGCCGGTGAACCTCATCATTTATTATCAGTAACACAAAAATTTCACTATAAATAACATGAATCATCGATCATGAATTGATTACTTTTTTTATTAGTTATGTGGATCCCAATACATCTCCATGTTGGTTTGAAATCAATATATTATCATGTATTGCTAAATAAGTAGTATATTACCATGATTATACACCATACAATGTATGGGCAATATAAGATCAAAGTGATAGCATTTTCACTCACAAATGCTCTTATATTCGTCATTTTCATAATTAATATAGTCTATAGGGGATTCTGTGAAAAAATTCTATAGACTTTATAGAAAAAAATCATATCTACCCCAACATTATGTAGGTATGTTAAGAGCATTATGATGCTATTTTAAAGACCATTTGGATGGAAACATTTTATAAAATGCATAATAAATTAGGTTTTTAGTAGGATAATGTATTATTCATGGGGATGTTTTTCATTATAAAAGGGATATCATGGGGTCCTTAAAAAATAAAATACTAAAAGATATCCCAAAATAATCTTTGTGATGTAAATATTTGTTTTATAAAGAATAGTTGGTTATTATCATCTATTTGTGGGAAAATTACAATTATTTTCATGACTTCTAGAAAAGCTAACGTAAAAAGGGGGTGATGTTTTTATGTAATTTTTAATGTGATGTAACATTTAATGATCCAAATAAGAAGATAATCATTTCACATAATCTCACTTAACAACCTGTGCGGAAATATTTATGATGTATATTGGTGAATAAAAAATCATTGTTTATGAACTCATTCAAGATGAAAAAATTAATAGCAAACACCTCTCACCAATTAATGATACATGATTAGAACTACCCAACACATGATCCGGAATTTTCTATATTAATCCCTATTCTAAGGATTTGGATATATTATCAAATTTTTTATTGATTTTTTATATACGTGGATCATAAAATCCCCAAGTATGAATTATCATAAAAAAAGATCATTACACAACAATTATGGTGGTTAGGGATAATTAATGATTATGATTGTTCAATAAATTACCATACCGAGAAGGCAAACAAAGTGGTAGTGGAATTATGTAGAAAAGATAATGATTCCCTCTAAATAATAAGAATTGAATGGATATTATATTCATGAAAAAATAGATTATTGACATGGAAATAATAAAATAATCACTATCCTATGATGATTTAATGACTACTCAACAATCCATTATTGAAAGGATCATGGATGAAAAAAAGGCTGATGAGGTGATTTGGAAAAGGATATTAATATTATTCAGTTTAACATTACTAGAGTATAGTTTATATGGTTTAGAACCCGGATATATGTCTTATAAATATTGAAATAGATAGGTAACATCTGGATAATTTGAACTGCTAATATTTTACTATTCATTAATGAATAACTACTAAGTATAAATATTTTGATCCAAATCAAAAATTTGGTTTACATGAAGTGGGATATTGAATAATTGTTATCATGCTTATTTTCATTCCATGATGTTAATGAAGAAGGATAGATGTATATATGTATTTGGAAACTATAACCAATACTAGTATGAAAATGGGGATACATTACTATGGATTTTTTATAGGACCCCCTAAGACTCCATAAGAAAATAAATCGATAATTACGGTAGACTGACAACTTTCCATGTTTGTGAATTTGAATTATATCAAATATGTTTTCTTGATTGAATTAATCCCCAATATATATAACAAGTTCTAAGACTTTATCTAGTGAAATTCTCCATTATATCTGATCAAAATCAAAAGTTTACATCAAGGTTATAAATATTAAATCATCAGGAATTGGATACAAATATGATTTTTAATACTACTTATCAAACCTAAAATGATTTGTATGTTTTTCAGACCCATTCAAACATTATAAGATATTCTAGAATCATATTCAGTTGATTTTAAATTATGTCGGGATCAACACCTCCACATAGTGAAGTCCTCATATGACAATAATTTCAATTATATAATTCAAATGACACATTATGAGGCATTGTATTGGATGGGTTGCCAGACATCAATATGATGGAATGATTATGCAGTAAATTAGCATTTGGGGATGAATATTATCCAAGAGATAAAACAAATGGTCCAAAATAAATTACTATCCTATTAAAATTGAACATATTTGATAGAAAAACAGTGAACATAATAAATGATGTGACTTGATAAATATGGTCTATGGAAAAGTGTTCCTTTTTATATTTTCATTGAACAAAGTCACAAGGATTAGTAAGAATGGAAATATGATTCCAATATACTTAACCTCATTCAATAATGATGATTGTATCAAAAGGGTGGAAAACTTATTAGCACTCTCACATAACATATGTCAAGGACATGACGAGTTCCATTTATCCCTCTAAAGGATGTACATATCGAGTCCCACATATAGACTAAATCTCGAGGTTGTACCATTATATAATGATAATTCTTATGAGTATTAGTCAGTGAAGATCATAGATCATATATACATGGTTTTACAATAATAAGAAAACACACCAGGTCAAAATATTATATAGGGACCACATGTTTAATATAGTGAATTTTGAAGTATAAGTAGAGTCGAAATATAAGTACCCAAATAAATATTACCATACAAATGAAATATTTATGACTAAATTTCATAAGGGGGAATAATTCTATGACCTAACCATTAATTAATGAAATTATAATTAAAAATATGAAAATACCTTTTTAAGAAATTAAATTAAAGATTATACATATACTAAATTGGTTTTTCTACAATTATAAATTTTAACTTATTATAATTGAAAACCCATTAAAAATTATAAACATTAATAGTATTGTCATTATAAAGAAATCAAATGATTTGAATATATAAAGGGTCATGATAAACAAAATTAAAATAATCTAAGTAATCAATGTCCTCAATAAGTTTCATCAAACCATATGAAGCCAATTTATCAAAGATGTTGTGGGAGATAGAGTCACTAGGATTTTAGCATAAATTTTCCCAAGATAATATTCAATATAAAAATCAAGATAGAAACAATTTAAAATTGATGTTATAGATTATTGACATTCGGACCCAAACCATGTTTATTGAACTTGGAAAAGAAAATATCACTATCCCACACCATACCCTTAGGTAATTAATTTTTGCAATAAAGAGATATATATCGATATCTAAATAGTATGAATTAATTTATTTTATATATATATATCATTTATTAGTTTATAATGGTCAAATAATAAATTTTTATTGAAATTAAAATTTGATTTAATAAAACACATATTGAATTTTTGGAAAATATATTGTTTCATTAAAGAAACCTATTTTGATGAATTCAATTTATTTTAAAAATAAAATATTATAATAAACTATTATTTTTAATTAATATTTAATATATATAAATGAAAAAATAAGTTTACAAAGTCATATATAAGTATAATAATTGTTTAAAAAGTTTTAATGTAAAAAATAGTATTTTTAAATAAATGATGATTTCTATTTAATGTTAAAAATCCAATATTTAGAGAAACATTTTGGAGAAATAAATATTATTTTCAAAATTACCATGTTGAAACTAACCAATAATTACTTTTTCATAATTTTCATAGACAGTCAAATGTCTGTGTATGATTTGAATACAATATATTTCAATGTCATGAATTATGACATCATAAAATATAAAAAGTGGGGTGATATGTAAATTATAGTGCATACTTAATCAACAATTAATTGATCCTTTACTATTATAACACTCAAAAAAAACATACATATTCATTAAAACCCTTGTAGCATGAAGTTTCACTAACCATACCTCTATGGATCACTCCCATGTTTCCCCAATCTCTATAGAATCTCCTCACAAGCATTTAGGAGAACCCTGCCATAGAATGTTATTATCTCATTCACTTACTTATTCAAGAATATTTTTTGTATTATAATTATTTTATTTCCAATTTTTCATATTGGTATATGTTTGGGAACATAATTATTACTTTCCTTATGATGTGTAAATAAGGAGAGACCCATATCACTCCCTATATTACCGTCCACAAATAATTATAAACCCATGTTATGATTCCAAAATTATACATTGATTTATCAATGCCATTATTTATATAATGAATATCCATCCCCATTTAAAATAAAGGGTTTTGAACTAGATGTTACTACACATCACTGATTGATAATATCTATTTATGTAACCCATACTCTTTAATCACTGTATAAAAAGTGATGGAGTAAATCCTTATAGAGAATCATCTATATTGAACAACTATACACATATTTGATATAAATATGATAGGTTTGGCCAAAATTACTTATCCCTATACGTTATTTGATTAATTTTTTATCTCATGTGATGACATATATGGTGTATTGGAAGATAGACTAAGAATACTATGTTATGATTTGTTGTTGGCCATCCATGACTTTTTTTATGATATGAGGTTTTATGGTGTTTCCACATTCCATGTTGCCTTTATTTTCTCATATTATATCATGATTACATGTTCATGTTTATTATATTCTCCCACAATATGAAATGTTTATATATCTATTATTTATAATGTATTAATTTCATCATCTTTTTCATTAATTATTCCCTTACATGGATTTATATCTCAAAATTCTTAATGTATGTCCACTTTATAGATAAATTATTTTTTGAATATCAAGAATATTTAATGTAATTCGGTGTTATTTTAGTTGTATAATATTTTTTTAATTCAAATTGTAATTATGTGTACCTATTTCCCCAATGACATTAGGTTGCAAAATCATCTAGGACATTAATGACTTTATCTTTATGTATTATATCATGAAATAAATGGTATGAATGATATGTGATTCTATATAGATCTCATTAAATATCATTTTAAAGAGAAGTCTCAACCCATATCTCAGAAAAACCCTAACATCATCCATCTTCATCCCTCATAGAAATAAACATACTCTTTAAATTCATCAATATTATTGTCCACCCTCAAGAGGGTTTTATACCTTTCGCATTACATACATGATAATATCATCCTTCTATTCAAAAACTAATGTGTTTATAAATGTTCAAATAGCCTTATGAAACAAACATATTACATAAAAATTTAATCCAAATCCTTATACCAAATTCTGATTCTACTAGGAAATCAAATAGTAACATCTCCCCATAGAGTTTTGGCTACCGTCATCTACACACGAACAATCCCTATCCATGATCATATTGTATATTATGGTACTATAACAAGTGAAATTATACAAAAAAAAATTACAACAACATTTAATAAATAATAATCATTTTTTATAATAGTAAATATTATCATAAATCTCACTAAGTAATGTTCATCAAACCCACATTTCACATCATTCTCTACAACATTCATTAAAATAAAATAAATATTAAATAATGGGTTTTATTATATTATGCATGTGAATTATCACAAGACCATGACCCCAGTTGCAATATAAATATCATACCTATGTAACTTCATTATTTAAAAAACACTCTGTAACACCCACCATGTTTTAACCATCCCATTTTATTGAGGTATGGTCCATGCACATTTTTCATGGTGGTATAACACATCTCAATAACAATATGATGATCTGTATAAAAATAAAATTCATTTATAAGAAAACCCTTACCAAAGATCAATATTCACGTGAGAACCATTAATATTTTCTATGCACAAAACGATATTCAATCACATCTACTTATTATGTTCAAACACAAACAATTAACATCCTTGTACAATTATAAAAACATACCTTTCTTTCAGAAAAGAAATTCTAATTTCATCTGAATTTCAAAAACCATAATAACTATGTTCATTACCTATTTTATGATTTTTAATTCTATTAAATATATAATATTACCATAAATGACAAATATATGAAAATTTTAAGATGTATAAAGTGTTTGGGATCTTGTATTGAATTTTGTCTGTTATGTTTCTCTCACCCAACCACTTTGAATATCATATACACAGATATTTCACATATTTCATGTAGACATGAAAAGGAATGTATATTTGGTTGAGTTTTTTATAACAAAACATTATAATAATTTTACAATAAATATTATATATATTTTTTCATTATTTTTTATATATTTTTAATTTATTAATTTATGATACATTTTCTCAGGTTAAGGTATACACTTTCTTATGTTTTATAGATTTAAAAACATAGTTCAGTTCTATTTTGTTGTTTTATTAATGTTTTCTAAATAAATTTTACTATGTAGTTTTTTATTTCACTAATTATTTCATGTTTTTATGATGATCCAATATACCATAAATCTCTAAAGAAGTTATGTGGTAGACTCTAAATAAAACAAAAATTCCATACGAAAAAGGTTATCTCAAAATAATTCATTTAGAATTTCACCATATTGGTTCAATAATGTTTTAGTGATATGTCATATAAAAAATAAGTATTTGATGATTAATAATTTACTTAAATCTCATTTATCCTTGATCCATATTTAAAATTAACCAATAAATTAATCAATTTCTCTTCAACCATGCATAAAAATTAATGATGTTTATATATTTGCGATATGTGACATACCTAAAAAGGGTTCTCCCAATAATAAGTATCTTCAATGTTAAAAAATTAATCAATGTCAAAACAGCTTGTTTTCTCTATAGGGGTGAAAACACTCAAAATTTAAATTTAAATAACAAAATATATTTTATTCATTTCTATAATTGAAAAACTGGGCAAGTTTTATATTTGGTTTGGTATTAAAAAAGAAATATAAATATAGGAAAAAAATCCCTCAAAAATAATAATTTTAAATTATTGTGTGATTCACTAGTTTAATTCCATCACAACATTAAAATAATTTTCTTGATTTATATTTCCTTTATAGATATACTCAACATAATTTGTATTGTAACCACTAATTATCACTCTTTAATAAATAAAAAACAAAGATATATGATTCAATAAAACATGGTATTATCTTTCTAATCTCAAAAGAACACTCAACTCAATTATATAATAGTTAAACCATTGATACAAATAATCTTTGATACATGAATTTCATAAATAAATGGATTAATCCATCAATAAGCCTTATATTATGTATTTAACCATAGAAAACATGTCTAAAAAATAGTATATTTATCACATGATCTATCAAACTCCAACAAATAATGGATGAATCAAATAAATATTAATAGTAAAATTGTCTGATGTTTATGTAGTAATGTAGTGGTGTAATTAAAATTAAATTCCAACAATACCCAAATTCCCAATCAAACCCATATCAATATAACACAACATAATCAATAAAATAAAAACATTAAAATTGAAATTAATAATATTTTATGGTCTACATTAAATTTTTGACGTCCTATATTAAACAAATGATGTAATTTTCTCAAGGTAAGGCGATATATAGTAATTTGGGTAGTATTACATTAACAAGAAATGTTATCATGTAAACAAACTAAATAATCCCTATAATAGTGAATATAATTCTCTTAGAAACAACTTATTCATTATATGTACAACAAAACATAATTTTTGATTATATGTTGTATATTTGGAATCATTAAAAATTGGTTTAAGAGGTTGTTTATGTTTATATAACACATTTGAATAATCCAAACCACTATCCATCATAATAACATCAATTGATTGAGATATTTTATTTCATCTATCAATGTTCTCTTTTTAAACCCACTCTTAATTCCAAGGGGTGTGTGGTAATATATGTTTGTGTAAATTTAATGAAATTATTGTTTTGGGGTTTGTTAATATTAAAATAAAAATTAGAAAAATATTATATGTGGTGTAAAATGACAATTATAAAAATTAATTAACCATGAAAACATTTATTGATGGTTTTATTAATTATGAAAATGGGTATTTATTTAGGGGGTAGAATTTTGCATGAATTTTAATAGTTTTTAATGGATACATATTTAATAATTATATAATTAGGAATTTAAAATTCCAAGGGGGGTTTAACTATTTAGGAAAAAAAATTATATAAAATGTATGTTTTTTTTCAAATAAACATTATACGCCATCAATAATGAATATGTTTTTTATGTTTATATGCATTGGATATTTCTATATATATTCATGTTTTTCTTCATATATTTCATATTGTTTTTGGTTTTGAAAAACCTAAAAATTTATATATTAAAATTTTTACATCATTTAATCATTTTTTACATGTTTCTGAAAATAATGGTTTCTAATTGGTCATACTTTTAGATTGAAATTCATTGATTGCTACTATTTTCAGAATATAGGTTTTACCGTATGAATGAAAAAATTCCCATTCACGTCATCAGTTTGGATGATTTGTAGTAGAAGGAAGATATTTGATGAAATAATAATTTCAAATAAATAAATAATTAATTTTCCTAATAAAATGCCTTAACATAGAGACTCCTTATTTATTCCATGTAATGAAAATTATCTTGGATTATTTACATAACCCTGGGGATTAAGACACACAACATTTATAAGACATTTTATGAACAACCACATGATCAAGTATTGATGATCAAATTATTTGAAACCCATCACTATCATTAACGAAGATATCATAGAATAATTCTTTACTGACCCAAATATGACATTTCAATTTATTAGTTACCAATTATTTATATGTAATTTAACTTTTTAAACATGGATTATTATTATTACTTAGATTATACCTCTAAACCATTGATAATATGACACTGTCAATATAATATCATCTATTAAGCATAATAATATATATATTTTGAAGAATTTATATTATTTTACTAAGATTCATTCAATGTTATCAATGGTTATGTTCCTTATAGAAAATATGTTTTTCAATTCATTTATTATTCATTTCTTCATTCATTCTTCACCCACCTATGATATGATAATGATTTGACAAAAAATCCTTTCATGATGTGATCAAAGCCTCAATTCATGTTTTCAAGAACATTGGATGACAAATTAAATGATTTTTTTACTAGGGGATGCCCCATACGAGATACTACGGTTAATAATTGTGGAGTATACCCATGTATTATGATGAAAGCAAGATGGGTTTCATGTGAGATGATATAAAATTCAATTTTGTGGAATTAGAGGATAAAAATAAGTGATCATAAGAAGTTTTCTTTCAGATAATGGCCTCTGATAGAGCATCAAGATATAATAGAGATAGAATCTATAGAATTAGGTGGATCTATCAAATAAGATGGCATGGTTATAAATTCTCATATACATATCATGTATTCCAGACAAACACATATCGTGTAGTCTATATTACTTGGTTGATAGGATTTCTTAAACAAATTAAAAATCACATGGTCATGTGGATGGACCACATGCAGTGTAATACTACTTAGAAATCCAATCAGCATATATAAGTACACTCCAAGGACCATGGGTGATCACAAATTACTCATTATTCATGTCATATAATATTTATTTGAATCACCACACACCATGTGATGTAGTAGGGAATCAGAAGGATTGTAGTAGTGATTAAAACCCATGTAGACCATGAGAAATGTATTTACTTTTTATTAAAAGGTTATAAATCTAAAATCATCTTCTTTGGGACCCTGAATTGGTCCTATTAGTTGTACATAATTTATTGATTCTATGTATAACATGATGGTGATCATTGTTTCTGCAACAGGGATACAGTGCATGGTGGAGTGAGAAGGTAACTCATTCCTATAATAATTTAAATTGTTGAGACTCATCTATGATCTCTAGAGAGAGAATAGGTTTTAAAACCCCCTGAAAACATGTATATGTAACTATATGAGTCCCCACATACTTAGTAACGATAGTGCTGATACCCTCCCCGAAATGCCCATTATGATCACAGCTCTTAAATAATTATATTTCATACCCCTATGTGTGGGATCTAATTAAAAATTAATCATCATGTAGGATATGTACCCTATTAAACATGAAATCTCATCAGAATTGAAAAGGTATCCAGTTAAATATCATTAATGGTTATGTTTGGACAATGGAATTGGGACAAAACTAATTCATTGAACAATAGAGAGACCCTTCAATTAATTGGTTGTGAATATCAATAGGTTTGACAAACTCTTTATTTGGATTATTCTATTATAATACCTATTTTTTAAACATTTGTTCTCATATTTATCACATTGTTCATGCTGATTATTTGTTTCTATTGTTTACCATTTTGTTCAATGGGATGTATCAAGATTCATTAGGATAAGTATCCAATGTTTTTTTTCATTTTGAGGATAAAATATATAGAAAGAATGGAGGATAAAAAATCTCATATTTTACCGATATTGAGACAATGAAATAATTTTATATTGAAATCTTGAGTACCTAGAGAGTGATTAATGGTAAAATCAATATAATATAAAACCATTCAAAAAATCGAACACATTTTTTTCTTGAAACATGGAATATATAATTCGGTGATTGTTTTTTTCTTTTTAAACTAAACATTTTCTAATTGAAATATTATTTTTATTTAATAAAATATTTTTTCCTAATTTTTACGGACTATGATAATACTAAAAAGGATCTTTAGATTGAAATATAATACTCTTAACTTTTTATAGAATGGGGTGACTTTCTTGGGGGACGTATAATTGAAATTTTTTGTTTTGGGATCTGTATTGATAATTTAAGAGGATTTTTTTGTAAAAAATTAATCAAAATAAAATAAAATTATGAATCCATTTTTGTTAGGGGAGATGTGGAATTGAGGTGAAAAATTGGTGATGATTAAGAATAGTAATAGATTTTCTGGTCGATTTTTATTATTTTTTAACAGAACCACAATAATGGGGAATTAATGGGAGTTTTATGATAATATAGTATTTTCATAGATAATGGTGTAAAATGGACAATAATTATAGATATATTAATTTGTAGTTTAAATTATATGGGGTTTTATTCTTTGAACAATGATTGGTTGTTCTTTAAATTGTCGATAATGTCAATTGAGATTATAATTTTTCTCATTGGGGATTCCAAATATATTATATCTAGGTAGGGATATTTATATTTTGTTTTATTTTTATACGATTGGTTTGATTCCTCTCCACTAATATTCGAGCCACCAAAATTATTATGTAAATAAGAGGATAATAACTAATTTATTTCCATGGATTTGAATATTTTATAAATAGTTTGATCATGAAATAACAAATGTTCACTAAATATAAATTTAAAATTCATAATTATCTCATAGAGTATAATTTTATTGTTATCCATTTTAGGCATAATATATTTTCTAACTCATATTAAATAGTTTTTTCATATGACCAAATTATCTACCCCTTAATGAATATTTTCATAATATGAACATTAATAATGTTTAATGATGATAATATTCTAAATTTTTCTGGTGTTAATATTTGAAAATTCTATTTTATCCTATTTATTTTAATTATGCACTATGTCACAATAATATCTGAAATTAATAAATAAAATATTAATATTACTCACTTAAAATTATTTGATACATTATTTTTAAAACATTATTGAATGATAATAAATTAATATATATTTAATTAAAAATAAATATCTTGTTTTCTTTAAAACATGGAATAGTTATAAAATTATTCTATATGATTATAAATTATAGATATTCGGATAAGTATACTATATGATAAATAGTATATTCTTCATTATTACATTAAATAATAATTTTTATTATAGGTCTATGATGGGGAAATATTAATGGTTAGTGGTGAATTGTTATTGTCATTTTAGTTGTTTGATGAAAATATTTACATTACCAAAATTATTATTCCATTTAATGGATTATTTTTCATCTAGAATGACTTAAATCCCCTCTCTATTTTAATTCCATTACTCAAAAATGGGACGGGATTAATACCAATTGTTTGTGGTCGACCTCATGACAATGATAATTATTTCATACCTACATCCCTTTATATAATATTTAATTAAATTCATTATATTATGATGAAATTGTGAGTGATATATTTTATACATGGGTTCATAAGTGGTTGAAGTAGAAAGTTTGAATAATTCTAATTGGGTCCAATGTGTGACTATGACCATCAAATATAATAGTGGTGACCAAGACAACAAATATTCAAAATTTTCCTTGAAATTTTTTTATACATTCTTTGGGGGTGCTGTGATTGAATGGAATCAGAGGAATGATCTGTGGTGGGAATATTGTGGATAATGAATCCCTGGATAGCAAGCATATTTTCTTCTTATTTTACATAAATGGACCTTATTGTATATTGTTCTCTTAGTTACTTGACCTATTTATCATATTCTATATTCCAAGGGATTATGTATTTTTATAAATATCACACATTGTGTGTTTTAAGGTTATAATACATTTATTATATTATTCAATGAAATTGCATGTATTGATTTCATGCTGGGCTAACTCATTTAGGCCATACATAGTTCATTCCATAACCAAAGGCATGTATATTGTGGTTGTGTCTCATGGTGTATCAGGTGTGCACTGTATTTTCTGGTTATCCAACATATTGTGTGTCTCATTGTACTATTATTTTACATTAGGTGAACATCGTTAACATATATCTAGATTACATGTCGATCACCCTATAAGGGACAAAATTTTTGGTAGCATAAATTATACAACCCTTACTATGATATATAAATCAATCACCCTCAAAAATTGTAATGACCCGACCTGGGTTCCTAACACTGCCTCCCTGAACCATTTGATAAATTGACCTCAAGTGCACTTTCCCATATACTAGAGGCTTCCTACTAAAATCATGGGTTTTATTTCAATTTAGATATACCACCCTATTTTATCATAGCAATTCACTAATAGAAATAAATAAGAAATAGTCGAATAACTTATAACCATGAAAAATATCAATATCTCATCATTAAAAAAATTTAAATACATTATCATAACTAAAGTGGAATGTATGCCATAAAAATGTACATGTAATGTGACTAAAATGAAACCCAAAATAATGACACTGACGAATGTAACATTACATAAAACTATTAATATAGGAAAAAACTAATACATTCATGTCCTTCTACCAAGATCCAGAAATGTCTATAACAGATGATCAATAAATATCCCAAAGAACCTATACAGTTTTCTCTGATAGACCATCCCCATGTGGGTGGAAGTTGTACTCAACAACAACCGTATTCCAAGAATCTTTTGTATGAACTTACATTAGAACATAGTAAATAGTGGTTCATGGTCTGAAATAATAGTCCATGTCACCCCACACAGATTGGATGTCTCATGAATATACAAAACTCATAGTCGCTCCGCTAAGAATGTATGACATATTGGTAAAAAAAAATCTCAATTTTTCAATTAATCCAAAGCCACCAAAATAGAATCATTCTTTGGATTAGTCCTCAAGAGACACACCATAGGGTACCTAGTAATTTCAAACCAAATTCATTACAGAATGTGAAACGGTTATAAAAATACTCCATGACATTTATGCTCTACCTTCCCTGGATGATATGTGTAGTATCAATTCAAAAATCATGAAATGTCCCTTTTCATTCCCTACCACCAAAACTATCATCATAGTTCACAATACTTTTTGGTCCCAACTAGTTTTATCACCCACTTCATGTCATGAAACACATGCATTAGATTCTCTCCCATGCTCATAGGTACAAAAATATGATTCTTGGAATATATTAAATCATCATCATCTTCACTCTAATCTGATGGTGTATGCCCACCATTAAATATTTACCTCAATGTAAAACATTCTAGATCGTCATACTATTTATCTCTTACCCTTCTCAAATGTGTAGAATCCACATAAACTGAAATGATAGTCATATTCTTGTTAATATCCTAAACCACCAAAATCATTTCATCCCGCAAGGTCATCATATTTTACTCGGTACTAGACTCCTAAACAACATGAGTTTGAGTATTCCTCCTCAATAAAATAGCTACTTTTTTCCCATTTCTGATGGTAATTTCTAGCCCTAAAATAAATTATGCACATACTCATCCCATCTCTACTGTCATAGATTAAATTATCAATTTCAATATTATTCATTAAGATCTTGTGATAATATACATAGTAAAAATTTCCCCCAGAATATATTTTCACCAACATTTTAATGAGTAAACCACCACATAAATCTCATAGTCATGCATACGATAGTTCAGTTCACGTGTCCTCAATTTTTGAGACCCCTATTCCACAACTTTGTATCCATGCATCAACGCGCCACCAAGTCCAAACCAAGAAGCATAAAAATACACTTTTTACTCCTCACCTCACTCACGTAGGTTCTAGATTCACATCAATGGAAAATTATTCCTTAGCTCATAGATGGAATCCTCTTAAATTTTCAATAATTTAGTATTTTTCAACTTTTTGGTTAAGCCTGATAGTGGGTATTCAAAATGAGAAAATTCTTGGATATAACTCAAATAATAACCAAATATTAAATAAAAATGTGGAAATTGAACACATTCATTGGATACACCCATGATGCCCCTGTATCAAAAATATCTTGATATACTAACACACATTCCTACAAGATGACGTGACACAATAAATGTACCTAATTGATGAAGAAATGCCACAAAGATGCCTTGAATTATGTATGATTCCTTCTCTATGCATATAGGACTATTTCAAGAGGTTGAGCATGATTTTCAAGAGTCTTGTAGTACACCATGAGTTAATCCAGGAATACTACAATAAACTGATCCAAGTAAGGATGGAAGATACTATTCATTATGTCGTTATACATAGCTTGTGTTTTCATAAAAAAACAACAACATTACGAAAATAATTATAGGAAATAACGACATATAAAAAAAGTCATTGGTATATCATATTTATGAAAACATAGCTATTGATACCTCGATTTGTTGTCAATAATTGGAAATACAATAGATCATCTCAACTAGTCTAGTAATTAATTAATATAGGGAAGAGGATATGTGTTCTTCACGTTCAATTGGTTCAACATATGGTAATAAACACATAGGAAAAAAACTCTTTTCATCAATTTTTTCAAGAAACATAGGTGAATCCCAAGATGAAAAACATTATCTGATAAATACCATATCTGAAAACTCCTCTTTCTAAATCAGGAGCTCCTGAATCTCTATCATCACCATTTTTTATAGTGGAATTGAATCCGAATTTTCCTCTAGCATAAAATATATGCGGAATTCCATATATATCTGTGGTGGATAAACTAATAATTTTTATGTAAATATATCTTCTTCTAGTTAACTATAGTTAGCAGGACATTTTTTATACACTTTCATCGTTAAATAGTTGACTAGAAACTTGGGCTATGTGTTCTCCTAGTTGTTGAGTAACTTTCCCCACATGGCCTACCTAGATATCACACTCTCTATGAGGAATCATGTTGTCACCCTTATGTTACATGAAGGATACAGTTATCTAGTATCTGTAAAAACTCGCGGGCTATGTGTCTATCTAGTGTATCTCTAGAAATAAGTCCATGCCCAACATGTCTATGATATTGAGATCCCACATTAAATGACACTCACTAACATCATGTAAAAAACATTCCATGAGAATATTTCTCTATACTATTTTCCCAATGATGAATGTATAGTAAAAACCCTAATAATGTGATCCCCATCAGGCTCAAAGTAATCACTTGGTTATCAGAAATAAAAGAATGAGAGGCACTGGTATAAAAAAGATACGAGGTAATGTTTAGGATACTAGAATTATACCTCTCACTATTGATGGTCCCACCATTCTATCCACAATTGTAGGCCATGGTATATGCAACTATCCTATTAATATCACATGTCATTTAGTCTAACACACTTGGGCTACACTAATCAACATATATGAAAAATATTTCCCCAATGATCCCCATCCACTACCTCTTCCTCCTCAGCCTATAGAGATCTAGCTACAAAAATGATATGGTGTTGTAAATTTCCTTCCTAAAATCCAGTTTTTCCAAGTTGTAACCTCACATTACATCTTTCAATAGGTCCTACATAACTATTATATATGTCGCATCTTTCTATAATATCAACACACTACAAGTTATTTGATGAAGCATCTATATAACTGAACAAACCTGACACACTTGTGAAAGATCACTTGACAACATTATCATGTAACTGATCCCCCTATATGGGAACTTTATTTCCTAATAACATGGTTGATGAAATCATAGTAACACATAATAATCTAAAATTCCATACTTAATGATAATCCATATGAAACTACATGTCATGAACTTTAATCCCCCTTTAATTTTCCCTCATCTATGAGAGTCTGATCCACCTCCTCATCCAAATTCATTAATTAAAAAATATTATCATGGGACAAAATTTAATATTTAAACACATCGAGAAAATGTCTCATCATAGTTCTCTTATTTTCTATTTACTTAGAGAAAAGTATCACAAGTCTATAAAATTTCTATCATAGTTCATCAATGACATACTCCCCGGAGTGTACCTCAATAAATCATTATCTCTATCCTTCCTCACCACCTTTGGATAGATGTTCTCCGATAACCTCTCAAAAATCCATACATAATTTACCCTATGAATTTTTGCTCCATTCTTGAATGTCCCACAAGTTCCTTGATGATTCTTATAGAATATATGTATCCAACTCTTCCTTCCTCTCTGAAGGAGTCTCTAAGTATTCAAGTATAGTCTCAATGGAATCAACCAAAAAATCAACTCCCTCAGTTCCACCCACTCCAATAAAATATGGAAGGTGTTGTAGCTTGAAATCCCACATTATAGGTGTAATACTCTTTACAAATTACCCTGGGTCACATTCCATGTATTTCATGAACCGATGTAAGTTATCTTAGAAAATATCTCATATTTCATCAACCAACATGATCGATGACTTAGGTTCCATCACAACAGGCTCATTCCATACCATGTCCTCTATGAATCCTCCCAAAAACTATCATCATGGGGTCATAATCTCTACAATTCAAGACACATATATCAGGAAACATTTCATAAAAAAATTTATATTTTGATGAAAAAATCACAAGACAAAACATGTCTATACCAAAATCTCACCATGTGGTCAAACAACTATGGGTCTATCACTACTCTTTATCATTATACACCTAGGTCTTAGTTTGAAACGGTAAATAAATTTTAATTATTCTATTTTCCCATTTATACACGCATTTATTTTCATCATTAATTATTTTTCAATCACTATAAATTTATTCATAGGATCCTTTTTCATTTAAATTTCACAACAATTTTAAATAGGTAACATTCAACAACATAATCCGAACTTTTTTCCATGCATTCATAAACTAATATAGGTCACAATATCCATAATTCCCTATAATGATGCATGTAAACTAAACTCCCAGTACATGAAAGGGTGCATGTAAAATCATTGAATATAACAACATCATTAATCATAGCAAAAAAAAGTGTGTCACCCAATGTAAAATAATATTAAACAAAATAGCACCAAACAACAATAACAATAGTCCCCCTTGGTACCTGGGTTCTCCCCCATACATGGGACATCTTCTCCTATAAAAAATCTCATAACTAAGGTTCAAATCTACCTAGTCTCATTTATACCCTTCACCAATAGTTATAAAAAGAATAAAGAAAAGTAATATCCTATGATACATCTTTGTCATGTCCCATATCGGGTGCCACACACTGGTACGCCAAACTAGTGAGTTACATGACCTTAATCACGCCTCCTCATATATCGGAGGATTCCAAAGAGAATTGTGGGTATAATATTAGTCATATAAATAATATACACTCAATTATTAGAGTAATACACAAGTTTGAAATAAAATACCAATAATGGAATAACATATAACCATGAACAATACCAATGTAACTTGATAAATAAATTGGAATTAAAATATGAATCTAAATAAAAAAGTACTCCATGTCAATGTACGTGTCATGTTTCTAAAATGAAACACATAATAAATACAATAATACCACCCCATGATGGTCCTGAACCTTTTATGGTTACATCGTCCAGGCTCTATCACAAATCACTTATCTATCTAAGGGCCTTTAACATTAACCTACCTAGAAAACATAATGTCTATTTACGTACCCATCAGGCGACCGGAGTAGGGTGTGAGTACCAAATCATACTTTACCACCAATAGTGTATAAAAAATTATCTAATAATGTAATTGTATATTCATTTGGATAATGAATTTAATTAAAAATAATAAGGAAATATTTATCACATTAACAACTAATCATTATTTGACCCCATAACCCCTTGGTTCCCAGAGACACTCTTACCTCAATCATTACTTCAAATCATGATAAAGCCTAAAGTATTCTCTTATATTATATCTCAAAATTTAATTGTTAGAATTATTTTATTCATACATTAAATAACATTTTACCATTCAAACATTACACAATATAATGAACTTGTTACCTTTCATTAAATCACAATAAGATGGCAATGTTACCATTCATCTCATATACATTAGAATGTCCATGTTACCATTCTCTAATTACCAATTAAAATAATATGTTACCATTTATACCATACAAATTATAATGACCATGTTCCAATTTTTATATTCATAGCCAAATGGCCACGTAAAAAAATATGAAATAATTAAATCAACCATAAATTATCCACGTCAATTCAAATAATAATTCAATATTTACTTAAGTAAAATATTTTTCATTTTAAAACTCATGAAATAACTAATCACATAAACCCCTAAATTAACTCCCTAATCAATTATGTTTTTCAAACCCATTAACTAACCCATATATTAATTTATCAAATCCCAAAACTAAAAATCCCATAATTAATAAAAAAAATTAAATATGTAGATTCTAAATCTCAATAAATCATATTAATTATATTCATATAAAAAATCTCTAAATATGAAAATTAATTATAAAATTAATCATCTCCAAATAAATGATACCAAAAAATCCATAATTCACATCTCCTAATTTAATCAATTAACCAAATTAAGTGACTTTAATGTAGAACATAATTTTTACATATCTAATATCAATCATGAAATTTTGTAAATTTTATTTAGATAAATAATATCGGATTTGAATTATATAATTTATAAATCAATATATTGATGAACAGTCACCCAATGGAAATTCAAAAAATGTGAGCGGCACAATGACGTAGAATGAGAATCATATCTAAAACCCTAAATCAAGATGAAAAAAATCATCATTTATCTAACATATTTCCAAATATATAATACTATATATAATTTCACAATATTAGATCTAGATATAATCCAAAACCTAAAAAATAAATCCATTCAAATATTTTAGAAATAATTAGCATGAGTAGAGGACCCATGGACTATAATACCCTTACTGGGAGGAATAAAGATCAACATCATTGGATTAATGTCATAAATAATGGTGGTTGGTATGTCTTGGAAATAATCCGAATATATCCAAAACAAATTATTAGTCCCTTGGGTTAAATGCGGGTGAATTAGAGTTAATTAGGTGGTCCATGTAATTGAAAAACTATTTTTTGGTCTAAAATCATTCCCATGCAATGTTTTTTGGAAGTGGGGTGCATTTTTTCTCTTATCGTGTGCCTAAATCATGTGCATTTTTAATTAGAGTGCATTGTCACCCATAAGTGGTGAACAGCTTGATAAACTATCTCCCAACCATTTAGAACTCCACTATAAAGGGTTAAATGGTTTGATGGGTTGTGGTGCCCAGATTTCCCTAACCATCTTTCAACGATTCTCTACCCCCTTTTATTCCATTTACTCTCATTTTCAACCAAAAACATCCCAATATAAAAACTAAATAAAATGTATTAAACTCTAAATAATGGTGTATATAAAAAAATCCTGATACAACTCTAGAAAATGTCGAGATGTAAAAATTACATGAATAAGATACTATAAGGTCCTTTTTATAACTCACCAGATAGAACTAGTACATTTAATTCACCTAGATTGGGGTGGTGGTACACAACTAACAATTTTTCGAGCCTTACAAAACATGTACTTTTTTAAATGTTTTATTTTTTATTTTTTATGGAATTATTATTATCTAGTCACCAAGGGGCATGTTTTTTCCATATTAATAGTCTAGTTTGACTGTTTTCCCACATAGAACATGATGGTATAAATAAATTCCACATGATAGGAATATTTTATAGGTTTTTGAGTTGTTGGAGATCTGTTGTAATCAAAGATATAAAGATGGGTTTGGCTATATTAGTAAAGATTAATTGAGGCTAGTTACCCAATGGAAAGATATATTCCCTAATTTGTTGGTATTCCATATACATAGTGGAATAGGTAACCCTTAGGGGCATAGAGTGGTTCCTCCACTAATGTAGTTTCAATCCACCTTGGATGATTAACATTAACCATTATAAAGCTAGAGTCATATCTATTAGAAAGAACCCCTATACTGGCATACTATCTTAAATGTGTGGTGGGTCCCTATATATTATTCAATTAGGATATAGCATGGATTTGATGGAACTAAAACAACATCATAACATTGATATATTGAAAATCATGGAAATCAAGGTTCCTTTTAGTTTGCATGTTCAATGGAAGTATGTTTTCATATTTAATTACTAATTTGACCATGGTTACATATTTCTATAAATAATATCTGAGTTTTTAACTTCTCGCTAATTTAAATATCATAAAAAAATAGATAATATAATAAATTTTTTCATATATCAATTGTGATCTCATGTAACCCAACAAGTTATTGTAATACTCACTCCTTTACTGGTATTTGTCACCCACATATTGTTTCAATGGAGATGTTGAATGGTTTTGAGAAGGTATTGATGGTTATGGGATACTATTATTATATAAATACAACCCTCCAGTATACTATGTCCAATATTAACGTTACAACATTGGTATAATTTAAAATTTATGAAAACCATTTGGAGTCACATAATTTAGTCATCTTGGTAAACAACATTTACATGAATCCATTATTAAAATGGAAATATAAAAATATAGCATAAGAAACATATTTACCCCTTGATATTTTATAATATATGTGTTCAAAACCCTAGGAATGTAAAGGAAATAAATTGTTACACCATATTTCTAGTATGGGTTATGTAAACGAAAAAGTATAATTTGTAAATAAGGAATAATGAATATGGAAGAGTAGATAATAAAAACACATTCCATTCAATCAAAAACATGATTAAAAAAAACTAAATGGCTTATATAAACATAGAAAATAATCATATTATGAAAATTGAAATGTTATTAAATAAAATGCATAATAATGGGAAATCATGAATTATTTAGGTTAAAAAATATATTATGAATATTAAATTAAATTCCTCTCAACCAACAGATCATTCTTAAAAAAGGGGTAGGTTAAAACTAGATTACCATATATGACGGAATAATTGATATTTTGACATGATAACTCTTATTGAATAAAGGGGATATATATAAGTGAAGCTGAATCCAGATATGTATCATTACATCAAGGGTCTATCTATAACTAATCCCCACATGTCACATTCATGTCCAATTCAATCCTCATATTTTTATTGATCAATGTTATTCATTTTCAATGTTATATTTAAATAAAATATTATATGCATTGAAATAATAATATGGAATAGGCATATTTCAGAAAAAAATAATATATTATTTAGAATACTAATAAAGATGGTTTCATTGGATCATATACCCTATATCATTAAATGGTGTTTTCAAATATTATAATACTATTAAAGGATCCCTAGGACGTTTCATGAGGAAAATATATTTTTTATTTTTAAATTCATTAATTTAAAATATATAATATACAGAAAATTATGGACATATATATTCATTTAAAACTAAAACTGAAACATTTAAAGAAATATTCAATGGAAATATTATACATGATAGTGGAAAAATTAATTCCATATGTGTACTATAATACAATGATTCAATTCACACAAATGGAAAAATTTAGCTAATTCAGAAAATGAAATGAATATTCAATTTAGAAACTTCTATAAAAATTAAAATATTGTTAAAATTGAAATTAATACATATTTCAAAAATATGAATAACATTCTTCAAATCAAATAAAAAAATATTTTGTCTTGGAATACGAACATTTGGAAGGAAAGCATGCAAAAAATATTCTTAAATGAAAGTCCCTTAAAATTAACATACTAGTCCATTTTTAATCCAAAAAAAAATAATTGGAAAATAAATATGTAAAATAGAAACATAAATATACAATAATTAAATATATGAACATTAATATATTAGGATAATTTTATTTTTTGAAAGGATATATGAATAAAAAGAATCCATAAATAAATTGATATTGTAGATGAAATCTATTACCTATGGTCCAAAATATTTCATAGGATCATTTAGTATCCTATATAATATATTAAAATAAATTATAATTATTTTCCATAAATATATATATACTTAAATTATTATATTTCATCCAATTTTAACAATTTAATATCTATTTATTGATAATCCCATATTAAAATAGTTGTTTTTGTGTGTTAACTGTTTCATATTTCTTGTATGTATCCATTTATTTGAATTGTTACATTCATATTATTCATGGTCGCATAATATTACAAATTATAAAAAAGTTATAAGAAACATATATATTAATTATAAACATGTTTATAATCATTCTTGAATTGAATACATGAAAAATGAATCACATCACTTCATGGAGGGGGTAGTCAACACTTATACATAAGCGATGTTATCCTTTTTTGGGTGGATGTGTAATAAGCTAAATTATATATTTTATTTTAATAATAATAATTATTTAGTAACTTCCATATATATTCATTAGTTTCATATTAATATTTATCCCTATAATGAGGTGATTAAAAATCAATTACACCTCTACATGGAAATCATTGGCTGTATTTAGGTAGGAGTGATGTTTTTTTTCACATGATAGAAAAATGTTTAATAATGGATATTACACATTAATATATAAGGTTAATTTAATGTATTATACTTATTTTATTATATAATCATGGTTTTATAATAATTTAATGTGGTATAATGTGATATAAAATGAAAACACTCGACTAAGATCCATACATCTTATTCATGATCCTCCTTAACTTTCTAAGTAATTCCTTCTTAGGACTATATTATGTCAAAAAAGTAATTATATATAGTCTTTAGGGATGTTATTAAATTATTGGGGTAGGTTTTTTTAGTAATTAATGGATCATGAAGTGTTACGAAGATAGAATAGTTGGTGACCATTTATAAGTGAGGGAGATGACACACTTGAAATATTTCATAAGATAAAAAAATATTATTATCATAGTCATCTAAAATAGCACCAAAGTGAAATTAATTATTATATTAAAATGGTAAAGAACAAATAAAATAAATAAAATAAATCTAACATGTTGTTTTTTGTTATCATGAAGCCTTATCTATTTCATTTTACCCTGTAAACCCATTTTACCCATAAATGAGGTAATACATATTTACAACAATTTCTATTAATTCTAACAAAAAATGTAGTTATTATTTTTAGGTTATATTATTTATGAATTAAAAAAATATGATGAAATGTACATGATTATATATCTATAATCTTCTAAAATTAAATATAAAATATCTTCACAAAATGTGGTAGAAATTGTTTTCAAGAAAATTTATTTTTTAATTATAATAATGTTTAAAGAAAATTAGCACTATATCATTTATAATGACAGTAATTAATTATATAAACTTACAAGGAAATAAAATTATTTGGAAAATAAATTTAATAACAAAATTATCTTTTAATTTCCCTAATGAAAAATAAACAGTTTTATAAAATTAATATTTTTCTCTATTTAAATAAAACACCATCTTTTATAAAAAATAAAAAAAATTCAACCAATGATAATTTGGAAATGATGATTTATTAAATTATGTACTTTTAATAAAAATAAATTCTAGAATGTTGATATTTTTTTAATCCTATTATTAAACACAGATATATAAATTATTTTATTATTATTCTACAATGAAAAGATTCCTCATTACAATTGAATATTGGGTGTTACATTCTTCCCCAATTAAAATTTTCTACCTAAACGTTTCGGGAATATATTCTCATGGATTTATATAGGTAGTTATTCATCATTTAATCATCAATATCACACATCACCTCTTACATCATGTCATTTCTATAAAGTAACTATACCAGCTGAGTCATCTAATTCCACAACTCATGGCCTCCAGTGTCAATAATATGGATAACATTTTCATAGTATGATAAATCATGTAATAATTCTCTTTCTTATATGGTAAGAACATGTGTCGGGTAAATAAATTACACCCATAACAACATCATATGGAAGAATTTATTTAATTTTTAGATATCTCTATAGGATATCCAAATGATAAGCTATTACTCTAAATAATTCCATAATTTCAAAATGTTGAATTTTCTATAGAATAGGTTTCCATTTATTATCAAACATTATAACACTATTCAAAAGATATTTTTCAAATAAATCATTATCTGCCACTTCAAATAATAAGAAATTTCAATTATTATTTTTATATATATTCTCTTTTTTTGAGATACCATTATATGACTCTGAATAATTTGTAATTAAGTCATTATCACCTCAAATATTACTATGCGAAGTATAATCCTTTCAAAAACATCACCCCCAAATGATGGTGTATGAAATATTTTCCCATTAAATGATTCTTATGATGACATTAAGTTACAAGATTAAAGACTATTTTTGTATAAAAATTACAGAACCGGTAATACTAGTCCCTCATTCCTTTATATTAAAGTTTGACTGGCCCCAACATGTCATGAACTACTGGAATAGTCCTTTCTCCTAGACCATACATCTAATGATAATATATTTTGATAAAAAGTACACCTATTTCAAGAGCATACTGAATTATTTTCTAGAATTTGGATATAAAATATTGGTAAAGATTTGATAAAATCAAAAGAGGTACCCATAAATCATTGAAAATCATTAATATTGATTTTCGATAAGGATATGAAGATGTTGGTATTTCATAATGGTGAGGAAATGTGGGGACATTTTAAGGTGATAAATAATAACCCAGATATTATATATTATTCATAAATACTTGGGATTTCCAAAAATAAATTTCCAAGTGGTATCATCACATTAACATATCAGAATACATATAGGTTTCATGTCTTCTTTATGTTATTTTCTCCTAGATATTAAATGTCAAAAAACCAACAAAATTGATTCAAAATATATACTTTTTTTCATTTTATCCCACTAAAATGATCCCTTAAAATCCCATACAACTTTCAATTATCAGACTAAATAGATAAATTGACCTTATGAGCATCATCGAATAATTATATTTTTATCTCAACCAAGGATGAAACACATATTCTCTATATAATTATCAATATATGATTTTCATTGTATATGTCTACCAAATTTACATCATTCATTGAATTGTTATTATCTTCGATATTCATATCATCAAGTTATGAAAGTTTTATTATATTTAATAAATATTGTTTTGGAAATTATTTTCAAAAATATGTGATGATTTCTATTCCTTCATAATTCAGATCCATTTACTTACTAAATAAAAGAATATAATATCTTTTTAATTCTAATATCGGTCAAAACCTTGTGATACTTCTAATTAAATACATTATCTACATTATTTTCCATTCTTGTGTTGTAGTGTAATGAGAAATCATAATCATTCCTCAGTTTGTACAATATCCATTTCTTGTGTCGAGCACATTAATCGAGAAGATGTATTACAGATTTTTTTATCTGATTATAAGTCACATATTTCACCATTAAGGTAATTCATTAAAATAGTCGATATAATGTTTACGAATAAAAACGAAATATCATTAGTTGGATAATTATTTTCATGTATTTTCATGTACATTGATTCATTGCAAATATCTCATTCTTTTCATATAGAGACTCATCCAAGTCTATTATTCAAATCATCTCTATATATAACGAATCCATACCTTACTGGTTATAATGTTAAAATTTGTTCATTGATAGTTTCCTGTTTAATTAATGTAAAAATTTATCACATACGTCTCACAATATGAAGTTAAACCCTTTATATATCAATTTGTAAACCTGGTTATATAATCTAAAAATTCATGAACAAATCATTTATATAAACCTATAAATAAAATGAAACTACAAAACTTGGTACTATTTATTGGAATTTTATATTCCATCAAGACCATTATATTTGATGTGTTAGTTTATATTCCTTCCTTTTTAATAATATGTATAAAATAAGAAACATGTTAAAGCATGAATTCACATTTTTTAAATTTTTTATATAACTCATTATCTCTAATAGTATGATGAATGATTAAGAAATAACTTGTATAATCATTATAGAATTATGAGTGTATCATGTTTTAAAAATTATATAAAATAATCCATCAATACATTTCCATTAAATTAATAATTATTAATGTTTCATTAATTGATGAAAATGGAATTACTCTAAATTTATAAATCCTATACCTCATCCAAAATGTATTCCTTATAATAAAATACATCATTATTCGTTATTGAAGATTTTTAGAATGATGAAAATTTATTGAAAAATATTGAGCTCTTTGAAATTGACAGGATAAATCATTAGTGTAGGTTGTATGAGACATACTTGTTATGGTAATGTTACTTATATCCCTAAAATCAATTAAAACCCTCATATACCAATCTTTCATCATAACAAAAAGTAAAAGGACACCTTACAGAGAAATTAAAGGGAGTATAAATCTCTTATTACACTACTCCATTAGTTTTTTCTATAGTTACAATATGTACACTATTTCCAGCCAATCAATAGTATTTGATATTATTTTTTCATCAATGGTTAGATCAATAGAAATCTCCACTTCATTTTTTGGTGGATATATAGGTAATTATTTTGGAAACACAAAAATAATTATTGAAATATATATATATATATACTCATTATACATTGAAATACTATCCATTACAATGATTATGACAAAGTAATTTATAAGTATAATTATCTATTTTTCATGTAGAGTATGTGTATGTTTATAAGGGAACTCACTCACACAACATTATTATAATATGATTTTCATTAATATTCTTGAATGATAACTTTATTTATAGAGTGCTTGGGAAATTTATGTGTTTATTAAATAACATGGATGATATAAAATAATGTCAATATATATAATAAATTAAATAATTTTTTAATATTGAGGATAGGATCAATGTACTTACCACCTCATACTGGGAACATGAACCCTGGTATAATAATCACATAAACTATGTCTTCTCCCATTGACCTCATTTGTGGGAGGTTCTATTGACACCATAGACATTGGATTGAATTGTTAGATGTATTTTTATAGTTTAGAAATATAATAATATTGGTTAATTTATATTCCTTTCATTTTATAATCTAATTACACCTTTCTCAAAAAATGAAACAAAATCTTATTTGCATTTAGAAACTACCTAGGTTCCTTTTTCCTTAATTTACACATGTATTTTAAAACATATAAATTTTTAATAGTAAATATAATTTATGTCTTCTAAATATTCAGGAATTATATACTATAATTATATAATAATTATAATAATACTAATTAATTTTTTTTCAAAATGGAAATATATTTATTCTAACAAAATTAGATATATATATATATATATATTATCCAATAATTTAAAAGAAACATTTTAAAATTAAAAATTTTAAATTTCAAAATAATTATATCATTTAAATTTTATTCATTCACAATATTCATAGTGGTATTTCTTGATGATTTTACGAAAAAATTTATTTTTTGGTGAATTGTTGAAAATATATATTTTATAAGAAATTTTAATTTCTTTTCATGTATTTACAAAGTCAGATAATAATTTTAATTGATTTTAAAATTACTGTATTTAAATTTTATAAACAATGCTCTAATGAATGCCATTTGAAGCAATATTATACTTGAATTTGGTATAAGTATATTATTATATATTAAATTCATCTTTTTAAAAAAAATCCATCATATTTTGTAGGTATATTTTAAACTATAACTTCTGCCACTTATTGAAATATAAATTTATAAAAAGGAATCCATAATATAAATAAAAATTCATAATTTTTTTATTTAATATATTTTATTTTTTTTCATTATGAATTACAACTTTTGGGAAAACCAAATTAGGATCAATGGTAAGAGTAAGAACGAGTTTCAAGGATAAAAATAAGAAATTATAACGGTTAAAACAATATAGAAACAAGTCTATATAAATTTGGATGCACATATATCAATACTAAATCATTAAATAATTGTAAATTATCCATTATAGATCCATATTACTTGACAAATAAATTTAAATATTTTAATAATTCAAAAACATTGATGTATGTTTTCTCCCACATATATAATGACACACCAATCATGTCTTATCCACCCAAAAAAGGGCCTAGTAACTATGCCAATATAAAACAAATAAATTCCTAAAATACTATACCAAATCCTAAATTCGATGTTTTGATCACAAATCCCACCTCAATAAGAAAATTTTGGAAACCTAATGATGAAGATTAAAGAAAATATAAAGCACATAGTTTGGTATTTTAATATTATTTCATATTTTCACTCCTTAATAAAGATATTAATCATTTAAATATGGTTAAATTAATATCTCCCATATACTATAATGTAATTATTCTAATTTAATAAATTTTAGACATCGCATATTACATTAAATGATAAATAAAACCATCATTCTTGGGTACGGCGGACAACCACCTCACGAACACATATAATTATGTTTCCATCACCACCTCCCACATGTGATATTAATGACTGATTATATATATATATATATCATTTAAGATATAATTAAAATTCATTAAAGATAAATTATCATCATATTTTTTACCATTCCATCTACTGAAAAAAGATAATGTCATTCATGTCTATGTATGGATTATCACCTCCCTGAGGTGATGTTATTCTTTTTTTATCACATAATAAAATTGATGAAATATATAAGTGTTTTAAAAAATATAACATGTTATTTATAATATAGTAGTTGTTTTGGAAATATAAATTTATTCTAACCTTCATTCCCTCAAGTTATGATTGAAAAAACGAAATGTTTCTCATGTGTACATATCACATAACATCTCTATAATTGTAGATTAATTCATATTATATTTAAATAATGATTTTTATATTGTAAAATTATAATTAATATACCAAATAATAATTATAAATTCATTAGTATGTTATATTTTGTATAATAAAGACACATTAGAGAAATTCAACCTACAAATATAATTTTGGGCTTATGAACCAAACAACCCCAAATCATTCAATGTAAACATAATCATTTATTAAATTTTGTATAACATAGATATGAATGAAATAAAAATAATAAAAAAAATTTAATTATTTTTAATCATATCAATAACTAATTTAGTTAATTTTTTATGGAAGTTAAAGAACCTATCTGATAATTCAAGCTCATGTTAAATAACAGTTTACCATTAATACATCATTTTAAATATTTTAAATAATTATTTTCAAAATATATTGATTTCCATTAAATATTCATATTTATTTACAAATTTATTTATATTTATGTAAAATACATATAAATCACATTCTCTATCTCTTTATAATTCCATTTATATTATTCCAAAAGGGGTCATTTTGTGATTTTTAGAAAGAATTTTTTGGATTACAATACTAAAGGAAAAAAGATATGTTCTACATTATTGTATATGAAATCACCATATTTTCCATTCACTGTAAATGTTATTTATATTCTTTATCCTTTATATAATTAAATGTTTTATTTAATACAAAAACCACCGTCAAATTTTTCTAGGAACTATGGTTTTGAAAATGGGGTTTTAAAGAAAATATATATATCCTTATCCAAAAATGTTTTTCTTATATGCTCACAATTTTATTTTTATGTGATTGATTATAGAAATGGGATATTATTTTGTTTTTAATTCATGTTAGTGGCCTTTGAAAATTGATGGGAATTATGGGTGAGATAAATATGTCTCTTTTGATGGGTGATCTCAATATATATCTACAATACCTTGTGTAATGATTATGTTATCATCAAAAACATGTTTGAATAAACCATGAAGGTTATCCTATTCATATGGTTTCATATAAATGTTATTTTATGGTTAATATGAAGATGATTTTCTAATTCACCAAAATATTTTTTCATGTATTTTTAATTAGTTTTCATTACAATATTTTAAATTCAAAAAGTAAGTTAATTATATTTTAATTAAAATAAATCATTATGATAATATTAGAAAAAATGTAATTTTTTTAATAATAGTTTTAGGGTTATCATGATTCATAAGAATCCTTCATGATTATGTTTTTTTCATTTAGGATTTATTATAATGATTTATATAAATAAAATACGGTATCGATCTAATTTTATTAGTATGAATAATATTATTTTAAGTTAATGATTTTTTTATAAGAAATATAACTTTTATGGTATCAATATTTTGAAATGGACTAAAGAGTTTCTTTGAAAAAAATATATGCCCCATAATAACTTCTTCTTTTTCATCACTTGATTTAAATTTTTTCATAGAGATTATGGATGAGTAGAAACAATGATGATGTCATATTTAAAATAAGGATTAATTTTTATAGAAATATAGCATGTTTTATTTCAAAACATTTGTATTGTGGTAAATAATGGATGGTGAGAGGAATTGTAAAACATATATTTTATGGGTTTCATTATTATGATATTTGAATTAGTTATTGAAAAACAAATCATTAAAAGGTCTGTAAGAATATATAATATTGAACTATTTATTGAAAATCAAATATGAGTTTAATTAGGATCAATTCATTGTCGTTTGTATGAAATAAGGTTTTAGATAATTTTAGTGATTTTAATAATTTATCCAAGTGAACCTAAGACATCATAATTTTTTATAATCATTATTCTGAATTTTATGATTACCATATTGTATTATCTGGGATTTTTCTATTTAATGATTTTCCATTGAGAAAATAAGGACGCTAGTATAGGAATATATCATGAGGAGAATATCCTTCCAATAAAACTAACTAGAATGGATTGAATTTGAGAAGATCTGTTTGTTTTTTACCAATAAGTTGACATTGTCTACTAATGTGGTCAGTGTCCAGGATAAAGAGAAATAAAGGTCACTATAGAGAGTCATAGAAATTGTGGATATATTCTTAAAATAAAACCCTTCATCAATCATTAGATTATATAAGGCTTTCATATCTTATGGATGGGTTAATTGATTTGTAGAAATAGTAAAAACGATGTGTTTTAGAGAAATAATAAATTTTCAATCAATTTATTTATCTTTATTAATGTGAATCATACCAATGATTGTCATTCAAAAGAATAACCAGTAATGAGAATATATTTATGTCATGGAATGGGATGAATTTATAAATTCATTCCTTACGAATAATATTATTAAGATTATTCGATTTAGTGTCTAAATTCCTTTTTTATTTATGTCAAAGGGATAAGATTCCAGGGATACATGTGAAAAAGAATTCACATAATAGAAAAGGTATGTAGTAAATTTTATTCATGATCATGATAATAAAATTAATCTATTTTACTCACAATTGAAACCATGATAATAAATTGAATAAGATTCAATGGAATGTGTTTCTTATTGGAAAATTCTTCAATTTATAGTCACTATTAAAATAGTTTTTTATGATCATATTTTCTACATAAATAATTTATTTAATGGTTTACATGGAAGGTAATAGGGAAACATCCATCGAATAAATCTTAATGTACTAAAATAAATTTTAAATATCTTCATAATTCTGGTAGAAATTACCCTATTTAATGTCGTAAAAAATTAGGTATGAGTTTTTAATATGTTTGTTTTGGTTATTTGGGTCTTGACTAAAAATAAAATATTCATACTTAATATAGGAATAATAATGAAAGGAAGGGAGTAATATGTTTTGAATGTAATGATATTTTTAATTTGTGATTACTTGTATCAATATATGAGTAAAGGGTGTAAGTATTTTGGATCTAACGAAGAAAGGTTTGGAAAAAATAAGTTTGACTACTTTGGCTTATGCCAAAAAAATATAGTGTTGTGTTGTTATATATATTAATTGTTTATTTAGATTATACAAATTACTTGTTTATTAGAAGGGACATCACATTCATTCATTTCCAATATTTATTTAAATTTACATTTCTTATCAATAATTTAATGTATAAATTTTAAGTAAAACTAAACGGAGGAATTTTAATGTAAAATTATTTTAAAAAAAATCCTCTTTTTTCTGTGGAAATTATTTACGTAAAATCCCGGTTAAAATTTCTATTGTAGTGTTTGATATTATTCTATGTATTAATTGGAATTATATTTATCATACCAAAAATTATTTTAGAGATAATAACTTTGTTCAATTACAATTACTATTACTTTATATATAAGAATTAAATCATGACATTGATAACATATCAATATGATGAGAAATTCTTTATAGATAAATATGAAAGTTATATTACAGATATTGTTGAGAAGAATAACATTGTTCAAATTAATTATATTATTTATAGTAAATTAATATTTAGATTCATTTACTGATTAATTTCTTTGTATTATACATTATGTTTTGTCTAAAAATACTACTAGTATTGTTCCTGATGCTATAAAAATATAAAAACCTCATTATCGAATAGATTAGGTAAAACTTTTAGAATTGAAATAGTATCTACATGAGTTTCTTTGTAAATGATTTATTAATCCTATAAATTCAATTTTGGATCCCCCAATTCTATTTTTAAAAAATGAAATATGGTTTAATTAGGTTATAATGAATTATATATAAATTAATAACATCGCTTTTAAGACAATTTATATGTGACCTCATATGGATGGCTCATTGTATCAAATCTATAGAGCATTGAATTTTTTAAGGGTTTATGATAGGTTTTGTTAAATTCAATTGGTGTAGAAGAATGATGATGGAATTTCCAAAATAGAATTTAAAAATAGTTATGGGAATTATGACTTTTTGGTTTTTTCAGTTGGGTTGAAAATTTATCATGTGGTATTTATATACTTTATTAATTTAGTATTTCTTATCTTTTTGGATAAATGTGTGGTTGTTCTTGTATTTTTCATCCTTATATAGTATAAAGTTACGATGATCTTATGAAATATTTATATTGGTTCATTTAACCTTTAAATAAAAAATGTTATATATGAAATTAATTACACGTGAATTCAAGTTGTGAATTATTTTATCCCTTCGAGATATTTCTAAAAAGAATATTGAATGACTATTAATCTAACTAATACTAATGTGGTTGATGTGTATGGAAGAACTAAAAATTCCACATAGATTTATGTTTTTCATAGATTAGAAGGTTATTATGAATATCTTAATGATATGTTTTCTTGATTATCTATGAATCTATATAAATTTATATACTAAAACTTAAATTCATCTAGATGAAAAAATTTGATGATATTTTTAGATATTGAAAATAAAAGTATTGAATTATCCAGTTTAGGTCCTTCCTTCCAATGATGTTGAGTTTGTTATATAAATATTTGATTCTTTGAATTGAATTGTTATTGTTTTAATAAAGAATGATTAGGTAATTTATGTGTTTTTCATCAATTGAGACCTCATAAAAAAATATTATTATACACATGAGCTCAAAACTGTAGTTGTAATTTTTTTCATGAGTAATATAGACACATCATTTATTTGGATAATTCTTGAAATGTTTATTGATTATAAAATTATGAATTATATACATGTTATGAAATATTTGAACTAAATATAATTAAATTAACTATATATAATAGTCTTTTTATCCTTTTGAATTATCACCATCATATAAAGAAAATCATTGTTGACGATAATTTATTTTGTAATGAAAATTCATTATAAACAATGAAAAAATGAAATGTGATTCATAATAAATAGTAGAATGAATTTTGGTATTAAAAATTTCCATGCAAGAACATACAGTATTTTTTACATGTGTTATTGTAGTCATCTTTATCAAAACGAATTGTGCAATCTCCATAGAAGGACTATGTATTATAGGAAAACGCATAGTCGGACATGAAATCCATGTTTCCATAATTTAACATCAACTAATAATGTATTATTGGATAATGGAAGAAATTATGTAAGTCTTTAGATTCCAATTGAAATGGAGAATTTTTTATTGTATCTCCTATTTTTCTTTTTTCTATTCATCATGTTAGAACTGAGATATGTTGAGATATTGATGAACATTAATAGTGGGTTGGAATACAATGATATATTACTCACCATAGAATGAATTGTTTTACATAAAATTAGTGTAAATGTATAATTATAATAATAAATGAAGATGATTCTATTATTCCCTATGCGACATGTGAAATTGGATAATATATCTATGGATTTCATGATTGGATATCTATATACATTTCAATGAGACAAATCTACATTTTTGTTTTCTGACCGATTGAATCAATATAAGAATTTATTTCCTATTAATGATACTATGTATTTAGATCAGATTTCCCTAGTATGTCTCAAGGAGGAATTCATGTTATATGTATTTATTCACCCTATTTTATTATACTGCAATCCAAGGATTATCTATAAATTTTTGAGATGTATTCAAAATCATTGGATACTATATTAAATTTCCTTACATCCTTTTTTTATATGTTATAAATAGTCAAAGAGAACAATTCATGATTTTAACCCAGGATTTTATCTAATTAAATATATTATTAGTGAATTTGGGATCAATATCTTCCAATAGATTAATTTTATTTGAATCATCGTTTTCATTATAGTTAACAGATGGATCCTATTGTGGAATTATAAGGATAGACTTGTTAGACTATAATTTGATGGGATGAAGTAGGAGAAATAATGTTTCCCAAACTAGAAATATTTGAATAAATGTCTTATAAGTTCAAAATTATTCAACATTATATGAGGATGGATCAATGTAGAAGAAATTTTTTGTAGATTACCCGAGGAAATATCTTTCTATTTAAATTGAAAATCCTTTTTTCATAATATATCTCAATGGAAATGTTCTTTTTATTTTGGTAAAGAGGTAAAAGTGATTTTGGCGTCTCATTAGAATATATAATTTCTTAGAGGAAGTTAAATCAAGTACATATCGAGTTTAATTTTCCATGAGTTGATCCCATATAAAAGATGTGTTTCATGTTTACTTGTTAATAAAATATGTGGGAGATGAATTTAATATTTTGAGCCCTAAAGTTTTATAGTTGTAAGAGAATATTTAATATAAATAATTTCCTATTCAGATTCATAATCACATAGAAAATCTGTGATGACATAAATTTATTAACTATGTCATGGTTATGTGTAAAACCCATATTTTTGAATAATCTGCATTGGAATTATAAAATAAATTAATGAAAAAATGTCCCCATATCTTTAAATAATGAATAAAATTACCATGCGACAATTTTAAAAAGGTGGAATAACATAACAACATAAAAAATTCTAATATAATATATATTTTATTACTTATTTTTATTCATTGTCTTATTATTTACAATTATATTCCTTATAAATATAATAAGTAATTTTTCAATCAAAAAGGAAATAATTTTATTCTTACTCAATTTTTTATTTGTATTATATGGTTTAATTAAAAAGATTAATTTAGACACATAAAAATTTGAATTAGAAAAAATATATTTCAATTTTTACATATCTAACATAAAATTATCATATATTTATTTTCTAGTTATTTTATGAAAAAGAAATATTTTTGTGTGAATAATATAAAATAACAATTTTAAGAAATTTTTTATTTATTTTCATGTATTTTCGAAGTTAAATTCTATGATTTATGTTTTTAAATCTATAATGTTTTATTTATATTTAAAATAATCCCATTAATGTAATTTTAAAAATCATTATAACATAATATTATTTAAAACCCTTTGTTTTACTTAAATGCCATTTTTCAAAAAAAAAATCACTACACTTTTCAGTCTTATTTTATAATTAACTTATACATCTAATAAAATTTTAATTTTATAAAATGGAATTAGTATTTTGAAAGAAATTTTAAAAATATTTCAATGATTCTATATTCGTATTTGCTCATTATGAATAGTAACACTTATAAAAAAAGATTAGTTATCATTGTAAGAGTAAATATTGGTTGAGATGGTTAAAAATGATAACGGTTGAAATGACCTAAAAACATTTCTAAATATAATTTTATGGCTATATTTTGACCATATGGCGTATAGTGTAATAAAATGGTCTATTTTTAGGGGGAATTTGGATTGATTAAGACATTATTATATTTCAATATATTGAAAACATTCAACATTGTCCAATCCCTAACATATATAAGGTCACACACTCTCCCCACATTTCCACAGATAATGATCCAATTATCTCAACCAATTCAACTACAAAACACTACCTTTTTCCCTTCCAATTTCATAGAGGACATTATTTATTATAATACACAACTTAAGAGGGCATTGGTGTAAAAATAATGTGGTTTATGAAGAGTATAAAAAGTACATAACTAAGTGTTTTTAGTATAGTTTTATCATTTAACTCCTTAAAATATCTACTAATAATTATAATATAATATTATTTATATCTACCATATAGATATATATTTTTTTTTCAAATACCTTTATCTTGGTCCTCATTAATCAAATTGGAAATGAAACCATGGTTCATGTGTTTGTAGAACTATCACCTCGTGAATCGATGTAATTAGTTTTTCATCACCACCTATAAAATATGGTTATAATGATTAATTTTATTTACATATATATATTATTAATTCAATAATTATCATTTTATAATGATAATATAACAATAATTTTACTACCTTTCCATCGATTGAAAAATAACCGTTTCATTCATGTGTACAAGTGGATTACCACATCCACAAAATGATGTGATTTATGTTTCATCACCACCATAAATGGATGACATATATATGTGTATTTTAATAGTTATTATTATTATTAATATGTAAATAATTATTGAAATAAAAAGTAATACTTTTAGTATATCCATCATGTACGTTGAAAAATGGATCTTTCAGTCATGTGTACATATAGAAGACTATCTAAATGATTGTAATGGAATTAATTCTTTATGAGCATACTACATAGTTTGTTATAAAAGTATAACTAATACATTGAAATGATACTTTTAAAATTATTGGGTTTTAATGATATAATGATGATCTGATTTACCAAATTCAACCCGTCAAAGTTATTTCAGACCTATGAACCAAATATCATAAAAAATACTATGAAAGGCTAAAAAAATATAAAATTACGTTTCACATGTATCAAATTAAAATTAAAGAAATAATAAACACGAATAATTAAATTAGGAATCTAAATTATTAACATTATTTTATTTTTCTGCAGGATAATTATTATACATGATATATTAGACTCATGATAAGTGATAATTTAATTAAAAAACCTCATTTAATATGTCTTGAATATTTATTTTCAAAACCATTTTCAACAATGAAAATATTATAGAAATTAATTTATGAATTTTTTTATATGAACATAAATTAATTATTAATGAAAATTTAAATTGATTTTTACAATAATTCAATGTTTTCAGAGAGAAATATTTTAAATCGTAGTATACAAAACATTTTTCCTTTAATTATAAAACGAAATAGAAATAATATATATGAATTTATATAAAAGAAATAAATTTTCATTACATTATAACTATTATATTCAATTTATTTACTTTAAAATAGTCTATGTTTGACAAACACCAAAATCATCATTCCCTTTATTCTATGAATTATTTTTTAAGAAGATTAAAAAGAACGATGTACAACAATATAAAAAAGTGATTTGATTATGGAATGAAAAGTAAATATTTATGATTTTAATAACATAAATGCATCATTTTATGTGCTTCATGAAGATTACAATACTTTTAATTTTCATACTATTGATATATTATCCAAATATATCTCTGTTAATAGCTGATGCCAATACATCTATCTGTTTCATTAGGTTTTGAAAATGTTCATCGAATTATAATATTGTAATTACACATGGATGTTTTACCATTTGTAACAGTTATTGTTATTATTATTTTAAGGATTAAATAAAGATAATTTCCTAAGGAATATACATGTATTTTTTAATCTTGATATTGTTTATTGGAAATGTTTGGATTTCACAAGATAAATAATGATATCTTTAAGGGAATACTCATTCACTTTTAGGCTAAAAATATGGGTTATTATGAAATGTTTTTCAAGGGTTCTCATGTTTTCTATGAAACATTCATGATTTTGATTTACACATTAGGTTTTAAAATAAAGTGATTTATTAAATACATTGTGTATAAAATAGTATTTTATTTGTAAATGAACGATTACACTGTAAAAAATATGTCATTATGGAATGTTTTATTTTTAACTAGACGAATTTTAAACTGTTGTCTAATTTTACAGTGTCATTTAATGAAATGGAAATGTATTTCATGGTATTTAGTTATTTAGAGATGTTTCTATATATTTGAGGTATTTTTTATTATGTGTATTTTTTGGAACATTTATCAGTGGTTTTAGGTTTATTTAGTGGGGGATATTTTCTTATGTGTAATCCCCTATAGAATATAAATAACATGAAACCAACCACCACTAATCATATGAGTGGAATATTGTTTTATTGGTTTATTAAATAATCCAATTCTAAAACAAAATTTTTTTAAATGTATTTAGCATTATTTAGACAAAACCACTGAAAAATTATTATTTTTATATATTTAATAATAAACCATCATGCAATAAAATAAAACCTGAATATATGTTAATCCAATAATATATAGATCATACATCAACAAAAATATATACAAACATCCAAAATCATCATTACCTCTGTCTTATTCAACTCATACATATGCCATCCAATAAATCGGTCATATACATATCTCTCTCTCTATTTGTGTGTGTGTACAACAACAATTGATACCCAACATACATACAATTTATGACTGCCACTATATATGTCTCCCTCAATATCATATAATCAACTATGAATATCCATGTCATATCATAAAATATAACAAAAATTAAAAAAATATAACAAACCATAATATATTATAATTATTGTAGAAAGTACGTATAATGTTGTGTATTTGAATTGTCAACCTTCTTCCTACTACCAGCACCTTCAACCTACAATAAAAACAAGAACATTTGTTGAAAAATATTCGAAATAAAAAAGGCATAGAATATTTTTAAAAGGTGAAAATAAATTATTGTGTTAATCATAGAGACGAAATACTAACATAAAAATTTATTATAAAAAGAAAAACACTTTGAAAACATATGTTTTACAAATTAGGAAGACATTCAACCAATGAAACTAAAAAGGGATAATAAAATATTTTTATTTATTTTTAATGCAACGTTTACTGTTTTAGAAATTTACATAATAAAAAATTAATGTATTTATTATCACAACATTTATTATATTTAGAAAACATCTCAACGGTGTTTTTAAAAGGTTTCACATCAATATGAAGAATCATTATTTGTTTTTTACTTATCAATGAATAATTTAATGTTTTAAAACCGTAAAAACCTTTTCACGGATATCATTGGGAAATCATTACTTAAAATTACTAGTCATCAGTTCCTATTGTATCAAAATAATAAAACTTATATTTCATAGTTTTGTGTAGTTCATTTGTTTGTTTTACCAAAATTGATTTCAATTTAAATTAAAAACATTCACATAGATTCATACTATAGTCGTGATTTATTGGATTGAGCTTAGGTATATTCCTACATTTCAAATATGTACTTAAATATCATTTTTACACTTCATCAAAACAATATGAATGTGTTTTATTAGTTTTGATTATTCCATTTAACATTTTTACTACAATTTAAGTCCATTATAAATAAAAATATGTAATTAGAGATATATTTTTTACATTAATTTTTGTAATAGGGTTTCACTTACTCATTCACATCTCAAATGATTTTTGTATTGTTTTTAAAAATTATAAAAATTATTTGAATGTGTTTGATCAGTTTTGAGTAGGAAACTGGACTTCATTAATAAATTTTAATAATAAATTGGAATCAAGAACTTTGAATCATAATGATGACATAAACTATAATTTCAATGTGTTAATAATTCCTTCACATTACAAATTAATTATTCATTTATTTCCTAAACTATCAAGATATTCTGACCATCTATACTTGGTTTTTTTGAGTTCTAATTTTGGAAGAAACTTGTGGTTTGTAAAATTATTTCTCACACATTTTTTCATACTTGTCAAATCAATAATCAGATTGACATTTAGTTCATTATTATATGTCACAAATGTTTTTTGGATACCTTTTCTATAGTATCAAAATAATTTTAATTCATTTTCTTAGTTTTGAGTATACCATGTTTCTTTATTACTAAAATTGATTTCAATTTTCAATAAAATTACACTCTTTGAGTCATATAGGTCACAACGTGTGTCAATTTTATATAAGATGATTATTCATAAACATCTAAATTGACTTATGGATCATTTTTATAATGTATAAAAAAAATTAAAAAGCATTTTCATAGATTTGAGTACATCAATTTTTAAAATAATTTTTCATTTTAAACAGGAAACACACACTTTGATTCATACCTATCACATAATCAATTGGTTTTACTAGGGACTAATTAATACACATTATAAATGACTTGTTTATCTATTTCATATAATTAAAAAAATACAAACTAATGTTTCTCTATTTTCATTTATTGACTCATTTTCAACTAAAATATTGATTTTAAACTAATAACATATACATTGAGTCATTTTGGGAACATCATGCATCAAATTGATATGAGGATGATTCATATACATAAGACATACATATGGATTATTTTTATAATGTATAAGAACAATCATAATTCATTTCTATGGTTCTAATTGATCATTTTTCCTTTTAACTAAAATTTGTGACAATTTAAAAAAAATTAACATAGTGTCATACAATTCAGATCATGTATCTAATTGAGCTGTAGCTGATTTATACTTTTCTAAAATGAATTATGATTCATTTTACTAATGTATATATAAATTAAAAAATGAATTTTCTTGGTTTTGTGAATATCACAAGTCTTTTTTACGAAATTCTCATTTAAACATGAAACCTTATCTTTGACTTGTAACGATCACATAATTTATCGATTTGACATGATAATTATTCCTACATTCCATAAATGACTTAGGAATTGATATCCTAAATTTTCAATAATATCTTTTTTTTTCTTGGTTTTATGTGAGTTAATCTTATTGAACTATAATGTCGAATTTAAACTGATAACGGACCAATTGAGTCATACTGGGCATATCATGTATCATATTTATGTTCTTTTGTATCCAAATCTCATAAATGACATATGGATCATCTTCTTGGATTATAAAAACCATCCTTATATATTTTCCCAGTTTAGAGTAGGTAAAATTTCACTTTTTACTAAAATTGTTGTCACTTCTAAATAAAAATATAGACATTGAGTCATATCTGCCACATTGTGGGCCATATTGAGTATTGGCTAGTTCCAACAAATCGAAAATGACTTTGGGATCAATTTCATAATGTATAAATATTATATTAATGTGTTTGATAATATTGGAGTTGGTCACTTGACTTTTTTATGATATTGTCTTTTTCTATGAGAGACACTCATGTTGAATCATAACAATAACAATGTGTATCAGTTCGATGTGAGATAAATTCATACACATAAAAAATGACTTATGTATTGAAGTCCCAAATTATCCCAAAAGTAAAAGCATGTTTTCTTAGAGTTTTGGGACTACCACTTTTTGTAAAATAATTTCAATTTTAAACTCATAATAGAAACATTGAGTCATATTGGCAACATCCTATATCATATTGAGGTGTGGTTATTTCAAACATGTCCCCAATGACTTATGGATCATTTTCATAATTAATCATAATAATATGAAAGTTTATGATCGGTTTTAATTCGGACATTATTTCACTTTTCTATAATTATTGTCACTATTAAATAAAAAAGGTACATTTATTAATATTGGTAACAAAGTGTATCAGATTGGTTGTGGGGATTATTCCCATATATCTCAAATAACATATGGATCATCGACCTAAGGTATATAAACAATCCAAATGTGTATTATATTTTATTGAGTATGTTAATTTTCTTTTTAGAGAATTTTCATTTTAAACAAGAATCATGTACTTCGACCCATACTTATCACATCAAGTTTCGATTCTATTTGAGAATAATTCATATATATAATTTTTTTAATTTTTGTCCTTATTTAACAAAAAAATCATAGCACATTTTCACAGTTTTTAGTTAGTGAACCACTTTCAATTAAATTATATGTTTCAAATAGATAACATTTACATTGAAACGTATAGGGAAGGCAATCTATCAGATAGTGGTTATGTTCATTATTACAAGTAAAAATGACCAATGGATAATTTTCTTAATGAATCAATAAAATAAAAATGTATTTTCTCAGTTTTGAGTATGTCATTTTTTAGTAAAATTAATGAAAATTTTAAATAAAAAAATGCACTTGTAATTATACTGATCACACGGTGCATCAGAATGATGTTTATCCAATTCAAGAACATATCAAATGAGTTATAAGGCTTTTTACTATTGTATAAAAACAAATAAAATTCGTTTTATCAGTATTAAATACATTAATTTACTTTCATTATAAATTGTTATTTTAAACATAAATCACTCACTTTTCCTCAAATAGATCTAATCATATTTCAGTTAAATTTGAGAACTATTCCTACATGTCACAAATTATTTTTTAATAGACTTCCTATGTTATCATGAAAATAAAATCATGTATTCAATGTTTTAAATACGTGACAATTTTTTAACTAAAAATTCAATTTATTGTTATAATAGATAAATTGTGTCATACCAGGTACCTCATGAATTGGAATGAGGTTCAGTTGACTCCTACATGCCAAATTGACTTATAAATCATTATCTTAAAGTAAATAAATAATACCTGTACTCGATTTTGAGTTTGTGAAATGTATTTTTAATCAAAATTAATTTATTTTTTAATGTAAAAATTAACCCATGGATTCATACCTTCCACACATTGTGTTAGATTGAGATGCATCTATTTCCTATGTATCCTAATGTGTAAAAAAAATTTAACATTCCACGATAACATGATTTCCATTGTCTTCCATTGTCAAGCTTCCCACACTGCATATTGAAGCGGTGTTTTTAGTTGAAAACCCATTCTCATTTTTCAATAAAAACAGTTCATAAGGTGATCGTGTTCCCACTATATCATGTGATGTCACAAAAATGTTCACATGAGCATTGTATAAAATTCTATCTTACAAAAAAATAATGGTTATTCATCTAATAACATGAATTTATTATATATTGTTAGAAGTTTTAAAAATAAATTCTACTCACATAGAAATCATGGTGTCATTGGATCAATGAAACAATTTATATCCTTTATACATTATTGATGATAGTTGGATGAATAATATGACATCCCAAAGGATTTGTGAATAAAACTAAATAATTATTAGAAAAAACTGATAAGTAAATTAACATAAATGTTGTAGGTAAAATTAAAACTAAATTTTATTAAATTACTAATATGGATTCACGATATCATGCTGGATGAATTCATTATGGACACAATCCCTTGTTTCCATTTTCTCAATTGCAAGCTTAAAGTCCAATCCCTCACGAGCAATAGCATTAGGGAAGAATACTCCCCAACTAAAAAAAGGAATCCACTTGTTTAAATAATTTTTTACAAAACATATAACATATTCCCTCTAATTAAATATATGTTTTCTGTCAAAACATTGTTTTTATGAATTTATTGTAATTAAATTAATAATCATGATAAAACCGATATTTAAAATAAACAAATTACTATATTAGAAAATTATTTTCATTAGAAAAATGTGATTTTTACTATTTTTCCATAATATTATAAGGCATTGATAACTAATAATTTTTTTGTTAATATGAGAATATATTTTTGAACAAATAATTTTATTGTCATTATTTTAAATAGAACAATCTAATTTATTAGTTAAATGCTAAAAAACATTAATAAAATAAATCATCAAAAATAATATTTATATCATTATAATGGTGATAAACATTATTCATAATAATCATTGATTTATTCCTCAAAAATATTCTAGATTAATAACATAATATGATAATATTGATCTAAAATTAAGTGTACAATTTAGAGACAAAATTTGAGTATGTTAAGAAAAACATATTTTTAAATTTCAAGATTAATTCAATATTTTGATTATAATATCACATCTGATTGAAAAATAATGTAAACTATCTATATAAATACAAAAATGTATATTTTATATTTATTATATATATATTTATAAGATAAATTTTTCTAAAAGTCATTTAATTCAATCATCCATTAGAGTAAATAGTATTTCACCTTGTGCAATCACACAAGATTAGATTTATAAATTTAAAAAATAATGTGTTGACTATGAATTAAAATAATGAAAAAATAAACATATAAAATGGAATGTAACCAAATGATTAAAAGAATAATTAGTAAACATGAAACGAAACTATGATATGGGTGAGTGAAAAATCCATAGTGAGTATATCTATGTAGTTATAAAGTTAGTAAAAATGTGAAATAATTCAGTATCATGATCCAACATATTCAAATTAATTTCATCAATGAAAAATATCAATAAGGAATGAATTTCATTGATTTGAAAATAATTTACAAAATAACTTCTTGGAATGAACAATATAGAAATCAACTCAAATTTCATTTGACATGAGAAAACATATTACTGAATCACAAGCTCCCTAATGATGCAATAATAAAAACCCACCTAAGGTCTCTTAAAACATAAGTTTTTTCACTTTTACTTATTCGTTGAATTATAGAATATGAAATATGAATCCATATGTCTTCCCATACCATGTCTCTATAGCAACAATATCCTATATCGGAATTCAAAAAAAATTAATATCTAATAAATTGAACTATTTCTCATAAAGTAATAATTCATATCATTTAATAATTTCAGAAGTAAAAATTCATTGAATTGAACAATGTGATAAGTAGTATAAGTAATTCAAATATTGATTTATTAATTTTACAAAAAAGAATTATATGAATTTTCTTTTATAATTAATAAGTGTTATAAATATGGTATTTTGAGGGGTTAAATTACTTCAAAATATTTTATCGTGATGTAATATTATTAAATTTTCAAGATATATATATATAATTATTCACATGATATGGTTTAATGAAACAAAAATTGAACTAAAATTTTAAAATAATTAAATGACAACATGCTCTTGGAATAATTTTGTTCTTATAATTTTAAATTTCAAATCTAATTTCAATATCTAGTGTATGTGTAATTGAATCTCAATTATCGAATCAATTTTTTGTTTTAAACTATGAAATTTGGGACTATCAAGTAGAAATAGTTATAATTATGCAACCCAACACACAAACCACCTTGGGGGAACAAAAATATAATCTAAAGGGAATGGTGAAATATAAAAATGGTATCCATTTTTCATTTGCGAGGGGAGAAATAAATACAAAAGGAAATAAAATGATGTCCCAAAAAGGAGTAATGAATTAGATTTGAAGAACATATGACTTATTGAAAATATTTTAAGAGGGTAATTCTCATCTTATATTATCCTATATATTATTTGAATCCTAGTTTAAATGATTATGTTTATGATGCTTTCATCGGGGCGTGCTCATCCATCTCATTTGGGGAGGAGAGGCACAGTTTTTGTGGCACCACATTCTTTCTTTCCAAAGGCGAGAGGCATCCGCTCCATATTCAGGGATGTATGCTCCATGATCAAAACGGGAAAATGGGATGTCGGTTCTTCTTTCAATTGATTCCTCCTTAAAAATATGCACCTAGTCCAGGCCCTCGTCATAGATTTAAGAATTTTTTCATGAAACTATTACGGGTGCCATATCTTAATGGACACTAGTTAATTACATTGCTTCTATTCGGACATTCCAAGGGGTCCTGTTAGGGCAGAAACCTTCTGTTAGGGGAGTAATCGCATTGGGCATCACTGGCGTGTCTAGACACTAGGGGATTGGTGTGTCTGTCTTCTTTCCCTTATTATAGGTCTTCGTGAGGGTGAGGAAGCCTGAGGTATCCCAAATAGAACGTGGGGAACCGTATTCCATGGTCATGTATATGTGTTTTTTCTCAGATTCCCATGTTTAACACAGGGTATGCCACAATTTTAACACCCCGTGGAGGCGGATCGGGCTGATCAAAACACTTACTGGAGTGGATCATATGAATGCAATCCCCTGGAGGGAACACTGATATTAGGGCCAACATGTGGGTGGCTTTCCGAGGGCTGTTGAGGGGAATGGAGTATGAGGCGGCATGATCCCACTGGGATGTGGCAGCCCGGTTAATAATTATGATGGGTGATAGGGCATTTTAGTGAAGTGGGTGGTGAATGGGATGGAACAACCTTGAGGATGACAATAGTTTTGGTCTTGAGCATTGAATAGGCTTCTTATATAACCGCATGGCAGAGAATCAAACTACATTTAGTTCATCGGACGATAGATTGCCGCCAATTGGGGGTTTCAACGACTTACCACTGGATTGGGACACAACGGCATACCGTTGTGTTTGGTCCCAACGGTTTACCACTAGATGGTGTCTACAATTTAACGTCATGCATGATAGGGATGATACAACATGAAGGGGGTCAGAACAACCAATGGGTGATGGGATTGAACCTCTGGGAGGCTTCCTACAAACAATGCCTTGCCCAGGATAAAAGACCACATAGTTTAGATAGCATTTGGGGATTACGCTATGAGGCACCCCATGGGGTCGGTGAACCATCCTGAAAAAAGACCTAGGGTCTTGTTTATGGTGGGATTGAACCTCTTGGAGGCTTCCTACATACATTCCCTTAGCAGGGATCAAAGACCACATTGTTCATGATGGTATGGGTCTTACACGCTAGGTTGCCCAATGAGATGGAGGACCGACGTGAAGATGGTCGGAATGACCTGTGTTGGGCTTGAACCTCAGGGATGTTTCCAACATACCCTCCCTTGGAAAGGATGAAAGACGACATAGTTTAGGATGTTATGGTGCTTACACACTAGGCTTCCCAATGAGTTGGTGAACCGACATGGAGATTGTAAGAACGACTGATGTTGGGCTTGAACCTCAGGGCTGTTTCGTACGTACCCTTCTGTGGAAAGGATCAAAGACCATGTAGTTCCAGAATTTATGGGACATACACACCAAGCTTCCAAATGTGTTGGAGAACCGATGTGAATATTGTCAGAACGACCGGTGTTGGGATTCAACCTTAGAGTGGTTTCATGTCTACCCTCCCAAGCTAGGATCAAAGACCATGTAGTTCAGGTGGTGTCGGAGAACCGATGTAATGGAGGACCTGGGGTCTATGTGGATGGTGGGATTGAACCACAAGGAGGCTTTCTACGTACCATGCCTTGGCAAGGATCAAATACCTCTTAGTTCCTGATGGTATGGGGCTTACACACTAAGCTGCCCAATGAGTTGGTGAACCGAAGAGAAGATGGTCGGAACAACCAGTGTTGGGATTGAACCTCAAGGATGTTTTTTACATACCATTCATTGGCATGGATCAAAGACCACATATTTTAGGTTGGTATGGGGATTTTACACTAGGTTTCCCAATGAGTTGGTGAACAGATGGGAAGATGGTCAGAATGACTGATGTTGGGCTTGACCTCATATGGGATTCCTATATACCCTGCCTTGGCTAGGATCATAGAACACGTAGTTTAATATGGTATGGGGATTACACACTAGGATACACAATGAGTTGGTGAACTGACGTGAAGATGGTCGGAACGATCAGTGTTGGTCATGAACCTCATGGCGGTTTCTACGTACCCTGCCTTGGCATGGATCAAAGACCACGTAGTTTAGGATGCTAAGGGGCTTACACACTAGGCAACCCAATGATTTGGTGAACCAAAGTGAAGAGGGTTCGAACAACCGATGTTGGTCATGAACATTAGAGAGGTTTCCTACGAACCATGATTTGGCTAGAATCAAAGACCACGTTGTTCAGGTGGTTTCAGAGAACCGATGTAAAGGTGCTCTTGGGTTCCAGGTGGATGGTGGGGTTTAACCTCTGCGAGGCTTCCTATGTACCCTAGCATGGCAAGGATCAAAGACCTCATACATAATGTATGGGTCATGGGTCATTCACTCTAGGCTACCCAAGAATATTATCATGGTCAGTGCTTGCTCTATGCCCATGTCATTCATTCTTAGTGTGAGAAACAAGAGTCATGAGAGACCAGACAATCACGTCATGAAAGCTACGTTTGTGGGAAGTGGAGTGGTTCTTAAACGTGATCGCATCCCAAAGAGAAAACAGGGTCTTATGCATGGTTAGCAGCCCAAAGACGTTGGGACTTACTCTAAGAGGGAGACCCGATGGTGATAAGGAATAGAGGGAGAGGGATTTGGAACCGATTAAAGGAGAAGCAACATTCACCATCACACCCTTTGCTAGCCCTGGGGACCGAAGATGAAAGGAGGAGCAGGAAGCTTCCTCCTACAAGAAAGCTAGGGGCATACACTGAGATAGATTCCCATTCCCTGTGGACAACTGCCACTCTCATAAAGAGTATATCATCCCCTCTGGAGACCATTGGGCCTAGATAATGTCCAAGGTGGGGGTACCCCATGTGTGAGGTATGGGGAGACATTAATGTCTAACGTCATATACTGGGGATGAAGGTTCTTGGAAGTTTGACTTCATGCATCTTGGATGAGGTGGGTTTTCTCAGCACCCCTAGGACTTACATAATTGGTACCCTCTATTCCTTGGTGCGTATAGTGGATAGAAAAAGTTGTGGTGAGGGGGTGTCATAGAGCGAACCATCAGGGGTACATGTTAGCATGGATATGTGAATAAGAAATAGATGTTAGCGTGCCTATGCGAAAAAGCATAAGGTGAAGAAACAAAATGATAAGTATTGTTCAAGGGACTTTGAAATTACATCGTGCTAGCCTGGAGGGTTACATAGGAAAATGTATTTCAAATCAGAGTGGTTCATGGGAAGGGGAACTATGAAGCTTTTCTACTATGCGTGGTAGAGGGTACTTGCGAAGGGGTGTGCCTCATGAAGTGGGATACCTTAGCCTAAGCCTAGGTAAATGTTGCATATAGAAAGTGATTCACTAATTGTAAGGTAATTCGTGGAGCACAGCCTTGTGGAACAATGGGGACTCTCAAAGTAAGGCATCGTGAAGCAATGTGCTTCACAATGTATAGTGACCCTTTCTTGGAATGTAGATCACATGTACATGAAGGGTGTTTTGCGAAGCATAAATTCTCTCCAATGACCAGGGTACCTTTGGGGATCCTCATCCTTCACGCAGGCCCTTAGGTTTCACGAAAGTCTTCCATCTCATAAGAGGGGATCAAAATGGGACAATGGGGAGGCACTTCATAGAGTAGAAGTACATCACACATCTCATTGTTCGCAATGTAGAAGGGTGCTTCTCGTTTCGAAATCTAGGAAATTGAACAGTCTTATTCTTCACCCCCTAAACCTTGGGGGATGATGGTATTTATAGGAAAGAGGCAGGTGAAGAAGCCCATGCTTTGCGTGATGATTAATTTTTTTGCTCTGCGGCGGCTCGCGAATGTCAAATGCGGTCGCGGAGTGTTACCACCTCCTAGTTGTGCGGAGGGTTGCGAACATCAAGGGAAGTCACGGAGCATTACCGCATCCTTTCTACAAGGCGGGTCATGAACGTCAAGGGTTGTCATGGAGCATTACCCCCTCCTTGCTTCACGTCGGGTCACAAATGTGAAGGGCGATCGCAGAGCGTTATCGCCAGCTTGCTTTTCGGTGAGTCGCGAACGTCAAGGGTGGTCGTAGAGTGTTACAGCCACTTTATTTTGTAGAATGTCACGAACGACAAGGGAGGTCATGAAGCTTTACCACATCCTTATATCATGGAGGTTCACAGACATCAAGGTTGGTCACAGAGCATTGCCACCACCTTGCTTCGTGGCGGCACGGTGCGGCCGGTTATTTGTGAATGGGCTTCACGAGTTAACTCTCGGGTCTTTGTCTTCTTCTCCTCCCCACATTTTTGCATAAACAAATTCCCCCTCTCATACTTGGAGCCACAGAGAATTCAAGGGTCGATGTCTATGTGTCAATCACCAAAATCCTTGGTCATTCGCGACGCTCCCTCGTGAAGAGGGATTGCCAAGTAGGAAAGCGAAGCTCTAACCAGACACGCCGCGAAAAAGGATTTGGACAAGACGGACTAAAAAACTCCGAGGTTCCCTCCCCTATAAATAGTGGACCTGAACACTATTTTTTCTCCTCTACTCTCTGCGATTTGGGTCTTTAGTGCTCTCGAATCTGCGAAGCTTCGTGACTTCTCTTCACGAATCGGGTCATCACTTCCCGGCGCACAACGATTTTTTGACTCTGCTATAGTTCTTCACGGTCTCGCCCATGATGGAGTGCGCAGGAGTCCACAAACGGGCTTTTCAAACTCTCTCTATGAAGTGGATTTGCGAACTCTCTCTGTGAACGAGCATTATGAACCAACCTGAAAATCGTCCATGTTCTAAAACCGAATGGCTCACTGAAAAGATGCTGAGGGGGTTCTTGCAAATGTCACCCAAAGGGATGAGATGGAGAATAGTCTGGGTCTGGGAAAGATGGCACGGATCCACTCGGACCATAGTTCATTGGTGGAGCTTCTATCACAGATCCTGAAGAACTACCCACTATATAGGTGGTTTTCCTTTGTATGGATTCGGGCAGAGGGACTACGTCTTCATCCCAGTAGGATGTCACGATGAACCAACTTACTGGTTCCTGAGCAAGTTGTTCCATCGATGATGGTTCAGGGTGGCTGATGGCCATGCCCGGGAGGATTTCACACTACTCACTGATGATTGCATATACAACCACCAGAATAACATCGATGTGAAGGCATTGCAACTAGAGAGGTCTCTTCCTCTATACCACATGATACTGAAGGTAGCTTTGAGGAACCAGAGGAAGTGGTGGTATAAAGAATGGTACCTACGCCAGGGTGGAAACATCACAGACGATTAGGCATGGGCTTATTGGGTAGGCACTTCTTGTAATGAGTTTGGGGCTAAGATGAAGAGAGTGGGACTGTATGAGGCAGCCAGGGCCTCTCAATTCCACATATTTCAGCAGATAGAGCTAATGCTAGATCTGTTGACCGGATGGTCGTTGAGGACCAATACCTTCAAGTTACACCATGGGGAGGTCGGTATCATCTTATGGGGTGTCCACCAGATCATGGGGGTCCTAATCCTGGGGGTGATGTATGATGAATTTCTCCTCGTCATGAGTACGTGGGAGGATCTAGAGAAAATTCCATGGCTGGTGATGGCACTAATGGAGCTTGTGCTTGCGAAGTACAGGGAAGCAGTAAGGGATGTCTACTTCAGTTGGTGGATCAAAAAATTCTTGACCTTCTTGGAAAATAGGCAGTTTCGGGTGAGGCTTTATACATGACTAATGGGGGATCAATGGGGCAAGTAATACTCGCACTAGAGGCTTTTGGATGACAGCTAGTGGAATAAATGGGGATTCAGCGTCATCACCGAGCAACAACCAATAATTAGGCTGGAGGCATTCATCGTGGCTTTGATCTGTGTTTGGATCATTCCACTGAGGGTTACCAACATGAGAATACGCCCAAGAACATTCACCATGGTGTCCCCGTTGGTGACAGGAGGGCGTGTCAACCTAGGAATCCCGATGGTCGCTACGTTTTATAATGTGTTGTGGAATATCGGTGAGATAAAAATGCCGCAATGGGTGTGTTGGCCACTTCACCACCTGTATGGCTGGATAACAGCACATTTTCGGGGGGGGGGGGTTTCGAATACCCAAACCCTATATCTCCTCCAAGTTTGAACTTCTTCCCATCAATCCTGAATGCTGCCGGGAGCATTCCAGCAAAGCTCACCACATTGTCGGTTCTAGACATGGTGTGGATGGTTGAGGAATTCTACTTTCACCTATTTACGTTGCTGACAAGGTTATTTACTGATGAAGCTCGGGGGCAGAAGAGCACCAGGACTATCTTTCGGCATTTCAAGATGGATTCCTAGTGGTGAGGGTGGACCATGAGCCCCTCTCAGAGTCGTATACCCCACACTGATTTTCAAGTAAATTCCAGTGTATGCAGAGGCTGGACCAACAAGTCTATCTAGAGATGTTATTTGAAGAACACCCGTGAGTGATGAGGTAGATGTGGCTCATTTTCATGCGGGAATATGGGAAAATGCGGAATGAGTTTCCTCCACCGACCGTCGTCCTTGGGTCGGTAAGGGAATATGCCCAAAGCTAGGAGGCAGCTTATCTGGGCGAGATCCTGAAGCAACCAATCGTTCGAGTCAGTGATGCTAATCTTTCCTAACCTAGGGGATGGGGTCAGAAGGCAGCAAGGGCATTCCATGGGGCGGGGCTTCCATGGAGATGAGGCCCGCACCAGTTGAGGGTGAGGAAGAATCCATAGATCATGCAGAGGAAGCAGACCCGGAGGTTCCAGCAGAATAGATCCATCCATAAGGGAGGCCGCTGAGAGGATTCTGCAGGATACATACCCAGGATCCGTGGAATTGGATGCGCCATATCGACATGTCGGAGGATGCTATATTCTCATAAGCTTGGGATATTGGGGAACACAATAGGCAGTTCGTCAGCCCCACCAAGTTGTGGCAGCACTTGAAACATCTTGGGAAGGATTTATTGGGGATAGGTCCTATCCAGGCATACTTTTCAGTGACCCAAGAAGAGGCAGGGCAGTACCTGGATGATCTGAATGACTTTGGGCATTCCTGGGGTGACCCTTATCCAATGATAGGTTGAGTCTAAGTGTTGCTCGATTTCACTACTCCACCGTAGTTGTCAGCCACTAATTTGAGAGAACTCTTCCCTCTTCCAGAAGAATCAGAAGAGTCCTCTGAGGGAGATGAGGCCAGGAGAGTGAGGCCGTTGGAGGAGGGTGATGTTGGAGGTCAAGACTCGGATCTTGAAGAGTTCGTAGAGGCCCTTGAGGTAAAAAATTTGAAACCCCCTACCCCAATAATTTCTTTGAGGTCATTTTAGACATCTTATTAACATCTGAACCATGAAAGAGTGTCTTATATACAGGACCCATTCTTGTTCCTTTATTGGATGTATATGTGGGACCCTCGGGACCTACGTTGACGATTCCACCTATTGTAGCATCCAGTAGGGCTAGGAAACCTATGGAGACCCCTATGGTGTTTTTTGAATTTTTGACCATATATGGGGGGGGCACACTTTGGGGTCCCAATGCCATCAACCCAAGAGAGAGACCAGTGATTCGATCTCTGTAAGTCCCCTCTACCAATTTTATGATTGTCATCCCCTAACCATTTTTACTAACGTCCATGTCTCTTTTTTGTGGATATAGTTCTTCAAATGGTGTGGGTCCCCTTGGCGAGGTTGGTTGGGGCTTCTTGCGGCGTCCTTCCCAGGGGAATGCCGGTGGTTGTGGAGGTGGAGGTCCAAACCGGCCTAGTTTTGGTGCTCCCAATCACTGGTGGGACCGTCAGCGGGGCTGAACCTAAGATCTTCGTGGTAGGATCTTATGTTTAGGATCGATTAGATCGTCCAGATCCCGCCACGCTTGATCAAACACCATATGTGGACCCGACTGAAGAGTTCCTTGGTGCATTACCTGTGTTTGAGCCTACCAAGAATATAACTGGGATGAGACAACATATGACGAAGACGATATCAAGATAGTTTGTCGCCGATCATGGATGATGATTACACACTTCATTAATGACACCCACCAAGCATGGTGGTTGGATGATATGAACAGACTTCACTCATGATTTTGCGAATTGTTTGTTGGAGGAGTGGATGCCCAGCATCCTCACATGCTCATCAGAGATATTATGGCATATATGATTTGGGAGAATGACCATGGTCACGGTGTGGGATGGCAGCGGAGTAAATCGGTAAACCTTAAAAGGCTCCAGGAGGCTGAAGATGAGGTTCAACGGCTCCAGGCCTGGGATGAAAAGCACTCAAACTCCATTAATGCACAATATGATCTAATTTTTTGGTTCAAGGACCAGCTATCAAAGGCCAAAGAGGGAATGAAGGGATCCTCTAAGGAGATGACCACCATCCGAACTGACGTGGAGGAGGCCAATATTGCGGCCAAAAAATTGAGCCACCTCACTGCTGAGTAAGAGCAGGAGCTGAATAAGTGGAAGAAACTCTTGGACGCCACTAGTTAGAGGGTGGCGGAGCTGCTACGCTCTTTTGAAGAGGTTAACCCATCCATAGAGGGAGTTGACCCATAGGTAATATAATGATTACAATCCCTCAAACGTACTTTCATGCTTTGATTGTTTAATGCCACGACATGCATGAGTTATATTGTTTACATTGGTTTATTTCTTCCTTGTGATGTTCTCAGAGCATCCAATGATCATTCCCTAAGCTCACGTTGGTCTTTCCGATGTGAGAAACATGGTATGAACAACTTATCGCCCCATGCAAATGTTGGAGTGCAAACCATGCCACGGGCATCCGGGGATTGAATAACCAGTTCGGATTTCTAGGAAGAAATGGGAGATACCTGACTATATAAAGAAGCTCTTAGAATATACAAATTAATATTTTCCCAGTGTGCTCTTGTGCATGAATGGGGTAACACTAGGGGTGTTGTAATCAATCCAAACAGATGGGAATGGGAGGTGTGAATCACAATACCCAGGATTCGTAACATTTGGGGGTGGCGTGACAATGAAGGATAACTGTTGACCATATTCAAAACACAATATCCTTATTGTATTAGCATGGATTGGGGATAACAAACGAGGGATGACCATTGACCATGTTCAAAACACGGGTAATGAATCAAAACGTCACCCATTGGTCTTCTAAAATGTATGCCCAGGACAATAGGGGGTCCATAGGCTGATCATCCATACTGTTAGGGGGTTCCATTAGACATGATAGAGGACAAGGGTCCTAAGAAGGGGTACACAAAGAATGGAATGTGAAGTGATGGTTTGTTCAAACAGAATCCAACACTCAAAATTACGCCACCGTAGAGGGTGCACATAATATGGGTGCATCGGTTTGATCATGGATCATTCCTTCTTTTTGACAGGACCTCTCTGACGAGGGAGTTTTCGCTTCCCAATTCTATTGTGGGGCATCCGAAACATGTTCATGGAAAACCTGCAGTTACATGGTTCCCCACAAGGGGTTAGTCCAGGGGGCCGGAAAAGTGGAGGAATAGGATTTATGAATCATTTGGATAGAACCAAGGATAAATGCATGGGTGTCTCTACATATTCCATGAGGATGGTAATCAATCCATATGTAGTTCTGAAAGATGTCGTTCAGTTTAACGTCTTGAGGCATGGATGCAGAGTGGTCTTAGTTTACGGTCATAGAGCTCGGACCATGGGTCATTAAGTAGTGCAGTGGAGAAATGGTATATTGATTATGAAACCCGACATGAGCGAGGACCTAGAGTCCAGATTGCCATGTGTTCCCCAGGAAGGTTTTAGGTCAAGGGACCAGAAATGAGAGTTATGTTGGGCCCATGGGGGATGTGCTCGGGCGTTCCTATGTATCTCATGATAATGAGAATCAAGTTGTACGTAGTTCTACGAGGTGGAGCTGTAAGGTACTAGTGTCAGGGATAAAAGGGGTGTGTGGGTGTGGCCCTCACACCAAACGAAGAGGTATATGATGTGTCTTGTTAGTCCTTTAAGGTGAGTGGGTTTTTGGTGAAGCGACATTCCTAGGATAGCATCTACAGGAATAAACACAAAAATCCAGCTATATGAAGGCATTGGAAAACGGTATGGTATGCGACCAATACCAAACATGGCGTCCCCTTGAGTGAGGACATCACGATGCAGTGCCATTTTTTGTCGTGCGTCCAGGATGATAATGTCACACATTAGGGTAATGTGTTGGGACCAGGCTTGAATTTTAACATCATGTAGAATAGACATAGTAGAGATGAGGCTAAAGGGGAACAGTTCACGGTGCAATAAAACTTAGCTGACGCGAATGAGGGTAAAATCCCATACCACACAGTACGTGATTTTGTGAAATAAACATCGTTCCAAGGGGCCAAAAATAGAGGTAACAGGGTAAGGGTCCAGAGAAACTATCTTCCAATTGATTTGAACTTGAAAACGAGATGTCTGGGTGTTCCAACGTATCCCATGGGGATGGGAATCAAGCCATACATAGTTCTAAAAGGGATTTATGTTTATGGTCTTTGAGCTCATACCATGGAGAAGTGAAATCCCTTAAAGTGCATACCTCAACCCGATCCCTAGGACCAAGTAAGTCAAACTCAGTGTGGGAAACAAGGTCAGAAGAGGATTTTTGCAAAACTAGGGATGCACATCGAAGTGAAGTCAGTGTGGAGCCTCGAATGACTCTTTTACCATGGATTTGTCCTCCTAATGTGAAATTGTGCATTGAGGGATACTGACCGGAGTGCTAAAAGTCCAATTGGAAATGATGGGGTTAACAATGATGTGAATCATGTAACAAAATTTATAGGATTAAAGTGGTTGGAATGATGATGGAGGGTAACTATTGACCATGATTGAAACACAAAATCCCAATCGCATTATCTTGAAATGGGTACAAAAAAATGAGTGTCAACCACTGATCAGATTCACAATGTGGGACTGGAATCGATTTGTTGTTTGAAACCCTCATGTGCGTTGGCCCATAATGCTAGGAGATCCCTCAGGCCTATCATCTATGAAATTTGGGGGTCCCCTTGGGTGTGAATGATTATGGAATCCCAAATGAAGGGGAACAAGAAGACAGAAAAATGGGCACAAGCATGTCCACGAAAACTCTGACACTCCACACTCTGAACCAGAGTACTCTTAAACATATTGGTGCAACGCCGATGAGGGTCTAGGAGGATGCTCAACATGAGAGTGACCAATTTTAAGGTATGAGTATAGTATAAGGGGATATATAAATATCTACAAGGAGAGGTACTTGGAGTGGTATTTACAATCCTGATGAGAATGAGGACATAGTCCCATACCACACCATATACTCCCCAACACGGGAAATGGTAGGCTAAGGGGCCAAGGTGAAAGGGTGATTTATGAGATACGGGATGGGAATCAATGTCTAGACGTTCGGGAGGTCCTACATATCCCATGTAGAATGGAATCAAGCCACACATAGTTCTGTGAATGATTGCCTTATCGCGTCTTTCCCCTCCTAACGTAAGAATGCACACTGAGGAATTGTACCACGAATTTCAAAGTTCTACTTGGACATGATGAGGTGGAGAAGGATGTGAATCATGTAACCGACATTTCAAGCATAATGGGGGTGGTGTGATGATAGAGGATGACTATTGACCATGTTCGAAACACGACATCCATATCGTGTTAGCTTGAAATGAGAAAAAACTAATGAGCGTCAGCCGCTAACCATATTCACAACGCGGGACTTGTATCGATTTTTTGTCTGAGACCCTAGCTGTTGTTGGACCAAAATGTTAGGATAGCCCCTAGCCCGAGCATCCGGGCAATTTGGGGGTCCCTTTGAGTGTGAAAGGTGATGGAATCCTTAATGAGGGAGAACACGAAGCCTAAAAAATGGGCAAAAGCATGCCCAAGTAGAGTCCTGCATTCCAAGTACTAAACCAGAGTACCTGTAGGCACATTGGTGAGTTATTAAAAGAGTAACGAGGGTCCAGGATAACAGGTAGTCCCCTATGATATGGGTCTGGAGCTGAAGACGAGAAGCTTGGGTGGTCCTATGTTTCCCATGAGGATGGGAATCAAGCCACACGTAGTTCTGTAATCGTACATAGGGGTAAGATACCCTAATGAGGGGGGAATACGACATGGTGAGTAACCCGATGTGAATGAGGACATAATCCCATACCACACTGTACAACATTAAATAGGAACTTGGTCTGGGGGATCGAAAAGGCTAAGGGGCCTAAGGCTGGGCCTCAGTCGGAAAGGCCCGACCATTTAGCAGTTTAGCATCTTATATTGAGGATGAACATTGGCGTAAGCTAACCCAAACAAATGAGGTGTACGACATGGATAATAACCCGTCGTGAATTAGGACATAATACCATATTACATAATACACTCTAGGAATGAACATTGGATGGATCTCGAGAAGGTCGAGGGGCCTAAGGCTAGGCCTCAGTCAGAAAGGCCCGACCAGTTTGTAGTTTAATGTCTTACCATGAGGACAAAGAGAGGATAAGGTCTCTCATCCGGGGATTGTACGACACAATGAGTAACTAGACGTGAATAAGGAAATAAACCCATACCACACTATAAACTTCCATAAGTGGGAACTAGGGTCGGGCCTGAAAAGGCCAAGGGGCCTGGGGCTGGGCCTCGGATGGGAAGGCCATACGTCCACTTATAAGGTTACTGCCTCATCACGGCTCCTAATACCAGGTGAGAAATGCTCATTGTGTGAATGAAGGAGCCGATCTCGGATCACCCCATCATATATGGTTCAAAAATATGCCATTTATCTAATGGATTTCGTCACTTTTAGATACAATGGGGAAAAAGGAACCACTACACTCAATGTTTGGGACATCTATTGGTGGTTCCAATGACGTAGGAGAGCTGTTGACCATGTTCGAAACACAACGTCCATAAATTGACCTGAAATGGGAACAACAAATGATCATCGAACGTTGAACATATTCACAATGCGAGACATGTATCCTCTTGTTTCTAAAAATCTGTGAGGGAATTGGGCCGAAGTGGAAAGAGAGACCTTAGGCACAACATCCATACCATTCATGGGCCCTTCTGGGTAAGAAAGATGATGGAGTCCCAATCAAAGGAGTGAGTGAAGCATAGCTGTACCCATCTATGAAAGAGGAAAATGTCTCCAGGGAGCATGAAATACTTATGGATCGAGATTATCTCAACATGAATTGGGGCATGAGACTTCCCCCGACCATATGTCTTAACCCGAGGGGACGATATGGTGTTTGGGCTGGGCCAAAAGACAAAATGTTCGGGAGTTCCTACGTATCCCATTAGGATGGGAATCAAACCATACATAATTCTTCTAGGCCATGCATTTTAATGTCATACAGAGAGGACATATAGGATAGAACAATAGAGATTTTTCCAATGGTGCAACCATTATAATCCTTGTATGAGTGGGGATAAGGAATCCTACACCGTATAATGCAATGATCCCCTGAGAGAACTATACAGAAGGGGAAATAGTGAAAGAGAAGAATTTATGGAATGGGATCAAGACGAAACACATGATCGTTCCTACGTATCCAATGAGGTTGGAAATCAAGCCATATGTAGTTCTAAGGGAATATTTTAACATCTTGAAGGAGGATGCATAGTTTAATGTCATGTAGGACTGAATAGTTTAAGGTCATGCTGGATGAGACAGTTTAAGGACATGTTGGACCATCGTGCTATTTAGGGTCATGCAGTACCATCCAGATTGAGGACCTATAGGAAAAATAGGCTCTGGAAAAGTTTTTCTGGAAGAACCTATCATTGGTGGAAGGATTTATATTCTCACTATCCATGGTCACCAGGGAGTATGCTTCATTGGGGTAAACCCTAGGAATTATGTAAGTTCCTTCCCCTTTGGGCTCCAGCTTGGGTGGTTTCCTACCAGGGATCATTAGCGCCCTGAGGGAAAATACCAAGTCACCTATTAGAAAAGAGCACAGGCAAACCTTCTTGTTTAAGGCCCTAGCTATCTTATTCATATGGCCTTTCAGATTGTGTAGGGCACAAATCCTATTCACATCAAGCGCTTCCAATTTGGCCATAAAAAATTCTGTTACCATATCTTGCACCTGGTAGTCATAGACCGCTGTGCGTAATGAAGGTATCTAGATCTCATTTGGTAAGATGGCCTCAGCTCTGTACACCAGGGAGTATGGGGTCACCTATGTGTAATTACGAGTCATCTTCCGATAAGCCCAGAGGGCGTTGGGGAGCTTGTCCTGCCAAATCTTCTTATTCTGACCAACCATTTTTGGATAAAGGTAAGAGATTGATTTGTTGAACTCCTCGATCTGTCCATTATCCTGTGCATGGTAGTGTGAGGTATGGTTCGAACGGATGTTGTACTTAGTGTAAAACTTCTTTGACGCAGTTGTACGGAAGTTTGTGTTGTTATCAGTGAAGATGTCATGAGGGACTCCAAACTGATTGATGATATTGGAGCTCACGAAGTTGATGATAGAATGGGACTTAACCTCCTTGAGCGGTACTTCCCCATCCCACTTCGAAAAGAAAATTGTGGCAGTCAAGATGAACCTGCATTGGTGAGTTTTTTCCAGTGTATATGGTCCCACGACATCGAGTCCCCACACTGCGAATGACCAAGAGTACACGGTGGAGTGGAGAGGTTTTGGTGGTAGATGGTTGATGTTATCATGAATTTGGAACGCATGACATATCTTGTAGAACTCGATAAAATCATGGATCATGGAGGGCAAGAAGTACCCTAGTCTCCGGATCTGATGGGACAGCTGCGGCCCAGCCTCATGGGAACCACACTAACTAGCATGAAACTCTTGTCAGACCTGAGAAATATCAACTCCTTGGATGAAATGGAGGAGGAAATCATCAAACACAAATTTGTAGAGGATCTGATCAAGACTAAGACCACACTGGAGGGTAAACTGCAGCGCACAACATCGAATTCTCTTGCGCTCAGCCCGATCTGTCGGGAGGCAACCATTTTGGATATACATGACAATAGAGGTTCTCCAGTCGGGATTCACATCAACCACATCATCTGAGGAACCTTGGGGTCCTGATGTAGAGGCTCTAGAGGTAAGATGGCTTACTCGTAGGCTGTCTTCCTCTCTTGGGGTGATGGTAGAAATGACTCTTAGATGTGCCACGTGTATAATCAGATCATCCTGCTCGGATTTTACAAGTGATGCAGCTAGGCCGGCCATGGCATCGACCAGAACGTTCTAAGATCTAGGTACATGAGAAAAATCCGACCAAGATGGGAACTGGGCCATTAGATGGAGGGTGCACTGAAACATTGGTACGAGCACTGGCTTTCTGAAGAAACAATCATCATTTATTTTCATGATGACTAGTTCAAAATCCCTTTTCACATGCAAATGGGGAACATCGATCATGAGAGCTAGCTCAAGGCCAGTGATAAGAGCCTGGTACACTGCCACATTGTTGGTGCAACATTCCAACAACAGGAATGAATACATCATAATGGCTTGCATCAGGGTAATAAAGACAATACCCAGCCCTTATCTGTTGAGTCTAAAATCATTGAGCCTCCTGCCGGTGGGGCTCCTGGAAGGACCATAAAAGTGCATCTTCCAAAAGAGAGGGAATGACCTACCAAGAGTATTGCCTCGTCGGAAAAATCCAGGTCCAAAGACTTGTCCATGGTGGTTGAATGGGATGTTTGAAAATCTTCTAATGCTTTTCCTTTGATAGAATTCTAAGGCACGAATGTGATGTCTAACTGCAAGAGGATTATTTCCCACCGTGCTAGACGAACAGTCAACATGGGGCGTTTCAGGATGTACTTTAGTGGGTCTACCTAAGACCCTAGCTATACCACGTGGTGCTTCATGTAGTGTCATAATTTTTTCACTATGAACAGCATCACAAGGCAACTATTTTTGATGGCGGAGTATTTGTTCTCCGTGTCGAGAATCTTGTGGCTGAGGTAGTAGAGACTATTTTCCATACCCTCATTGTTCTTATAGGTTAGAAAGGTGTCGAGAGATCATTTCAGGGAATTCATGTACTAGATCAGCGGTTTAACGGATACAGGTGACGTCAAGATCAGAGGCTAGATAAGATACTACTTGTTTCCCTCAATCATGGTTTGTCACTCTTTGTCCCATTCGTAGGCGAAGCCTCTCTTCATAATTTGAGAAAACAGATTCCACTTTCCAGCCATATTTGCAATGAATCGGAATATGTAGGCTAAGTGGACTTCGAAACCTCGAAAATTTGGAATATTGCTCAGGGGAGGCATCTTCCTGGTGTCCTTGATCTTCTCTTGGTCGATCACGATGCCTCGATACCTGACAACAAATATAAGGAACATTCTAAAGGTGAAACTGAAGGCACATTTCAGCAGTTTCGCCTTCAGATGGTGATAACAGATGAAGACGAACACTTTCTCGAGATCCATGAGATGGTCCTGGTGCTGGTGAGATTTGGCCACCAGATCATCCACATTGCATTCCAACAATGTCCTGAGGATTAGTTTGAATATGCAGTGCATGGCCCGCTGATAGGTTGAACCTGCATTCTTCAGGGAAAAGGGCATGAACTAGTAACAAAATGTACCTTGGGGTGCCCTAAAAGCAGTGGACTATTCATCCTTAAGAGCCATCTGGATCTTATTATATCCAGAGTAACAATCTATGAAGTAGAGGGCGTGGAACTCGACTGTAGCGTCGATCAACAATTCTGTCACTGGAAGGGAAAAATCATCTTTTGGATAGTGATGGATGAGATCTCAGAAGACGATGTAGACTTTGATCTTTCCATTATTCTCCCTAACTAGCACAATAAAGGCAATCCACCTGAGTTACTAGACCTCCATGATTAATATGGCTCGAATGAGCTTGTCAACTTCAGTCATGACCATGATACCATAAGAAGGGTGTATCTTCTTGTGATGCTGCTTTAACCCACGAAGATTTTTCAGGAGACCGAGGTGGTGTATGGCTACATGAAGATCTAGTCATAGGATCTCTTTGTATCTCAATGAAAACATGTCACTGTTCTGTTAAAAGAATGTCCACATACCATAGCTTCCCTTCGAGGGACATGGTGGAAATGATCAATGTGGGTCTCAGATCTTCCTTGCTACCAAGGATCACCTATACTAGTTCATCGACCATGGAAAATATTCCTTCTTCAAAGGAGGTGGGAACATCCTCCAAATCATTTTCTTCTCTTGCAAGGGATGGATTCCCAGTGGGTGAAGCTTTCTATGGGTCGGAAAAACATGATGGGAGGCTGGTACCAGTCTGGGCAGTAGTGGAAAACATATCAGAAGATTCACACATCGCTGAGACCATAGTGATGAAGGCAATAGATCTATTCTCTTCTGTTCTTCTACCCAAGGGGCTATGCTTGATGATATTAAAGTAATAGTGGTGTGTCAGCTTGATCTAATTAATACCAGCTCGGTGAAATCGACATGTACGATGTAATTTCATTGCTAGGGGTCAGACATCCTGATACCGTATGGAGGTAGGAGGATCCAAGATCACATAATCCTTATTTTTGTAGGAGTATGAGGTGATTTTCTGTCATCTCATGGACTTGGGGACATAATTCCCTCTTGTACCAGAGACAACAAATCATTTTCCCATATCGGGGGTTGGGGACTCCAATCGATGGATCAGGAAGACATAGAAATCATTTAGACCCAACCAGGGGTCAGTTGTGACCGTGACAGGCTCAACCTCACTTGGCTGAATCTATTTATCCTTGATCTTGTAATAGTCAGCATCCAGAAATCGGGCATCACAAGAGGTAAAAGGAGACGCATCTCCTTGTAGAACTCCTACTCAACCACTAAGGGAGTACTTGATGCATTGGTGATATGGTGAGGGGATTGCCGTGTGCAGGTGGAGCCACGATCTTCCCATCAATGCATTGTACGCGGCGTCCAGGGAGGAAACCCTGAACTCGGAACTAGAAACTAGGCCACTTAACTGGGTCCTCATACAGATCATTCCAAAAGGGGTCTGCTTTGTCCTGTCATATCCCTGGATTCTTAAATCAGAGGGAGTAAGGTCATCTTTGGATAACCCCAGCATCCACAGTGTCCATGTCGGGATGAGGTTGTTCCTGGAGCCGGTGTCCACAAGACAGTGACAAACCTAAATGCTGTTAAATTAGCTAGTGATGAACATTAGTTGATGTTCCAATTTATGTTGGAGTCGTCATCCTCTCCAGAGATCAAAATTATGGACTAGCATTCGGCGTTCTCGACCGCTTCAGTATAAAAGGCTTCTACAGCTGCTACCTCTATCTCAAACTGGAGGGGGCTTCTTAAAGCCTTAGTGAGTGCCTTAAACATATATGTTTCCAAATGAATGGATTAAAGGAAGGAAAACCTCCCTGGTATGCGAGTGAGGTGCATGAGAATATCATACTTCCATGCCAAGCACAAACTTCTTCTTGGAGGAATCCACTACGTGATAGAAGTCATAGAGGGGCCTTCCGGTTGAACTAACAGATGACTGGTGCTGGGCATATCATGCTGCTCACTAGTCAATGCCCGAAGATTAGTTCCCAAATGTGGACTGGATGAATGAGATCAGACTGTAGTAGGGCGAAGCTGGTCACGGCCTGGTCGCGGTAGCTCTGCCTGATCCAGTGGCACAGACAGTGGTGCAGGTGGGCCCAACGACACCGAATGAAGAGGATACTCGTGCTGAGCTCTATGCTATTCATGTTTTCTAGTCTCATTGGAATGAACTTCTTGGCTGTAGGTGCCACATTACATTCCCCGATGACCCATGTGGCCATGATTCTACCGAAGTTGACATCAGTTGGGGACGTTGGGGAGGTTCTCCTGGCGCTCCCCACTATCGGGAGTCATATATGGTTTTACTAACTCCATAATATTTAATTAAGTGTACACTTGACTATCTCTTGAGGATTCATCCACTATAGGTAAGATTCCTGGGGGATCCCCATATTTGGGGGCATTAGGTCTCGAGATATTAGGATAAAAATGGCATCTGCATGGTGCATTACATTCCCTTGCATCGCTGATGCTTGCTCTTCAAGGAATAGTGCGGCTGAAATGATGATACATAAGTGGTGGTTGTGGATTTTGAAGGCCCCAGCTGATTTAGGAATTCCTAAATGAGGCCATGGGAATGGTAATTCATTTTTCAATCCATCAATTCATCATACTTCTAGGACTTACAGTTGGAAACCTGCTGCCACTCACCTTCACTGTTGCTACTATAGTCTGACCTTTCAATGTCACCCACCACTTGTGCCGGGGTTGGACCCAGCCTAACTATGTTTTTATAAACCAAATTATTAATCCATTCTTTTAACACATATAACTACTTGAGGGTTTTCCCTAGAATCTGATGATAGGGTAAATAATTGGGGTGATAAGTGAGATTTACCTCTTCAAGGACTTCTGTAGTTAGGCAAGCGTAAAATCCCCTATCTAAGGTGATATGGAAGAAACCGGGGACCTGATTCTTGTTGAAAGGGTAGATCTAGTATCTTCTATTCGGAAAGGGTGCCCTTGGAGCCTAGACTTGGAAAATATTTGGAGGGGCATGTCGAAGAGGCGGACCCTAATTGTCCCACCCGGGCGGTGGTGGCACATTCTGAGGAGGTGTTTGCCAATTTTGAGGTGGACACTGCTGAGCCAGAGGCTGCACCTCAGGTGGAGGGCCTCTACAAGGCTACGGGGATGGTGCCACTGGTAGCAATTCTAGTTTCTTGGGGCCTTCTGTTTGGGCCACCGCGGAGAGCTTGGCTCTGGCATCCCTCCTCGCTAATATTACAGGGGGCAACAGACGTGCCTGGATAGGCTGTTTCAGGGCTTCTTCCAGGAATTGGGCCTTATATGAGAAGTCTCAGAACTCTCCAGGGTAGTTCATGGTGACTCAAGAGGGAACCAGTTCGGTCTTGACGTTCCCTATGCACATCATCATTAGTTGTTCCTGAGTCAGTGGAATGTCAAGTTAGAAATTGAGCCCCTTACACTAGGAAATAAAGTCAGTGACTCGCTCATCAAGCCTTTGTTTTCACTTGAAGAGGTTTGCGATGCTCATTTTCTAGGTGGTGGAACTGAACTGGTACAGGAATTGCCTATAAAGGTCCTCCCAGATGGTTACAAATCCAATGGGATCTAGCTTTACTGGACGAATGTCAACCCCTCCAATGAATGACCAAAATAGCAGTGCATGGCGGCCCCCTACTACGTTGGAGTCCCTAACATGGGCCCACACCTTGAGTTGATGTGGGAAATGTGTTTTGGTGGGTCCCTGCATCCTATTAAAGGGGGAGAAGGTGGTGTTCCCGAAACCCAAAGGTGCCGGCATATTATACACCCATGAAGGATATGGATTTCTATCAGGTGGGATCGCCGCCAGCCACATTTACAATGACACAAGGAGAACTATGAGCACCGCCATTGGATCATCTGGGTGGGGGTCCCTGTCTTGATAGGGATCCCTAACCACGAGTGTGTTGTCGGGTTCTTCAACATGGTAGACAGGCTCTACGACTCGTGAGCAGCTGGTGGAGCGACTAGTGGGGCAGCTGGGGGAACTCGGGACAGATTCCTTGGATTGTCATGCCATTGAGGAGGGTTTGGCTAATCATATCACATCTTCTTGCCATTATCTCCGACTACAGCCCTGTTTGCTGGAGCGGCTTGATCAGGTTTCCTAGGGGTAGCTCGTCGAGGGGTAGTTGTTTGGGCCCCTACTTCCTTGGCCTATGATCGTGGTTGTCATGTCTTCAATCTACAATGCTTTCATCAAGGAGTCTGTCGACCAGCTTCTTATTACCAACAAGATTCTGGCACAACATGGGCTTCTCGGGGTCCTCAGTTTTCCTCTGCACAGAAGTAGATGGGTCGGAGTTATTGTTACGTCCAACGTGATCTTTTCCCTTACAGGAGTTCTGCCTTAGTACCAAAGCCTCGGTGTGTGTAGGGAGACCAATTAGGATCCTCTGCTAGAGCGTAACCCTTCTTGATGGGTCCAATAGTGGTGTCACACCCTCAGGAGGTAAGTCTCCATCTAGGAGCTCGAGCTCATCCTCCTCATCAACTATGTGGGCCATGTTGACCGTGACCCTTCTTGGGGGCATGTCCTCGATATTGCCTTGCGAGTCGGGCTGCTGCCAAGTATGATTGAAGAAGAAGGCCACATACTGCCTCGAGCCATAGATTTTCATGTGGGGTGTATCCTCCTTGATAATTTTTTAGTGTATCTTGATACTCTGAACGCATAGATCTAGGAGAGCCTTGCAGTGGCCTAGAGACTCGTGGCGCTGGGCCACAGGGAGCGTAGCCAGATCGACCAGAAGAAATTTCTTGTTGATGTATTCAAAAGGGATTTTGAACCTTGAATAAATTACGTACTGATGTCGAAAACTGAAACATGTCTCCCTGATGGTGTAGCAGAAACACTCAACATCTTCTGGAGTGAGAGATTTTGGTATGTAGAAATTCTGCAGTACCACGGGCCAGAACTTCTCGGGGAAGTGGTCCACTGCGAGGATGTTTTAGAAGGACCTCGGTTCAGACTCGGGGACTGGCACTTGATTTCCCCACTCATTAACTAGGGGTGCCTGAGGAACTGGCAGTAGTACTGAGGCAGACCGCAGGGACGACAGGCTGGCCGGTGGAGAGTACGACGAACATGCTGACTGGCCGCCGAATCTCGGGCTATCTTCCGAAGAGTGTAGTGACCTGGCCGCTACGTCACGATAAGAGGGGTAGATGACTGAAGATCCCAGCTTAAGGGCTAGGGATACTGGTGATATGCGTTAATGCTGCTCACCTGCCATTGGTCCCGAAAATAGCACTATGGGATCTCTTGTGGATGTAGTGAGCACTTCTGGTGATGATGATGGTGATTGCACAACCATAACCTGTAGGTTCACCATGTTTTCATCCTCCTGGATATACCTGTATTTGGAGGTTGGGATCATATGAACCTAGCATTCCGGGAGCACCAGGCTGATGCGCCTCATCCCTTCCCCGGCCCTTGACTTGGATGAGTGAGAAGAGGGTTTTTTTGTTGAGTTATACTCCTCTTCATAGTTTGATACGTGGACTGGTCTAATCTCTGGACATACCTTCCCAAAATTCTTCTTTTTACGGTTACATCTTTCCTTTCTACCCTTGGGTGGCTCCTCGAGAGAGGGTTGATTTTTGGCTCAGGGTCCTTCGACCACACTGGTGTTGGGGCAGAGAGTGTTTTCACCTGAGAAAGCCAAGGTGTGATGAGTACCAGGACAAATGTTGAAGGGGACATGGGGGGGGGACCTCCATGGATATCACTAGAGCGGGAAAAACCTCTGCTGGAACTAGAAGGAGCATGGTGAGGACATCCATTCTTGTTTTCCCATGCGGTATCAGAACGAGGAGGGTCCTTGTATCGTTCTAGCTGGAAACGGGTAGGACCTCCCTGCTGAGTGCGGGTGGAGCAAGGATGGCCTTCACCAAACTATTTGTTGGTGCGAGGAGGAACTTCACGGGATGCTAAGAGGATGCAGGTAGGATCCCCATGTAACGCCCCGACCCCAGTTACCCAGAGTCGGTGCATTACTTCGTAACATTGGCATGATCATAAGAAAGATCAAATCTCGAAAGACCGATTGGTTTAGTAGCCTTGGAAAATGCCAGATATATTCATAAGTTTTACATTACATTATAAAATGAAAAACTACTACAACAACATAATTTCTCAATAGACCACACTATTATCCCCTCATAAAATCCCTGCAGGTCATTCATAACTTACTTCTTCACATCCTGGGAAAAATAAAACATAGAAAAGGGGTGAGCTCAAATGCCCAGTAAGGATAACAATATAGCGGAAAGAATAAACATTTAATGCAATGTATAACTAAAACAAAAGCCTTTTAAATATGAACATTCAACATGGTATGGCATAAATAAAATGAAATAATTCCATTTAATTATACACATGGATATTCTACTAATCGAATAATCACATGCAAAAATCAATAACCACTTTCATAATGTTGGAATGCATAATGCCAGACTATCATAACCACATAGCCAAGGCCTCGTGCCAAGACTACAAATAAGATTTTGTCAAGGCCTTGTTCCAAGACACTAGTTTGTCTCATGAGACCTACCGATGCATCGAGGAGCTATAGCGGGCTCCACCCGTCACTTATTAAGTCCAATGCATTCCCATATGAAAAGGTTTAAACATAACATAAACATTCGTATTAAAACTAGCATACGAAATGTCAATAATTTCACCATAAACTATGAATGGTATAAAAATAGCACATCCACAGTCAAACATATCACAAAACCTTCAATACAATATAGAAGTTTTGTATCATAATAAATCAACTTCAAATAATCTTAAAATCCATCAAAGGATGTTGACATAGATGAAATCAAAATTATTTTTAAAGAAGTATCTCCTTTTATTTTGAAATCATTTAAGATCCATATAAAATAAAACATTTTCTTTGAAAATATTCTTATAAGATTGTATGGAAAGCTTCGACGATTTTATAACGGCGGAAAATAACCGCACCCGCCGTATAAGTTAAAAAAAACATTCTTACCTCAATTCTGTCGAAAAGGTTAAAAAGGACCTTGTTTTGAAAACGACGGAAAGATTCCTTTATAAACCTCATATAAAAAGTCAAACAAGGGTATAAATGACTTAAACCCATATTCTTGTAAATAGTAAAAATGTTTTGAAATACATTTTTAAGAAACATGGATGTGGATGATAAAGAGATCCCAGTAGATTATTACGTATAAACAACCTCAGATAATGAAGAGATTGTGAAATAACCCTTACCTTGTACTTTTCCTTGGTTGGGGTAGGTTAACCTCCTCTATAATAGTGAAATAATTGTTACTAAATTATACAAGAATCATATACATTAATATGATATCATGTATGATCTTTTAATATTGATTTGATAATAATATCTTAGTATTATCGCTGTTTCGGGTGTGAACTTACTTGTTTGCTTTTGTATGTTTTGTTACGTAAGACATGTTTGTAAAGGATAAGTTGTATATTATTCAAATCCAGAATGGTATCAAGTCCTTAAACATCATTTTTAAATCATCAAATGATAATTATACTTGAATGGATACGATGGAAAATGAATCTCATCGCGTTCGTGGAGACGGTAGTCCGTACGTACGCACGAACGCTACTTCCATTTAATTTTTAAAAGAATCGAATACAAATGATAAATAGGTATATTACTATTCCAGTATAATATAATATTTTATATATGTTACTTAAGTTCATTAACACCATCCTTTATACGTTCCATGTGTGGTATGAACGAGTCATATCATTTTAAGGGGGCGGTAGTCCGCACTTCCTCAAATGAAATTATCGTATGTATATACAACATGAAACAAATAATGGTATGAAATAAAATGGAATTACAGAAGCTTATATATAAAATATATATCATTAACATCATATTTAATTACAGTGCCATCATAATGGCCACCATGAGAGGCGGTAAGATATATTTGAACAATCATCGTTTCGTGAGGCGTTAGTTTTCCATCCACAGAAACATTATGTTCATCATCCATTAGATGGAGTTGTGTGTATGTGTAGTTTGAATCCTTCTTATAACAACATCCTAGTATATTGAGGATACTGGTGTTGTTACAAAAGAAAGGAAATAAAAAGATTTTGGGGGTTGAAGAAGCAAAATAAATGAAAATAATTTAAGAGAAATCGTTACCTTTAATTTAGGTAACTCACTTTGGTTGGAACCAAAGGACTTGTTGAAATGCTTTCTGCCTAAGGGGAAGCTTCAAGGAGGAGGAGAGAGATGTGGGGAGCTTAGTTGGGTAGAGTTTGGACGAGCCAAGTGGCTTGAGAGGTGTGAGGAATGAGTAGAAGTGGTCTCCTTTTATAAGGGGGAGGAGGGGCTCTTTAGGAAAGAGTGAAAGTATTACTTTATAATATAATTATATTCGGTTTATAATGGTCCAAAAATCATTGAGGTCGAAGATAAGATGACTCATATTCTAAATAAAATCAACCAATAAGAATTGGACAGGTTTTAGATAATATTTTAATCATTATAATCTTATTTATTTAAATGATTTATTAATGAGGTAAACATTGCATCATTATTGTGTCATTAATAATTTAAATTATTTGATGTCTAAAAATTATAAATAAAATATCATTATGTAGGAAATCTTTTTAGCTTTCTAATGAATATTTATAATCGAAAATCCAACATGTATAACCCTATTTAAAAATTGTTCTTCTAAAAGATGTAAGCTTATGCCATTTTTATTTTTATTTTAACTTTATTAATATAAAGTGTCCCTACCACATACAAGTGGCTCCAAGGGGTCCCCAAATTGACCCAAGGATGCCCATGGTCGGGTATGTGTCCACCAATAAGGTTAGGACACGTTTTAGGGTAATTTTGTATTATTATAATATTATTTTTTAACCCTTATTTACCGGATTTACCCTTAACCATGGTAAATAAAATATTTACCACAGTAATTATTCAAAATGTCTAAAAATAAAAGTTACCTATTTACACAATTTGAACATCCTGATTCCAAATATGGAATCCATTTTTCTAAATTCAAAACACAGAAGTGGCAGAAATTAATTTAAAATCAATTCCCGCTGTCAAAACAAAAAGCGTGTTTTTAAGAGGTAATAACTATCAAAAGATTGACACTTGTTTATGTTCGGTTTAATTGTAAAATTATGTCCAATGACCAAAATTATATTAAACGGTATAAATATATTCTAAATATACTTTAAAACCACTCAAATTCATAATTTATCACTATTAATTATTTTGATTAAAAAAGTTGTTTTTAATTAAAATTTAGTAATTTTCACTATTCATCAAAATATGAAAGTTATCCGAAATGTACCAGAATTTCACCTTAGGCTAAATTCGATATTCCGAATCCAAAAATGAAGTCCATTTTAAAATAAAAAATATATATAACTTCAAAAAGTAGGTATTACTATTCATAACAGCTAGTTTGATTGGTTACAGTGTGTTAGAACTCGAAGTTGCGTACAACACACGCTACTGTTTTATTCAAAGGAAAGCGTACCGTGGAAGTTTGGGATGTTTCATTTTAAATTTTTTGATGTCTCCATTTAGTCAAAAAGTTTAAAATATTGTATTTAAAAAGGTTTCACTATCAAAAGTTGATAAAAGTGAAATACTGAAAATGAATCTGTTCTTGCATTATGACTAAGAAACTCATAATATGGATTCTAAAATTATAAGGATTATATAAAGTTTAAAATTTAGTTAATACTATTCATGACCTCTTTTAATGGCATTTTTTTTTGGTAAGTCATGGTGAAATTGAACTGAGTGTTGCGTGTAGTGCAAGTTATTGAATTATTTTGAAGAAATAACACACTATGAAATCTTGGGGTGTTACATTCTCCCCTCCTTCAATAAATTGCGTCCTCGCAATTTCAAATTGTTCTTCGAAAATAAAAGGTTGAAAGTAGAAAATATATTTGTGGGAAAACCCACATAGGAAATTGGTTACTAAAATTTAGTCTTAATATGAGGAAAAGAGAAATCAAAGGGTCACCACCAAATTATGATCTCGATTAGGAGAACATTGGTGGCAATTAGAGACATATAATCAGAGGAAAAACGTAAATATTTATAGGTAGTGATTGAGGTCATCAATCACAAACAAATATAAAATTGAGGTCCTTAAATTCATCAATCTATGATGATTTGAAATACCATCGGTTCAACAAAACATAGGGTATTAGGATAACACATTTTTGCGTTTCAAAATATCTTAGTTGAAATCCCCCATCGAAAAATGAATTAATGAGGCCTCTATTTAAAATAAAGAGTCGAAAGTATGAAGATTACCGAAAATAACACATACTAGGGTTCCATTTAGGAAAATATGGATATGGAAGAGAAATCTAACCATCAATTATCTGATGGAGAGTGGTAGAGAACATGGCTATGAAAAGGCCAACAATCCCAAAGCCATAAATTAGTGATGATTTAAGGTACCATCTAGGAAAACATTTTTGTTCTAAGTTGCTTTTCTTAATGTTGAAGAATTTATTTATGAGATTGGCTAAGATCATAAGGAGATATACTTACTTTATAATTAGAGTTTTATCCATTAATAAATTTCAACCACAAACTCATCTTTCACTCGTAAAAAAAATTCTATTTATACTATTCATGTAGGGTTCCAAAATAAACGAATTTATAATTCATCTACCAGATCTTTTAAAAAAACTACATTATTTAATCCAGGACATTTCCTGGGACAGTGGTAGGTGATACACCCTTGTCGCCCTTCGGTTGCGGGTTCAATTCTCGCAGCCTTGCCGGACGCGACGGGTTGCCGCCCGACCTCCGGGTTGTCCTTTTATGGCAATCCAAAATAATCCAAACTAGAACTATCCAAAATAGTTCTATCCAAACTCACAGTCCAACATTTATAAGTGAGGTAAACATAATGTAGAACCTTTTTACCCCGTAATAGCATATGAATACCTTCATCATGTATTCTTTTAATACACTGAAACATCCTGAATTACCATATTCCTTATTGATTACATTCTTGCTCCCTTATTCCATATAGAAAGCTGGATATACTTCATTAATCCAAAAATGTTTTAAACCCCAAAAAAGATGGAATATACAAATCATTAATCAGTTCGAAGGTAGTTAAGAATATCCAATATAATTTATCCCAAACAATCATGTATTATTCCAAAATCACTACTTCGGTATCAGAACTATATTATGGTTTATCATTCTCTCAAACATATATTTTCCAAAAATTTATCCTGCTATTGAGTCACTTTTCTTTGTTCCACACAATCTCAAGTCCTTAATGAAATAGTACTGCAGTACAATCCTTATATACTCCATAATTATTATAACAAGTACATTGTTGATACAACACTCAATTGACATAATCAACATAAGAACTCTAATCATTCCTCTTCATCTGTGGTAGTATCATAACTTGATTATTATCCAATAGCATCATTTGCGGCATAGTCTGATGACTGGGGCATAGGTTCGCGTAGTGTCCAAACTCCTTGCAAATGAAGCATTGTACATTTGAAACCATTTTCTCACCCTTGCAGTCACGTACTTTGTGCCCTTTTCCTCCACACTTATAACAAACTCCCATTCCTTTCAGGAAAGTTCCAGGGTGTTTCTTTCCACAGTTACCAAATATGGGAAAATTCTTCTTTTCCCTCTTCCCTTTATCCATCTTTCTCTCTTCTATCCTTTTCTTCTCTTGCTTCCCTTCAAAGCCATAGGACTCAGTAAACTCTTTACTTATCTTATCAACACATGATATTATTTCTTCATATGATGATAATACATGGGAGACTATTTCTCTTATAAATTCTACCTTAAGACCAGGAAAGATATGATCCTTCCTTCTCTTTGGATCATGTGCATTTCTGGAGGTCTCATTCCTTCTACTGGGCGCCATTTCTAAACAATGGCATACACTAGATCAGTTTATGAATCAAAATACATAATCCCATAGTTATAAAACACTTAACATAAATTGAACTATTTATGGATATAATCCATAATCAAAAAAATGTCTCCTTTGAGGATGTATATACTCATTAACACTTCATAATGGTTTGTAAAGAAAATGAGAATTATCCTAAGCATATCCCCCGGGAGTGTCGTAACCAAGAGTGCAACAAGGCCCGTTGTCGTGCACCAGTTCCCGTTCGAGTCTAGCTCAAAGCGGTGTTTTCGGGTTTTACCCCTAGGTACATCTGTGCCAGAGCCGCCTCTACCTGCTCGTATCCAGACAGGGATTTATTGCTCGGAAAACTCACAAAATCTCTACAATACCAAAATTCTAGGAAGTTATTCTATACTAATCCTTAAAGTTCATCTTAGGATTACGTGCTCTAATCAGAGTTTATCTAAATCTAGCTTCCAAGGTTTGTACTAAACTTCCTCTGATACCAACTGTAACGCCCCGACCCCAGTTACCCAGAGTCGGTGCATTAATTCGTAACATTGGCATGATCATAAGAAAGATCAAATCTCGAAAGACCGATTGGTTTAGTAGCCTTGGAAAATGCCAGATATTTTCATAAGTTTTACATTACATTATAAAATGAAAAACTACTACAACAACATAATGTCTCAAAAGACCACACTATTATCCCCTCATAAAATCCCTGCAGGTCATTCATAACTTACTTCTTCACATCCTGGGAAAAATAAAACATAGAAAAGGGGTGAGCTCAAATGCCCAGTAAGGATAACAATATAGCGGAAAGAATAAACAGTTAAGGCAATGTATAACTAAAGCAAAAGCCTTTTAAATATGAACTTTCAACATGGTATGGCATAAATAAAATGAAATAATGCCATTTAATTATTCACATGGATATTCTACTAATCGAATAATCACATGCAAAAATCAATAACCACTTTCATAATGTTGGAATGCATAATGCCAGACTATCATAACCACATAGCCAAGGCCTCGTGCCAAGACTACAAATAAGATTTTGTCAAGGCCTTGTGCCAAGACACTAGTTTGTCTTATGAGACCTACCGATGCATCGAGGAGCTATAGCGGGCTCCACCCGTCACTTATTAAGTCCAATGCATTCCCATATGAAAAGGTTTAAACATAACATAATCATTCGTATTAAAACTAGCATACGAAATGTCAATAATTTCACCATAAACTATGAATGGTATAAAAATAGCACATCCACAGTCAAACATATCACAAAACCTTCAATACAATATAGAAGTTTTGTATCATAATAAATCAACTTCAAATAATCTTAAAATCCATCAAAGGATGTTGACATAGATGAAATCAAAATTATTTTTAACGAAGTATCTCCTTTTATTTTGAAATCATTTAAGATCCATATAAAATAAAACATTTTATTTGAAAATATTCTTATAAGCTTGTATGGAAAGCTTCGACGATTTTATAACGGCGGAAAATAACCGCACCCGCCGTATAAGTTAAAAAAAACATTCTTACCTCAATTCTGTCGAAAAGGTTAAAAAGGACCTTGTTTTGAAAACGATGGAAAGATTCCTTTATAAACCTCTTATAAAAAGTCAAACAAGGGTATAAATGACTTAAACCCATATTCTTGTAAATAGTAAAAATGTTTTGAAATACATTTTTAAGAAACATGGATGTGGATGATAAAGAGATCCCAGTAGATTATTACGTATAAACAACCTCGGATAATGAAGAGATTGTGAAATAACCCTTACCTTGTATTTTTCCTTGGTTGGGGTAGGTTAACCTCCTGTATAATAGTGAAATAATTGTTACTAAATTATACAAGAATCATATACATTAATATGATATCATGTATGATCTTTTAATATTGATTTGATAATAATATCTTAGTATTATCGCTGTTTCGGGTGTGAACTTACTTGTTTGCTTTTGTATGTTTTGTTACGTAAGACATGTTTGTAAAGGATAAGTTGTATATTATTAAAATCCAGAATGGTATCAAGTCCTTAAACATCATTTTTAAATCATCAAATGATAATTATACTTGAATGGATACGATGGAAAATGAATCTCATCGCGTTCGTGGAGACGGTAGTCCGTACGTACGCACGAACGCTACTTCCATTTAATTTTTAAAAGAATCGAATACAAATGATACATAGGTATATTACTATTCCAGTATAATATATTATTTTATATATGTTACTTAAGTTCATTAACACCATCCTTTATACGTTCCATGTGTGGTATGAACGAGTCATATCATTTTAAGGGGGCGGTAGTCCGCACTTCCTCAAATGAAATTATCGTATGTATATACAACATGAAACGAATAATGGTATGAAATAAAATGGAATTACAGAAGCTTATATATAAAATATATATCATTAACATCATATTTAATTACAGTGCCATCATAATGGCCACCATGAGAGGCGGTAAGATATATTTGAACAATCATCGTTTCGTGAGGCGTTAGTTTGCCATCCACAGAAACATTATGTTCATCATACATTAGATGGAGTTGTGTGTATGTGTAGATTGAATCCTTCTTATAACAACATCCTAGTATATTGAGGATACTGGTGTTGTTACAAAAGAAAGGAAATAAAAAGAGTTTGGGGGTTGAAGAAGCAAAATAAATGAAAATAATTTAAGAGAAATCGTTACCTTTAATTTAGGTAACTCACTTTGGTTGGAACCAAAGGACTTGTTGAAATGCTTTCTGCCTAAGGGGAAGCTTCAAGGAGGAGGAGAGAGATGTGGGGAGCTTAGTTGGGCAGAGTTTGGACGAGCCAAGTGGCTTGAGAGGTGTGAGGAATGAGTAGAAGTGGTCTCCTTTTATAAGGGGGAGGAGGGGCTCTTTAGGAAAGAGTGAAAGTATTACTTTATAATATAATTATATTCGGTTTATAATGGTCCAAAAATCATTTAGGTCGAAGATAAGATGACTCATATTCTAAATAACATCAACCAATAAGAATTGGACAGGTTTTAGATAATATTTTAATCATTATAATCTTATTTATTTAAATGATTTATTAATGAGGTAAACATTGCATCATTATTGTGTCATTAATAATTTAAATTATTTGATGTCTAAAAATTATAAATAAAATATAATTATGTAGAAAATCTTTTTAGCTTTCTAATAAATATTTATAATCGAAAATCCAACATGTATAACCCTATTTAAAAATTGTTCTTCTAAAAGATGTAAGCTTGTGCCATTTTTATTTTTATTTTAACTTTATTAATATAAAGTGTCCCTACCACATACAAGTGGCTCCAAGGGGTCCCCAAATTGACCCAAGGATTCCCATGGTCGGGTATGTGTCCACCAATAAGGTTAGGACACGTTTTAGGGTAATTTTGTATTATTATAATATTATTTTTTAACCCTTATTTACCGGATTTACCCTTAACCATGGTAAATAAAATATTTACCACAGTAATTATTGAAAATGTCTAAAAATAAAAGTTACCTATTTACACAATTTGGACATCCTGATTCCAAATATGGAATCCATTTTTCTAAATTCAAAACACAGAAGTGGCAGAAATTAATTTAAAATCAATTCCCGCTGTCAAAACAAAAAGCGTGTTTTTAAGAGGTAATAACTATCAAAAGATTGACACTTGTTTATGTTCGGTTTAATTGTAAAATTATGTCCAATGACCAAAATTATATTAAACGGTAAAAATATATTCTAAATATACTTTAAAACCACTCAAATTCATAATTTATCACTATTAATTATTTTGATTAAAAAAGTTGTTTTTAATTAAAATTTAGTAATTTTCACTATTCATCAAAATATGAAAGTTATCCGAAATGTACCAAAATTTCACCTTAGGATAAATTAGATATTCCGAATCCAAAAATGAAGTCCATTTTAAAATACAAAATATATATAACTTCAAAAAGTAGGTATTACTATTCATAACAGCTAGTTTGATTGGTTACAGTGTGTTAGAACTCGAAGTTGCGTACAACACACGCTACTGTTTTATTCAAAGGAAAGCATACCGTGGAAGTTTGTGATGTTTCATTTTAAATTTTTTGATGTCTCCATTTAGTCAAAAAGTTTAAAATATTGTATTTAAAAAGGTTTCACTATCAAAAGTTGATAAAAGTGCAATACTGAAAATGAATCTGTTCTTGCATTATGACTAAGAAACTCATAATATGGATTCTAAAATTATAAGGATTATATAAAGTTTAAAATTTAGTTAATACTATTCATGACCTCTTTTAATGGCTTTTTTTTTGGTAAGTCATGGTGAAATTGAACTGAGTGTTGCGTGTAGTGCAAGTTATTGAATTATTTTGAAGAAATAACACACTATGAAATCTTGGGGTGTTACACCCCAGATTGGAGAAAGGTCGGATAAGAAATGTCTCTGCACAAGTGGTCTAGGGTAGGAGGACTGACTCCATACCTAGAGTAATGGGCACGGGAGAGGCTTCCGTACCAAGTGAAACCATCATGGGGAACTCCCTCACTCGGATTAGGGGTGGCACGGGGTGGACGTCCATGTCAGACCTCAAAGTGGGTATGACCCACACTCTCTGTGGTAGTGGTATGGGGAGAACCTTCGTATGGGGTGGCATCATTGCGAGTTGGTTTGTGGAAACCACTGCTCGTGCTAGTTGCCAAGAGAGTCAACCCATCCTACCCATGGGGTGGTAGGGCCTTCGATCCCGGTTGGGTGTATATGTTCCCCTGCTCAGCGTATGCTGGGGACTGATGTTATGTGTCAGCGGTGTCTCGGGCCATAGTAGTCGTCGATGTTGACGCCCTTTGGCAGGCATCCTCCTCAGCTTGCGCCTGATGATGGCGTCGGGTCGGACGAACCGGGGTTGATGGCCCAAGTACATAGCTTACATTCTCCTCCATAAGCAAGATGTGGTTACAGCGGTGACGAGGCCTGGTGGGAGCCCTTACTGGGAGCCCCTGGATTGGGAATCTGACCGGGCTGGACTGGACATCACCTACCTAATCTGTGTATGGTAGGGAGTCATCAAGGCGGTCTGGTGAGAGGCTCCTAAAATAGTTCTATGTCGGGGTTAGGAGCAATGGCTCCCTGCATGGCCCATGAGGGCAGTGTTGACATTGAGGTGCAGATGCCACCGGATCCAAGCGGGCCATATCCTGGTTTGGTATTATTCCCTACTCCTCATAGCATTGCACGAGCTCTTTTATCACCCTCCTTTGGATGACCTCGGACGGGGAGAGGGGATGTGGGCGCCCCATGGTCATAGACGTAGAGGCCTTCGTATGAGAGGTGAAGCCTCATGGAACGACTGTGTTGGCATTTCCCCTTCCACTGCATAGATGGGCAGGTAGTGATCGCATCCCTGGTCCAGCAACCTGATTCTTGAGAAGCAGGGAGATGAACTCGTCAGTGCTAAAAGAAAAAGGAATCGACGACCAATGACTCAGCGCTATCTTGTCATCCGTGATCAGTAAGAGGGATCCACACTAAAAACTTCTCATAACGGGATGTCAAACGTTATACTGCACCGACTTTTTGTGAGTTTCATGCCAGACGCTCTATTTTCATGGCGGGACCAAGAATCGAATAAATGTATCTAGTGAAACTTCAATCTATTGATGTAGAGAGCACTTTTAATCTCCATTTTGAGGAGAAGAACTTCACATTAGGTTCAACATTTCTGTTTCTGACGCATTCTCCAGGGCACAAATGTCCACCTCGGTTGAGGAAGAGTGGCACAATTATTTTTCCACACATTCCAACTTTCCAAAGGGGGGTGGCATCTACTCCTTATCCAGGGATGTATGCTCCTTGATTGAAATAGGATGAATGGACGTTGGTTCTTCCTTCGATGGATTTTTCCATGGAACTCTTCCTCTAGTTCTGGTCTCCCTCAAAGACTTAATATTTTTTTCATGAAACTCTTCCTGTCACCATATCATCATGGACACAAGTTGATTACACTACTTCTATCACGACATTCCATGGGGTCCGGTCATGGAAGCAACCTTCGGTTAGTGGAGTAGTCACGTTGGACATCACTAGCATGTCTGGACACTCATGGATTGTCGGGTCTCTCTTCTATCCCTTATTATAGGGCTTCTCGAGGGTGTGGAAGTCTGAGGCATCCCCCATCAAAGGGAGTGAATCGTATTCCATGGGCATGAATCTATGGTTTTCCTTAGCATGCAATGTTTAACACAAGGTATGCCACAAGTTTAACATCCCAGGGAGGCATATCAGGCTGATTAGAATACTGACTGGAGTGGATCAAATGGGTGTAATCCCCTAGAGGGAACACCGATATTGGGGCCAATATGTGGGTGGCATCCCGAGTGCTGTTGAGAGGAATGGGTTATGAGGTGGTATGATCCCACCAGGATGTGGCAGCCTAGGAAATAATCAAGATGGTTGACAGGGCATTTGAATGAAGTTGGTGGTGAATGTGATGGAGTTTCAATGGGGATGATGATATTTTTGGGCTTGATCCTTGAAGAGGCTTCCTACATATCCTCATGGTAGGTAATCAAACTCCACATAGTTCATATGATGACAGATGCCTCTGATTAGGAATTTCAACAACTTACTACTCGATTAGGACACAATGGCTTAACATTAGGTGGGGTAACAATGGCTTAACACTGGATGGGGTTTACAGTTTAACATCATGCATGAAAGGGATGATCCAGCATGAAGGGGGTCAGAACAACCAATGTGTGATGGCCTTAAACCTCATAGAGGCTTCCTACGTACCATGTCTTGGAAAGAATCAAAGACTGTGTAGTTTAGATGTCATTTAGGCCTTAGCTCTGTTGTGACCCATGAGGTCAGTGAACCGATGTGAATAAAGACCTAGGGTCTAGTTGATGGTGGGATTGAACCTTGTGAAGGTTTTCTAAGTACCATGCCTTATCAAGGATCAAAGACCACATAGTTCATGGTGGTATGGGACATACACACTAGGTTATCCAATGAGTTGGTGAACCGATGTGAAGATGGTCGGAACGATGGGTGTTGGGCTTCAACCTCAAGGAGGTTACCTACATACCCTACCTTGGAAAGGATCAAAACCACATATTTCAGGATAGCATGGGGCTTACACACTATTCTACTGAATGAGTTGGTGAACCGATGTGAAAATGGTCGGAACAACCAGTGTTGGGATTTAGCCTCTAGGAGGTTTCCTACATACCATGCCTTGGAAAGGATCAAAGACCACATAGTTCAGGATGGTATGGGGCTTACACACTAGGCTTCCCAATGAGTTGGTGAACCAATGTGAATATGGTCAGAATGGCCGGTGTTGGGCTTGATCCTCAGGTAGGTTTCCTACGTACCCTGCCTTGGCAAGGATCAAAGACCACATAGTTTATATGGCGTTGTCGAAACAACAGAAAGGTGGTCCTAGGATCCAGTTGGATGATGGTCTTGATCCTCAGGGAGGCTTCCTACGTAACCTGCCTTGCCAAGGATCAAAGAACATGTAGTTCCGGATGGTATGGGGCTTAGAATCTAGGATTCCCAATGAGATGGTGAACCGAATTGAAGATGGTCGGAATGACCAATGATGGTCTTGAACATCAGAGAGTTTTCCTATATACCCTGCCTTAGAAAGGATCAATGACCACGTAGTTTAGGATGGTATGAGACTTAGACACTAGGCATCCCATAGAGTTAGTGAACCGACATGAAGATGGTCTGAACGACCGGTGTTGTTCATGAACCTCAGGAAGGTTTCCTACATACCCTACCTTGGATAGGATTAAGGGCCACGTAGTTGAGAATGGTATAGGGATTACACAGTTGGCTACACATTGAGTTGGTGAACTAGCTTGAAGATGGTCAAAATGACCTATGTTGTCCTTGAACCTCTAGGAGGTTTTGTATATACTTATCCTTGCCAAGGATCAAAGACCACGTAGTTCAGGATGGAATGGGGCTTACACAATAGGTTTCACCTTGAGTTGGTGAACCGATGTGAAGATGGTCAGAATGAACAGTATAGGGCTTAAACCTCAGGGAGGTTTCCTACGTACCTTGACATGGAAAGGATCAAATACCATGTATTTCTGGTGGCATCGATGAACCAACGTAAAGGTGGACCTGGGCTCCAGGTGGATGGTGGTCCTGAACCTCAGGGAGGCTTGCTACGTACCCTTCCTTGTCAAGGATGAAAGACCTCGAAGTTATGGTATAGGGAATGGGGCTTACACTCTAGGTTGGCCAAGATGTTTATCATTGTCGGTGATTGCTCTTAGGCCACGTGAGTCATGATTAGTCTGAGATACAACAGACTGTAGAGATCTGATGATCAGGTCATGAAAGGTGCATATGTGGGAAGTGGAGTGGGGCTTACACGTCATCATAGCCCAAAGTGGAAACAGTGGCTTATACGTGGTTATAATTGTGAAGAGGTTGGGACCTACTTCCAAGGGAGGCCTGATAGTGACAAATCATAGTGGGAGAGGGATTTGGGACCAAATAAAGGAGAATCATCGTTCCACATCACACCCTTTGCTGGCCCTGGGGACTGAAGAAGAAAGGATGAGCAGGGATTTTACCTCTTACATGAAAGCTATGAGGCTTACACCAAGATGGTTTCCCTTTCCATGTGGAAAAATTCCACACCCATAAGAAGTATATAATCTCCTGTGGAGACTAGTGGGTGTGGGGAATGTCCATGTTAGGAGTACCGCATGTGCGGGGCACGGGGTGAGGTCACAGTTTAACAACATGTGCCAAGGAAAAAATTTCTTGGTTTTTTAACATCTTGTGGCTCAGATGAGGTGGGTTTCCTCCACACCCCTAGGACATATATAACCGGTACCCTCTACTCCTTGGTGTAAAGATGGGACATGAAAAGCTATGGATATGGGGTTTCATACAGAGAACCATCGGTGGGTCCATGTTCGCGTGGCTATGCGAAGAAGAAATATCCATTAGCATGCCTATGAAAAGAAGCATAAGTCAATGCAACGCAATAGTAAGTATCATCCAAGGGACGTTGAAATAAAATCATTCAAGACTGGAGGGTTGCATGGGAAAAGGAATTGCAATGCAGAGGGGTTAATGGTAAAGGGCCCTATGAAGCTCTACTGCACCGCGTGGCGGTGTGTACATGTGAAGGGGTGTGATTTGCGAATTGGGGAACCTCACCCTAAGCATATGCCAAATGTTCATATGAAAATTTCTTTGTGATGTTTAAATGCATTCATAGAGAATGTAATTACAATGAAAAAGGGCCTCGCGAAGCAAGGCATCATGAAGCCATGTGCTTCGCGAAGTATAGTTACCCTGCCTTGGCATGGGGATCACGTGTACATGAAGGATGTTTTTTGAAGAATAAATTCTCCACAATGATTTGGGTCAAAATGGGGAGCCCCTTCTTTCACAGAGGCCCTTAGACTCTTCGAAAGGCATCCCTCTCAGAATAGGGGATCGAAACGAGACAAAGGGGAGGCACTTCGTAGAGCAGAAGAACCTCACCCAACACATGATTCGAAGAGAAGAAGTGTGCTTCGTGATTCGAAATCTAGTAAGACAAAAAGTCAGATTGTCCATGACCTTAACTGGGGGTAAGGATATTATTTATATGGGAGAGGTGCCACAAAGCATCGTGTGCTCGATGTGAAGAGAAATTTGTTTGCACCGCAGTGGATCGTGAACATCAAATGCGGTTGTGGAGCCTTACTGCCTCCTTGCTACGTGGCGCCTCGCAAACATCAAGGGCGGTCGTAGAGCGTTACTTCCTCCTTGCTGTGTGGCGTGTCCCGAATGTCAAGGGTGGTCGTGGAGGATTACTGCCTCCTTGCTTCGTGGTGGGTGGCAAACGTCAAGGGTAGTCATGGAGCATTACCACCTCCTTGTTTCGTGACTGTTCATGAACGTCAAGGGCAGTCGCGGAGCATTACCACCTCCTTGCAAAGTGGTGGGTCGTGAATGCCAAGGGTCGTCAAAGAGCATTATGGCCTCCTTGCTTCACGGTGGGTAAGTAACTTCAAGAATGGTCGCAGAGCGTTACTGCCTCATTCCTTCGTGAGGGGTCGCAAACATCAAGGGCAGTCGCAGAGAATTACCGCCTCCTTGTTTTGCAGTGGGACATGAATGTTAAGGGTGTTCATGGAGCGTTACCGCCACCTTGCATTGTGGTGGTGAGGGGCGGCTGGTATTCTATGAATGGGCTTCGCGAGGCAGGTCTCGGGTCTATGTCTTCTTTTCCACCCCACATTTTGGTGTCAACAGATTGCTATCCTCATATATTTTTCATATGAATAATAATCCTATCCAACATATTTATTTCATAATCTCTTAGGGATAATACAAAAAATTCAAAAATAAAATTAAGAGAAATTAAAAAAAATATTATATTAAATAGAAATTTAATGACCAAAAAGTATGATATAGAGATATTTAAAAATAAATAAATCACAATGGACAATATTATAACATTAATAAACAGTTGTCAAATAGAATAATAATAATTTAATTACTTTTGTTGTGAAAATACAATGTTAATTTTCATTATTGATAAAGAGATCAAACAGTAATAAATAAATCATAAATTGTTGATTATCAAATGAAATTTACGAACTAAATAATCCTATGTAAGATATAATGTTATTAGAATATAAAAAAAATATTTAAAATATATATATATATATAGTTCAGAAAACATTTATTTAATGTTTTTTAGAAATTAATAATGTGTAATATAAAACCATGTTTAGATAAAAGAGGAAATATAGATTGAAATTACATGTAAATAAGTCTTTTGAGAAATAATTGATTGAGGGTGATTTTGGGGAGGATGAAGAATTTATTAGGGGGTCGGCCTTGCCACTGCGTAGTGGATTTATGTTAAGGAGAGGGAGGTTAGAGGGTGGTGGGGAACTATATCACCAATATGGAGGGGAATTGATCCACAAAGAGGGAGGTTAGAGGGGTTGCATCATCCGGAGCCACCAGAAGAGGATTATCTAGGGGGGTTGTGTGGTTCAGAGCTAGATATGGGGTCACAAGGATCATGGATCTTTAAATCAGGGTCCTAGGTTCATGGTCAGCATCGGGGAGTGGAGAGGATGTGTTTGAGGTGAAGGGTGGAATGTGATCATGAATACCATCAAGAAGAGGATAAGAGGAGGTTTTGTTGGGGTGTGGTCAAGGCCAAATATATAGAGCAGGGTAAGAGGAGGGATTTGGGTTTCTTGAAATATTTAGTGGAGGATTATTTTATACCTCCTCTAATGGAAAACATAAGAAAAATATTTATTAAATTTTATGAAATTTTCAACATATTATTTTTTAACCGGATTTATTTCATGGTGGTTACTAGAACCACCTATAACAATCACTTTTCTCATTGATTTATTTAATATCATATCTATTATGTTAAAATAAAACTATATTTTATGGTCTCGCAGTTTTTATATAGATGATCTTGTTTCTTAATTAATTTTGATATGTGCCTTAATGAAATTTGTGTCCTTGTTATATGTCTTCAAATTACATTGATTGGATTTGAAGATAAGTAAGGACAATGATGTAGTCAATTTGAAAATCATGCAGATATATCTTGAAAGTGATGATTTATTTTTCATAAAATATTTATCTATAAGTAAACATATACTAAGAATAAGTGAATATATTGTAATGATTGGGTTTGTTACTTTATATTGGTAACCTTATTCTCTAAAATAGTAAACATTAATATTTTTTATTAAATGCAAGAAAATGAATTCTTGTTTGAAAATGGAAATATTGGATGAATAAGGATCATGTCATTATATTATAGGAATATCATCCTCTCTTTTTTCTCTATTGTTACATTTCTTTTTTTTTATTTTCGTTTGACCTATAATTTAGTTGATTTATATTGAAGATATATAAACTAGAATGTTCATTATCTTACATAATTCCACATGATACTCTACCATCATATGATGAAAATGTTTCAAATACCATTTCTATTTTTAAAATCAACTTTATCCTACCAAAAAAATGATAAAACCTTCATCAAAAATTACCTATGTAATTTTTAACATGCCTAGTTAATATTATATAGTTATCCTAATACTCTTTTTAACAAAATTGTTCCATCCTACTTTAATGTGGTAAAGACCTCTCGATTTCATCATGTTTGTCTCTTGGGATATACATCATGAGTAAAATTTAATTAAAATTTCTACATTATATACATTCAATTTCATCGTCAAATTTTTTTTCTAAATCAATTACCGATATTGATAAAAATAACCCTTCATACAATATAATTATATAACAACCTTTTCACTTTCAATTCTTCCCAAATTTATGTTTATCAATTCAAGGGACATGATCTATTTATTATCGACCAACAAAATTTTATATTCATTAATATCTGGATGATTTTTTAATTATAATGTAATCCAATATAGTTGAAAAACAGTGTTGAAAAATGGTTTTTTCAATAAAGGTAAGGTTATTCATTATAACGTGACTCACTACAATAATATTTTCATGATCTTCTCAGTTCTAGAAAACACTATATATGAATTCCCAGTACGAAAATCCTTATATTGACTATGGGTTCTTATTCCATTTCATTCACTAGTCTCTATATTTAATTTATGGAACAAACAGAGTTATTTGATAATCATTAAGAATATTGAGAGATAAAATATAAATATATGTAATTACAATATTTCTAAAATACCATAAAAATTTATAATAACACGCGTGTTAGAAATATTAATTCATAATATAGTTCGAAAGGTTCATACTATTCATTTTCTAAAACAAACTAGAAAAAATTGACTCCAATAACCTAAAAATAGTGTAAAATTTTACAATAGCATTACATACAAAGGATCACACTATGTAGGATAGATCAGTTTAGAATATTTGTTAAACAAGGTATATACATGATTCCATTATATCATTAAAAATATAAAGAAATATCACAGTAAACATTCTCTCAAACATTCCATAATATATAATAAATGTTTTCATGTCCTTGGAAAGGGAAAAAAATAAAGGGTTATGTTAGATGATTAGTAATTGTTATGTGTAGATTAATCTATCATGAGTAAAAAAGAAAAATCAACATGTTAGATTTGATAATCAAAACAGATTCCATTCAATCAATAACATGACTTAAATTAAAATACATTGATAATATTCAAATGGGAATCACATGAATAATGAAAATGTAATTCATAATAAATTAAATGAAAAATTCTAGACATTCTTGATCAAGGCCCCTCAACCAGTAGATAGGGGATATTGCAATCAATTCCTCTCAACCACAAAAAAATTATTAATGAATTTGTAGGTTTAAAATATATACAAATCTAATATCGAATGGTATAATTATTTTTATTGATACCTATTGACAAATAAATGGGTAATAAAAATTTGTAAAACACTCATCACATTCACTTCATGTGAATTATTCATGTTTTTAATTATTAATACAACTCATTATCAAGATGCCTTAAAAGTCAAAAATTAAAAAAATTAAGTAATAAAAAATATAAGAATTTCATAATTTGAATCGTAAATCAATAATAATAATAATAATAAATACGTCATTATTGGATTATATCCCCAATAACATCAATGGGTGTTTCAATAAATGAAAATACCATAAAAAAGATCAATCACACATTTTCTAGGAAAAATAGACACTTTAAATTTTAGATCACTTACCTAAAATATAAAATATTATAGAATATTAGGGAAACATTTTATTTAAGAATGTCAATGGTAACTTCTAGTGTAATATTAAATAAAAATACTATTCAAGATTTTGGGAAAAGTCATTTGTGCAGTTTACGTTCAAACAATGATTTTATTCACACCATTTGTCAAATGTACCTCATTGGTGAAATGACGTGAATATTTTTTATAAAACATTTTATAGAAACTGAAAAACGGTTAAATATTAATGTAAAAATTCTTTTGTGAAAATTAAAACTAATCCTAAAAATAGTTTAAAGGTTATCTATACTCCCTAGAAAAATTGTTGTAATATAAAATTAAGAACATGACTTCTATAATACTGTTATATAAATGTACTATACATATTGATTTTTTATCAAATATGAGAAAAGATAGAAAATAAACCTGAAAACCCAAAATATAAATATTGTAGTAAATTATATATTTGTTTTTATAAATTAGGATAATATTTTCGGTATGTAAATCTGAATATATACAATCCCTAAAAAATGAGATTATAAAGGTAATCCTATACCTTAGGTCTGACTTGTTTAATAACTATTTTTAACCTCATTTATAATAAATTTTAATTATTATCATTTTATAACAAAAAATAAATATCATTATAATATATTATGTCATCCACTTATATCATTTCAAAAAAAATTTGTCATATTTTCTTACTCAAATCATCATCTCTAAGCATTAACAATATCGTTTTTAATGTAAGTTTTGGTTTTATAGTTTTCATTCATACATCATTATAATGGTTTTGTCAACTAAATATTATGTATAATGATATAAATATAATATAATATAATATATATATGTATATGAATTATATATTCAGAATTATTGTTGAATAGAATTAATGAATGATGGCAGGCATCTCTTTGTGTATGTGGGAGTCCGCTCACACTCATGACAGACGTAGCTATTTTTTAAAATAGTGGATGGTTATGATGATAAATGATATCATAATTTTTTATAATAATAATTATATAAAAAATACAATATTTATTCATTACATCCATCTAAAAATCCATCCATGTAATATGTAATTGAAAAATAAATTATAGACGCTCTGTGGAGACGATGGGTAATTCATATGTATGAGTGATGTTTCCATTTTTTAAATGATGGAATAGTGATATATAAGGATCATGCCATTAGAATAATATAATTTAGATATATTTATTATATTTATGACATTAAATGATCATTTTATAGAATATTTTAAGGTGGGGGAGGATAAAATATAGTTAAATCACTCGGTTAATAACTTTACCTCCTCATTAGAAAACCGTTATAGGTTTACATGTAAATATTTCATAGTATGGTATTAAGATCATACCATCATTGGTATGAAATGATTAGTGATGTTAGTAAATTATTTTGGTAGGTATAGGCTAAAATAGGTGGCTCTATAATTGTTGGGAATGGAAGAGAGCTGATTTCCATTAATAATTGAGGGAGAGGACACACTTGGAATTTTCAGAAGATTGAAAACTATAATGTCATACCAAATCCATATTTCTATAAAATGATATTGATTATAATATGAGAATATTAATGTATATTTAAAAACAAAAATTATCTTTTGTAATGTCTTTTTCTTTTCATAAATCATTATCAATTAATTTTTACCTATTTTTCCAATTTTACCCTTAACCGAGGTGATTAAAATTTACAGCAGTGACTATTAATTTTGAAGAAAAAGATGTTAAAATTATTTATTAATAAATTTTAATTTTATTCCAAATATAGAATAAATTATTTATTATTAAAAATCAATAAGTATTATAAGTAAATTTTAATATATTTTTCCTAATGTGTTGAAAAATAGATTTCCTAGAAAAAATGATTCTTCTGTGTATAAAAAAATTTTTATTCCAAAATTAAGAAACGTTGGAATTAGAATAAAATTAATTCTATTATGTTACATAAATTGAAATAATAAAATTTGAAAATAAATTCAACAGATATTACCTGTAATTAAATGAATTAAATAAAAAAATTTCTATAAAATAAAAAAATTTCGATAATCCCTGTAAAATAAATCTTTTAAGAAAAAAAATTATTTCCCCCTAATATAAATTTTTATGTTAATTAAAATTTTCCAAATAAATTTATAAAATTGGATTTATTATATTTTGTAATTAATATTTTAATTATGTTTTTCAATAAATATATGAGCATTATATTATTGTTTCATTAGAAATAAATGATTACCCACTAAATAGAATCTTTCCTTTACAATATGTGATATGGTTATTATTAGTGTAACATGGTATAACTCTTAGATATAAATTCAAACTATTGATCTCTAATTGATAATACATGGAACATTTTAGGGTATAGTGGCTCTATTGAGTTTTCCTTTAGAAAACTAAAAAGTTTCCATTTTATATAACCATTTTATTGTGTAAAATTATCTGAGGTATTTGTTATATCTCAAATATTAAAATTATGTGTTGTGTTTTAAGATGTTTTTGACACGTAATTTTTTATACAATATTTTTTTTATTCACTATGATTTTTAATTTTTTTTATTTTTAATTTATTTCATAACAATTTTTATTTAGTTTAGGATTGATCCTTCAAAAATAACCCAAAATTATCGTACAAAAATATCACATATTAATAGATAAATATTAATTTCATAACTAAAAAACCATGAAAGAATCATTTATGTATATTTCCATTGGTAAAATGAATAATAATAAATTGTTTCATTGGTGAACTACATCTTCACCACTGGTTTCTTCATATATACTATCCTCCTTATTGTTTTCAAAAATAATGTATTTCTTCATAGCATGAGGAGTAAAAAATAATAATTGTTGATCTTAGAATCTATGTAAGGGTAAACAAGGTGGATAAAAATTCTCATAAAAACATAACATGACCAAGCAGTTATATGAACTGGAGCTTAACATATGAAAAGAATACGATGAATATAATAGACCTTAAACCCGAATCATGGAAGAAATCATGAATGCTCATAATACATTAATCATAAAAGAATAAAATTACACAATGTAAGGGACAATAACCATGAAACATGACATATTTTTTTTTTATAAACATAAACATATAACATTTGGAACATGTATAAATTGAAATAGGTTAACTCGTTTTTTAAATTACATGAAATCAGGAGCTCACATAATTATAAGGACGTAAATTTATGTCCAAAAATAATAATTTCATCCTAATGTATACTACACACATAACATATCACTACCCAATGAATTCCAAGGAGATGTAGGTTTTACTCCTCATTTATTAAAATGTGACCACCATACATGGATATTACGTGACAACATACCATGGTTATAATGTGGTAACTTTCCTTTTATATAATTTAACCATCATCCATTGTTGTTACATGACCACATTTGTAACAACCCGATATTTTATGATAAGTATTCTCATTAATTTAATTGATGTCATGTGTTTTATGCTACAATAAGATTATCTTGTGCTATATGCCACACTGTATTATCTTGAAGTATACACAACACTATTCTTAGATTGTGTTACACATAATTTCAATTTCGTTTTATAAGAGTCGTTCTACGCAACATTTAGGGTATATATATATATATATATATTCAATGTATAAATTAAATATGGTTGGATTCTGTTATACAAAATAATAAAAGAGTCTTTCACAACATGCAACCCTGACTTGTCTTGCATTACACACAATCACGACCTTCCTCGATAGCGTATGTTGTACGCAATACCGGGTTTTACTTAACAACGATATTATTATAATAATATTATTATGAACTAGCCGTTATTAATAGTATTAACTAAATTTTGAATTTTATAACATTATTATTCATCTTAAACATTTTCTAGAACATGGTATAAGAACAAAAAAAAATTGGGTAAAATATGTATTTTTCAAAAAATGCAGTTTTGCCGCCTTTTGATGGCGTACCCACTTTAAATCTAGTCGTTGACATGTTTATAAGTTCAAATTTGATAAAATGAAATTATTCTTTTGAATCAGGATATAAAAATTTACATTGGATAAGGTTTTGATATTTTTCTGATAACTTAAATATTTTAATGAATAGTAAAAACACTCTATATTTTAATTAAAAACAACTTTCTTCATCATAATAATTTATATGGTTAAATTATAATATTTAGTGGTTTTAAAGTATAAATAGAATATATATTTTTACCATTTAATATAATGTATTTCATTAACATTGATTTTACATTGAATTCGTAGGTTAAATCAATTCAATCTTTTGCAATGTCTTAAACAAAAACAAGTTTTCATTTGACAACGGGATTAATTTTAATTTTATTTCTGCAACTTATGGGTATTGAATTTCAAAAAATGGATTCCATATTTGGAATCAGTGGGAACAAATTATGTTAATAAGATACTTTTTATTTTTGGAAATTTTGAATAGTAACTACGGTAAATTTTATTTACCATAGTTAAAGGTAAATCGGGTAATTAAGGGTAAATATAATATTATAAAATTACCCTAACACATGAAAAAATTATATTGAATGGATAAAAGTATATCCATATCACCTAAGGGTCAGATTATATTCATTTTATGGACTTTTCACCATGAAAATAATTTAATTATTATTAAAACCAAAGAAAGTGACAACATGTCATTCTCTTAAATCTTATAAGTATAATACTTTCAATTTATTGATAGACATCATAAAACTGCAAAAATTAATAGCCTCCATAAATATAATAAATTATCTACATCATGATAATTTATTTAGAATTTTTTGTGATTAAATAAGTTTCATTAATAGTGATACATTAATGATGCAGAAATTATTTATTTAGTGAAAAAACAATAATATAGTTTTTATTGAAATAGTAATGCATATCAAAAGGCCCAAAAATATGTGAAAAACTTATTAATAGTGTATATATAAACCCTAATCATCCACTGGCCTAATTTTTGACCATTAGGATCCTTATTAAGGCAATTATGACACTTATATTATTTTATTTTAAATGATGACAAAGTTGTCACCTTCATAATTTAATAAATATAAAAATTTAAATATTGTTATTTTAAGATGAAAATTTAGATTAAAATTATTATTGTGAAAGGTAATAGATTTATATTCATCATTGGATTTTACTTTTACTTTTTATGCAACAAATAAGTATATTACATAATTATACAAATAATTTGTAGTAATTATTTTATTAAGAGATAAACCAAATAAATGGTTTTTAAAAATAATAAAATAACTGTTATATGAACTATTTAATGTTCACCACTAATTTTCTAGATACATATGAAATTTTATGAATCTATTAAAGCTTTTATTTCGAACATATATTCTGTATATATTTTATTTAAATTCAAATAAATGAATAGTGTCAAAATTGACACTATTGTTATTTTATAAAAATAACATATTATAAAATTGATTAAAAATCAGAAAAATATTTAACAATTATAAATTTAAATTTATATGGTATAAAATTTTGTAAAGTATCCAATCATGGACAATTCACAACAAATATGTAATTTTTTGTTATAATTTAAAATTTAGAATGTTATTACCATAAATAAAATTAAATTGATTAAATAAGGATAAATCAAGTTGATAATGTTTAAAATAAATTCCTAAGATGTCTAAATTTTATTGGTTGATGATATTACAACCCTATCTCATATAATATTCGAATATGAGTCATTTTGGAAGTTTTTATATGGGGTTGGGATTTAATATAAACAAATATTTCATATATTTCCAAAGGTGCCCCTCTCCTCCTTTATAAAAGGGCACCTCCTCCCTCTCTTCCTAACACCAATTTGAGCCTTCAAGCTCGGCCAAACCCTGCCCATTTCACTTCCCCACTTCCGTATAAACCTACTAGAGGTACTGGTCTTATCAAAAGACCAACTCTAGTGCCTTAAGAGAAAGTTTAAAGGAGGGACTTCGAGAAAGAGGTAATACCTTCTACCGTTTTCTTCAAGTTCCATTCTTCTTATACTCTCTCTTATTTAGTTGTTTCATTATAAGGTAAAAAAATAAGTATCTCTCATATAATGATATGTTATTATAAATATTAAACAACCCTATTTAACCTCTTATCCATCCTACGGAAAATGAAATCACCGCGCGTGCGTACGTACGGAATACCGTCTCCACGCCGTGGTGTAATCTATTTTCCACCACCACCTTACATGGATGGGTATAAGGGTGAAATTAATGAATATATATGATTATTGTAAAGTGGTATCGATTCTGAAATAGTATACATACACTCCAATACAATTCCACAATCATGGGAACGATATCATCGCTCGTGCGTACTTACGGAATACCGTCTCCACGATGTGATGGGATTCGTTCTACATGGTCTTAATTGCATAAAGATTATATAAATGAATTGAATGAATGAATATTATATATTTTACACTAATAACATTGTGGAAATTAGTTATCTATAACCTAAAGAGAAAAATAAGAATTTATTCGACAAAACACACATAAGAACAAAAAGTAATAAACACAAGAATAACAAGTAGTAATGAAATATTAGTAATAAAAAGCTAAAAATATGACCATATATGATATCATAACAATAAGTATGATTATGTAATAAGTCAATAACATTATTCAAATCATTATAAAGGAGTTTTGGATACGTACAAAGCATATTGGACCTAAGGTAAGGGATAATTTTTCAAATCTCATTTTTATCCGAGATTTCTTATTCGTAAGTAATTTCTGGGGGCATTGCTATCATCCATTTCCATATTTTATAAAAGTGTATTAAAGTATTTTTAATGTACTTTTTACCCATTTTTTACTTTTACTACATGGTATGTATGGAATATTTCTTTTACACGGTACTTTTTGACTTTTCCGTCTAAAGTACGAGAAGAATGTTTTTTTAACTTATACGGAATGAAAATATTTTTACGATTTAATAAAGCCATATTTTCATGAATATTCCTCCAAAATATTTCATGACTATTTTCAACAAAATCTTTTTTTTATAAAATTGCGTGAAATTTTGTGAAAAGAAAATGATTTTGAAGAAGAAATTATATTTTCCTCAAGAATTCATTTCATGTGTTTTATCAAAAAAAATTTTCATCTAAGATGACATAATTTAATATGTGTATGTTTCTAGTATCATGTATCTATGATTTACATGGTTTCGCTTTTCTTATTGTGAAATGATATCCATTTCATTATTTGATGATGGGATGATGTTTATGAAAACCATTTTATTTATAGGGTTATTATGAATGATGTATGTTTATTTTGTGGCACAAGTAAGAATGATTTCATTATGAGATGGGTGGGACCTATATCTCCCTCCAATGCATTGGGTAAAGATTTATATCTCATGAGATAGACATGGCTGGAATGGTAAGTTAATCCGGTTCAATATTACAGGACTGGAATGAGGAGTGAACTCGATTCAGAAAGGGACTCTGTCCACTAAGATGGTCTTGGCAGCAATGCCTTGGCAACTATGGAAATCATTACATGTGCTTAATGGATTCCACAATTACATGTTTTATTCCCATGCTATTTTATCATGATTTATGTTCCATTATGATCTATGCCTTATGTAATTCAACGATTTATGTCTTTGCTCAAGATTTTGATGTCTAAACATTATGTTCATGTTTTTAATTTCAAATGTATATGGTATGTTTTATTTTATCCATGTTTACCTTTACTGAGCATTTGAGCTCACCCTTTTTATGTTTTATTTTTCCCCAGGATTAAAAGAAAGGTTTTAGGTAAGGAAACAAAAAGTGGAAGATCTTTATGGGAGATGTTGAAGACCTTTCACCCCGATTAGAAGATTACGTTCCAAGATTCCAAAGACACTAAACTATTACATTCCTTGTGTGTCTGTTTTTGTTATGTATTAAGTATTCCGCAAATGTAATGTAATATCTATATACGTCAAGATTCGGGTCTCTACAGTTGGGATCAGAGGAAAGTTTTAGTCAACCTTTGGAGACTAGGATGCGAAAACGTTAGTGAGATCCCAAGAGATATTTCTAAGGTATGTCTAGGGATGTCCCTAAGGATAAGTATACGTATAGGATATAGTCCTAGAACTATGGTAAATATCCTAGAATTTATCCTAAGATGTTAGATATTGAGGGTGCTTCCCCTTTACTATGTTGTTTTCCCTAGCATGATTTTTGCCTCTCACACTATTCTTTTTGGGTTTTAGAAAATGGATGGAAACAGGAAGATTCATGATAATGGAGGATATGACGGACAATGGAATGATATTCTTCATGAGAAACCCAATGAAACGAGATTTGGAAGTCCAAACATCGTTATTATGCCTAATCAGCAATCTCATAATATGATCAATAATCTCAACTTTGGTAAGTTTCCCAAATCAGATAATAAGAGAAAGATGTAGTTTCATTATGATCATAGAGGAAAGAAAGTTCAATTTCCCTCATGTAAATCATGTGGGAAGAGGCATTGGGGAGATTGTTTCAAGGGAACTGGAAGATGCTTTGGGTGTGGAAAAGAAGGACACAAAGCCAATAAGTGAAAAGGAAAAGGTTCAGTTAACACCATGGATGAGGATAATGGTATTGCTACGACATCAAAAATGGTTAAATTTTTTAAATGTGGAATGTACAGGCATTATGAAAACCAATGCCCTAAGGGGAAGTCTCATGAAGAAAATCAGTATGGTTGTACGGGTAGTATTTATGTTGATGATGATGAAGAGACTACAAATGATATGTGAGATGAAAGAATTGTTGAAGCTCGATCAATGGTTTAATAAGGTAGTGGAATGATTACATGTTTATCAAGTGTAATGTTGTATAAGTAATCTCATGGTACTATGGAATAAAGAGACATCTAAGGATTGTTACAATGTTGTCTTTCCTATGTTTTGAAAGTGTATGATTAATGATACAAGTAACCATGAATGGTTATTCAGATATTTTTGGAAAGTAGATGATATGCGCATAATGAATGGATAAGGCGAAAATTAAATGTTTGATAGTATTCATGAGCTCATGACTGATATAAGGAGAAGGTTATATCATGGTTTGAGTATATAGAATTTTTGGATTTTGGTATGTGGAAAGAGTTAACTTTTGACAGCATTCATGTTTTCACTAAGATTCAATGGGTATTCATTTTTCAAGAGAATACACGATTAAGGCCTTAGAATGTTTGGAATGTGACCAACAAGACATATCTCATGATATATGGGGATCAACGATGGTATTAAAATGCTTGTTATACGAACTCTTTGGTAATGGTTTTCACTGTAATATGAGATTGGATAGCAGTATTTTGGATAAGCCTAAAGATTGGAATGGATTATGTTGGACATAAGTTGGTATTGTTTATGGATAAATGTTTTTTTCGATATTATTGATGTGATGTTATAGTAATGTAGTTTTAGAAAAAGGACAACCTGCAGGACGGGCAACAGCCCATCACGTCAGACAAGGCTGTGCGAATCGAACCCACAACCGAAGTGTGACTGGCCTTTATCATCTAGCACTGGCCTACAGGAAGTCCATGTTTAGTAGAAACTAGTTTTATTATATTTATCAGTATGATATATGAAGTATAAGTCCATTTTAGGAACCATATATGATTATTCTCACTATAGATGGACTTATGTATTTTTTGATAACTTTTCTATCCTTTTGTTTGAAAAAGATGGAATGACCCATCATTCTATCACATGATCTGATAACACTTCATGAATGAAAAATTCAACTTTATTTATTTAAGAGATGATGTGTAAATTGTCCAACGAACGACCAATAGTGAGACTGTACCAAAATCACAAAAGTATTTCTTCTAATTCCAATTTCATCAACTTTAGGGAAATGATCTTGAAAACCAAAAATGTTGTCCAAGTGCTCTTATATCTGATGAATTAGATGGTACCATAGATCTTTAAAAATTTCTGTCCTTGTGATCGATGGCTTTTTCATAGCCATTTTCTCTACCACTCTCCATCGTAACTTGATGGTTATATTTTTCTTCCATATCCATATTTTCACCTATATTCTCCTACGTGGAAAACCAGTGATGAGTTACTTTGGGTAAACGTTATATTTCATAAATTATTTTTTAAAATTTGGTTTCAGGATTCATTTTTACGATGTGGGTTTCTATGAATAGTAAACGATTTATAACCCCGACGAATTTCGAGGGCAAAATTCATTTTAAGGGGGGTAGAATGTAACAACCTCATATTTTAGGATAAGTATTCTCTTTAATTTATTTGATGTCATGTGTTTTATGGTACAACAAGATTATCTTGTTCTATATACACCACACTGTATTAGCTTGAAGTATACACAACACTATTCATAGATTGTGTTACACATAATTTCAAGTTCGTTTTATAATAGTCATTCTATGAAACATTGAGGATATATATATATGTATATATTCAATGTATAAATGGAATATGGTTGGATTCTGTTATATGAAATAATAAAGGAGTCTTGCACAACACGCAACCTTGACTTGTCTTGCATTACACGCAATCACGACCTTCCTCAATAGCATGTGTTGTACGCAATAACGGGTTTTACTCAACAATGATATATTATTATAATATTATTATGAACTAGCCATTATGAATAGGATTAACTAAATTTTGGATTTTATAACATTATTATTCATCTTAAACAATTTATAGAACATGGTATAAGAAGAAAATAAATTTTTCGGGTAAAATATGTATTTTTAAAAAAATGCAGTTTTGCTGCCTTTTGATGGCGCACCCACATTAAATATAGTTGTTGACATGTTTATAAGTTCAATTTGACAAAATAAAATTATTATTTTGAATCAGGATATAAAAATTTACATTGGAGGAAGTTTTGATATTTTTCTGATAACTTTCATATTTTAATGATTAGTAAACACACGCTATATTTTAATTAAAAACAACTTTTTTCATCATAATAATTTATATGGTTAAATTATAATACTGAGTGGTTTTAAAGTATAAATAGAATATATTTTTACCATTTAATATAATTTATGTCATTAGCATTGATTTTACAGTGAATTCGTAGTTTAAATCAATTCAATCTTTTGCAATGTTTTAAACAAAAACCCGTTTTCATTTGACAATGGGATTAATTTTAATTTAATTTCTGTAACTTCTGTGCATTGAATTTCAAAAAATGGATTCCTTATTTGGAATCAGTGGGTCTAAATTATGTTAATAGGCTACTTTTTATTTTTCGGAATTATGAATAGTAACTACGGTAAATTTTATTTACCATAGTTAAGGGTAAATCAGGTAATTAAGGGTAAATATAATATTATAAAATTACCCTAACACATGATAAAATTCTATTGGATGGCTAAAAGTATACCCATATCACCTAAGGGTCAGATTAGATTCATTTTATGGACTTTTGACCATGAAAATAATTTAATTATTATATAACCAAAGAAAGTGACAACATGTCACTCTCTTAAATCTTATAAGTATAATATTTTTAATTTAGTGATAAACATCATAAAACATAAAACATGAATAGTCTCAAGAAATATAATAAAATTATCTACATAATGATAAATTGTTTAAATTTTTTGGGATTAAATAATTTTCATTAATAGTGATACATTAATGATGCAGAAATTATTTATTTAGTGAAAAATCAATAATATAGTTTTTATTGAAATATTAATACATATCAAAAGGCCCAAAAATATTAACAAAACTTATTATTAGTGTATATATAAACCCTAATCATCCACTGGCCGAATTGTTTACCATTTGGATCCTTATTAAGGCAATTATGACACTTATATTATTTTATTTTAAATAATGCCAAAGTTTTCACCTTCATAATTTAATAAATATAACAATTTAAATATTGTGATTTTAAGATGATAAATTAGAGTAAAAGTATTATTGTAAAATTTAATAGATTTATCTTATCATAGTATTGTATTTTTAATTTTTATGCAAAAAATAAGTATATTAAATAATTATACAAAAATGTTGTAGTAATTATTTTATTAAGAGATAAACCAAATAAATGGTTTTTAAAAATAATAAAATAACTATTATATGAACTATTTAATGTGCTCCACTAAATTCATAGATACATATGACCTTCTATGAATCTATTAAATCTTTCAGTTCGAACATATATTCTGTATATATGTTATTTAAATTCAAATAAATGAATAGTGTCAAAATTGACACTATTGTTATTTTATAAAAATAACATATTATAAAATTGTTTAAAAATCGCAAAAATATATAAAAATTATAAATTTACATTTATATGGTGTAAAAGGTTGTAAAGTATCCAATTATGGACAATTCACAACAAATAAGTAATTTTTTTTTATAATTTAAAATTTATAATGTTATTACCATAAATAAAATTAAATTGATTAAATAAGGATAAATAAAGTTGATAATGTTTAAAATAAATTCCTAACATGTCTAAATTTTATTGGTTGATGATATTACAACCCTACCTCATCTAATATTCGAATATGAGTCATTTTTGAAGTTTTTATGTGGGGTTGGGATTTAATATAAACTAATATTTCTTATATTTCCAAAGGTGCCCCTCTCCTCCTTTATAAAAGGGCACCTCCTCCCTCTCTTCCTCACACCAATTTGAGCCTTCATGCACGACCAAAACCTGCCCATTTCACTTCCCCACTTCCTTATAAACCTACAAGAGGTACTGGTCTTATCAAAATATCAAATCTAGTGACATAAGAGAAAGTTTAAAGGAGGCACTTCGAGAAAGAGGTAATACCTTCTACCGTTTTCTTCAAGTTCCATTCTTCTTCTACTCCCTCCTCTTTAGTTGTTTCATTATGAGGTAATAACATCAGTATCAATCATATACGGATATGATATTATAAATATAAAACAACCCCATTTCACCTCTTATCCTTCCTACGGAAAACGAAATCACCGAGCGTGCGTACGTACGGAATACCGTCTCCACACCGTGGTGTAATCTATTTTCCACCACCACGTTACTTTGATGGGTATAAGGGTGAAATTAATGAATATATATGATTATTTTAATGTGGTATTGATTCTGAAATATTATACATAAACATCAATACAATTCCATGATCATGGGAACGATATCATCGCTCGTGCGTACGTACGGATTACCGTCTCCACGATGTGATGTGATTCGTTCTACATGATCTTCATTGCATAATTATTATATAAAGTAATTTAATGAATGAATATTATATATATTACACTAATACCATTATGGAAATGAGTTATCAATAACCTAAAGAGAAGAATAAGAATTTATTCGACAAAACACGCATAAGAAAAAAAAGTAATAAACACCCGAATAACTAGTAATGAAATATTACTAATAAGAAGCTAATAATATGACCATATATGATATCATAACAATAATTATGATTCATTAATAAGTCAATAAAATTATTTAAATAATTATATAGGAAGTTTGGATATGTACGAAGCATATCGGACGTAAGGTAAGGGATAATTTTGCAAATCTCATTTTTATCCGAGATTTCTTATTTGTATGTAATTACTGGGGGCATTGCTATCATACATGTCAATGTTTTATAAAAGTTTATTCATGTATGTTTAAAGTTATTTTTACCCAATTTTGAGTTTTACTACATGGTAAGTATGGAATCTTTCTTTTACGAGGTACTTTTTGACTTTTCTGTACAAAGTATGAGAATAATGTTTTTTTAACTTATACGGCATGAAAATATTTATACGGTTTTATAAAGACATTTTTTCATGAAGACTCCTCCAAAATATTTCAAAAATATTTTCAAAAATATTTTTTTTTAATTGCATGACATTTTGTGAAAATAAAATGATTTTTAAGAAGAAAGTATATTTTGCTCAAGAATTCATTTGAAGTGTTTTATCAAAACCATTTTTCATCTAAGATGGCATTCTTTCATATGTGTATATTTCATGTATCATGTCTCTATGATTTACATGGATTCAATTTTCTTATTATGAAATTATATCCATTTCATTATTTGATGATGGGATGATTTTTATGAAACCCATTTTATTTATTGGGATATTATGAATGATGAATGTTTATTTTGTGGCACAAGTAAGAATTATTTCATTATGAGATGGGTGGGAGCTATAACTCCCACAAATTCATTGGGTAAAGATTTATATATCATGATATAGACATGGATGGAATGGTATGTTAATCTGGTATAGTATTACAGGACTGGAACGTGGAGTGAACTCGATTCAGAAAGAGACTTTGTCCACTAAGATGGTCTTGGCAGCAGTGCCTTGGCTACTATGGAAATCATTACATGTGCTTAATGGATGCCACAATTACATGTTTTATTCCCATGCTATTTTATCATGATTTATGTTCCATTATGATCTATGCCTTATGTACTTCCACGATTTATGTCTTTGCTCAAGATTTTGATGTTTAAACATTATGTTCATGTTTTTAAGTTCAAATGTATATGGTATGTTTTATTTTATCCATACTTACCCTTACTGAGCATTTGAGCTCACCCTTTTTATGTTTTATTTTCCCCTCGGATTAAATGAATGGTTTTAGGTAAGGAAACAAAAAGTGGAATATCTTTATGGGAGATGTTGAAGATCTTTCACCACGATTAGAAGATTACGTTCCATGTTTCCAAAGACACTAAACTATTACGGTCCTTCTGTGTCTATTTTTGTTATGTATTAAGTATTCCGCAAAACTAATGTAATATTTATGTATGTCAAGCTTCGGGTCTCTACAACATTCATTGGTTATAATTAAAACACTATCACATAATGGAAATTATACATATTTTTGTAAAAATATCATAATATAGTTTTCATATCTGAAATCATGAAAATAAATGGGTTTCATAATAATTTCATCATGGTATAATGTATTGAAATGAAACTAATTTCATAAAAATCATGTCATCATAAACACAAACAATTTAGAGGATCAATAATGATGGTATCATTGGATAATATATCAATTAAAAAATTATTATCAACAAATAATGTTATCATAGATTGAAAATGACCTTAAAGGATCACATAAATCATGTCATGCGGGAAAATATTTTCCCTGAAATCACTTTTTAAAAATATAAAAAATCATAAAATATTTTATTGAAAAATATCATTGATAATTAGATTCTATATTTATAATGATATATTTGAAACATTGATTTTTTATGAATGTGGGAATGTTATATTTATTCTCTAAACATTAAAACAAATATTACCCTCATATTTTTTATAAAATCAAAACTCACCATGTTTAATAAAGGACATGAACGTGAAATATATTACATAATTTAAATTTTGATAAAAAGATTAATTTGGAATCATGAGGGAATAACAAGATGAAAATGAAGGGAATATATTAATTCTCAATAAACAAATATAAGAAGATAGTTTTTATAATGTTTTTGATGGATATATCATGAGACATTATCATCATAATCATAATCATAAACAAACCTAATAAACAATTAGATTATAACATCCATACCTTACCACATTGGTGAAATATTAATTATAATACCTATTATATAATTATAACATATGAATTTTTACAATAATAAATATTTTTAGACTTAGGATATAACATATCATAGGGGTAGTTTATACACCTCATAATAAAGATAGGTGTATAACACCTCATATATATCAAAGTATAAAAACTGGGGAAAATACACCTTACCTAAAGTATCTACTTATTTCTTAAATGTTATAACCTCATGTATAATCAATACGAGACTATTGTGAAACTATTATGTAATCATACTCATATATATCATTCCATATATGATTTACCTATGACATTTTATTAAATTCATACTAAAAATTCCATTTTAAAATCATATTTCAATTAATAACTATTGTATCATGGTTGTTTTCATTTAGTATCTTAGGTTGTTCCATTTTAATAATATTTCCAAAATCTATATAAATTTTTTATTTATTTAATGTAATACATTAATTCTATATATATATCATTATTTACACAATCTTGGAGATGATAGGTCATACGTACACGTGAAGGATGGTTCCATTTTCATGGTGGATGAAATGAAATAAATGTAAATAATTAATTACCTTTATAGACTCATTTTTATGTAATATATATCTCATTTACTTGTTAAATGAAACCATAATTATTTCCATGAAAATCATTAGTGAAAACTAAATCAAATCACATTGTGTGGAAGTAGACCACCACACAGATGAACAATGTTATCATATCCCCCACAAAATGAAATTTAAGATAGTATATATGATTGAATAATTATATAAGAATAATTATTTTAAAATATCTTATATATTCATTATGTATTCCCTTAATACATTCCATGTAAAAAATAAATGAAAAAACATCACATCAATTTGTTAGGCGGTTATCCCCTATATACACTAACGATGTTATTACTTTTAAACATGTCGGTATGGATGAAGGTATAAGTTGTATAAAAATTTCATTGGTATAATAATATATTAAATATAATATATAAAAATTAAATCCAATATTTTATCCATTTTTAATAGGGTTTGGAAAATCCTTCACGGTATGACTTCTATTGTTTTATGCTTACTTTCTCAGTTATGCGCAAGGGTTTCTAGATCTGGTTTCGTCTGTGATCTCATCTCCGGTTAACGCTTACTTCTTTTGATTTCTATTCTGGTTTGCGGTTGATCTGCTTGCTGGTTGCGTTTTGGTTTTCGTTTGTTGTTTTTCCGTGTTGTTTCCGGCCTGATGAACTTCTGTGAGTCTTCAGTGATGCACAATTTTTTTGGTTTTTTATTTCTTTTGGATGATTATTAATGGTTTGATTATGCGGCGATTCCGTTGATGCTCTGGTGGAATTTCTCCTGCGATCTTCTTCGGTGGAGGTGCTCGATGGCTAGATGCTTGGTTCGAGACGTAGTGTGGCTCAAGGGTAGCAGTATGGTTGACTTTTGTTGTTGCATTTTGAAATTTGAAATATGAATTTGTCATTGATTTTTTGATGTGGTGAATTGGAAGTGTGGAAGGCATGTATCGGGTACCGACAACCCTTGAACCGGCCTTTAGAAAGTGAAAAAAATGATTTGAATTCAGTATATTGGTTTATAACTAAAGACTTATTAAGAGGGTTTCAAAATACAAAATGAATCATGTAAGTATATTAGCAGTTATAATAGTTATTTGGGTATGTATTGAAAAAATCAATTCGATTTATATGTGAGAAGTTGATAGTAGATGGGTGGCCTTTTAAAATTGGGGTCAAGGACATGCATGTAATTTTTTAAAATAATAACGTGTACACAAACAGTTCACATTTCATAAGGCCCAAAAATTGAACTATACCAACCTATATAGGTTAAAAGGTCTTAATATGTCAATAAAATTTGTTTGGGAGATGTTTCAATGTCATTTTATCGAATTTATTATTGTTTAATAGGACTGTAAACTCATTTAACCATTGACTGCAGTAATAATTTTTATTGTTTTAAAAATTAATTTTATGAAAAATAATATTCAAAATATTATATAAAAGAAAATATCATTCATATATATATTCCATCCATTATTCCAAATTTAATACACAGATATGAAAAAATATTATTTAAACATAAACTCATAGTCATGATGAAAAATTAGTTTTCCAAAGATAAAGTATTTATTAGTAGATAATGTTTTAATATAAAAATTCAATGTGAAACTTATAAAAATAAAAAAATTGTTCCAATAAATATATTTATTTTTTCAATTTTAAAATAAAATTTAACATTAAAAATTCATTAAGCAACAATATAGGTTTCAATAAAAAGATTAATTTTTCATTATTCATTGAAATACGATTGATTTCATTAAAATCCAAAAATTTCACTGTAAGATAATTTTAAAATTTTAATTCAGACATGTATTTTTATTTTTATTATTTTATTTTCAAAAATTATCAACAAATAATTTTATATTTTGTTTAAAAAAATTATTTTTTGTAGAAAAATGAATTTTTTAGGAATATAAAAACATTAGTATAATTTAATTACATTCATGAAAATATATTTATTTCCTATAAAAAATTCATAAATTCATTTAATATTATATTCTTCATATTCATAATTAACATTTTATGGTGTTTTTTAATAATATAAATAGAAGATCACAGTTCATGAAAACTCTCCGTTTAGTATAATGTAAGCTATTGAGTAAGAAAATATTATTCAAGAAAACATTTAAATTGGTTAAATTTTATTTAATAATTTTTCCCTAATTAAATCCTAATAATTCCATGTATCTTCTTTAAGCTTGTTATTTCACCACAACACGTTGGCCAGGTGAGTGGTCTTATTTCATTGAACATACTATATACAATCAAAAATCAAAAATGGATGTTCATTGATATAAAAATATCACTATTAAAAATACCTCTCAGTTTAGTATATGTAAATGATTAATACTTTAATTCTTTATAGATATACATTGAATACATCAAAGACTTAAGAGAGGTTTTATTGGAGAGTCATGTGATATATTACGACCCCACTACCATCATAAATTATATTGAAGATAATATAACAAAGTATTCATTTGTATTTCATGGTAAATATTTTAACTTTATTCCATAGATAAATTATTACAAAAAACATGTAACCAAATTCGAATTTTAGATCATACTTTTGATTGTGATAATTATATTTTGAGTGACTTTTTCCAACCCCAATGTGTTTCTAAATGTATCAAACCTTATATACCATTTCATTATCCCCCATTAGATATAATGGAATTAATTATCCAAATTCATCCAAGTATATTGTAGTTCCATTGTTTTTTTCATAATGGTTTTAATAAGGAGTCATCATAATTATTGATTAAAAGAAACTAATATCCAAAAACTCCACTAGAAGAATTTATTGAACAAAAACACAATTGAAATATATAGAACAATATCTAAATATATTATCTATGGTTTATACCTACACTGATATAATATCAAATCTAAAATTATTATTTAAGGATATATATAGACGAGATAGTCAATTCAGAGAATCACAATATGTTCCACGAAATATTGAACAATAAGATTTTCATTGGAATATTTTATATAAAATAATGCATGAAATTTCCAACTAATTATTGTATTATATGTGTAAGGAAATTATAATGATTCACTTCATCTATTGTGATTGTAAAATATTTCCCTTTCTTCCTCTTTCATTAGAGGTTATTTTGGTTTTTATCCATATTGGACCTGGATTGGGGTATTTATTTTCATTATTCCAAAAATCATAGGATTTGATGAACTGGATTGTGGGTGGTCCATTAAATTTAGATTTATCTTCATTTATATTATTACCAAATTCCCTTCCTTATCATTGGAATGCATCATCTTGATGGCATTATTATGTGAAAGTAATTGAACTTCGTGATTATTAATTATATAAAACATAGTATATACAAGTGTAGTAGGGAGAAAGAGTATTAATTCTATAGGGAAGGGATAACATCGGTATGTGATATCATAATAAGGAATAATAAAAAATAAAAACAAAAAAAGAAAAACTAATGATGTTATGTTGAACTGGATAGGGTATAGGGGGAACTAGTTCACTGAAGGATGAATAAATGAATGAAATTAGGGTCATATAGCTATTTGTAACTAATATAAATATATTCATTTGTACCATTCAAATTAATTAAATTTATCCATGCTTGAGAAATTTTGGTTATTCACAAATATATATCTACGGTGAACTTCTACAATTCAGTGAACATTTATTATCTTATATGTTTCGATCTAATATTTACAAAAAATCCAATTATTGTTTAGAAGAGATTCATTACAATTTTATAAAATTAATTTATTCATGAAATGATCTAGAGTGATGTGATATTACAACCATCACCTATCAGTTCATGAGTTTTGATGAATGATAATCAAAATAAAATGGAAAAGAAAATATGCCATAAAAATTAACTAAACAAATGTATAAAAAATCATAATGGATAAAAATATATCCAGTTTATCCAAGAATATTTATCCTAATAAAATTATCTAATAATATTTTGGAATTCATAAATCATAAAACCATAAAGAAATATAATTAAAAACAGTAAGGGCGAGATAGTTATATTATTCAATTTCAATGTCCAAATACAATTACCACTCATAGAGTAGTTGAATCCTCTCACTTATCTATGTCTATGTGTGAATGAATGAGGATTCTGATCATGGATTTTGTGTTTCTTGTATACCATATCTTCTCATATAAATAATACTACCCTTAACAGAAATAATTTTAATAGCACTTCTATAGGATCATTGTTACTGAAAGTTAAAATCTCTATATCATACATGTGGCATGCACATCATTGTATATCCTATCCTTCCAACAACTCGAATGAAACCCATAAACCATTTTCATTCCATATATAAGAGCTTCTAAAGTTCTATGTGACCTTCTCTGTGGACCTAGGGCCCTGATTGACACCTAAAAAATGAAAACCATTTAAAACCCATATGGGTTCTCTAAAATTGACTACCCTTTAATAAATATAATAATTTTTGGGATTAAAAGTATATCAAGCAAATTTTATTAAATTTTCATTAAAAAAATAAAATTTATAATCATACATTGGTAATAATAAGGCTATAACTTTTTAAAATCATATACATATTATTATTATGAAAAATATTATAAATATTATTATAAATATATATATATATATATATATCCTTATAATTATATATATATTGAGGGGGATTCCTTCATTAAAACGGGGGATCCTGGGTTTCTTCTTCAGTAGGTGGTGGTCGGTACAGCATGATAGGGATGCTCGACTATTCCTTGATTCTAACAAGTGCCTTGCTTATGGTTCTTCTTCTGGCATCATCCATTCCATGTTTCATCTTCATATTAAGCGGAAAAGATAAATAAATTTGGTGGAATGGTGGGTTCATATTGGAAAATCCCAGTGAGTTTGTTTGTTTTTTCAAAGTATGATTCAAATATTGTTCAACATTTCTAGTGAGGTTCAGTTTTTTTGAACATGGGAGTAGCGACAGATCATATTCAAGAATATTTCACTTAGGGTGATGGATGACCCAGGTTGTGGAGTTCTTTTAGTGGATTATGTGATGGTAGATCAAGGGGATATGGCCAATGGTATATTGATGACTGTTAGTGTTAATCTATCAGTGGAAGTGATCTACAGATAGATTACAATGATGGAGGGAGGGATGTAGATGATGGTTGGATTAGTTGATCTGTTAGTAGTGGTAGTCGAAGCCGATCTACCAATTATAGGGTTGGAACAGTCATAGAAGTGGTGGAGACTATAAAATCATATGAATAGTGGTAATTGGTGATTTCATTGAACTAACAAAAGGAAACGATTGAAAAATTGTGCTACCATTAGGCAGTTTCAGTAGTAGATATAGGACCGATACCACCATAAATATAAATAGGAAATCAATATAAAAAATTATACAAAAAAATGGAAAAAAATTCTACACTTAAAAAGGATAGAATATTTTTTATATTTAAAATAGCGAATTATTAATTTTTTTTATTATGAACTCAAAAAAATAAAATAAAATAATGATTTATTTTTTTCAATTAAATACAATTGGTTGATTAAATTACTATAAAAAACTACTTATTCAATGAATCTAATAAATAAGTAAATAATAAATGAAATAATAAAAATTAATATAATGTAAAATAGGAAATTAAACATAAAATGAATTTATTAAAAAATGATGTGTTAAGATAATATTCGTTGTTGATCACTTAATTAATAAAATTCAAAAATAACTGGTGAAATAAATATGTAAAGAATAATTCCAAAATGTAATAATTATTTGATAAATTTATCATATTTATACATTACCCATCTAAAAAAATTATTTTTATAATAAAAAAACAATTAAATATAAAAATATAATGTGAAAAAAATTTATTAATAATGGCCATATCACATTATTTCGTACACAAAAAACAATTTGTATTCCCCTTAGGTAATGTTAAAACATGTTTAATTACCCACATAGGTAATACATTAAATTTTATACTTTTTTTGCATGGTATAATGAGATTCCCTTGAATTCAATATTTTTTATATCAAAACCCTACCACTAATGGGTAACTCCAATATCAATATCCACCATTATAGAATAGAAAAGTATTTTATCATATCTATTTATGTCCCATATGGAAACCATCATCTATAGTCATTATTTATTTTCACTGAAGAATCAGTCAAACATATATTCAGGTTAGATAATAATACTACAAATTATAATTTATGTATTTTAAAATTCTCCTGATATGTAAAAACAGATAAATTATCCTTTTAATTTTACTAAAGGGATTAATTATCTATTTCCATGATAAGATTAAATTTAAGGTAATTATTAAAAATTATTTACATAAAATCAGTCCATTCCATAAATTAAAATTTATCTTATTGACATCTATTATTTATAACAGCCATCAATTGAGCTTCCTTTTCTTTCCAATGATAACATGACAAAATGAATTTTTCATTAATTGAACATAAGAGGATGTAAAATAAAAAATCATTGGAAAAAATACATTACATAGAAATTATTGGATTAGTAGAACCAATAATATATAGTGTATGTTTCCTCAAAATTGACTAAAGAGAATTTCATTCTCTCCTATTATTATTTGTATTTTTAACATGATTCATAGATTGATAAAATCATGTTAGCATAGAAATGGTATTTTTCATTCTAGGTCCTATTACAATTTATTTTTCTGGAGTAGAATCATTTTTAATGACTTTTACAGTCACCATTACAATTGTTCGTTTATGTTCCAACCATTGAAAAAAATTTATAGTGCATGAATCTCTATTTATAATAAAGAAAAATCATTTATATGATGTCTATGTTATGAAACCGTCTTTTTAGTATATGACCCCATTGGTATAACCTGTGACATTCATGTTCCTGATAAATTCCAATACATCATGATGGTTCATAATGAATTTTTGAATTTTGAAGAAATATACCTCAAGAGTGTCAAACAAGGATCATATTAAGACCTATTTACATATACAAGGTAACACTCAAGCCATTCTCGACAATTGTTATTTAGATTTATAACCACCCTATTAATCTATTTCAGAACCATTCCGACATTTAAAATCTATAAATTGATTTCATTTCATCGAAACCACTCACGAAAAAACTAGAAGGATAATAAATTTGGGATCCTTTAATAATATTTATATTAAATAAATCAATAACATAAAATAATTTCATCTTATATGGAAAATTTTTTTGAATGATCTCTGGAAACATTTATTTTTTATAATAACCAGTCACTGAAAATATATTTTTATAAAATACAATTTGAAAAAAAGATTAGATATAACCATAATTGAGTGTATACATCGAATCATATAATGGAATATTTTAAATATTTAATTCTAAGGATTGTGGTAAATTCCATTCATTTCATACATGTTGAAATAATGATTCCATACAAATTTTTATTAAAATCCAAAAGGGTATTATTTTGAAATATAAATGATGATTCTTTGTAATTTTTTTTTTTCAAAAGTCAATTTTTTTTGTCATAGATCTTATAGATATTATAATAAGGAAACATTTATTAAAACATTTTGAGAAAACCTGTAAAGGGATGGAAATTTTTTTTCAACCAAATAGGGAAAAAAGTACCTTTTCATTAAAAACATTATATTGGAATCTTGACTGTTTATAGAGTAGAAAATATAAAAAAAATTATATACATAAAATATCCAATATATTGAAAAATTAATTAAGTTATTGAGTGACATATATTAATATTTCAATATAGGAACAATAATCATAAACGGTTCTAAAAAAAGTGCTATTGTAACATAAGACCCTTACCAATTCAGTAATTATTGAATCATAAGACCCATTAAATAGAAAAAAAGAAACATTAAATATTATGAATAAAATTATTTTTATGATATATGATGTTAATGTTTTTGTATAAAAATAACATAAAATAAGATAGGCTCATAACACAACAAATGTATCAAAGAATGAAAATTGGGGAAAAAATACGTACTTAAATTATCAATTTCATTAATTCCCATTAAAACAACTTGAATAACAAAGATAATTAATTATAAATTTATTATATATACATAATAATTTTTATCATACCATATAAAATTTACATATGACCTTTTATTACACCTTTATTATCAATTTCATGATAAAATCACATTTTAGGAAATAACTATTTTCTTTTTTAGGAATGTTTTTGATTGGTATCATTAGACTGTCCATTTTTTCCCTAGTTCCACCATTTTAAAAATATTAAACATTATTTAAATATTATAAATATACATTAAACATGTATTTATTGTAATCCATTAATTTTATATATTTAAAATGAATTTCACCTTTCATATAAAAGTTAGGTCGTGGGTATGCATGAATAATTTTTCCATTTTCACGATGGATGATATAAAAAAATTTTAAATTAAATATTATCTTTAAATAATCATTTATAATACACAAAAACACACAGACACGTAGATATATATTTATATTATATTTATTAATTAAAAGTACCCTAATTTATTTCCATGAAAAGTGTTTGTGAAAATTTAATCATGTCACTTTGCAAGGTGGTAGTCCACCGCATATAGGAATTACATTACTCTATCCAAGATGAAATTGAATACAAGAAGGTATATGTTATATAATAATTTAAGAAGTATATTTAATTTGAAAATATCATATATATATATATATATATATATATATATATAATATATAATTATTACCATCAATGTAAACCTTAAATGAAAAATACATTCCATCATTCGTGAAGAGGTAGTCCACTATACACATGAGCGACACTATTGGTTTTTTATGGGGTGGGTGGTAAGACTGTATATGTTATATTATTATTCTAGTGAGATAGTAGTATCAAAAGTATTGAATAAAAAAATAAAATACCTAGTTATATCCATCAATGAGTGTTAGTGATGGAAGAAATTACATCAATTAGCTTGGAAATAGTCAATTGTACATACGATCAAAAGTTTCATTTTTTATTGGATGGTAGTGGATATAGATAATAGATTTTATATTAGAATTTTATCATATAAAAATAATGTATACACTAGTTTTATTTCATCATTATTGATAAATTATATTTTATGTTTGTGGTGAAATAAATAATTCAAAATTAATGGTTATGATTTTAACATATTCTTTGGATAACCACTATAGTTTTATACATGAAGCCTTATTAAGAGGAGTTCATAATAAAATACTTCTAATAAATGGAGAGATAATTAGGGATGATACGTTTCAAGTTATTATCACAACCAAAGGGTTATTGATGTTTTAATAAAATAGGTTAGTGGGTGGCTTTTTATAAGTTTCGTTGATGACACAAAAAGATTTTTTAAATGAATAAATTACGCGCAACTTTTTCAAAGGAAAAAAGAACTAAAATGAGTAACTAAAAGACATTATTGGTTCTAATTCCTCATTAGTTATTTATAATGTTTTTTACAAGTT